>JAJGRX010000604.1:600000-1233945 GCA_025461125.1 Carex kokanica | reverse complement strand
TATGGTTAAACCATGCATACGTAGCGGAATAACATATTTGAGTAGAACTAGGGAATTCAAACCGTTCAAATTCATGTATTAATGATGTGTTTATATGTGAAAATGTTAAACTTTTAAGCGATCAAAATAAAGGTTATAAATTAATTTTGATACATTTATTTTTGAAATGTTTTTTTACCACTCGACTCTAAACACAATTAATTTGAAAATGTAAAATTTTCGTATGTAGAGACATCACTCGTAAGGTAGATGGATTTTAACGGTTTGGATTCATTGTTTAAAGTTAATTTGATAGATTTTCAATTTGCAGGTGTTTTTTTTAACATCTATATGTATCTGTATTTATATAAAATAACGGCTACAAATACGACTTAGTTATTATTCGTCGATATCTATCCATTAGAATGAGATTCGGGATAAATCAAAGGAAAAGTGCAAGCTTTGAGTCAAACTATTTCAGGTATAGCAATGTAGGTCTTGTCCCCCTCTCCCACCCAGTGCACTAGAATAGGTAGCTGGGGAGAGTGCGAAAAACGTGCCGTGCCGTGCGTGCCGTGCCGTGACCAAGTAAATTTTTCAGTGCCGTGCCTTGCCGTGACAAAAATTACGAGGGATGGTCACGGCACGCGAGTCACGCCGTGACTCGCGTGCCGTACTAAGTCGTGCCGTGACCAAACGTGCGTTAGTCACGTTTGATTGCATTTAACGTTTTAAAAAAAATTATGAAACGATTCTTTAAAATTCAAATGTTTTAATTGAAATTTAAATGTAAATATTTTAATTAAAATAAAATTATAAGTGTTTTGCCTCGTGATTGTCGTGGCTGGCGTGTCTTCCGTGTCTACCATTTCGTGACTCGCGTGTCCTGTGCCGTGCCGTGTTTCTTTGCCAACAATTGGTCACGGCACGCGAATGGTCACGGCACGGGACACGGGACACGCGAGTCACGGCACATAACCGACACGCGTGCCGTGCCGTTTCGTGACGGAGCCGGCTCCGGCGAGCCATTTTTCCCACTCTAAGCTGGGGGCAGTAATTAAATAGTATAACTAGGTCTGTGAGAGCTGGGTTCGTTTGTAACCCAGTCTCGGTAGTTCAGTGAGAGCGGCATCCGTGGCATTTGTAAACTGGATAAGTCCTGGTCTAGGAAGTGAAATGGGTTGAAGCGTGACGAGAATTTTCTTTTTGACCTTCTTCCTATTTATTTCTTCTTTCACATCAAATCATATAGCCATGTAGTGGCAAGTCTACTAATGAGAGATCATGGATTAGGTCGAATAAGTGAAAAGAATAGCGCCAATTGTGGTTTGATCTGTCTCTCTCCTCAGAGTAATATTGAAGTCTCCTAGTAGCATCCATGGGTGATCTTGGTGAGTATGCGAATTTCTGAAAAGAAGCTCCAAAATTCACCTTCTCTTGTGCCATGCCTTCACACCCCTACGTCGAAACTAATAAATCCCATAGTAAAAGTTTCAAATTCCACAGTTCGTTCGGCCGTTCGGGTGCTTTCCATACACTTCCAACCTTTCACAATAAATTCTGGTACAATTCTGAGGATACTAAAAGTACCAGAAACTACTGGTTGCCACCGGTTGAGATAGAAAAACAACTTCTGTCAGCGTTTAGTATTAAGATATTTATGAGGCTGGGGTATTTTTGCACACAATTTTTTAGCAGAATGTAATGAACGGCATAAAAAAATTTCGAGCTTTCGGTATTAGTAATATAGGATGAACAGTTCCTGTTTTGCACAGTATACAAGAGTAAATGTTTTCATTTTTGCTGCAAATGGCACTAAAACCACACTGTTTCTGTATTCTTTCCTTATGTGGTGCTCAGAAGGGCCTAATTGCAATTTCATTTAACGTAAATGATCATAAAACATCATATGTCCAGATATGTGGGTTCAATAATCAACTCGACTAGGATGTAAAAAGGAAAAGGTCTTTCCTTTTATCTTTAAAGAAATACATCCCTGGTTCAAATTCTTTGACAAGTCCACTAATCAACAAATTTACATCATACATCATGGTCACCTGTAATACTTCCATCTTATGTTTCTTAAAGCTCCTCAAGTAATCTTATGATGGAGATGCAATACCCACCACAGTAGTTTAATTGAAGAGGGTACTAATCATATGGATGAGAGGCTTCATAATACTTCTCAAAAAAAAAATCACACAACATAATTGAGAAACATGTAAACAAGCAAAGAATAAGCATTCTCATCATGGGATTACACTTGAAACAAGTATCAGACAGCTCTAATTTGTTAAGACTAAAGAGAAAAAAATAGACCTCTAAAATGATTGGTCACATAATCACATAATCAGAATGAATAGAAGACATCCAGAAGTTTATTCTACACCAACACACCAAATCATAGCAAAAAATTAGAAGTTCTATAAAAAAGAAGCAACTTTTCCTTGTTCATCGCAACGTTGCATGTGGAATACATTGATGCCGCTGCAGCCTTCACGACCTGCTCGTGCTCCATCGCCTCCATTTTCTTTAGTTTGCTGACAAGAACAAAATAGAGAACATTTCAGGAAGTACAAGTACGGCTTTCAAAAAGTTTTGGGACTCAACTCAAAAGGGCTGTACTGACTACAAACCAAACCAAACCAAACCAGAGCAAATGCAACCAAAAAAAAAAAAAGGCTGGCAAAAAACTGACCTGAGATGACATGTAGCATTATGGTTGCCAAGATATGGTCAGACACCATCCCCCTATTTGTTACAACTTACAAACCAATTTTGAAAAATAGAGTGACCTTAACCAAAAACCAAACCAGATTGACCCGAACCTAGAACAAGCCAAACAAATATCCTGAAATGACTGCATGCCAACTTAATCAACCAATTTTGTGCCTCTTTCTTAAATAAAAAACCATTACATGATATAAAACTAGAAGTATACCTGAATTCACTAATTGTTCCAAGTAACAGGCCCTCTGATGCTGCATATTTCAAGCCTTTTTCGCACATCGATTGCATTTGTTGAACTTGAATTAACCAATTCTCCTGGGAGAAATATTACAGAGAGTTAACACATAATTGTGCTCATTTTACTAGCGCATATGCCCAGAAAAAACAAGAAATATCCTGTATAACCCATCAGAAAAGAGACAGGTATTTAGTACCCTGTATAATACATAAGAAAACAAACTGGTCAAAAAGAGAGGTCATCTGGGTATTTCACACAGACTGGAAAAAGGGTATATTTTATAGCCTTCATGCTAAGTATTGGATAAATGAGGACTTGTGCATAATATTTAAGAATCAGTAATTTAAAGTTAAAAGCTTTCCAAATTTGTAGCAGCAATACTTACTAGGAATCTTCCCTCCTCTTGCAATGCCTTGTCCATCTTCATGAAGAGATACTTCCACTTTTCCACATGATCCCCTGGGCACACCTTTCCAGACGAATGTGCCGCACTTGGGTCATTATTTTGGTTACATGACAGTTCGGCTGATATTATGTAAGGCAGCTCAGTGCTTATAACATTTCTCACCCTCTTCTTACTGCGTCTCAATGCTGGATAGATGGAATAAGTTGATGAGTATAATTATGAAAAATGAAATACAGTTGCAAAATGAAAGGCCCCTCTATATTGCACAAAGGTTCATGCATTATTGTAATTGCAAAAGGGCCTCTATATTGCTTGAAAATGGTCCCTGTGCTTAATTTCCATTAACACTGATTATATTTAGAATTTCTCATTCTTGACATATTTCAGGTCCATATAATTGCATTTGAACAGCTCATTAATGAGCAGTACCTACCAGTGTTGTAAAAAACGTCCGTTTAGGCCGATTAATCGGCCAATTAGTCGTTAGCGGTGATCAAACAGTCACGGATTTTCCCGATTAATCGGCCGATTATTTCCAATTATGGCCGATTATTCCCGATTAATCGTTTGGCGGTACCCTGTCCATCCGACAACTGTATACCGTTATTTACAACACTGGTACCTACAACCTCATTAACATATGAACAAAACTAATATTCTCTCTTATTTTTTAGCTTCTTATCCAGGAAGAAGTCTGTCTTTTCTTTGCCCAAACCATTTGATGCATTCATTATATGATTGTATTGGTGGACAACCTTCGGTAACCATATAGATACCAAGTAGATTTGAAGTGAAGAAAACTATAGAAATTTGAAACTGATAGAGGTAAAGCAGAGTAAAGGGAGAGGGAGAGGGATGGCCACAGAAGTAACTAGATGAGGAAGTACATGATTAAAATGTTTGGATTTTGTAGTAGTAGAAGTTACCTTTGTTAATTAATTTCAATATGAAAATTAATTAAAGGAGGTAAATGACAGTGAAGGCACTTCTTGAGTTCCTTGAAAATTAAAGGACTAATATAAAAAATGAAATACTTTTGTGCCTTTAAATATTGCAGAGGCTTTTGCAATTTGCTCATAATGTAGGTGGTCTTATGCAAAATTTCTGAATTTTTTTTTAAGCAAGTCACCTGCAAGTCTTCCCTTTATGTCTTGCTGAAGCAGTTCCATCCATTGAGAAGCTGCAGAGGTAGCTGCTCAAGGATAGAAAAAAGGGAAACCTTAGAAAGCAAAATTCTTGAATAATCCTCCACCCAATTTATACTAGAATAATAAGAAATCCACACGATGAATAAATGTAACTGGTGGGTTCATCTTAAACCCAGTAAAAGCTAAAACCTAAATAGTATATATAACAGCACCAAAAGAAAGCAATTTACCTTTTAGGGACAAAGAGGTCACCCCCTCCTGGTTCGAACCACACTCATCAGTGACCCCGGTGTGACTCTTGACTTGATGACTGTCCCATGTCCATAACCCAGTCAGATGATAGACCTAGTTTCAGACCATCACACTCTTCATACCCTTTAATCAACTCACTGTAAGTCTTACAACCCCACCATATTCTCCTTGCCCAAATCGACCACTACCCATTCCCGATTGGATCTTTCTCTTTGTTCAATTGCCTGGTTCCTAACCTTCTCAGACCTGCACCCATTGCCTCTATAATAGAATAGACCTGTTTACTGTTCCTGACATGGTTTATGATTCCTGGGTTCAGACCCGATAACAGCCCACTAGGTGCCGCCACCTTGGCAAAGCGGCTGGCTTGTTCGGTTTGCATGTGCACAATTCTTTTCCTTGTTTCTTCAGCTTTCGTTTGGGCTTCCTGCCACGTGGTTTTGGGGCAACTATTTCTCTTGGGCTGAAGAAAGAAACCCATTTTCTTTCATTTGGTTCCACAATTTAAGTGGCCCATTTTCCTCTTCTATCGGGCCAGTGGTGCTACCACACTCTGATGGGTCAGTAGGTTTGAGTAGACCGAGTTTTTTGTAAGGGTAAAAGGGATTGTATTCATCCACGTTTGCATTAAGATCCAAGTTGAGGCCTATTTTGGATTTGACATCCATTTCATTGGGGTCCGGCATGTTTTCTTTATTCTGCAGTTGCAGGTTATCTAAAGAGGTGGCACTGCCTGCTTGGCCGAGGGTTAATAAGCAGCTGTCCATTGTAGAGTGAGAAATTTGTCCTTTAGTGCAGGGTTGGAGAATGGGATCTGCTTCCGTCTTCTTTGAGAATTCTGACATAGAAGTTAGAGCAGTGCCTGAGAAAAGACCATCAGCATACTTATTAAATACACACACACACACTCTATAGAATTGTGCTATTGTACTTCGCGAAGCACGCTCATATTCCCATTTTCAAAATCCAAAATGTCGATCCGAACCGTTCAAGTTGTTCTCCATATTGAAATGTGCTTGGACACCAAATTTTACATTTTTTGGAATTTTTTTACTATTTATTAAGCCACTTTGAAAATCGCTGATCCATTGGTCCAGAATTTTTTACTGTTCACAATGGATCAGCGATTTTCAAAGTGGCTTAATAAATAGTAAAAAAATTCCAAAAAATGTAAAATTTGGTCTCCAAGCACATTTCAATATGGAGAACCTTGAACGGTTCGGATCGACGTTTTGGATTTTGAAAATGGGAATATGAGCGTGAAGTACAATAGCACAATCCTATATATATATTTTAAAAGGATGTGCTAGAACTGGTAAAGATTCACTAATTCCTTCAGAATAAGAGACTTTAGATAGACAGTGCATCAACCAACAAATGATGGAAACATAGGAGTCAAATAATAAGAACTTTTAACCAAGAAAAACAAGAAGTTCATTAAAGAAATCAAGAACCAAACTCCACTTGTTACCCAATGCAAGAAAAGAACTTTCAAAGAGGCTACAAGGATTTCAATTGCTTGACATTCATTAGGGACAAAACAACAAACAGTTTGCATGCATATATTTGAACATCAATTCATTCAACTTTTAAGCCAGACAAGTTAATTCTTCACTCACTGTCAGAGATGGAGCAAGGGGTGGTCCAACCAACACCCCCCCCCCCCCCCAAACCCCACCACCATATCCTATTGTTTGCGTAGCACCTTAATTAAAATTAGGGCCTTCTACCATAAAAAGCCATATGTTGTTATTGCAAAATCCTTTTACTGCGCGATTTCTCAAAACGACTGGCAGCGTTTTGGGCAAAAAACTCTTGAATTGGACAAATACTAACCTTATTTCCGAGTTACGCCGATTCTTCCTTTGAGATCGACTGGTTCTTCGGATTTGATTTATTTTACCGATTCTTCAAAAGGTTGATACGTTCTGAACGGAAAAAGAGATTGGGTTAGCGTGAAGCAGGCTGCGCTACTCGGAACGCAAAATTGAACCTCGAATAATAGGTCCGATCCGTCAATCCATGTAAAAAAGAAGCAATGAGAATTAGATCTGTCACGCGGGGAAACAGATCTATCACCCGGGGCAAGAGGCAGAGGTGAGGTAGCTCGAGGAGAGAGAGAGAGAGAGGGAGTGAGGGATATTAGGTTTATTTTTTTCTTTTAGGGTTTTAAGCTTCAAATTTAGCGGGGGCACGAGAGGGAAGGTGAAAGTTTCAAATGAATGGGAGGAATAAAAGGTTCAGATCAGGATTAGTTCTTTCACTGAGCCCCGTGCGTGTTTATTGTATGAACCGAATTGGAGCAATGACCCGATTATGCAAACAAACTTCTGTCATGGAGTCCATCTCGGTGTACATTTAATAGTAAATCTGTTTTAACGTTCAATGAAACTGCTCGATGTGATTTATTTCTTAATTTGAATTTATACACGCGCGCGGATCTGCTGAAACTCGCAGGACGCTCCAGTGTCGATGACGTCACTTCTATTCCGCAATTGTTTTTTTTTCCTTGTTCCTTGTAGGCTCTTTATGTTTTATTCCAATGACTAGTGGGGTCTTTTAGTTTTTTTCGTATTTTATTTCCCTCTCGTTGTTGTCTGGAAAAACGCAGTAAGTCAAAATATTTTTCTTTTACTTTCATATATTTTTTAAATAAGATAAGTTCAAGCTCTAATTTTATATTTTATTGATAAATTAAAAATAAGATACAATCAAAAGAGTCAAAAAGTAAGAAATTGTCCAATAAATATTGAGCAAAAATAAAATAAAAATTACATCTCTCGTTTCATAATGTAGTAGGATATGTGCTGGCATATGATGTACTAATTGCTATGTTTTGAGATATGGCAGACAGGTACCAGAGGTTTGGTACCACGTCTGATTAAAACTCTGTAGGTTTCGTTTCTTAATGAAATCGGTGGTATATACCACTTTTATCAAAAAAAAAAAAAAGACTCTTCTCAACTACGTAGGGTACTTATTTTTGAAAAATAGCACACAATGGTTTGGCAATTATCATTTCACCACATCTATGTGAAAGCAATAGTAAAATCACAGTTTGTAAGAATTGGAAGAGAGATAAGGAGAAAGGACATTCATTGAATAAGTGTGTCACAATTTTTATACTTTATTCGCAGAGGTAGCAAATGCTTGGAAATTAAGGACCATTCTCTTTGTAGGATTTTGAGGCTACCCAAAGTCATTAGGCTTAAGCTGCGGAAAGACCGTAAAACAAAAATTTTACTTCTAACTCAAGCCAAAAGGATTGAAGTGGTATGTCGGATAATCTACCGAGAGTTACATACATGTTCAATCCTTTTCTTAGATTAAAAACCGTAAATAAAACTTTACTCATTCAGATCATAGATTAAGTAGTATGTCGGATAATAACCGAGAGTTACATACCAGATTAATCTTGTATAGACCCAAAGTAGTAAAACCGTATTTACTTGTATTTTAATCAGTTTATAGATCTACTCATTTGATTGATTCTAAAAGATTAAATCTATTTAACAATTAAATAGATTAATATAACATTTCTTTACCTTGCTTCCAAATTCAAATTGAAATGCAGTCTGACCCGGTTAAGCAAGCACCAAAAATATAGTGCCTCTATCGGTTATCCACCAGGAACTACCAGAGAGTTGGTATTTCTTTTGCCAGAAATACTATACCAACGGTATTCGAACAGTCGCAGTTTTCGGTAAATCACTATTCACCGAAAGTACGAAATTTCTGATAAAACACTATTCACAATAATAACTTTCATTCTCGCAAAAATATATATATGGATAATCAGATTTTCTGCAAATCACTATTTGGAAGAAAAAATTAGATACGAATCGAATCAGTCTGATTCGTACTTTGATTTGGACTTCAAATGAACTTCTTATTTTCTCTCCACATTTCAATCCTTTAAATAGGCAAATATATGGCGGTTTTGAAGTGAGTCGGTTACAGAAGACAAAATCAAATTTGATTTGTCAAATTTGTTTAATATATTTTAATTAAACATTTTCATTTAATTTATTTAATTTAATTTAGATTTTTAATTAAATTCTAAATTTAATTAAGGCCTAAATTCAAATTGGACTTTTTGGTCCAAAATATTAATTCATAATTAATATTTTAATCCATATATATATATATACAATTATTCTGAATAATTGTATTTCTTGCGTTTGCGATAAATTTATACGACGTGTCATACACATTTATAAATTTAATTCGGTTTAAGCATGTCGTCTCCATGACATATATTTTATTCTTAATTATAACACTTTATAATTAATCATAAAATTTCTCTGATTACTTTCCTATTGGTGTGACCCGATAGGATCTGTGTTATGTTGGTAAATAAAATTAGAACTGTTCTAACTCTATAATCATAGGTGGCACCTGGCAGTACATTATGACACCAATTACACAGATGATGCTGTACTGTACAATATCACGATCCAGTAAATGATTTACTTGTGTTAATTCTTTTGTCTCATAGCTATCAGATCAGTTTCAAGGTAGGTGTGTGTCATCCTTGCAAACTTAATCTTTTATTGATCCTGAATAGATTATCAAATATGTTTACTCTTGTAATCATACTGGATCCAGATAATCATATTCTATCAAGGGGCCCAGTGATGTTATAGCTCGTATTGAGATACGAGGGACAATAGTACTTTTGATAAACCATCTTTCCTCCGCATAAGCTATGTATACCGAAAAACTACCCTTATAGCTACTTTTTACGGATAGCGTTAGATAGCAATCACATATACATCTCTTATGTAGGAAAAATGAATATCTCATACTTTAGAACTTAACACTAAAATGAAAACATTAATGACACAAACACAATTCCATTTAATGTTTCATTTGGGGTATGTCAAATATCATGTTCTCACATGTATCTGTGTGATTAAAATGACAACTCTTTGTCTATGGTTTGTAAAACTTAATTATCATTTAATCCACACACTAATCTTATCGCGGTAATTAGTGTTCCTGCTAATTACCTTGGTTAGAGACTTTTAAGAGTATTATCATCTATATTATGAAGTTTCACAATTTCAGTCATGAACTCGAAATGATTCATAAATTCAATAATACTCAAGGTAACAAAATGATTAAACACAAATGATTAAACATTCAATTCATGAACAAAGTTTATATAACAAATTTATCGTATTATTGACTTTTAGATTATTACAAACTAACACTCGTTTCATCAAATTATAAGTTAAAATTTTATTTTGAATTTTCAACTAAGCAAAGATTTACATTCTAATTGGTATCCTCTAACTCCAAATATTTATTATCTCCGTTTTCCTTTCATATTTTAGTTGGTGGCCCCCACCACCCATTTGTGCAACCTACGGGCATTTCCCCATGAAAAAAGGAAGGAAAAAGGGTAAAAAGAAAAAAACCCTCAAAAGTCGAACTTTAACTTTGAAACGAATGCAAGGCTCAGAACATATGAAATAGGTCTTGAAATTATTTTGCATGCTTTTAATCAGCCTCCTTCGTTGGCAAAGTAAAAATGAAAATTGTACGATTCTGTTCTCATGAGACCCAAATAACCCAAAACTGGACACTATATTATTGTTTAAATTTTAAATAGTCATAAAGGAAATTTTTCTATCAACCTGTATGATAAAATTGGCTCAAGGATCCTTGCGCAAACTAACCTCTAAAATCAGTAGATGTCTGGAAATGAAATGTAAAATGTGGAGGGAAAGAAAACAAATAATCTTCTCAGGAAAGCGCAAAAAGGAGCATCACTTGATTTCGGATACGGCCTTGGAAGTCCAATTGTGGGAATTCGTATCCTCTGCGTTAACTCAAAAAAGAATCTTTTGAGTTAATGCATTGTACCGTTTATAAAGCAGGGAGCTCTTCAAATTTAAAAATCTAAAATTTTGACTGCAAGTATTCCTTCATATGAAAATCATATTGCACGGTTCAAATTTGTTGGTTGAACTTGTTGCCAACTATAAAAAAAAAAAAAAAATTGTAAAACGCTTTTATTTTATTTTTTTTCTAATTCCTCCTTGTTCTCACAAATTGTAGGTGCTTGAGGAAAAATTACTCAAATTTTGGAACCAGTAGTGCAATTAGTTATTTTGGATAACTCAAAATATCTTCTAAAAAAAAACTAGTACGATTGTTTCGTTGTTTTTTTTGCTGGAGAATTGTTTGTCTATAGAAAATATTAATAAACAAGTTTCTATAGACAAACAATTCTCCAGCAAAAAAAACAACGAAACAATCGTACTAGTTTTTTATTAGAAGATATTTTGAGTTATCCAAAATAACTAATTGCACTACTGGTTCCAAAATTTGAGTAATTTTTCCTCAAGCACCTACAATTTGTGAGAACAAGGAGGAATTAGAAAAAAAATAAAAATAAAAAGCGTTTTACAATTTTTTTTTTTTTTTTATAGTTGGCAACAAGTTCAACCAACAAATTTGAACCGTGCAATATGATTTTCATATGAAGGAATACTTGCAGTCAAAATTTTAGATTTTTAAATTTTGAAGAGCTCCCTGCTTTATAAACGGTACAATGCATTAACTCAAAAGATTCTTTTTTGAGTTAACGCAGAGGATACGAATTCCCACAATTGGACTTCCAAGGCCGTATCCGAAATCAAGTGATGCTCCTTTTTGCGCTTTCCTGAGAAGATTATTTTGTTTCTTTCCCTCCAGAACATTTTACATTTCATTTCCAGACATCTACTGATTTTTAGAGGTTAGTTTGCGCAAGGATCCTTGAGCCAATTTTATCATACAGAGTTGATAGAAAAATATTCCTTTATGACTATTTAAAATTTAAACAATAATATAGTGTCCAGTTTTGGGTTATTTGGGTCTCATGAGAACAGAATCGTACAATTTTCATTTTACTTTGCCAACGAAGGAGGCTGATTAAAAGCATGCAAAATAATTTCAAGACCTATTTCATATGTTCTGAGCCTTGCATTCGTTTCAAAGTTAAAGTTCGACTTTTGAGGGTTTTTTCTTTTTACCCTTTTTCCTTCCTTTTTTCATGGGGAAATGCCCGTAGGTTGCACAAATGGGTGGGTGGGGGCCACCAAACTAAAATATGAAAAGGAAAACGGAGATAATAAATATTTGGAGTTAGAGGATACCAATTAGAATGTAAATCTTTGCTTAGTTGAAAATTCAAAATAAAATTTTAACTTATAATTTGATGAAACGAGTGTTAGTTTTGTAATAATCTAAAAGTCAATAATACGATAAATTTGTTATATAAAGCTTTGTTCATGAATTGAATGTTAATCATTTTGTGTTTAATCATTTTGTTACCTTGAGTATTATTGAATTTATGAATCATTCGAGTTCATGACTGAAATTGTGAAACTTCATAATATAGATGATAATACTCTTAAAAGTCTCTAACCAAGGTAATTAGCAGGAACACTAATTACCGCGATAAGATTAGTGTGTGGATTAAATGATAATTAAGTTTTACAAACCATAGACAAAGAGTTGTCATTTTAATCACACAGATACATGTTTAGAGAACATGATATTTGACATACCCCAAATGAAAACATAAATGGAATTGTGTTTGTGTCATTAATGTTTTCATTTAGTGTTAAGTTCTAAAGTATGAGATATTCATTTTTCCTACATAAGAGATGTATATGTGTGATTGCTATCTAACGCTATCCGTAAAAAGTAGCTATAAGGGTATGTTTTTCGGTATACATAGCTTATGCGGAGAAAAGATGGTTTATCAAAAGTACTATTGTCCCTCGTATCTCAATACGAGCTATAACATCACTGGGCCCCTTGATAGAATATGATTATCTGGATCCAGTATGATTACAAGAGTAAACATATTTGATAATCTATTCAGGGATCAATAAAAGATTAAGTTTGCAAGGATGACACACACCTACCTTGAAACTGATCTGATAGCTATGAGACAAAAGAATTAACACGAAGTAAATCATTTACTGATCGTGATATTGTACAGTACACATCATCTGTGTAATTGGTGTCATAATGTACTTGCCAGGTGCCACCTATGATTATAGAAGTGTAGAACATTCTAATTTTATTTACCAACATAACACAGATCCTATCGGGTCACACCAATAGGAAAGTAATCAGAGAAATTTTATGATTAATTATAAAGTGTTATAATTAAGAATAAAATATATGTCCTGGAGACGACATGCTTAAACCGAATTAAATTTATAAATGTGTATGACACGTCGTATAAATTTATCGCAAACGCAAGAAATACAATTATTCAGAATAATTGTATATATATATATATGGATTAAAATATTAATTATGAATTAATATTTTGGACCAAAAAGTCCAATTTGAATTAGGCCTTAATTAAATTTAGAATTTAATTAAAAATCTAAATTAAATTAAATAAATTAAATGAAAATGTTTAATTAAAATATATTAAACAAATTGACAAATCAAATTTGATTTTGTCTTCTGTAACCGACTCACTTCAAAACCGCCATATATTTGCCTATTTAAAGGATTGAAATGTGGAGAGAAAATAAGAAGTTCATTTGAAGTCCAATCAAAGTACGAATCAGACTGATTCGATTCGTATCTAATTTTTTCTTCCAAATAGTGATTTGCAGAAAATTTGATTATCCATATATATATTTTTGCGAGAATGAAAGTTATTATTGTGAATAGTGTTTTATCAGAAATTGTCGTACTTTCGGTGAATAGTGATTTACCGAAAACTGCGACTGTTCGAATACCGTTGGTATAGTATTTCTGGCAAAAGAAATACCAACTCTCTGGTAGTTCCTGGTGGATAACCGATAGAGGCACTATATTTTTGGTGCTTGCTTAACCGGGTCAGACTGCATTTCAATTTGAATTTGGAAGCAAGGTAAAGAAATGTATATTAATCTATTTAATTGTTAAATAGATTAATCTTTTAGAAATCAATCAAATGAGTAGATCTATAAACTGATTAAAATACAAGTAAATACGGTTTTACCTACTTTGGGTCTATACAAGATTAATCTGGTATGTAACTCTCGGTTATTATCCGACATACTACTTAATCTATGATCTGAATGAGTAAAGTTTTATTTACGGTTTTTAATCTAAGAAAAGGATTGAACATGTATGTAACTCTCGGTAGATTATCCGACATACCACTTCAATCCTTTTGGCTTGAGTTAGAAGTAAAATTTTTGTTTTACGGTCTTTCCGCAGCTTAAGCCTAATGACTTTGGGTAACCTCAAAATCCTACAAAGAGAATGGTCCCTTAATTTCCAAGCATTTGCTACCTCTGCGAATAAAGTATAAAAATTGTGACACACTTATTCAATGAATGTCCTTTCTCCTTATCTCTCTTCCAATTCTTACAAACTGTGATTTTACTATTGCTTTCACATAGATGTGGTGAAATGATAATTGCCAAACCATTGTGTGCTATTTTTCAAAAATAAGTACCCTACGTAGTTGAGAAGAGTCTTTTTTTTTTTTTTGATAAAAGTTGTATATACCACCGATTTCATTAAGAAACGAAACCTACAGAGTTTTAATCAGACGTGGTACCAAACCTCTGGTACCTGTCTGCCATATCTCAAAACATAGCAATTAGTACATCATATGCCAGCACATATCCTACTACATATGAAACGAGAGATGTAATTTTTATTTTATTTTTGCTCAATATATTTATTGGACAATTTCTTACTTTTGACTCTTTTGATTGTATCTTATTTTTAATTTATCAATAAAATATAAAATTAGAGCTTGAACTTATCTTATTTAAAAAATATATATGAGAAGTAAAAGAAAAATATTTTGACTTACTGCGTTTTTCCAGACAACAACGAGAGGGAAATAAAATACGAAAAAAAACTAAAAGACCCCACTAGTCATTGGAATAAAACATAAAGAGCCTACAAGGAACAAGGAAAAAAAAAAACAATTGCGGAATAGAAGTGACGTCATCGACACTGGAGCGTCCTGCGAGTTTCACAAGATCCGCGCGCGTGTATAATTCAAATTAAGAAATAAATCACATCGAGCAGTTTCATTGAACGTTAAAACAGATTTACTATTAAATGTACACCGATATGGACTCCATGACAGAAGTTTGTTTGCATAATCGGGTCATTGCTCCATTTCGGTTCATACAATAAACACGCACGGGGCTCAGTGAAAGAACTAATCCTGATCTGAACCTTTTATTCCTCCCATTCATTTGAAACTTTCACCTTCCCTCTCGTGCCCCCGCTAAATTTGAAGCTTAAAACCCTAAAGAAAAAAATAAACCTAATATCCGTCACTCCCTCTCTCTCTCTCTCTCTCTCGAGCTACCTCACCTCTGCCTCTTGCCCCGGGTGATAGATCTGTTTCCCCGCGTGACAGATCTAATTCTCATTGCTTCTTTTTTACATGGATTGACGGATCGGACCTATTATTCGAGGTTCAATTTTGCGTTCCGAGTAGCGCAGCCTGCTTCACGCTAACCCAAATCTCTTTTTCCGTTCAGAACGTATCAACCTTTGAAGAATCGGTAAAATAAATCAAATCCGAAGAACCAGTCGATCTCAAAGGAAGAATCGGCGTAACTCGGAAATAAGGTTAGTATTTGTCCAATTCAAGAGTTTTTTGCCCAAAACGCTGCAGTCGTTTTGAGAAATCGCGCAGTGAAAGGATTTGCAATAACAACATATGGCTTTTTATGGTAGAAGCCCTAATTTTAATTAAGGTGCTACGCAAACAATAGGATATGGTGGTGGGGTTGGGAGGGGGGGGGGTGTTGGTTGGACCACCCCTTGCTCCATCTCTGACAGTGAGTGAAGAATTAACTTGTCTGGCTTAAAAGTTGAATGAATTGATGTTCAAATATATGCATGCAAACTGTTTGTTGTTTTGTCCCTAATGAATGTCAAGCAATTGAAATCCTTGTAGCCTCTTTGAAAGTTCTTTTCTTGCATTGGGTAACAAGTGGAGTTTGGTTCTTGATTTCTTTAATGAACTTCTTGTTTTTTCTTGGTTAAAAGTTCTTATTATTTGACTCCTATGTTTCCATCATTTGTTGGTTGATGCACTGTCTATCTAAAGTCTCTTATTCTGAAGGAATTAGTGAATCTTTACCAGTTCTAGCATATCCTTTTAAAATATATATATAGGATTGTGCTATTGTACTTCGTGAAGTAAAACGAAGTTTTACTTCACGCTCATATTCCCATTTTTCAAAATCCAAAACGTCGATCCGAACCGTTCAAGCTGTTCTCCATATTGAAATGTGCTTGGAGACCAAATTTTACATTTTTTGGAATTTTTTTACTATTTATTAAGCCACTTTGAAAATCGCTGATCCATTGTGAACAGTAAAAAACAGTAAAAATTCTGGACCAATGGATCAGCGATTTTCAAAGTGGCTTAATAAATAGTAAAAAAATTCCAAAAATGTAAAATTTGGTGTCCAAGCACATTTCAATATGGAGAACAACTTGACGGTTCAGATCGACATTTTGGATTTTGAAGATGGGAATATGAGCGTGCTTCGCGAAGTACAATAGCACAATTCTATAGAGTGTGTGTGTGTGTGTGTGTGTGTATTTAATAAGTATGCTGATGGTCTTTTCTCAGGCACTGCTCTAACTTCTATGTCAGAATTCTCAAAGAAGACGGAAGCAGATCCCATTCTCCAACCCAGCACTAAAGGACAAATTTCTCACTCTACAATGGACAGCTGCTTATTAACCCTCGGCCAAGCAGGCAGTGCCACCTCTTTAGATAACCTGCAACTGCAGAATAAAGAAAACATGCCGGACCCCAATGAAATGGATGTCAAATCCAAAATAGGCCTCAACTTGGATCTTAATGCAAACGTGGATGAATACAATCCCTTTTACCCTTACAAAAAACTCGGTCTACTCAAACCTACTGACCCATCAGAGTGTGGTAGCACCACTGGCCCGATAGAAGAGGAAAATGGGCCACTTAAATTGTGGAACCAAATGAAAGAAAATGGGTTTCTTTCTTCGACCCAAAGAGAAATAGTTGCCCCAAAACCACGTGGCAGGAAGCCTAAACGAAAAGCTGAAGAAACAAGGAAAAGAATTGTGCACATGCAAACCGAACAAGCCAGCCGCTTTGCCAAGGTGGCGGCACCTAGTGGGCTGTTATCGGGTCTGAACCCAGGAATCATAAACCATGTCAGGAACAGTAAACAGGTCTATTCTATTATAGAGGCAATGGTGCAGTCTGAGAAGGTTGGAACCAGGCAATTGAACAAAGAGAAAGATCCAATCGGGAATGGTAGTGGTCGATTTGGGAGGAGAATATGGGGGGTTGTAAGACTTACAGTGAGTTGATTAAAGGGTATGAAGAGTGTGATGGTCTGAAACTAGGTCTATCATCTGACTGGGTTATGGACATGGGACAGTCATCAAGTCAAGTCACCGGGGGTCACTGATGATTGTGGTTCGAACCAGGAGGTGGTGACCTCTTTGTCCCTAAAAGGTAAATTGCTTTCTTTTTGGTGCTGTTATATATACTATTTAGGTTTTTAGCTTTTACTGGGTTTTAAGATGAACCCACCAGTTACATTTTATTCATCGTGTGGATTTCTTATTATTCTAGTATAAATTGGGTGGAGGATTATTCAAGAATTTTGCTTTCTAAGGTTTCCCTTTTTTCTATCCTTGAGCAGCTACCTCTGCAGCTTCTCAATGGATGGAACTGCTTCAGCAAGACATAAAGGGAAGACTTGCAGGTGACTTGCTTAAAAAAAAATTCAGAAATTTGCATAAGACCACCTACATTATGAGCAAATTGCAAAAGCCTCTGCAATATTTAAAGGCACAAAAGTATTTCATTTTTTATATTAGTCCTTTAATTTTCAAGGAACTCAAGAAGTGCCTTCACTGTCATTTACCTCCTTTAATTAATTTTCATATTGAAATTAATTAACAAAGGTAACTTCTACTACTACAAAATCCAAACATTTTAATCATGTACTTCCTCATCTAGTTACTTCTGTGGCCATCCCTCTCCCTCTCCACCTTTACTCTCTGCTTTACCTCTATCAGTTTCAATTTCTATAGTTTTCTTCACTTCAAATCTACTTGGTATCTATATGGTTACCGAAGGTTGTCCACCAATACAATCATATGATGAATGCATCAAATGGTTTGGGCAAAGAAAAGACAGACTTCTTCCTGGATAAGAAGCTAAAAAATAAGAGAGAATATTAGTTTTGTTCATATGTTAATGAGGTTGTAGGTACCAGTGTTGTAAATAACGGTATACAGTTGTCGGATGGACAGGGTACCGCCAAACGATTAATTGGGAATAATCGGGAATAATCGGCCATAATTGGAAATAATCGGCCGATTAATCGGGAAAATCCGTGACTGTTTGATCACCGCTAACGACTAATTGGCCGATTAATCGGCCTAAACGGACGTTTTTTACAACACTGGTAGGTACTGCTCATTAATGAGCTGTTCAAATGCAATTATATGGACCTGAAATATGTCAAGAATGAGAAATTCTAAATATAATCAGTGTTAATGGAAATTAAGCACAGGGACCATTTTCAAGCAATATAGAGGCCCTTTTGCAATTACAATAATGCATGAACCTTTGTGCAATATAGAGGGGCCTTTCATTTTGCAACTGTATTTCATTTTTCATAATTATACTCATCAACTTATTCCATCTATCCAGCATTGAGACGCAGTAAGAAGAGGGTGAGAAATGTTATAAGCACTGAGCTGCCTTACATAATATCAGCCGAACTGTCATGTAACCAAAATAATGACCCAAGTGCGGCACATTCGTCTGGAAAGGTGTGCCCAGGGGATCATGTGGAAAAGTGGAAGTATCTCTTCATGAAGATGGACAAGGCATTGCAAGAGGAGGGAAGATTCCTAGTAAGTATTGCTGCTACAAATTTGGAAAGCTTTTAACTTTAAAATTACTGATTCTTAAATATTATGCACAAGTCCTCATTTATCCAATACTTAGCATGAAGGCTATAAAATATACCCTTTTTCCAGTCTGTGTGAAATACCCAGATGACCTCTCTTTTTTACCAGTTTGTTTTCTTATGTATTATACAGGGTACTAAATACCTGTCTCTTTTCTGATGGGTTATACAGGATATTTCTTGTTTTCTGGGCATATGCGCTAGTAAAATGAGCACAATTATGTGTTAACTCTGTAATATTTCTCCCAGGAGAATTGGTTAATGCAAGTTCAACAAATGCAATCGATGTGCGAAAAAGGCTTGAAATATGCAGCATCAGAGGGCCTGTTACTTGGAACAATTAGTGAATTCAGGTATACTTCTAGTTTTATATCATGTAATGGTTTTTATTTAAGAAAGAGGCACAAAATTGGTTGATTAAGTTGGCATGCAGTCATTTCAGGATATTTGTTTGGCTTGTTCTAGGTTCGGGTCAATCTGGTTTGGTTTTTGGTTAAGGTCAGTCTATTTTTCAAAATTGGTTTGTAAGTTGTAACAAATAGGGGGATGGTGTCTGACCATATCTTGGCAGCCATAATGCTACATGTCATCTCAGGTCAGTTTTTTGCCAGCCTTTTTTTTTTTTTGGTTGCATTTGCTCTGGTTTGGTTTGGTTTGGTTTGTGGTCAGTACAGCCCTTTTGAGTTGAGTCCCAAAACTTTTTGAAAGCCGTACTTGTACTTCCTGAAATGTTCTCTATTTTGTTCTTGTCAGCAAACTAAAGAAAATGGAGGCGATGGAGCACGAGCAGGTCGTGAAGGCTGCAGCGGCATCAATGTATTCCACATGCAACGTTGCGATGAACAAGGAAAAAGTTGCTTCTTTTTTATAGAACTTCTAATTTTTTGCTATGATTTGGTGTGTTGGTGTAGAATAAACTTCTGGATGTCTTCTATTCATTCTGATTATGTGATTATGTGACCAATCATTTTAGAGGTCTATTTTTTTTCTCTTTAGTCTTAACAAATTAGAGCTGTCTGATACTTGCTTCAAATGTAATCCCATGATGAGAATGCTTATTCTTTGCTTGTTTACATGTTTCTCAATTATGTTGTGTGATTTTTTTTTTATGAGAAGTATTATGAAGCCTCTCATCCATATGATTAGTACCCTCTTCAATTAAACTACTGTGGTGGGTATTGTATCTCCATCATAAGATTACTTGAGGAGCTTTAAGAAACATAAGATGGAAGTATTACAGGTGACCATGATGTATGATGTAAAATTTGTTGATTAGTGAACTTGTCAAAGAATTTGAACCAGGGATGTATTTCTTTAAAGATAAAAGGAAAGACCTTTTCCTTTTTACATCCTAGTCGCAGTTGATTATTGAACCCACATATCCTGGACATATGATGTTTTATGATCATTTACGTTAAATGAAATTGCAATTAGGCCCTTCTGAGCACCACATAAGGAAAGAATACAGAAACAGTGTGGTTTCAGTACCATTTGCAGCAAAAATGAAAACATTTACTCTTGTATACTGTGCAAAACAGGAACTGTTCATCCTATATTACTAATACCAAAAGCTCGAAATTTTTTTTATGCCGTTCATTACATTCTGCTAAAAAATTGTGTGCAAAAATACCCTCAGCCTCATAAATATCTTAATACTAAACGCTGACAGAAGTTGTTTTTCTATCTCAACCGGTGGGAACCAGTAGTTTCTGGTACTTTTAGTATCCTCAGAATTGTACCAGAATTTATTGTGAAAGGTTGGAAGTGTATGGAAAGCACCCGAACGGCCAAACGAACTGTGGAATTTGAAACTTTTACTATGGGATTTATTAGTTTCGACGTAGGGGTGTGTAAGGCATGGCACAAGAGAATGTGAATTTTGGAGCTTCTTTTCAGAAATTCGCTTACTCACCAAGATCACCCATGGATGCTACTAGGAGACTTCAATATAACTCTGAGGAGAGAGACAGATCAAACCACAATTGGCGCTATTCTTTTCACTTATTCGACCTAATCCATGATCTCTCATTAGTAGACTTGCCACTACATGGCTATATGATTTGATGTGAAAGAAGAATAAATAGGAAGAAGGTCAAAAAGAAAATTCTCGTCACGCTTCAACCCATTTCACTTCCTAGACCAGGACTTATCCAGTTTACAAATGCCACGGATGCCGCTCTCACTGAACTACCGAGACTGGCTTACAAACGAACCCAGCTCTCACAGACCTAGTTATACTATTTAATTACTGCCCCCAGCTTAGAGTGGGAAAAATGGCACGCCGGAGCCGGCTCCGTCACGAAACGGCACGGCACGCGTGTCGGTTACGTGCCGTGACTCGCGTGTCCCGTGTCCCGTGCCGTGACCATTCGCGTGCCGTGACCAATTGTTGGCAAAGAAGACACGGCACGGCACAGGACACGCGAGTCACGAAATGGTAGACACGGAAGACACGCCAGCCACGACAATCACGAGGCAAAACACTTATAATTTTATTTTAATTAAAATATTTACATTTAAATTTCAATTAAAACATTTGAATTTTAAAGAATCGTTTCATAATTTTTTTTAAAACGTTAAATGCAATC
Source organism: Carex kokanica (assembly GCA_025461125.1). Classification (NCBI taxonomy): domain Eukaryota; kingdom Viridiplantae; phylum Streptophyta; class Magnoliopsida; order Poales; family Cyperaceae; genus Carex; species Carex kokanica. The sequence goes on along the minus strand of JAJGRX010000604.1, from coordinate 1,212,631 downwards.
AAACGTGACTAACGCACGTTTGGTCACGGCACGACTTAGTTACGGCACGCGAGTCACGGCGTGACTCGCGTGCCGTGACCATCCCTCGTAATTTTTGTCACGGCAAGGCACGGCACGTGAAAAATTTACTTGGTCACGGCACGGCACGGCACGGCACGGCACGTTTTTCGCACTCTACCCCAGCTACCTATTCTAGTGCACTGGGTGGGAGAGGGGGACAAGACCTACATTGCTATACCTGAAATAGTTTGACTCAAAGCTTGCACTTTTCCTTTGATTTATCCCGAATCTCATTCTAATGGATAGATATCGACGAATAATAACTAAGTCGTATTTGTAGCCGTTATTTTATATAAATACAGATACATATTAGATGTTAAAAAAAACACCTGCAAATTGAAAATCTATCAAATTAACTTTAAACAATGAATCCAAACCGTTAAAATCCATCTACCTTACGAGTGATGTCTCTACATACGAAAATTTTACATTTTCAAATTAATTGTGTTTAGAGTCGAGTGGTAAAAAAACATTTCAAAAATAAATGTATCAAAATTAATTTATAACCTTTTATTTTGATCGCTTAAAAGTTTAACATTTTCACATATAAACACATCATTAATACATGAATTTGAACGGTTTGAATTCCCTAGTTCTACTCAAAATCTTTTATTCCGCTACGCATGCATGTTTAACCAATAAGGGTCTGTTCGTTTGTCACGGAATTATACGAGATGAGATTTGACGAGAATGGGAATCCACTTTTGAAAATGTGGGAAACCATGGATAGAGTTACACACGGGATTAATTATGGAAATATGGTGAAATGAGTGTTTGATTGTACCGTGAGATTATTTGTGGAAAATTCTATTTTTCTTTCTAAAATGCTTCATATTATACAATTATACTTATTATTAATAATAATATTATAATTAAATAAAGTAGATTAAATAATAACATAATAACGTTTCTTAATTATTATTTCATAAAAAATAAGTATTTATTTTATAATTAGATAAATTTTATTTAATGAGAAGATATAATCTAATCGTGTATTTATAAACTGGATTTTTATAGTTGAAATATTAATGAGTTGGATGAAATTGTTAAAAATTCTTGTATCTTATATGATGCTTAAACCATATCTCAAATAAAAAAAACCTTTGTCATAATCACTTTGGTCTGAAATAGAACCGAACAAACATTATTTTAATGAAACCAAATCACATTTTTCTTTTTAAAATGTTTGATATTATATAATTATTCTAATTAATAAAATTGGATTATAAAATATCAATAATTATTATTTTATATAATAAAAATATTATTTTTTTATAATTAAATAAGGTGTATTTATGAGTATAATACTTGGTTTCTTCTTATTACTTAGTTTAGCACTTGTGTCGGGATCAGTTTTGGTCTTTAGTTTCACAATTAAAATTAGGATAAAGATTTTTTTCCCCGGCTCCTATCCCCCATTCATCCCCCAATCATTAATTATCTAGGGGACCACAACTTCAAGCACAAAAAGACAAAAGAAAACGTGTATCAATCATTAATTACGTGGGGGACCACTAATTAACTAGAGGGATTGCTTATATTTGAAAATTTTTACAACTGACGCGCATAAGTATTCATATATAATACATCAAGTATTCATATATAATACATTAAGTATTCATACCTAAGATATCAAGTGTTTAAAAAAAACTGGACACATTACTCACCCATCTTTTACACGTTTTTAGAGGTGATTTTTTTTTTCTCTGTTCACTCTAACCAATATTTCTGACAATCTATAAAGAATTTTGCGAATCTAAAATCACAAATGTCTTCTACGCAATTTTCTCTTTCAAATGAGATCCATGATAAAGTACTTTTGAGTTATCCGTCGCGCAAGTATTCATACCTCGTAAAATTATTTATATCTCGTCGTGCAAGTATTCATACCTAAGATATCAAGTAAAAAATGATTGAGTGGTAATAAAATTTTAATCGGTAAAAAATAAGTGAATGATGTGTCCAGTTTTTTATTTGTGAAATACTGATGAGGTATGAATACTTGTTCGAGGAGGTATGAATAATTGAATGACAAGGTATGAATTGTGCAATGGACAACTCGAAAGTATGTCATTATGGATCTCATTTGAAAGAGAAAATTGCATAGAAGACGTTAATGGTTTTAGATTTGCAAAATTCCTCACAGATTATCAGAAATATTGGTTAGAGTGAACGGAGAAAAAAAACCACCTCTAAAAATGTGTATAAGATGGGTAAGTGATATGTCCAGTTTTTTTAAATACTTGATATCTTAGATATGAATACTTTATATATTATATATGAATACATGATGTATTACATATGAATACTTGCACTCGTCGCGATAATGACGCGTTTTGTTTTGTCTTTTAGCGCTGAAATTTGTGGTCCCCTCTTAATTAGCGGTCAACAAAGACAGTTATTGACTGGGGGATGAATGGGGAATAGGAGCTTGAGGATAGTTAGTCGGTCCCTTAAAATTATAGAGGAGAGAGGGTGCTTGTATAATACCTCTTACCAAACACATGCAAAGCACTGGAGGAGAGAGACAAGAATGTTGAGTTTTAATTGTGTTTCAATTTGCGGAGAGAGAAGAAGAGGAGAGAGAGAATGAGAAAAAACAAATTCATTCTGAGCTCAGTTTTTAATTTCTACAAATTTGTATTGATATAGAAATTGTGGTGGAAATAAAAATAAAAATGATTGGAAAAATTCTATATGTCCGAACGGGTTTGAGAATTTAATTAAAAATTAGTCTCAAATTCCATCAATTTCATGTGAGAACGAGGCTGCCGAACAGGACCTAACAGTATTGGAATTCAGATCCAGTGAAGTAAACCCAAAATTGGATTTTGGATCGGGACCGTCCAATTCGAATCCGTGACCATCCAACTAAAGTGGAGCGCACGTATCTCGAGAGAAAGGTTCCAATTCCGAGGCAATTTCGCGAGCGACGGATTCAATTCTGATGGTCCCGATCTAAAATCCAAAAATTGAGTTACTTTAGGGTATCCGGACCCACAGTATTGCTGGGCCTGGGACGCATTCCCATGTTCTCTGTAAATTATTGGATTATTTCTTATTATAAGTTTGCACGGATCATAAGCAAACTGACGGATCTAATCTTTGCCTCTTAACTCGACAGATGAGGTTGGTATTTGGTGGGAAGTTGTTTGCCACGTGTCATTGCTTCTAGGCCTTTGACCCGTATTAGGTATGATTGGAACCTCTGTGGCTGGTTTTAGTAGTCGATTTTATGGCGAGCCGTTTCGGTCGGGAGTCCATAATTCTACTTTTTTTGGATGGCCTTTAATTTCTTATTTTACTTATTATATGGTTTATTACATCATATATGTTGTATTACGTCTGTAGTTTTTTTATAATAAAATTATAATTTATTTTTCTCTAGTTATTTGTTTATTTATATAACATTTCATATACAGTCTTTTATAAATAATAGTCACACTAAAGTTTATTTTTATCATGTACTATGTATATATATATATATATGAAAAAATATGTTTTTTTACTTGAATACTTCCATCATGTATTATATAATATAAAAATTATAAAATTATAAATTTACTATTCTTATACACTTTATAAGTTTTGAAATATTTTTTTTTTAATGTTTCAACAAAAGACATATTTAAATGTTTTAATAGAAATGACATAATTTGGATGTTTTATACAATTTTTCTTTTGTTGACATGACAAATTTGGTCGTCTTTGGAAAGAAAAACTCTGGAGAGGACACGCAATTAAGACTATGTACAACATTTCAGCGGATTTATTGGAACTCTAGTGGAGTATGGATTTAAGATGGAGATTCTAGGTCTTCTCAATTATATTGCTTTGCGTTTTAGGTTATCGTTTACAAATCTTTACTTGTTATATTGCATGATTTCAGGTTAATGCTTCTATGGACTTGGCTGGTAGACATCCTAAAATTATAGACAAACCACAGGGTACCTCTTCTAAACCATCAATTGATCAGCCAATCAATGACTAGTTATTTTAGTAAATAATATTGTGTGAATGAAATTGATACTTTAGTAATAAGATTGGCCAATCAACTTAAAAAATTATAATTTCCTTGCTTTCAAAAAATAGAGTTCACGTTGTTAAACAACTGATGTCTTTAGTTAACTTATAATTAAAAAAAAAAAAACCTTCCCCTCCAGTCTAGTCTCGTTAAAAATCACGTCATTTCAGCAAGCTACAGAGTCATTGGCCGTAGAAGACCTAGAGGCTTATCTAAGATAGAAACTTGTACCGATTGTATTATATTTATACCAACGCACCCACATAACTATTCGCAGTCACAGACGCACTTCTTCGCAGAGAATTCAACTAAAATATTTTAAGGCATCAATCTTAAGTAACACCGCAACGCACTTCTCTTTATTAAGAGTATCATTAAAAGCATCTTCTCCTGCGATAATGCGTCTAATAACACAAAACTAGCCCTTGATTTTTTTTTTCCCTTTTTACCCCTGGATTGCGGTTATCTTGCTTGTTATCTTGGATTGCGGTTCTAGTTAAATTGCACGGTCTCTATTTGCAATTCCGGCCAGAGGTTCTTCACGCAAAAGGTATGCTAATTGATAAATTCTATCTACCCTTTAAGCTCATTGCAACTTTCTAATTTTTTCTTTTTTCTTTTTCTTTTTGGGAGGGTGTGATGAGAGAAGCAACAAAAAGATGAGAGATATTCAAGAGTTTTAGCAGTTCTTTTATTTGAATTTACAATTCAAATTTCATCTCTTCAATACTCTCTCCTTGATAACAAAACACATAATCATGAATCATCATATATATTTTTTTAGTTTCACTACCATTCAGTTTTCTCAACATGGTTATTTAGGCAATCATCAATTCATCATTAAGTAATAATGGTTTTGGTACTAATAATGAAACAGTCCTGGTACAAAAATGGCGCATCCGAAAAGGCCGCTGCAGAAGCAAAAAGGGGATGCTGATAGCCCACATGAGGATCCTTTTATGACATGTTGCTGTTGCTTCATGTTTTCACATGCGATTCGAGGACTCGGCCGGTGCCTCTTTGTCGCTTGTTATCCAGCGTTGCACTGTTGTGGCCTCGACGAGCATCGCCACCGCCACTCGGACCATCACCACCGACATTTTCAATGACGAAAAAATTCAACAAAGGACCGTGTGGAGAAGCTTAGAAGGAGAGATGTTTCAAATTAATATGCGTATTATTATTATTTTTAGATTACATTGTATGAAAGCTTTGCTGTTGTATTTTAGAGAGTTTTGTCTAATTATTATATGTATTAAGTATTAATAATCAAAATTTGATTTTTAATCAGACATTCAATTTAAAAATGCAGAAAAAAGAGAAATATAAATAAAAGAATATATAAGAATAGAGCCGTGAATAGAGTAAAAATAGAGGGATAGTATCCGATCCGTATTCAAAATATAAGACAATGATATTCATATTTAAATATCCGTGTGAATCCGAATATAGTTTTAAGTTTTAATTATATGTATTTGAATAATGAATATATATCATATAGTTTAATATATATTATGAAAAAATTTATCTTATTCTCTATTATAATTACATAAATATTATGAACTTAAGTATTTTCTAATAATATTTATATACTTTTAATAAATACCAGATCTGTATTCTTATTCCATATTGTTTAATATTTAATATTATGATTTTACCACAATTTGGTCCGTATCCAATCCGTTTCACCCCTCCCATGAGTTAATACAACTATGTAAATTAACTTGAATCTGTGACTATATATGTAGAATTCTGTAAAGAAAATTCTAAAATTCTTTAGTGGGAGCCACGAACTAACTAAAAAAAGAGTTAAATTATTGGTCCGAAAATACCGTTCTATTTAGGAAAATTTTCTTTTGACATTGTAATAGAAACCAGAAAATAAAAGATTCGTTATAAAAGAAGGATCATATTCTCTATTTAAAATCTATTAAAATATACATAAATGAATAAATAAACACAGGTTTGCCTTAATTTATTATTAAATAAATGAATTTGAATCCTTTTTTGTTATTTCGAGAGGTTCTGGAAAAGAAAAATTCTCTCCGTCCTGTTTTGCAGTAGAGATGAGATTTAAAAAATAGCCATCGACCATACCCCCATCTAGAGTGGGAAAAACGTGCCGTGCCGTAACTAACACGCCGTGACTTTGGTCACGTGCCGTGACAAAAATTATGAGGAGTGGTCATGGCACCCGAATGGTCACGACACACGAGTCACGCCGTGACTCGCGTGCCATGACTAAGTCGTGCCGTAACCAAGCGTGACTATCGCATTTAACGTTTTAAAAAAAAAATGAAACGATTCTTTAAAATTCAAATGTTTTAATTGAAATTTGAATGTAAATATTTTAATTAAAATAAAATTATACCTTATAGTAAGGTATGTTAGTGCATTGCCTCGTGACTGCCGTGACTGGCGTGTCTTCCGTTCCGTGACTCGCGTGTCCCGTACCGTGCCGTTCTGTGTTCCGTGCCGTTCCGTGTTCCGTGCCGTGCCGTGACCAAGGCATTTCTGTGCCGTGCTGTGCCGTGTCTTCTTTGCCAACAATTGGTCACGGCACGGGACACTCAAGTCACAACACGTAACCGACACGCGTGCCGTGCCGTGCCGTGCCGTGCCGTTCCGTGACGGAGCCGGCTCCGGCGTGCCATTTTTCCCACTCTACCCCCATCCCCACACCACCACCACTAGAGTGGGAAAAATGGCACGCCGGAGCCGGCTCCGTCACGGAACGGCACGGAACCGCACGGCACGCGTGTCCTTCGCGTGCCGTGACTCGTGTGTCCTTCGCGTGCCGTGACTCGCGTGTCTCGTGCCGTGACCAATTGTTGGCAAAGAAGACACGGCACGGCACGGGACACGCGAGTCACGGAACGGTAGACACGCCAGTCACGGGAGTCATGGCAATCACGAGGCAATACACTAACATACCTTCCTATAAGGTATAATTTTATTTTAATTAAAATATTTACATTTAAATTTCAATTAAAACATTTGAATTTTAAAGAATCGTTTCGTATTTTTTTTTAAAACGTTAAATGCGATCAAACATGACTAATGCACGTTTAGTCACAGCACGCGAGTCACGCCGTGACTCGCGTGTCGTGACCACCCCTCATAATTTTTGTCACGACACGGCACGGCACGTGACCAAAGTCACGGCGTGTTAGTCACGGCACGGCACGTTTTTCCCACTCTAACCACCACCTAGGGGTAGGGGTGTTCATTGGGTCCGGTTTAGTCGGTTTTGAACCGAATCGAATTAGTTTGGACCAAATGGTTCGGTTCGGTTTGCTTTTTAAAACCGACTTATAATTTCGGTTCGGTTCAGTTTGAAAATTTTCAAAACCGAAATTACCGAACCGACCGAATTTTTATATATTATGAATTTGGTCCGAACCACCCCGGTTTATTTCTTAATCAATTTATTTAAATACTTCAGTTTATTTCTTAATATCCCGGTTTATTTCTTAATACCCTGGTTTATTTCTTAATATACTTCAGTTTATTATAAATCAATTGCTTTAAATTAAAAAATTAATATATTTTGGTTTGAACCGAACAAACCGAACAAACAAAAATAAAACTTTGGTTCGGTTTGGTTCAGTTGCAATGCTAAATTAGTTCGGTTCGGTTCTATTTTAGAAACTGAATTATTACTTTGGTTTGCCTAATTCGGTTCGGTTGAAACCAAACCGAACCGATGAACACCCCTACCTAGGGGGGCAAACGGATCGGATCAGATATGGAAAAACCATATCCGTATCCGCTTTTATTTTTCGGATACGGATACGGATCGGATATCGAATATCCGTAGATATATATTTAAATATTTTCATAATATATTAAATTATATGATATATATCTACTATTCGGATACGGATAATTAAAATTCAAAAGCATATCCATATCAGTATCCGCGCACGGATATTCAGATATCGGATATCCGTATTTAATTTTCAAATAATATCCAACCTGTTTACACTCCTACCACGACCCAACACAAACAAACAAAAAATCCTACCATTCAATTTATTTTGGCAAATATCGTCTTCAAGCACTTGAACCTACCTGGATTGCACTTTACAATATAAATATTTAAATTATGTATTAAATTATTTAGGTTATCTTTTGCAGAAACATATTAAAAATGATTCGTGGCGTCCATAGGGATGAAAATTGCAAATTTTTTTACTTCGGATTTGTTTTCGTAAGAAGATCTTATTAGTTTTCTTTTTATCATCCCGGTATCACGGGGATGATTTCGGCTGCTGTCGTTTTCTATTACTAAAAAACGTTCATGTACCTTTTCATCATGTGACAATGATCATTAAAATGCCTTTTAAGTTATGACTTGGTTGATCGAATGATATAATTATTATTTTTGGCACTATGATAGTTAGGCCATTTGATTTGAGGCAAGCCCCACATCCTGCTCAAAAAGGAGTGGAGGGCGGTCCCATCCAATCTGCATCAAGATTCGTGTAAACTCGATCAACACAAATTTAAAATTGTTTGTGCGAATCTTAATACAGATCAAATGGTTCTGACCATGCATCGGACCGCTCCTGATTCTCTCCAAAAGTTATTTTCAAATCTGAAAATGAAATTGGGTTTTGTCCAAAAGACTTTTTGGACGAATTTTATTCAAAATTGGATTCAAACTGTCTGATTTGTGTGAAGGTTTCAGTGAACGATTTAGAAACTTAATAATTATAAACGCCCTCGTAAATCTAAACTGTTCGTAAAAATTTGATGCTAATCAAACGGTTTAGACATAATTTTGAATAAGGCTTTGTCCAAGTTTTCTTGGAGCCCCCAAAAAAATAATAAAATAAAATAAATTACAACGGAAAAGAATATGCTCCTTTACAAGACAATTTGCTCTCCTGAAACATTTTTTTTTTAATCAGTAAATGCCCTTAGACTTCCTGAAACATATCTGAAAAGCACCAAAATATGTGAATACAAAAAGTCAAAAGTATAATTTTCTATTTTATTTCGGAGCTTTAAAATTGTAAGGATGTGAAATTATCTAAGCAAATAATTTGTCCCATCAAATTGGAATACAAATTGTGAATTCTTTTGTCTGTTGTTTAGTTTGCGAGCAAATGAAGTATATTATCTTTAATATTATTAAGACGGTTTAAATACCTCTCTTCTAGTTTTTGTGTTTCTATCATATCTTCATTTTCTAATTTTATAATATCAATTATTTAAAATTTATATGTCAAAATAAAATTTAGATATCATATATATTATTTTCTTTACATACACATAAAAAATTATCACTTTTCGATTTTAGTTTTATATGAAATAATAAGTTGAAAAACCAATATCCATAATTTATTCACATTGATGTATATTCGCAAGCTATTAATAGTAATCAAAATACCACAATCTTTTACCTGTACAAAGAAAAAATGATATAGATCATATTAACGGTTTTATTTTAACATTCAAGACCTTTTAACTCACATCCCTCGATCAATAAATGGTGAAGAATTTGATTACGTGTGTATAGTAGAGATATTAAATGGATTCACAACAATTCTGTTATATGAGTAGAACTAGGGTGTGATGTGCTCACCAAACTCTTTGGTGAGCATAACTCTATAATTTATTGGATTCACTTCAAACGAGATGAATCCAAACCATTGAAACCGATGTACTTCACGAGTGATGTGCGTACATGCAAAATTTTGAATTTTTTAAATTCATTTAATCTAAAGTTAAGTGGTCAAAATTGATGAAAAATGAATGATCCAAAATGAAGTTTTAGAAGTTATTTTAATGCATTCATTTTTCATCAATCTTGACAGCTTGACTTTGTAATAAATAAATTCGAAACATTCAAAATTTTGCATGTACGCACATCACTCGTGAAGTACATCAGTTTCAACGATTTGGATTCATCTCGTTTGAAGTGAATACGATAGATTAAGGAGTTATGCTCACCAAAGAGTTTGGTGAGCACATCACACCCTAGTTCTACTCCTGTTATATTATCAAAAATTTTGTCATATAATTCAGTGATTCAGCTTAATCATTGTTTTCGCAAACTGCTGCAATGGAGACATTTGCTCTGTTTTATTTTTTTATTTGAGTAATAATTGGAGATCAAATTATTCAACTATTTAATATCAAGAAATTCTTCCATTTGAATTTCAAATTTACAATCTCCTATACAGAGAGCATTATTTTTACGACTAAATCAAAAGTTTATTCTTGACTTGCTTTGTTTTAATATATATAGATTATAAAATTACTTTATCAAATGCATTGCATAATACGCCATCAAATAAATTAAAAATAAACATATATTTTTATCTGTTTCAAAATCCATCCTTTGTCATATCATAATTGCATTTAAAGCATCTGGAATCCATCCACTTTTGATGGTTCTGGTCATTTTGATTATTGCTCTCAGTAATTCAGCCCCAGAATATGCTATTGGAACCATTTTATTTTAAATTTATGTCTCTTCATGTCGGATAACCAAAATTATATAATTTTATTAAGAAAATTGTAAAAATAAAATTGTAAAAATATGTAATTGAGGGGGAAGGGAAAAAAAAGGAGGGAAGTGTAAATATTAAATTCATGGATCACAAGGATATTTGTTTCAACTTTTTGAAAAAGAAATATATTTTGTAAAATTTCCGTTATTGATTGCATAAAAATTAAGGGAATCAGGTCAGAATTAGAAGTTCACAGACAAAGTTGTCACAAGTCAAAATTTGACAGTCTTCCATGGCATTACGAGTAGAGTGGAAAAAACGTGCCGTGCTGTGCTGTGACGTGACTAACATGCCGTAACTTTGATCTCGTGCCGTGCCGTATCATGACTAAGTCAATTTTTCACGTGCTGTGCCGTGCCGTGACCAAAATGTCAAATGGTAGTCACGGCACGCGAATGGTCACGCCACGTGAGTCACGCCGTGCCTAAACATGACTCCCTTGATCATTTAATTATAATTTAAGTTATTTTATTCAAGATTCACCATTAAATCAATATCTAATGGTCCTAATTACACGTGACTCGCGTGACTACGTGCCGTGCCGTGACTAAATCTTTTACGTGCCGTGCAAAAATTTCAAAAGATAGACACAGCACGCGAAGTTGTCACGGCACAGGACACGCGAGTCACAACACGTAACTGACACGCGTGCCGTGCCATTCGGTGACAGAGCCGGCTCCGCCGTGCCATTTTTCCCACTCTAAATTTACGAGTCCATGTTCGCTGTCATTATGGTGACGGCAGAGATTTTATGGCACACACTTTCGACTGTTAAATTCGAATCAAAGCTTATGATATGACGTTGCTTTGAGAGAGACTTTCTGAGATTCGTACAAAATTCTTAACAGACGGTCAAAATCATATGCCATAGGTTTATGGCGGATAAACTATAATAACGGGGGTGGATTCATTACTTTACCCCTTTTCATTTTAAAAATGTGGTTTATACATAATTTTTAGGCAATGCGGATCTGAGGGCACATAGAATAATTTAATATCTTCAGGGGGTAAGTATGAAATAAAATATAATTAAATTATGTAGTGGAAATATGCGGCACATTAAATTAACGATTCAAATAATTTGTGATTGATGATTCGTAGGGTATTCGCTGGTGGAGGCACATGCAAGGTAGGCTTGTCATCTTTTGGATGGTGAAAGTTACATTTAATTTATTTTATCTTTATTGTCCACTTATAATAGGTACACATATTCCCCGAGATTTTTATTAATAACCAAAGTTAATTACAAATTAATAAAAATATTCATACCGGCCAAAAAATGGCCGGTACTAATTTTTTTTTTAGACACTATGAATAGCAAGATTGGAATCTAACACTAAAAATTCGAATTTGTTTTTTAAATCTTTGTTAGATTATTTTTTTTAATATATAATTAGCATATTTATACTAAAATATGCTAAATTACTTGAAATTATGTTAAATTACACTGAATTACACTAAATTACGCTAAATTACATATGAATAGAGATGATATCTTCACTAAGAAGGTGAAAAAACGACGACGAAACTTCAAACGGCCATAAAACGGTGCTCGAGTGTCCGATTTCAGCAAATGATCACTTTTCGGAAAGCTTGCGAAAATACGCATGTGTCAGTGCCGGCTTTGCCGGTTGCCGAATTTCAAAATTCAGAATTGCCAAAAAGGAAAGAGCCTCAAAACTTGAGTTGAAGTTTCCGATTAAGATTTTCATTTCTATTATTCAATCTAAGTAGCTCAGTAAATTAGTTATATAATGAACTTGTAGAATACCAATTTTTATATTTTTGGAATTTTTTACTATTTTCTATGATTTATGAAAGATGGCACAAAATCGGCCTAATTTAATGTAATTTAGTGTAATTTAACATAATTATTGTAATTTAGCATAATTGTATGTAATTCAGCGTAATTTAACATAATTTCAAGTAAATTATATATAAAAAAGTGAGGTTGGCTACTCTACTTACATAAGTATATGAGGACATATGCTTATAAGTCGTTTTTATATTTTCGAAGTCCAAATAGTCGATCTGAAGCACTCAACATGTTCTCCATATTATAATGTGCTTGGAGACCAAATTTTACATTTTTTTGAAATTTTTTTACTATTTTTTTAGAATTTTTTAAAACAGTGTTTCAATATGCTATAAAAATTCAGAAAAAAAATAAATAATTCTTAAAACAAGTGATTTTGAAAAATTCTAAAAAAATAGTAAAATTTTTTCAAAAAATGTAAAATTTGGTCTCCAAGCACATTCTAATATGAAGAACATATTGAGCACTTCAAATTAACTATTTGGACTTTGAAAACGTAAAAATGACTTATAAGTATATGCCCTCATATGCTTATGTAAGTAGAGTAGCCACTCACTAAAAAAGTAATATAACAAATATTTTAAAAAAATTCGAATTTTTAGTATTAGAGTTCAAGCATCTTGCTATTCATAATGTCTCTAAAAAAAAATTAGTACCGGTTATTTTTTGGCCGGTACCGAAAAAAATTCAAACCGGTTATTTACTGGCCGGTATGGATATTTTTATAAATTCCAATGTTAGTGGATATATTTATTAATTTGTAATTAACTTTGGATATTAATAAAAATGTCGGCATTCCCGCATGAAAATTTGAATTAATTAACTCATCATTTTCCCATGCGTGTATTCATTCAATTCTCGTGTGTCATTTGTGTTGTCTAGACTACTTTGTTTTATTCCTGTTTTTTTGCTCCGATGTTTTTTCCCTCGCGTGTCAGATTCAATGATCTCATTTTCTTAGAATATGACCTGACCTGTTGGTTGTTTGTTTAATTAAATGATGTGGATCCGACCTGAGCTACCGTAATAAATTACTGCATTAAAACGCTAATCCAAGTTTTGTCTCTCCTAAAGATTTGTCAATCAATACGGCGCAACCGATGACATGTTCAATTTTGCTTGTTGCTCAGATGAGCACAAGTACAGCGTTTTGGTTGATTTATTTTCTGGAAAGTACTCGATTTTTAAAACATGGTTTAATTGTATGGTTAGTAGGGATGAAAACGGTATGGATAATATCCGATCCGTATTCGATATTCGATCCGTATTCGAAAAGTTAGATGTGGATATCCGAATATCCGTGTTGATATGGATACTGACAAGGGCGGATTCAGAATTTTCGTCAGGGGGGGCAAGAAAATATCGAATCGGGTTTAAATTCATTAACCAATTGAGTACTCGATAAAAAACAATGATTTAACTTATACTTTCCAATGCTTTGACTTGTAATTTCTAATTCTCTGACATATAATTCTAATTACCAATCAAAATTCAACAAATTTATTTCAATTTTAACCCTAAATTTAACCCGAATTACAAATCAAACGTTCAGAGGGGGGCAAAAAAATTTTCAAGGGGGGCAAAGTCGGTCGGAACCATTAAATCTCCACTAAAACTCAAAATCCAAGAGGGGGGCAGCTGGAATACACTGGGTCCGCCCCTGGATACTGATATAGCTAGTTTTACGTTTTAATTATCCGTATCCGAATAGTAGATATATATTATATATTTTAATATATATTATGAAAAAATATTGTTATTCACCATTAAAATTAAATAATTATGAACTTTTATATTTTTTAATATTATTTAATAAATATCCGATCCAAACCGTATCCGTATCTGTATCCAGCTGATATCCAATCCGTATCTGTATCCGAAAAATTAAAAAAGATATAGATATGATTTTACCACTATCCGCTCCTCCGTATTCGCTCCGTTTTCAACCCTAATGGTTAGTGTTACTAGAACACCATATGTTTAGGTACTTGAATATTATCCTTTCAAGATTTTTTTTCTTTCGAGAATCAGTTTTTAGTTTAGTGATAAAGACAATGTCCTCCGTATGAGAGATCGCAAATTTGAATTCGGATGAGAATTTTTTTTATAAATATTAAATAGTTATATAACTTGACTTCTAACTTTTACTTAATTTTTTTTCTTTCGGAACTAGAATTAAAAGACAAGTGTTGGACTAGAGCCTATTTTAGCCGAGCTATGCAAAGATTGACTCAGCTCGTGTCAGAGCGAGCTGAGTAGTCTAAGCGGAATTTGATTTTATTCGAGTCAATCACGAGCTAAACCGAGCCAGCTCTTAAATTCGTGCTGTGAACTGTACAGAAACTACAAATTTTTGTTTTGATTATTTCGCTCATATGCGACAAATCAAAAAATAACCTTTTCTTTTTTCTTGCAACGAGTTTCATCCTCACACGACGAACAAAGAAAAATAATAAATTAGTTGACAAATAACTTCAACTTGTTTTTGTAACGAGCCGAGAAATAAGCCAAGCTAGCCCGAACTAAGTTGAATCAAACTTAAACTTATTGATAACAAAATCAAACAAACTAATTACAATTTTTGTCATCATGCTTAATAAATTAGTAAATTTACGAGAGGCAAGAACATCTGACCCGGAAGAGGATGAATTCAATGTGAAAGTGATACCTAAGATGTTGAGTTAGGATTCTCTGAAATAATTTCTTTGAGGTCCTGCGTGTGGCTGGATTAGAATTTATGTTTAGTAACTGCTTATATTAATTACGAGGAGGGTTCAAATGTCTTTATTTTTAAAAACTTCAATAACTCAAAATTTAAAACTTAAAAATAAAAATAAAACCGTTGAATATGATCTATATCATTTTATCTATGTGCTCATAAAAAATTATTACATATTGATTTTGTTTTTATGTAAATCAATAAGTTGAAAAATCAACGTCTAGAAATTATCCAAATTAGTACATTTTTTACAAGCTCTTGATGACAACTAAAACAAAATTGAAATGTCATATTTTTTTACACATACATAAATAAAATGATATTAATCATATCTATCAGTTTTATTTTGACTTTTAAATTTTAAATTTTGAGTTATTAAAATTTTTAAAAATAGAGACATGATAGAGGCATGAAAAATGGAGGCATTTGAACCCTCCTCATTAATTACGTGTAGTGTTATATAATTTTAAGAATTTCTTTTTATTATAATTCAGTTGGTCAATTGGTTTTATGGGATCCCACTTAGTCATTGATTGATATACTCTGTTATTGAGAGCTGTGACAGATAAAAATTGAATGCCAAAATATGGTTGGGGGCTGTATCCAACTCGCCGAATCTCTGTGCTAGCGTCTAATATTTTTATAAAAAAATTGAAAGGAAAAATAAATAAAAAAACAATAGTGGAGCCGGCGAGTTGCTATCCTAAAATGGAACATATATAGGCTTGGTAGGTTGGGAGAAAGATACCTTTTATTAAAAAATTAAATATAGCTAATTAGAGGTGCTATCGGGTCGGGTCGGGTCCGGATACTATTATATTTGGACCCGTACCCTAAAAGTGTTCGGGTCCAAATTTCGATCCATACACTTATTTGTTTCAAATCGGGTCGGGTCCGGATCCGGATACCTATCTACCCGTAGATATTTCGGGTCCAGTCTTTCGGTTCCGGGTAGATAGATACCCATAACTTGTTTGTGAATTATCGGGTCCGGTTCAGATATGGGACGGTTCCAGATCCGGAGCGGGTATATGTCACAACTCCTATACAGATGTTTTTCTTTTTTTCTCATTAAGTGCCTTCAATAATATTTTGTGAAACTTGGGTAGTATTTTCAGGATTTGATTGTTGATTGTTTGGAGTACTCATGGTGTAACAAAAAGTATTCGAAAGTTTTTTATTTTTTGTTAATAGCTTTTGAATTCAGGAGGCTTGAGATAAATAACTTTTGAAAATCAAAATATTGAAGAATAAATATAATTTTTAGAAAGTAAAATATTAGAGATGATGATTTCTTTTTCTATGATTCGAAAAATCCATGAATGGAATATTAATACTAATTTGTAATAGAGAATTAAATTTATGACAAATATTTGATTTCAATGAGATTTATTGCGAATGACATATCAATAAGAGCAATAAATTTTCATGATAATAAGAATGATATATAAGACAGATATTGAAGGATATATTCAAAGCAATAAATTTTATTCAAAAAATTAATATGCAAAATGTGATTACTGGCGTGACATTTGTTGATTTGATTATATGTAAAATTGTATTTCATAGTTATTCATATATGTTTTATCAGGTATTTATATGGGTATCGGGTCGGGTTCGGTTATGGATCGGATAACTAAATCAAACCCATATCCTATCCATTACAATATCGGTTCCGGTTCGGATCCGGATCGGATATTAAATTATTAATTTTGTAACCGTACCCATAATTTAACCGGTTATATTTTTTAAACCATACCCTACCCAAATTAACCGGATCCGGGTCGGTTCCGGGTCGGATCCGGTTCGGTTCCAGATCGGATCTGGGTAATCGGATAAAAGTAGCACCTCTAAGCTAATATATATAAATAGCGACATCATTAGTAGGAACCATAGTAACAAATGAATAATTCGGGTTCGGTTCGGCAGGGTCAAAAATTCGTGATTCGGAAATAATTCGGGTATAATTCGGGTATAATTCGGGAATGATTCGGAATTACAATACGAGACCTCAGTGCATATTTAATTCATCACCGATGATTTACTATACAAAAATACTAATTTTATTGGCCACAGAAAATCAACACAGTGAAAAAGTAGAGCCACATGGGTGTACAGTAGCTAATCACGTGGGTGCCAAAAGAAAAAATCTCCCAGCAGCTTATGCGCGAGAAAAACTTAAGAAAATGCGAATAATTCGTAAAATTCGTTAAATTCGCATTTTATTCGCATTTTATTCGGTCAAAGATTCGGTCAACGAATAATACGCCATTCGGTTCGGAAACACTCCAAAAACGTTTTATTCGCGAATTAAACGCAAATAAAACGCGTACCTTGTTACTGTGTTACTGTGGTAGGAACTAGGAAGGGACCTGATCGGATAAAATGTACGTTTTATTAATATATTTTTTTTGGGAAGAAAAAAACAACACTAGGGTACTAACGCCATTATAAGTGGTATCATTTGATGATTACTAATTGACAAGTTTTATTAAATAAAAAAAAAAAAGAGTAAAGATGTACATGCGGTTATAATGTCTCAAGAACGAAAAAATATATACAAAAATGTAAATCAAAGTCATCCTCACAATATAGAAACCATCTTCTTGCGACTAATTCTGCCTCATAAATTAGTATAGAAACACTGGTTTTGCCTAAAAAAAAAAAAACTAGTCTATGTTCTTTTCTTTCAATCGTCCAAATTGAATTCCATGATTTTTACTGATCTTTAAAAAGAAGTATGATCCGTTACGTTTAACTATGTCAGTACTAAAACGTACTAAAAATGCATTATACGGACTTAAATAAAGCGTATTAAAATATAAATGACATATGTTCAATTTAGTCACATAACAACATGGCATATGTAAAACATGTTACGATATATGTCTATCATGTGATATAACCAGGGGCGGATCTAGGATTTCCGTCAGGGTAGGGCAAGATAATATTTATGCGGGTCCAATATCTAATCGGGTTTAAACCTACTATCTAATCGGGTACTAAATAAAAAACAATCAACATGCCAAAAAAAAAAATTTCAAATCTAAACATGACATACAAAAATTTACAGAGGAGAAAGAGAAAAGGACATTTGTTTCTTCCAGGGTAGGGCATTTGTTTCTTCCAGGGTGGGGCAAGATCCAAAAACCTAGTACTTGGAAACTAATTTTGAAATTCCAGGGTAGGGCAATTGCCCTACCCTGCTCTATGCTGGATCCGCCCCTGGATATAACTTGTGTGTCACGTAACGAATCATTTTCATGTGACATATTTTTTTGACAAAAATAATAAGACACAACTCAATATGTGAATCAGTCTTGAGTCTTGACACAACGTGTTGTGTTGTGTTATGTGATCATAAGAACCGCATGTCTACTATAGATTTTGATGAGCCTTGTATTTTTACAATAAGATATACATTTAATTTTTACAAGATGTATAAAAAATTAATTAATGCTGAAATTTATGGTGACTCTTTTTTCGAAAAAAAAAAAAAAAAAACTATCCCGTCGCAAAATCCATGCCCTCCGATCTGATCAGAATTCCGGATGCGGTATGTGAATCTCCACAACCAACAGTACAGATGAAGATTTTATCTACGACTGGGCTAAAAGTTTGAAAACATAACTGGATAACAATCCAATTGTAAATTTTGATCTAGAAAGACTGTAAACCGATTTTAAGCAAAGCACGAACAATGGGCCTATAAAAGCCCAAAATAGGTAGCGGCTGCGTGCGAGGCCGAGTCTCCGTGGCTTCTGGATTTGTATCTGTTATTGGGGCAATATAATTTTACTTTTCGTCTCTATTTAAAAAAGAAAAATATTAAAAAAATTAGCACCTTCTGCCATCATTTTTATTAATATCCAAAGTTAATTACAAAATAATAAAAATGCCTAGAGCCGCTTGGTTTTATTAAAAATACCCAAACCGGCCAGAAAATGGCCGGTGCCTTATTTAAATAGGAAACCGGTCATTTTCTGGCCGGTTCTCTATTTTTTTTTATTTTCTTAGAGACAAATAGCTAAAATGGTGAAATATAACACTAAAAAATTGAATTGTTTTTTTAAATATTTGTTATATTACTTTTTTTATATATAATTAGCATATTTATACTAAAATACGCTAAATTACTTGAAATTATGTTAATTTACGCTGAATTACACTAAATTATGCTAAATTATAATAATTATGTAAAATTATGCTAAAATACGGTAAATTACGCTAAATTATGTATGAATAGGGCCGATTTTGTGCCATCTTTCATAAATCATAAAAAATAGTGAAAATTTCCAAAAATAATAAAAATTGATATTCTACAAGTTCATTATGTAACTAATTTACTGAGCTACGTAGATTGAATAATAGAAATGAAAATCTTAATCGGAAACTTCAACTCAAATTTTGAGGTTCTTCCCTTTGTTTTTTGAAAATTTTGAATTTCAAAATCCGGCATCACAGGCACTGACGCATGCGTATTTTCGCAAGCTTTTCGAAAAGTGGTCATTTGCTGAAATCGGACGCTCGAGCGCCGTTTTATGGCCATTTGAAGTTTCGTCGTCGTTTTTTGCCTTCTCAGTGAAGATATGATCTCTATTCATACGTAATTTAGCGTAATTTACCATATTTTAGCATAATTTTACATAATTATTGTAATTTAGCGTAATTTACCGTAAATTAACATAATTTCAAGTAATTTAGCGTATTTTAGTATAAATATGCTAATTATATATTAAAAAAAGTAATCTAACAAATATTTAAAAAAACAATTCGATTTTTTAGTGTTATATTTCAGCATTTTAGCTATTTGTCTCTAAAAAAAAAAAAGAACCGGCCAGAAAATGGCCGGTTTCCTATTTAAATAAGGCACCGGCCATTTTCTGGCCGGTTTGGGCATTTTTAATAAAACCAAGCGGTTCTGGATATTTTTATTATTTTGTAATTAACTTTGGATATTAATAAAAAGGGTAATTATATGTTACCCCTTGATTCCTTCCCCCATTTTTCCCCCAACTAACTAACTTCCTTTTCTAACTATAATAATCAATTTTAACTAACTAGTGGTCCCTACAAATTAATTAGTAGATTTTCTCCTTCTATTTCTTTCCTCTCTCCCTCCCTCTCCCTCTTCCACCTCCGCCTCCCTCTTCCACCTCTGCCTCCGCCCGCCTCTCCCACCTTCGCCTCTCCCTCTCCGCCTCCGCCTCTCCTTCTCCGCCTCTGCCTCCGCCTCTGCCTCACACAATTAGGATGAATACTTGTTCAATGATAGATGAATACTTGCATGACGATGGTGAATATTTGTGCAACGAATAACTCGAAAGTATGTCATCATGGATCTCATTTTAAAGAGAAAATTATGTAGAAGACGTTCGTGGTTTAGATTTGCAAAATTCCTCACAGATCGTTAGAAATATTAGTTAGATTGAACGGAGAAAAAAAAATCACCTCTAAAAACGTGTAAAAGATGGGTGTGATATGTCCAGTTTTTTTTAAAAATACTTGATATATCAGGGTGAATACTTGATGTATTACATATGAATACTTGTTTAATGATAGATAAATACTTGCATGACGAGGGTGAATACTTGTGCAACGAATAACTCAAAAGTATGTCATCATGGATCTCATTTTAAAGAGAAAATTATGTAGAAGACGTTCGTGGTTTTAGATTTGCAAAATTCCTCACATGTCGTTAGAAATATTAGTTAGATTGAACGGAGAAAAAAAAAACCACCTCTAAAAATGTGTAAAAGATGGGTGTGATATGTCCAGTTTTTTTAAAAATACTTGATATATCAGGGTGAATACTTGATGTAACATGTGAATACTTGTTCAATGATAGATGAATACTTGCATGACGAGGGTGAATACTTGTGCAACGAATAACTCGAAAGTATGTCATCATGGATCTCATTTTAAAGAGAAAATTATGTAGAAGATGTTCGTGGTTTTAGATTTGCAAAATTTCTCACATATTGTTAGAAATATTAGTTAGATTGAACGGAGAAAAAAAAAACCACCTCTAAAAACGTGTAAAATATGGGTGTGATATGTCCTGTTTTTTTTAAAAATACTTGATATATCAGGGTGAATACTTGATGTATTACATGTGAATACTTCATGTATTATAGATGAATACTTGATGTTGTTTCCACTTGCGGTGATGGTTATGCGGTCCCCACGGTAGTTAGTGATGGCGGTTGTGCGGTCCCCCCACTTAATTACGCATTTTCTTTTGTTTTTACCGGACGGCAGTTGTGGTACCCTACTATCTCCGCGTAATTAATGTTCTTAATGTCGTAATATTTCCATATATAATTCTTTCTCAAAGATGAGTACTTTTATTTATATGGATGAATACAACTCGTGTTAAGTGTCAATACTTTTTCGCAAATCGTCCCCTACTAATTCCACCATTTATCTCCGCATATTACTGTGGTCACCTACTTATCTGAAGTCGCGGTTGTGCGATCCCACCATACCTTCATGTACTCTTTACACTTACACGACGAGAATGAATACTTGTTCAATGAGAGATGAATACTTGCGTACGAGGTGTGAATACTTGCGTAACGGACAACTCGAAAGTATGTCATCATGGATCTTATTTGAAAGAGAAAATTGTGTAGAAGACTTTCGTGGTTTTAGATTTGAAAAATTCCTCACAGATCGTCGGAAAAATTAGTTAGAGTGAACGTACAAAAAAAAAACCACCTCTAAAAACGTGTCAAAGATGGGTGGTAATGTTTCCTTATATAGTTATTTCTCAAATATGAGTACTTTTCTTTACATGGATGAATACTTGAGTTTACAAGGGTGAATACTTCTGCGCCTGTAATGCTGTGGAGGCATTTTTGGTCCCCTTCTATTTCCCAATAATTAACGGTTTACTGTGGTCCCCTACTTATTTCAACGGTTATTAACAGTTTACTGTGGTCCCCTACTTATTTTCAGTTGGGAGAAAAGTGGGGGATGGATGGCGGGGGAAGGTTAGGCCCTCCCTAATAAAAATGACTGCATCTTCTGTATCAGCACTTTGGAAAGAAAAAAGGGTGTAGGATCATAAAAGTAAAATTTAGATTTCTAATCCTCAGTGAGCTTAGGTATTTCTAAAAGGGAGGGCCTAACCTTCCCCCGCCATCCATCCCCCACTTTTTCCCCAACTGAAAATAAGTAGGGGACCACAGTAAACTGTTAATAACCGTTGAAATAAGTAGGGGACCACAGTAAACCGTTAATTATTGGGAAATAGAAGGGGACCAAAAATGCCTCCACAGCATTACAGGCGCAGAAGTATTCACCATTGTAAACTCAAGTATTCATCCATGTAAAGAAAAGTACTCATCTTTGAGAAATAACTATATAAGGAAACATTACCACTCATCTTTGACACGTTTTTAGAGGTGGTTTTTTTTTGTACGTTCACTCTAACTAATTTTTCCAACGATCTGTG
The DNA here is from genome assembly GCA_025461125.1 of Carex kokanica. Classification (NCBI taxonomy): domain Eukaryota; kingdom Viridiplantae; phylum Streptophyta; class Magnoliopsida; order Poales; family Cyperaceae; genus Carex; species Carex kokanica. The sequence goes on along the minus strand of JAJGRX010000604.1, from coordinate 1,190,029 downwards.
AGGAATTTTTCAAATCTAAAACCACGAAAGTCTTCTACACAATTTTCTCTTTCAAATAAGATCCATGATGACATACTTTCGAGTTGTCCGTTATGCAAGTATTCACACCTCGTACGCAAGTATTCATCTCTCATTGAACAAGTATTCATTCTCGTCGTGTAAGTGTAAAGAGTACATGAAGGTATGGTGGGACCGCACAACCGCGACTTCAGATAAGTAGGTGACCACAGTAATATGCGGAGATAAGTGGTGGAATTAGTAGGGGACGATTTGCGAAAAAGTATTGACACTTAACACGAGTTGTATTCATCCATATAAATAAAAGTACTCATCTTTGAGAAAGAATTATATATGGAAATATTACGACATTAAGAACATTAATTACACGGAGATAGTAGGGTACCACAACTGCCGTCCGCTAAAAACAAAAGAAAACGCGTAATTAAGTGGGGGGACCGCACAACCGCCATCACTAACTACCGTGGGGACCGCATAACCGTCACCGCAAGTGGAAACAACATCAAGTATTCATCTATAATATATGAAGTATTCACATGTAATACATCAAGTATTCACCCTGATATATCAAGTATTTTTAAAAAAAACTGGACATATCACACCTATATTTTTTTACACGTTTTTAGAGGTGGTTTTTTTTTCTCCGTTCAATCTAACTAATATTTCTAACGATCTGTGAGAAATTTTGCAAATCTAAAACCACGAACATCTTCTACATAATTTTCCCTTTAAAATGAGATCCATGATGACATATTTTCGAGTTATTCGTTGCACAAGTATTCACCCTCGTCATGCAAGTATTCATCTATCATTGAACAAGTATTCACATGTAATACATCAAGTATTCACCCTGATATATCAAGTATTTTAAAAAAAAACTGGACATATCACACCCATCTTTTACACGTTTTTAGAGGTGGTTTTTTTTTTCTCCGTTCAATCTAACTAATATTTCTAACGACCTGTGAGAAATTTTGCAAATCTAAAACCACGAACGTCTTCTACATAATTTTCTCTTTAAAATGAGATCCATGATGACATACTTTCGAGTTATTCGTTGCACAAGTATTCACCCTCGTCCTGCAAGTATTCATCTATCATTGAACAAGTATTCACATGTAATACATCAAGTATTCACCCTGATATATCAAGTATTTTTAAAAAAAACTGGACATATCACACCCATCTTTTACACGTTTTTAGAGGTGGTTTTTTTTTCTCCGTTCAATCTAACTAATATTTCTAACGATCTGTGAGGAATTTTGCAAATCTAAAACCACGAACGTCTTCTACATAATTTTCTCTTTAAAATGAGATCCATGATGACATACTTTCGAGTTATTCGTTGCACAAGTATTCACCCTCGTCATGCAAATATTCATCTATCATTGAACAAGTATTCATCCTAGTTGTGTGAGGCGGAGGCGGAGGCGGAGGCAGAGGCGGAGAAGGAGAGGCGGAGGCGGAGAGGGAGAGGCGAAGGTGGGAGAGGCGGGCGGAGGCAGAGGTGGAAGAGGGAGGCGGAGGTGGAAGAGGGAGAGGGAGGGAGAGAGGAAAGAAATAGAAGGAGAAAATCTACTAATTAATTTGTAGGGACCACTAGTTAGTTAAAATTGATTATTATAGTTAGAAAATGAAGTTAGTTAGTTGGGGAAAAAATGGGGGAAAGAATCAAGGGGTAACATATAATTACCCTTTCTAAAATTAGAAAATCAGACATCTTTTTGTTATTTTCTTAGTGTTGTACACATGCTGTAATATATTTTAGGATATCTACATTAATATTTTATTTTGTTGTTTATTCACGCTAGCGTATATAAATTTATCATTTTATGGTAATCACTAGTACTATGCCCGTGCATTGCAACGGAATATATGATAAGATAACAAAATTAAATTCTCGTACAAAATAACAAATTTTCATAAAAAAATAAAATTAGAAATATATTTTACATTTATCACAGTAATATGTATAGAAATAAGGAAGTAGATAAATAAGGAAGTGAACAAAAAATTGATTTGCATCGTGATTCGCTGTATAGAAAATTTCAATTGGAGAAGGAGAAATAAGGAAACAAAAAAATAAGGAAAGGAGAATTATATCGCTAAATTTTAGAGTATGTTTAATTTTAATTGTAACGCATCGTGCGGCGAGTATGTTTGTAGCTAAATTTAAACTTCTACACATAAAACATATGCATTTAATCAAAAGAAGACATATTATGTGATTGGAGAGCTGAGATTAAATCTAAAAATTAATCTTTCAATCGTAGCCGTTGGCGGATCGGACACCCAACGTGCTTAATAATGGAATGGAGATTTATTATCTGTCAGTTACAAAAACGAAAAAATATAGATAAAATTAATATTTAACAGATAAATATGCAACACAAACAAAATTAATTCTAAGTGGATACAAGTATGAAATCACCTCTATCTCCTGTAAAGGTATTCGATGACAAATACATTACTTTTTTCAATTATTACAAAAATTAAATATCAACTGTATTTATTGATTAATTATAAATAACAGATACAATTTTTTTTAATCTGTAGTATTATCAAAAAAAGTTTCTGACCGATGAAAAATATTTTATTCATAACCGATAAACCTTGTTATCGGTACGGTCCGGGTCGAATAATAGAGCTGACGGGTTTGACACAGCCACCTCGTGCCTTCCTCTCCGATTCAGATCACCAAACTCCACCTGATTCGTAAATCTGTCTTCTTCCCCGATCGAATCGAGCTCTTACATGTTAACACGTCATGCCTTCCTCCAAGGCTTCCGCTGACACAGCTCTCCCTCTCACGCTAGAGTTGGAGGATTTCAAGGTATGACTCAGTCTCTCCTCTCATTCCGCTCTTTCTTCTTCAATTTTGCTCAAACCCGGACATTGCAGGGAGATTTCTCTTTTGACGCGCTATTTGGTGGACTTGTTGACGAGCTGTTACCAGATTTCAAAGAAGAAGAGTCGGATTCGGCTGAAGGAGGTGATTCGGTACCAAATGGGAATTTGCGTAGCGTACCGGGTGCTGGTACTGGTGGTGTGCCGCTGTTCCCAGCGGTCGATGAGCTGCTGGCTCTGTTTAAGCAGTCGTGCAAGGAGTTAGTAGATCTCAGAAGCCAGGTTTGTTTCTCCTATTTTTTCTTTTCTTTTATATAATTTGTGCTTTGTGTTCGAGCAAAAAATACTTCCTTTTCTTTCTTCATCAGAATACCAACCATTGCTTACTGAATTAAAATGTTGTGTATGCTTCACAGTTTATTTTTTAAACGTTTTTCTCTTACTTTACGTCGACTACTAGTTGTGGGAAAAAGCTACACTATTACAGTATTTAAGCATAAATTGGACCAGAGAAGTGAAGATTTCCAAATTTGTTTATTCCTTTTACCCTGATTGGAGTCCATTGGAGGACAAATAGAGTGATAATAAAAATACAAGTGAGAACACTCCTGAAGAGATTATCAACTATCCAAGCTGCTGCACTCCATACTGGAGGACCACTTGTTGATTTACTATTTTTTTTCTAACATTATTTAAATTGTTCATGTTTTTCTTTATTCTGAATCTTCTTTTCTCAATGAAAGATTGATACGAGGCTACAGAATGTAAAGCAGGAGGTCATTGCACAGGATACCAAGCACCAAAGGACCCTAGGGGAGGTCGGTTCAATTGAATTTTGTCAGTTTCTTTTTGTTTGAATGAATTAGTTGCGTTTCTCTTGCAAGATAGTAGGGGAGGTCATTGCACAGAATTTTGTCAGTTTTGTGGAATTATTGTTTTCTCATCTTTTTGGTTACAGATAGAGAAAGGTGTAGATGGTTTATTTGACAGCTTTGCAAGGCTTGACACGCGTATATCAAGTGTGGGTCAGACTGCTGCAAAAATTGGGGACCATTTACAGGTAATGAACTCAATTTCTCATGTTTTTTACTGTGTTGAGGATTTTGACTTTGTATTTTTATAGTTATTCTTTTGGAAATGTTGCTTAATCTGAGTCCCCACAATATGACCAGACATCCCATATAAATATATGAACAGAAATATAGACCAAAAAGGGGAAGGGATATATTGACAACTTTGACAAGTGACAACCGATGCCGGAGTTCATCAAAATCAAAGACATAAAATTCTAGAGACCATTTGTTACCTAGATAAATCCTGTATCAAATATGGTGCAATTTGAAAATTATTTGTTTGCTGATCAAATGCCAACAAAAACTGAACTGCAATTCATCAAATCGCTCCAAGAATAGCTGATTGGTTTTTATGTCGCACCAAATTTGATATACGCCATATCTAAATCATGGGAAAATCTAAATTTATTCTTTTTATATTGATATTGTCTCAGTTGTCATGGTGTCCAGTAAGTTAGTTGTCAATGTAACCTATCCTAATAATAAATAGAACAAGTGTGAAAGCCATCGGTACCATATCCTTCCTTTGCCTCTTTTGCCTTTATGTTCTATGAAATAGTTGAATGTTCTTATGCGGCTATCAACATGAGCAACTTTTTTCACCTCTATCAGAGTGCAGAATCGCAGAGAGAAATGGCTAGCCAGACAATAGAGCTTATCAAGGTATGGAAATGCTTCTCTCCTTGATTTTTGATTTTTTTTTTAAAGTTTATTTCTATAAAGGACAACATTTCTTTTTGGTGTAGTACTTGATGGAGTTCAATAGCACCCCCGGAGACCTTATGGAGCTCTCTCCATTATTTTCCGATGACGGTCGTGTTGCCGAGGCTGCTTCCATTGCACAGAAATTACGTGAGTATCTTCTGCATGCTGTTGCTTCTATTACTTTTTCACCTAGTTTCCTCTCTTTTACATTCCTATATATAGCAATACTTGAACCTGAGCACATGAGGGTTTAATTTACCAAAAGCCAGTTCTAGGGCACAATGTTTATACACTTTTGCATGTATAGGTTCATTTGCTGAAGAGGATATGGGAAGGCAAGGTGTTTCATCAGCCGTAGGTGCAGCTAATGCAAGCAGAGGTTTAGAAGTTGCTGTTGCAAATCTTCAAGATTATTGTAACGGTAGGTGTCATATAAATCCTAGTTATTATTTTTTTTTTTTTCTAGAATGATGGATAGAAGTCCCATGTTGTTAATTTCCTCTGCAGTTGGACCTTGCCACCTCAGCTTTGTAAGGATTTGTCCCTACCCTTTGGGCTACCAGTGGTTTCTCTGTACTATTTATTGATGAAAGATTTCTAGTACTCTTGATTGTGGGAAAAACATGCTCTCCAATGTCTCACTAATTGGGTAGGGAGGTTCTTAATGGTCAATTAAATCATGATCAAGATCTGAATCTGTACACTTCTCAATGGGGCTGTTTATGTGTTTGATCTTCAGTTGTGCAGTTAGGCCTTGACTGTGGCTTAACAAAAGCCAAATTAACTCCATTATGCAATTGAACACAAAAAATAATAAGCAAATGAATGAGTGCATGAAACAAAAAGGGATAAGTTTTGCTTAGTCAAAATAGATTGGGCCATCCTGGTTGGTACACATTGCTACCAGCCTTTTCTTCATTTACAGGCCCAAAGATTACCACAACAGACCCTTTGCACAACAACTGGGCAGGGGGGCAACAGCAGAGGCCGGTTTTGCCACTTTGTACTTTGCCTCTTGTGTAAAACCTGTATGTGTCTGTACTAGTTTGCATAACTTACCTACTGTACTGAAGAAGTTCCTAATTTGTCCCGTTGTTTGAACTGGTGATATGTATCAAATTGCATTGTTTTGTGCATTCTTCAGAATTGGAGAATAGATTGCTAGCTCGGTTTGATGCAGCATCACAAAGACGAGAGCTATCTACTATGTCAGAGTGTGCTAAAATTTTATCTCAGGTAATTTGTTGTATTGTATGCGTGCAATTTCTTTGAACAAATTGTGTAAAGCTGAAAAATTGCATCTGATATATACCTGTATTTGTGTGCTTACTGATCTGTAGCTTATGTAGACTTCTTTTCTCATTTGCTAACATGTGTGTGCTTACTGATCCTGAAACCTTTTGTATTTCGCCTATTGCTGTGTTGAATTCAAGAAGGATATTCATACAGGTCAAATAGATACATCTTCCTTTGATCTTTATTGATGGATATGTTTTATGTAGTTTAACAGGGGAACAAGTGCAATGCAACACTATGTGGCCTCAAGGCCAATGTTTATAGATGTGGAAGTGATGAATGAAGATATACAAGTTGTACTTGGTGACCAAGGATTGCAGTCTAGTACAACCCAAATTGCACGTGGTCTCTCAACTCTGTACAAGGGAATGGCTGGTATGAAGAGAATTCCTTATTTTGTAGCACATGTATGAACTGAACAGAAGAAGTATATGTGACATTTTCTTGTGTGCTATGTTGTAAGAGGTCTGATGTAATAGTTGCTTTTTTCTTTGCTTGGGGTTTGGTAACTTAGTAGTTCTGCTTGAGACTATCACAGGCTTGGCAAGAGCATCATTGGCAATCCTGATCTGAATAGTAACAGCAACTTGTTGTACCATATATATTGGTTGGCACATGCAACTAAGGATGCCAAGAGTAGATACAAGAGGTTGCATTAAGTCGCAGTAAAAAGTCATATGTGTTTCCTTTTGGGCATATTAGATGAAATACCACAGGCTACTCTATGGTTTGCTTTCTTGGTTTAACAAATTTAAAATCTATTCAACAGATACTGTACGTAAAGAGGCAGCTACAATCACTGCAGTCTTCCCTTCGCCTAATGATGTCATGTCCATACTTGTTCAGGTACACCATTTCAGACTTAGTATGTTATTACACTGCATGTTTATTTTTTGTAATAGTAGAGTACCATCTCCTTAAACAAACAAAATAGTCTTACAAATGTTGAAGCGTGGTGACATCAGCAGATAGCCCATAATAAAGAATTATATGACGATGTTTCTGGGCTAAATCATTTAGCAAGTAGGGCATGATTTAGGTAATATATTTTGAACAAATTTGTAACAAATTCTAAACCATATTTGTAACTGAATCACCCTTTTCTCGGAACTTCCAATTAGATTCATTTAACCAACTTTGACCGGAAGAATACCCTTGCATGTCCTTGCACTGTTTTTACATGACATTGTTATTGTAGAGAGTGCTGGAGCAAAGGGTGACAGCAATTCTTGACAAGCTCTTGGTGAAGCCTTCCTTAGTGAACTTGCATCCTAGTGAAGAGGATGGCCTTCTGCTGGTAAGTTTTTGTTTTATATCTTGTATCTCAAGTTCCATTTGAAATAGATAATTAAAATCTCTCTTTTGTTTTACTGTCTGCAGTATCTGAGAATTCTTGCAGTGACATATGATAAGACAGAAGAACTTGCCAAAGAGTTGCAATCTGTTGGATGTGGGGAGTTGGACGTTGAAGGTAGGGTCCTCTTTTCCATGATTTAAAGAATGCATCCCACACTAGTATGGTGCTTTGTCGATTCTAGGTTATCGTGTGCATGATTTGATACTTAATTAAGGATTGGATATATCACATTGAAAAATCACCTGCTGGTGTATGCCAGTACGGGCCTGTTTGTATGAACCATCTTTCTTTAGTTGTGATATGTAGTTGTCCAGATGCTCTTTCTCTCTCTGTGCACTCATGCATGTGTAAATCTGTGTACTTGTGATGACAATGCCATTACTTTGTACCTCAGGACTCACAGAGTCGCTTTTTACTGCACACAAGGACGAGTATGCTGAATATGAGCAAGCATCACTGAAGCAGCTCTATCAAATAAAGGTTGAACCCTGAAGCATTTTCTTATTACTCTTTGACATGAGCATCCAGTGCATTTGGTTTCTCATGTAGCTGCCCCAAACCAAAAAAAGCCTTATGATGGTGGTCTTTTGATATTGTTTTTCCTTTTCAGGTAGAAGAGCTACGTGCAGAAGCCCTGCAACAGCAACCTGAAATGACTGGCACGATTTCACGGGCAAAAGCAGCTGCTTTAACCATATCTCCACAACAACAGATTGCGGTTACTGTAGTAACAGAGTTTGTCAGATGGAATGAAGAAGCCATATCTAGATGTACCTTGTTGTCCTCTCAGGTCCCTGTTATGCTTTTATTAATGGTACTGTATTCACAGTGGTTTCGTCTGTTGGTTATTGTACTAAGTGTTATTGCTACTTTTCAGCAGCCATCTACTCTTGCAGCCAATGTCAGATTGGTATTTACATGTTTGCTGGACCAAGTAAGTGCATTTTAAAAATAAATAGAATAGGAATATAGAAACATCATTCACAAAACCTACCACCATCTGACTCTCCCTCTCTAAAATTACAGGTGAGCCAATACTTGACTGAAGGGCTTGAGCGTGCTAGAGAGAGCTTGAATGAGGCTGCAGCAATGCGGGATCGGTTTGTCATTGGGACAAGCGTTAGTCGAAGGGTCGCTGCTGCTGCTGCCACTCAAGTATGAATGCTGCCTTGCTTATATTATTTTCCAATTATGTTGTTATTGTGATATCTCTAAAATCACGCTGCTGTTGTGATCATGAGAAGTGTATGTTGTAATTATTTCAGGCTGAGGCTGCAGCAGCTGCTGGGGAGACCAGCTTTAAGGCTTTCATGATTGCTGTGCAGAGATGTGCTAACAGCATTGCCATACTACAACAGGTATGCATATATGCCAAATCGATATTTCAAAAACATAGCAACATGCAACGTGCAACTTTGACTGGCACATGCAGGTACCTGGCAGTCTGACTAGTTGCCTTTCACCTAAACAACACTCAAGTTTAACTAAATTCGAGTTCAATTGCCCGTCAGACTTGTAATTGAGAATTTGAGACTTGATTAATACTCGATATATCCAATTTAACCTTCATTTGTCTTTACATCAAGTAAAAGTATAGTAGAAAGAAAAAAGCCCCACCAGTACTGTAGCTGATTGTTTATTAACCAAGTATGTTTTGGTAGCTCTGACCAGCGAACCCCAGCTCATATATCTGGGAGTTTTTCATTGCTTAGTTTTGTTATAAACTGAATATCTCTTGCTTACCCTTAAAACTTTTCTCATTTTTTTTCATTTGACCAGTATTTCTCAAATACCATATCACGACTCTTGCTTCCAGTTGAAGGTGCTCATGCGGCAGCTTGTGAAGAGATGGGCACTGCAATATCTAATGTTGAAGGAGCAGCACATAAGGGTCTTTTACAGTGCATCGATACTGTCATGTCTGAGGTTTGTGTCTCTCTTGTCTAGCTCCATACGTATGTATGTACAACTGCCAAAGATTGCCATTTGGAATCATGTATCAGTGAGGCTTGTTGGACCCTACTGTGTTCCAACTGAAAATCCTTATACTTCTTTTGTGGTCATGTAAGAGCTTTTGGGGCATTTATTGTTGTGTAGTTACTTATGGCAGAAACTTGCGTGGAGAAATCTACAGAAATGCACTTCTGTACCAGAACCAGTCATTTTTGGTATATGCTATTGCTGATATGGTGAGATTTGCCTTTTATGCTGATGCTGGGAATATGATACTGTATTGTACCATCCAGCAAGGTGCTTATTATAGGGATTTATTTGGCTTGATATACTGTCCCAAATCCATCCTGTGATCCTCTTCTATGAGTATGATAAAGTTGTTGACCTGATACAATGAATTTCCTAGGTTGAAAGATTGCTGTCTACTGAGCAGAAAACCACAGATTATAAGTCGCCAGATGATGGAGTTGCTCCTGATCACCGGCCGACAAATGCTTGCACCAGGTTTTCTTTTTGGTTTTGTGTTATTTTCTAGGAGATATAATCACTAATCATCTTTTTTCTGTCTAATATTCTGTTGTGTTTATTTTAGAGTTGTGGCGTACCTCTCTCGTGTTTTGGAAGTTGCGTTTACTGCCCTTGAGGGTCTTAACAAGCAATCTTTTCTAACCGAATTGGTATGTATCTTTAAGTTCTTTTGATCAAATTATCCCATAATAAAAGTATATTTTTAATGTCAATGCTTGTACCTGATTGACAATAAATGAGATGTTTGCAATTTTTTCCTGCACTGTGACGTAGCTATGAACATCGGATATTTTGTAATGAGATTCTATCTTTTAGGGAAATCGATTGCACAAGGGACTTCTTAATCATTGGCAGAAGTTTGCTTTCAGTCCAAGGTATCTAAATTTATGCCCTGGCAATGCCATTGCCATTTTCTTCTTTTAATATGAGTTTGTACTTGGATCTAAAATCGATGAAAAAGCTAGAGCAAAAGAAAATGAACTAGCTGTTGTTAAATGCAATCTGTTAAGTAGGTAGAAGTATCCGTCACTTTACAGTGCCTACTGTTCAACCTTTTTTCTGTGATGGTCAAAGTAAACTCTTATCTAGTTCTTACATGAAATCTCTGTATTTACTTTGTGACTTGTTTTCCCTTCAAAATCTGGTAGGATTTTTGCTTCTGGTTTATGCTAGATAATTAGAAAGAAGTACTTCTCTCAGGATATCAAGAAAACATAATAATAATTTTCAGTCAGTCTATGTTACCAAATATTTGATCTAGTTCATCCAATTTTAGTCGCTGAACGTTAAATTTTATTCAGATCAGGTTTCTTGTTCTTTTTTAAGTTGACATTACATAGGGATTGTAAACTAATATTTCAAACTATTAGTTTCTAAAATTCATTTTGTTATGAATATCACATCCGAGGCTGATTTTTCCTTGTGGTTATATAATATTGGTTTGTGAAAAGTTCAGAGATGTTACAACCCATATTAATTACTCGAGATCATATCTTATCCAAAATTATCATTACAAAACAATTGGTTTGATATATTATAGTTGAATAGATTCAGATGTTTGATGAAATAGTTCATTATTTGTGTGTAATTTCAAATAAAAATGGAACCAGTGAACCAATTTGGATCGAAATTAAATTTCAGTGATAATAATCACATAAATATGAATGACCGAAAAGGGGATAGAGAATAAAATTTGTCCTAATTTTGTTGTTGCAATGTGGATGTGTAGTGGTGGGCTGAGGCTGAAGCGTGACATTACAGAGTATGGCGAGTTTGTCCGTAGCTTCAATGCTCCCTCTATTGATGAGAAGTTTGAATCGCTTGGCATGTATGTTAAATATTTCTCTTCATTTGTATAGGAATAATTTTATACTAACCCTTTAAATCTGGTAATTATTTATAAATTCTGCAAAATGAGCGATCATCTTCCTCTCTAAAACATGGTGAATATTAGCTAAACCTGCTCCCAGTTTCTTCACATATATCTGAATTGCCCTCTTATCTTTGTCATTGCTGTAAGAATAAGAGGCGGCCTTTTGGGTATATTTGGGGCAACTTTGGGAAGGTTGGGCACATGATATAATTTAAATGTTTTCAGGACGCATATGAGTGTGGGTGATACTTGGGACTTTGCAGAGATACACATTAAGTTGCATGTAATGTTATATAATAATTATGATGATCATAATGATAATTCTGTGGCTAACTGCAACTATGAACTTTCCAGTTTGGCTAATGTCTTTATTGTGGCACCTGAAAGCCTTGCCTCACTATTTGAAGGAACACCAAGCATCAGGAAAGATGCAATGAGGTACTTTATAATCTTGTCTTTTGTCATGCTAATATATAATACAAATACATGGTGAATAGTACACATTCGTCATTTGCAAGGTATATAATGTGACAATACATTCCTCTCTTAGAATGCTTAGTTTTTTATTTCTATCCTTCCAGAGCAAGTTTATCTTTCTATATGCTAAATGTATTTCTTATTTCAGGTTTATCCAACTGAGGGATGATTACAAGACCGCCAAGATTGCATCCATGTTGAACAGCATCATGGCTGAATCTTAGTTTATTATTTGTATTACTTTTGGGTGCATTGAGTGCCTATATAATTAATTTTTTTTTCTTGGTTTTACTTATTTTATTTTCCTTGAGAATTTGTTTTATTCCTAAATTTTGTAACAGTTGGGGGTGCCAGATGAGGAAAACGTGCGTTGTATATGTTTGTGTAGACTCGATGTTAGCTGACCTCATACGTCATTAATATTATTACTTAGAAATTGTTCTCATTAATAAGCTCTGTGCCATACATGGAACTATTAGGACTTGTATCTGTCACATAGCAGTTCACTGACGCATTGTTAATCTCTTACCCATCAACACAATGTTGAACGCCAAGTGTCACTAGACTTCTATTTATTTGGGAATTATCTCAAAAGATCCCACAATAGTATAACTATTTTATTTGTAACATTCATTTTCTATCAAACGTTAATTAAAGTTTAACATCATGGTTTAGAACCCAGGCCAGGTGGCGGCTACTTGTGAATGCAAAGTGCTCTATCACAGGTGAGCATGTATTCTAATACCAGTTTCAAACTTTCAATTTACCGAGTGTATATAAACCTTTTCTTTTTATTAATTGTGATTGCCACGTTTTATGGCAAGTTTGAAGCACGTTAACAGGGTTCCCATTACAAATGGTACCTTTTACTAGCCCTATTTTTGGGTTAAGCACTTGAGAAATATGGAGGCTGATACCTTCCCTAATCAAAGTATTAATTGATTTCATGGTAGTCTTATAATTTTTTATACGTACTTAAAACAATTTAGTTCGATTATTCACACAACAATTTTATTTACCACTGTTCTGTTTCAGGAGTGGAATTGCAAACTAATTTCCAATTCAGAACCTGCTGTCCTCACTGAATTATGTCGATTTGTTCTCAAACAGGCAACTTCCAATTCAAAATCTGCTGTCCTCACTGAATTATGTCGATTTGTTCTCAAACAGGCAACTTCCAATTCAAAATCTGCTGTCCTCACTGAATTGCGTCAATTTGTTCTCAAACAGGCAACTTCCAATTCAAATTCTTCTGTGATGCTGTCCTCACTGAATTATGTCGATTTGTTTTCAAACAGGCAACTCGGCCTTAACATTTTGGTATGAGAGAATCTACAGAAATTCGGTTGACATTGATTGATTTTAAGGGTAAGTGGAATATTTGTTGAAATTTAACTTTGTGCGACATATTAGATCAAGTGAAGGAGTTCACTTTTGTTTAATTTTATTTCTGCTTTCTGTCTTTTTTCTTACATTTTCCTTTTTGCATTTGTGTAAATTAATTTCATATAGATGTCGGCGAGGTTGTATCTACTATCAAACATAGTACGTCACCTTCAATTCAACAAAAAAAAGTTTATCTCTTCAATGGTACTAAGAAAAAAATATCAAGTATATTCCTTTTAATGCTCTCTGCAAGCAAACCAATAATTATAGAAATCGACTCTGCTACATTTTCAAAATTAGAAAGGAATATTATATGTAGCCTCCAATTCCTTACCTCGTAAACATTCCCCAATAATAATCAAATATTTGTGTGATACTCAAGTGTGCATTGAATAATAATCAAATATACAAGAGAGTTAAGAGAACTAGTTTGAAAGATCAACTGACAGCAGTCAAAACACATTTTGATTTGATTAAAATTATGTGACATCCAGGAGCAGATCTAAAGAGAATCGGGAGCAGGTAAGTGTCTACTTTTGAAATTATTTTTTTTACTCCTAGTAGTATTTTATACTTGTGCCTTCTCCTGAATGAAAATAAGATCTACGTTTTCCCAGCTTATTGGCAAGGAGCTACCAGCTGTTTATTTGGAGAAAGTGGGTACTTTTTCCAAAGGCTTTTATAGAATGGCTTCTTGATTTCCTCACGAACATGAAAAACAACCAGTACAAAATAAAAGACAACTAAAAAAAGAAGAAACACAAATAGTAGAACATAAAATATAACTAGAAGAAAATAAAAGACAGCTAGAAGAATATGAAAAACAACCAGTATAAGATGAAATATAACCAGTAGTAGATGAAAGATTGGTGCATAAGATGAAAGACAACTAGAAGAAGATGAAACAACTAGTAAAAAATTAAATATAACCAGTAACCCTTCTCCAAGTGAATCAAGGCGATGAAAGCAAAGGATTGAAGGTTGCCCGAGCGAAACAAAGTGAAGACGAGGGCAGCAAGCGAGGAGATTGGTGTATTCTATTCTCTTACTTGTTTTTCTTAGTTTTTATCATGTTTTCTCTTGTATTTCTTTTGGATGTTAACGCACCCATGAGATGCTAGATTTTCTCTCTAGGGGCTTAGGCTTTAAGTATGAACTTGTGTTAAATTCTATCTTGCTTGAATGGTTTTCTTTATTATGATTGTTTGTTTGCATGATTGTTCTTGTTGATTTTATTATTCGTGTGATTGCATGATTTGTGTTGCTTGATATTAGTATCCCGCTTAGGTCTAAATAACTTGAGTAGATTTGGATCAAATATTGATGGTACCAAATTATATACATGAATACCTTAGGATTTGAGATTAGAAATGATCAAATCTAATTCTTAGTCCGGAACCACAAAAAACAAAGGTTGAATTGAGGTGAAAGACTTAATCGTGAAGTCTCATATTTGATTAGGACCTCTAGAATTGAACCAAATATTGTATGAAAGACTTAATCGTGAAGTATCGATATTTAGAGATAAACTAGGTTAACCTATGCTTATGGTCTAGACCGCTAGGGTGAAGGACTTAATAATGAAACCCGAATTATTTAGACACATCATTAATTCACGAAAGTAACCCTTAATGATATTTTAGGCTTATAAACCCTATCAATGCAAACATAAATTTAGAAACCAAATAAGTATAGATTTAACCAAGTGATTGTATGTCAATAGCCCCTATAATTCTCTCTATTGAAACACAAAAACTCATTTTATTTGTTTGTTTAAATTGCTTTGTTTTAGTTAAACTCTCATTCAGGTATTGAACCCAACCAAACCAATTTGCAACAAGCCCCCTTTTACTTTAATTGCACCTTTTAGAATTAATTAATTTACTAGAAAGTAATATTTTCCGTTATCTTTGGATCGATATATATATTACTACAATGATAGGTTATATGCTTGCAATTGATCTATTATTGTGTACTAAGGTTTATAAATTTAAAAGTGAAAAGTGTATCTAATTGACCCAAAAATCCAATATCTAAAATGCACAACAAGCTTTTTGGCGCCGTTGCCGGAGATAACGGATAGATATTAATTTTTACTTTTGAGGCTAATTCTAAAATTTCTTCCCTATTATTTTTCTTTACGAGAATCAAACAAAAATTCTTTCCTTTTTGTTTTTTTTCCTTCCAAAAAGGAAAAAAATTCCTTTCTTTCTTTATTTTTTAATTCCTTTCGTTTTTTATTTCCTTATTTATTTTTCATTTTATTTATTTATTTTTATTTTTATTTTGGAAACTCACTTTATTTTTTATTTTATTTTGCGAGCTCTCAAACCAAGGAGAAGGAAGGATAAATGGTGCAATTTCATGACTATGAAACATACAGATGACAAAACCACGAGTACCAAGATGATCTTTATTCAAACACCTACAATTTCAATTGGACAAACCGCTCAAATTTTTATGACCAAGATTATGAAAACTCATACCAAAACTGGCCTAACCAAAGACCACCACAATTGTCCAAATTAGAGATCATGTTGGAGAAGCTCATTGCCTATAATAATGAGGAGATCAAATCTTTGAGAACCTTAAATGCTGAGATTAAGTCTAGCATAACTCAAATGATGGAAAATCCAATTGCACAACCTACCTGCCAAGTCACATCCTTTTCAACCCAACATGGCAAGCTCCCAATCAAGCCGAAAAACAAGCCGATAGAGCATAATAATACCATGGTCATTGGAAGTGAGATTGAGAGCAAGGAACCTCCCATGGAGCAAGAAGAGAACGTGCAAGATAGGCAAGAATCTAAGCAAACGCCAAAAGAAGAAGGTGAATCTCCAAAAGAAGAAGGCGAATCTCCAAAAGAAGAAAAATCTGAGCAATCTCCAAAAGAGAAAGGCAAATTTCTGAAAAAGAAAAGAGAATCTACAAAAGAGGTAAAATTTGAAACGGAAAGGTATATCCTTCCTCATAGATCTATTTCATTTTCAGAAAATTTGATTGAATCTAACTTAGATGATCAATTTGGCAAGTTTGCAAACCAAATAAGGCAACTAAAAGTTGAGGAAATAGCCCAAATGCCAAATTTTACTATATTTTTATTAGAAATTTTGACCAACAAATGTGAGAAAAAGGAAAGCGAATCTACGACCTTAAACGAAAAATGTAGCGAAAACATTTCAAATGATTTACCTCCCAAATTAAAAGATCCCAATAGCTTCCCAATACCTTGCTCAATAGACACTACCAAAATTGAGAGGTCAATGTGCGATTTGGGGGCAAATGCGAGTCTATTGCCTAAAGCGATTTTTGACCAACTTGAGTTCGGTAATATTGAGCCAACCGATATGAAGTTAGTTCTAGCCGATGGTTCAATACGGTCTCCACTTGGTGTTTTGAAAAATGTGATCTTAAAAACTAGGAGAATTAAGATCCTTGCCAATTTTGTTGTACTTAAAAATGAAAAAGGTGCCCAATTGAACATTTTTTTAAGTCGAGCTATCTTAGCAACCGCGGTGGACATATTGAAGTCAAAGAAGAGGAACTTTCTTTTTCTGTGGAAAAGACGAAAGAAAATTTTTATAATGACAAACCAAATACCCCTTCTACTAATAAAAATTCAGCGTAGATGGTAGAGATTTTGCAGGTGGATAAATGAACTTTGCAAGGAAAGTCGGCAACAACACATGAAACCGATAAGGCACGAGAAGCCGACAAGATGAACCTAACTTGGTACTCAAGGAAAAAATACATTAATGTAATGAAAAAATTAAAGAAAAGGAGAAGGAGAATTCAAAGCCAAGGAATTCAAAAGAATCATGTTGCGCAAGTACAATGGCGCACCTCCGCCTCATCCATCACATCCAAATCTTGTAAGTTTTCATGTTTTCTTCTATTTTTCTTTCTTGTAAGAATAATAACATTGGAGATAATGCTTTGCTTAAGCTTGGGGGGAGGATAGAAGAAAAATTGTATCTGCATTTAGGTCATATTTGATTTTTGGATTGCATTTTTGGTGAAAATTTTGTGAAAATTTTGAATTTCAAGGACGTGGCGGAAATTTTGGATTTTGAAAATTTTGCAAATTGGAAATAGTTGCACAAATGATGAAGGGTTTCAAAGAGAGAATGCTTGGGAATTGAAAAAATGAAAATTTGAATTTACTTGAGTTTTAAAGGAATTTTGGGGCAAACAAACGCTTTTTTGATTAAATTAGAGTATATTTGAAACTTATCCACAAAATGGATTTAATTAGAAGTTTCACGGTATCTTTAGGTATGATTGAATACTTTTAGATGTGTGTAATCATGGTGAATGCAACATTAATAAAAAATAAAAAATAAAAAATAAAAAAGAAGAAAAAGGAAAAAAAATAGTGAATAAAGGGGACGTAAAAAGAGTACGGGCTCCTACGGAAGAATGAAAGCCAAATCAACTTCGTTTTCATGCTATCATATATATTTTTTTAATAAGAACCTCTAGTTAAATGTTGTCCACGCTCTACATTTTAGTGTACCATTTTCTCCTACATTATCTAATTATGTAGTCTCGTTTTATCAAATTTTGTCTAGCTACAGTAATCGCCTATAATTATGTTAAAAATAGTTGAATATAATCAACTAAGATGACAGAAAGAGTTTCAATTTAGTTCATATAAGAAGCGCAAGTCATACTCATACAAGACAGCACAAGTTATGACAAACACAGAAAATTAATACCTTTTTAACCGCAAAACAGTGAAGCTAACAAAACAATTAATTTTGGAGAGGAAATCACAAAAGCAGGACAGAAATGTTTTTTTCAAGTACCCCAGCATACATCATCCTTTATTATTTTATTCAATATTTACACAATACACAATCTTCTTCGCATGTAAATCTGCAGACAAATTTCATGCCTCCGGTTCAGGTTTTTTAAAGAGCTTCTCCTTCAGCCAATCAAAAGGCTACAGAAAAAAATTTAAGAAAAAAAAAAGGATAACTTTTAGCTGAAATTTTAGTATACACACAAATTTAATGGTCCAAAATATTGGTTCTGATTTCTGACATATATCTAGGGTCCCAAATACAAATTTTCATATCACAAGTTGTCGCAACTTTATTCCAAAATCCAAATAATGAACCAAGTTGTCGGCTTTGTTCTACAATAATAATGATAGAATTATAGATGCGCACTTTTTTTTTTATTGAAAAAATAATGTGGTTACTAGGAATAGATGCGCACTTAATTCAAGTATTATTGTAAAATGTTGAAATCCATTTACATTTCTACATGAAAAAACTTAAGTAGGATTTAGGAATGCCTTGGTTGCAATAAGGATTTTCAAAATCTTGATTTTATTCTTATGTATAATGGGCATATTTGTGGATTTTGGATGTCCAATATCGAAAATAACAGAGATCGAATTCACTCATGGCAGATGCAGGTACTGGTACCAACTACTTAGCATGCAGAGAGGTTTCCAGGATACACTTTCTGGTAAAGGATTAGTGACAATTGGTCGGTTTTTGTTTTTGAGAACATAGAAATCCTGTATGTGTGTCGATCTGTTTTGGCTGTGTTGTAATTAAAACTCATGTATAATTTAACCCTTGACAGCTACTGTCAAGTTTTTCAAAAAAAAAAAATTCATCATATTTTGAGTTTTCATATCTTGAAAATATTCAAAATATTAATGCACAATCTATTACCAACAACTTCTGAATTCTGACAGAACACTTGACGTCGAAGAGGAGGTAGCACAATTGGCTAGGAAAAAAATCTTAGAATTGTAGATACCCAAAGTCAAGAGTTCAATTCTTCCCTCACGACTTTGCAGCTTCTGCGAAGGTTTTCAAAAAAAGACATAACACTTGAAGTCATAATAACCTATATATTTCGGGCTGTCACTTCCAATTATATTCATTTTTAAAAATTTACTATATTTTCTCCATTATTGTGCTGCGTAATAGATTCCATGTTTAAAATTTATTAATAGTCATCCAACAACCCATGATCAGTCCTTAATACCAGAGAGAGGGAGACAGAGAGAGGACCTGAACAAGCCAGAGAGCAGTAACGGCAGCGGCAGTGCCCCATCCGACAGCCGCAAAGATGTCATCAGTCTGTGGTCGACGGTGCAGAGGCAGGGACTTGAACAGCCCAGCGCTGGGGCGCCCACTAGGCATTTTCAAAATTTATTCTAAATTTTAAAATAACTAGTTGATTTTCCAGAGACCGGAAAGAGAAAGGAAGGTAAAAGTTGGGGAGGGAGAATGAGAGTACCTCTTGTGTGATAGAACGAAATGGAATAAAAGTTTGGTATATGCCCTTTTTCATATTCGCAGTTTTTGCTCGATGTCTCTAGATGTCCCTGTTTGTCTGTTTTGATTATTTATTTTTGCTTGCGTCAGCAAAAGGCTGCATATTAATATATTAGGGACAAATTTTCCAATGTAACCCCCGAAAACATTGAAATAAAGCTAGAATATTTTTCCTCAAAATCTCTAATTTTAAGCACTTCGCACTGGCAAATGTTTATTTTCTGAATACCAAGTAATTATATTATACAAAATATGTATTCAACGGTTCAATATATAATGTGAAGTTAAGTGTCAGTAACCTATCCCTTTTTGTATGTCTTATGTAGCAACCCAGACATTACTTTAGCAGATGTCATAGCTTTCCAGAGACTTGCTGTTAATTTTCACATTCACCTCACAACAGTTATTAGACATAAATGGAAAGAAGTGTTACAATTAATTCAGTCCTTTCATTCTGATTTGGAGGAAGATACACTGAGTTGGAATTTAGATTCCAAAGGAAGATACATGAAGGAATTACATGTATTAACCTGGTGGACAGTAAAAAATTCCTCCAAAAATTCAAGTCTTTATGTGGCTGCTAATTAAGAAGAAAATTCTTACCAAATCCAATTTAGCTAGTAAAGGCTAGAAGGGGATACCACTTATCATTTATGTCACCTAGAAGAAACACCGGACCATTTGTTTGTCCAATGTATTACATTGGTTGGTGCAGGGGCAGCTGTGTAGGATTGGTTGCCTGAAGACACCACACACATCCCATTGCAGGAATTGGAGCCCAAGCAAGTGTTGGTTGGTGGAGTCTGCTAATGCTGATGCCTCGTATTGAAGATATGCTATTATCTTTATGTTTACATTACCTCTTTTGATGTAGTTTAAAAGACTGTTTGATGATGATATCAGTTGGACTGTATGTTTCTATATCTAGTAGACTTTAGCTAGTACTTAGTAGAAGAACGTTTTATTTGAGTCAGACAACATATATGGGTCTGACGTAGGAACTTGTAATTTAAAAAGTTTTAATTAATGAAACGGACCTATGTCTTTTTAAAATAATAATAGTGTGAAGTTAAGTAATAAATTTATCAAAATAAAATACTAGCGTTTCTCATAAAAAAATAAAAAAATAAAAAGAGGAAAAGAAAACCAATCTTGATGGCCTAATAGTTACTGCTTGAGTCCATAATAAATTTTACAAAATTCAGAAGAAAAAATTCCTCCTATATAGAGTTGGGAAATCTCCTACCCTTCGAATCATGCTCCTCTCCGTTAATCTTGACTGGGTTTGGCTTCCTTCTCCCCTTATCAGGTCCCCCGATAACACCCCAAGTCTCAAACTGCCTTTGCCGGGCCCGAGCTCGCTCCTTTTCCTCCTCAGACTTGATTGAAAAACAATATGGGCATGAAACCCCGTACTCCCATTCTGGTGCGTTCATGTCTTCGTCACTAACAGGCTGCTTGCACCCATAACAGAGCTTGTATGTACCAGGTACCATCCCATGCTCAACCGAAACCCGTTTATCAAATACAAAACACTCTCCTTCCCACAGACTTTCACTTTTTGGCACTTCTTCCAGGTATTTTAGTATGCCTCCCTCCAAATGATAAACCTACAGGAAAGAAATGCGACATAAGTCTCAACTAGAAGTACAGTAAGGAGAAAGCTCACAAGTGTATCTCCTACCTCTTTAAAACCTTTGCTAAGGAGAAAGCTGGAGGCCTTCTCACACCTAATTCCACCAGTACAATACATGGCAACACGAGGCAAGCTCTTCTGTTCTGTAATCTCAGATTGCGTGTGGGTTCTCTCAACTGTGCCTCCAGTTTCTGATTCCTTCGATTTTTTCATGTCAAACTGCTCATCAACCCAAGTGGGAAATTCCCGAAATGCATTGGTACATGGGTCAACTGCCTGTTTGAACTTACCAATGCGGATCTCATACATGTTGCGCACATCTATCACCACCTGTTTGTAAAAACAGTAAATGTTGGGATTTACTCATCTCATAGAAAGATATTTTTAAAAAGTTCATAATAGTGAGCACTTACAGTTTCTGGATCGCTGATCAATTCATTCCAGTCTCTTGGCTTGACATACTTTCCAACCATTTTGGTTGGCAACACACTTGGATCTCCAAAAGTCACAATCTATCAATGGCACACGATAAAATGATATTAACAACATTAACATCGCAACAATAATGTAACCACATAACAGAAAAGAAAAGCAACAACATATGCACAATGCTTGAGGTGGTAAAGTCTGATCCAAACCAAAATTTCCATTCAGTATATGAACCTCATATCTCCGATAAATAAATTGGAAGTAATCACAACTTGAATCACTGAGAACCTGACAAAAATGTAACTGGAGTCTGACTAATAACATGATCTCGACTCAGCCGGAACCCTGAAACCTAGACGGCTAGACCCAATAATGACTTTATGAAACAAAAAATATTCAGATTCATTTTCTTGGTATTAAGAACCATGAAAGGTCAGAATTCCTGACCCGTGCAACTTAAAACCAAGAACATAACAACACCATACCTAAAACTGATCCAAACCCGACATGATCAGGAGCAAATCGAAAAAAAATGGATTAGTTACCATCTGACTCAAAAACCAAATTTGAGTGAAATCTGATCAGTGCCCAAGCCAGGCCAGACAGTTGCATCATTTATTATTAGAGTTCGAGCTTCTTTGAAAGAAATCATAACACAATTTTATTACCTCCTTTTTCAACTTGACACGCACATGGTCCCACCGAAATGGGGCGTCATCACCAGCTCCAAGAGGAGAACTGCTAGTGTGGCCATGGTGGATAGCCTCATCCTCTGGTGTAACGGGAGACTCCACCATTCTCAGCCCTTTCAGCCGCTCATCAGACTGGATGAAGCTCAGAACTCTCTCTACTGACTCCCGGGTCCCACATATGCTTCCATTTATCCCCTCGGGTGCCAGGATGATTCCTCCTGAAACACGCTGTTAAACATTCCATTTGTTGCTTAATTTTTTTTAACTAAAACGCTGTAAATAATAACTAGGTATAAATATATTGGTGTATCATTTACTCACTACTTCCTCGCAGAGGTCTTTCAATGGCTTCCGCATAGAAGCATGGTCCGGGAAATCAGCGAAGCGGTAAAAAGAAACCACCACGAGAGATGGATGATTTGAGCCGTTTAATCCCGATTCGACGGTAGTTCTTGCTGCAACACTCGGGATTTTAATCGCCGAGCTCGGGAAATGTAGAGGGTTTTGCAATGGAGAGGATTTACAGTCGATCGTGGCCATGGAATGAAGGGGCCGAGGGAGTGGCGAGGAGTTTAGAGGAGGGCGAGAGAGTGTTCGGAACAGAGCAGTTGCGGCGGCCGTACAGCGGCTGAAGCGGAAGGAGTACTTGGTAAAGGAGAGAAACGGGGGGTACAGTGGTAGGGACAGAGCCATTTTTGCCCATGATAATACTATGTGCTGCCGTTGGTTTAAGGTCAATCCCATTTCCCATAGCAACTTCGTTTCTTTAAACGTGATAATGGGTTGCAATTGGGCCTCATCAGGCCCAGTTTTTATACAAAGCTGGGTTGAAACTTTTCGGCCTGGTTTTTTCTGTGTTGTTTTTCCTATATATTTAGAATGCATTTTGTATCATTATATATCGTTCGTTCGTTAATTCTTTTTTCTTTTGTTTTGTGCATCATCAAAAACCCTCCTCTGCAGTTTCATTTTTCAATTTCATTACACAAAAACAATATAATGTTTAAGCAAGGTAAGTAAATTAATCAAAATGAAGCCACCACTGTTTAGTACAGAAATGTGAGCAGCTTCTTTTTATATATATTCAAGAAGAGTGAGGCTACAGTTCTATGCATAGCACGGATTGGTTCGTACTACATGTCCATTTCGTTTTCAAAATTCAAATAATCGATCTGAACCGTTCAACATAATTTTCATGTGAAAATATACTTATAGACTAAATTTTAGATTTTTAGAATTTTTTGTTATATTTTTTTAAATGGGTAGAAAATTACAACTTTTGAATGATCTAAAATCTTAAGATCAAGTGATTTTCTATCTATCTAAAAAATAATAATAAAATAATTTATAAAATATAAAATTTGATCAACAAGTCACGTTGAACATATTGATTGTTTGAACTTGGCCCTACTCCTTTAATAAATTAATATCAGCTTCACTAAAATAAAGGCAAGCAGCCTAAAAAAAGTACAAAAGTACTTCAATCATATAGCATTACAAGACAGTTAACAGTTCTATCAAATAATTGAAGGGCATCGATTCTAGTAAAATACTCGTCGTGTCTAGAGTAAATATTCGAGTAGAACTAGGGTGTTCCTAAGCTCACCAAGTCCTTCCGTGAGCTCGACTCTAAAACCTATCGAATTGATTTTAAACGACATTTTCAAACCGTTAGATGTTCAATCTATATTAAAATGTGCTTGGAGACCAAATTTTACATTTTTTGGAATTTTTTTACTATTTATTAAGATGGTTTGAAAATCGCTGTTTTTATTAAAATTATGCACCATTGGAAAACAACTATTTTCAAATCATCTTAATAAATAGTAAAAAAATTCCAAAAAATGTAAAATTTGGTCTCCAAGCACATTTTAATATAGATTGAACATCTAACGGTTTGGAAATGTCGTTTAAAGTCAATTCGATAGCTTTTAGAGTTGAGCTCACGGAAGGACTTGGTGAGCTTAGGAACACCCTAGTTCTACTCTAAATATTCAACAACTTATTTTAAAGGTTAAAGTAATGTTTTAAGTGTGAGAGGTCCCATGACTCAAATAAATAATTATTTGTGAATATTTAATATTGGAAGCTTGATCTCTGTTTTTATTTAAGAAAATAATAGAACTAATTCATGGAGGCCATATATCTTAGTTTCCCTTCTGTTAAAAGCAAACACACAGAATTAGCTATGTGGATTTATAGGAATTTTTTTATAAACCATAATTAATTTTTTTTTTTTACGAAACCAACATGATTATTTTTTTTTTATTCCGGATTGAAATGACATTTGGATTTTCTGTGGTACTGGTTTCACCAGTTTTCATATGAGCCGCCATAGAAAATCCAAAAAAGGAACTGGACTGAAATGCCATTTCAGTCCGGAATAAAAAAAAAATAACGGACCAAAATGGCATTTCAGTTCTTATAGTTTTTGTAAAAAAAAAAAAGTAATCATGTTGGTTTCGTAAAAATATTTTTTTTTAATTATGGTTTATAAAAAAAATTCGATTTATAGCCACAGGTAAAGAGAAATCCATTTCAGGGAGAACCATTAAACAATTATTTCAATTTTGAAGATACTACAAGCCAACACTGGAGTATTTGAATGCATACGACAACCAATTTTATTTTGTTTAAATTAGCTTTTCCTTTCAATCGTAGTACTTAATTTTACCTCTTTTTAGCTCAACTGTTTTGAGCCTTTTCAAATCTTATTTACATCCAGTGGATACACACTCTGTAACAGCAAACATTAATTAAATATAGGCGTGACCCTTATTTTTCCTCAACAATTTTGAAGATACTAAATACCAACGCATATTTTGTGTCGAAACTAAAATGTCCTTGTAGCTTAAATTTTTTTTAGGGTAATTATATGTTACCCCTTGATTCCTTTCCCCATTTTTCCCCCAACTAACTAACTTCCTTTTCTAATTATAATAATCAATTTTAACTAACTAGTGGTCCCTACAAATTAATTAGTAGATTTTCTCCTTTTATTTCTTTCCTCTCTCCCTCCCTCTCCCTCTTCCACCTCCGCCTCCCCCTTCCACCTCTGCCTCCGCCCGCCTCTCCCACCTTCGCCTCTCCCTCTCCGCCTCCGCCTCTCCTTCTCCGCCTCTGCCTCCGCCTCACATAACGAGGATGAATACTTGTTCAATGATAGATGAATACTTGCATGACGAGAGTGAATACTTGTGCAACGAATAACTCGAAAGTATGTCATCATGGATCTCATTTTAAAGAGAAAATTATGTAGAAAACGTTCGTGGTTTTAGATTTGCAAAATTCCTCACAGATCGTTAGAAATATTAGTTAGATTGAACGGAGAAAAAAAAAACCACCTCTAAAAACGTGTAAAAGATGGGTGTGATATGTCCAGTTTTTTTTTTAAATACTTGATATATCAGGGTGAATACTTGATGTATTACATGTGAATACTTGTTCAATGATAGATGAATACTTGCATGACGAGGGTGAATATTTGTAAAAGATGGGTGTGATATGTCCAGTTTTTTTTTAAAATACTTAATATATCAGGGTGAATACTTGATGTATTATAAGTGAATACTTCATGTATTATAGATGAATACTTGATGTTGTTTCCACTTGCGGTGACGGTTATGCGGTCCCCACGGTAGTTAGTGATGGCGGTTGTGCGGTCCCCCACTTAATTACGCGTTTTCTTTTGTTTTTAGCGGACGGCAGTTGTGGTACCCTACTATCTCCGCGTAATTAATGCTCTTAATGTCGTAATATTTCCATATATAATTCTTTCTCAAAGATGAGTACTTTTATTTATATGGATGAATACAACTCGTGTTAAGTGTCAATACTTTTTCGCAAATCATCCCCTACTAATTCCACCACTTATCTCCGCATATTACTGTGGTCCCCTACTTATCTGAAGTCGCGGTTGTGCGGTCCCACCATACCTTCATGTACTCTTTACACTTACACGACGAGAATGAATACTTGTTCAATGAGAGATGAATACTTGCGTACGAGGTGTGAATACTTGCGTAACGGACAACTCGAAAGTATGTCATCATGGATCTTATTTGAAAGAGAAAATTGTGTAGAAGACTCTCGTGGTTTTAGATTTGAAAAATTCCTCACAGATCGTCGGGAAAATTAGTTAGAGTGAACGTACAAAAAAAAAACCACCTCTAAAAACGTGTCAAAGATGGGTGGTAATGTTTCCTTATATAGTTATTTCTGAAGGATGAGTACGTTTCTTTACACGGATGAATACTTCAGTTTACAAGTGTCAATACTTCGGCGCAATCCTGCCGCCTGTAATGCTATGGTACTTATTTCAACGGTTTACTGTGGTCCCCTACTTATTTCAACTGTTATTAACAGTTTACTGTGGTCCCCTACTTATTTTCAGTTGGGAGAAAAGTGGGGGATGGATGGTGGGGGAAGGTTAGGCCCTCCCTTTTTTTTATTGTTGAGATCTTGTAAATTTCAATTTCAAGTAAAAAGCACAAGGCACATCATCTGCTGCTGCCGACAAGCAAAAAACGAAAACTAACTTGAAAAACAAAGATGCAATTACAAAAAATCCTAAAGACTAACAGTTTTCCCTAAATTAGTATCTCTAGTACTGCATGTGGCAACTCCTCAAAATCACTAATGTTTATCTGATCAAACCCATAGTCCATACTCCATAGCTTTTGTCTCCCTTTAACAAAGCATATTCTGATATTACATCAATTAATTTCAGTAGAAATGAGATTTTCCCTTGTCTCAACAAATTATGAACAGTTTTGGATTGAAACCGTCGAACGACTTGGAACTGGATCTTCGAACTGATCTGAACATATTTGTATTACGAAACAGCAACACGCAGTACGGGTTACCAGATATGAACAGAACAACAAAACAGTCACGTTTGCATTTTCTCATCTTATTCTCGGCATTTGTTCCTTCTGCATATTAGTGATACAACCATATATTACCCGGAACTAAATTAAATCACAGAATGAATCCAAATCACAGAGATCAAATTCAGTCCCCATTAGATGCATATCTTGATCACCAATCAGACAGTTCAGAACGGATGTCACGTCCCCTCGATCCTCTGCTTGCTCTGAAATTTGTGTTATTGGGTCCGAATCACCGCCAGCTGTCAGACTCAGATCAGCCATGGTCAAGTTACTCAGGACATCGTCTTCACCATCTAGCTTGGGGGTTTGAACAGATGGGGTGACTATGTTGGCTTGACCAAGTTTATTATTATTATTAGATGTTGTGGTGTTCGATTCAAAGCTAATTAGGCAAGAGTTATTGTCAGGGGAGAAGTTTTCTATGATTTGAGGAAGAGGTGATGCATTGTTGCAAGTGTGATTGCCAATGTAAGTGATAATAATAACGGTAGGATCTTCTTCTGATTTTTGTGATTGTTTTTGAGCCTTACAGCCCTGGTCGAATTTGTGCGTGCACCGGAAGTAGCTCCTACAATACAAAAATTATTTAACGGGTTATTAATTGTGGATCGCACGTATAGTAGCTAGCTATCTTCTAATAATAAGATCTCATTAGTTTTGACATGAATCTTTCTCTCTTTAATTCTCTTTAGAGTTGACTTTGTCTGAATTAATTATAAACCCCCAGTTTTATGTTTTAGGATAAATTTATTAAATTTTTTTTAGTCATTTGTACATATAAACTTTGAACAGGAAGTAGTGTTTTTAGAAAAGAAAACAAACCTGGGGCTTTTGGAATTGAGAATCTCTTTCTGGCCGTACTTTCGCCATGCTTGACCATCCTCTATTGTATTTGCCTGTATCACTCTTGTTGATGCCTGTCGAATGCTGCATAATAATTAAGTACAAGATGAAGTTAATAACCCATACAATATATAATCATAATCAAGCAAATAAATTTTTAGAAAAGAAAAGAACAAAACCCGAACCTTTTTCGCGACCCGCTTCTCTGATCGGACCCGTTAAAACCCTTCCTCTTCTTGTTGGAGATCTCGCTCCTCAGATCAGCCGACTCAGTCAAACCAGTTTCTTTTAGTGCCTCATCATTTTGTAAAGCAGTAATAGCCGTAGAAAAACTATTCAAAATCTCTCCCATCAGATTTCTAGCCTCTACAGAGCCCTTGATCAGGGCATTTAGCCGATGCGCAGATTCTTGCCCTTTGAGCAAATCCTTGAGAATGCAGTTGAGGTTCTTCTTGGGAATATTTGAAAGTGCCATGATTTTTTTTTTTTTTTTGGTGGGTGTAGGTTACTTGCACGCTGCCTTTTGTATATATACTGTTTCTTTGAATGAAGCTTTTTGGGTTTCTGCTAGGGAGTTATCTAAGAGAGGCCAAGGTAGTTTCCTCTGGGCAAAGGACTAGCTCTAGCTTTTTATGACTTAATGAAAGTACTGGGCTAAGGGAGCAAATAATAGAGACGGGGAAATAGTTCACTCCAGTTTAATGAACTGGAGATCTCCAATCAGGGGATATTCAGGATGAAGCAAGAGTTGTAGCATACGGAGACTATGAATGTGACCAATATAAGAGTATGGTTAAAATGCACCATTGGTTTTGTGCTCCAATCACTCTTCATGTTTTTTTCTCCGTTTTCAAAGTTCGAACAATCGATTTGAACCGCTCAATATGATATTTGTATTAAAATTTGTCCGGAGACCAAATTTTATATTTCTTGGAATTTTTTTACTAATTTTTTAGATAGGTACAAAATCACTGTTTTCAGAAGATTCTAGACCATCCAAAACAGTGATTTTGTACCTGTCTACAAAAATAGTAAACAAATTTCAAAAAATATAAAAAAATTTCTCCAAGAACATTTTAATATTAAGATCATATTGAGCGGTTCGGATTGATTGTTCAAACTTTAAAAACAGAGAAAAAGACGTGGAGAATGATTTGAGCACAAAACCAATAGTGCATTTTAACCCTACTCCCAATATAAAGCTATTATTACTCTTGCTTTTCAAGCATTAAAGTAATTAGAAACATTAAATCAAAATATTGTTAAAATTTATTGTTAATTGAAATTGGGTGTTGAAATATGGTTTCACAGTTAGGTAAGATCAAGTTGAGTTTATTAAATATTATGAATTTATGAGTTTTGATGGAATATAAACACTTTAAAGTGGGTGTCAATAACATAAGACTTCAAACTATTTTTTGTTAAATTGAAATTTCTGATGAATATACTGAATTTTATATTTGAAACAATGAGATTGTTGCCGACATTTATAAAATATTGTGTAATAATAATAATAATAATAATAATAATAATAATAATAGTTTATAATTAGTAACTTTGGTTTGGATTATGTAATATAATAATTCCGAAAATATATTTCTTCTGATATTCATCCTGCAAAATTAATGATTTTCATAATGTTCAATCTATAAAAAGAATAAAATCACTTAAAAAAGAATTCTCCTATGTAACATAGTCGATCAGATTTAAACTCTAATCCTTTACTCGCGTTCTAGACTGCAGGGAAGAAACACAAATGGACGCTCAGTTTTTCTTGAACTGGATATGGTGATTGCGCAGTAAGAGAAAACGTGTGATGAGGTAACTAGCATGACGCCAAAGGTTCTACGTCATGGTACGTAGAACTGATCTAGCTGGCAATGTCTCGGCAACTTCCGTTTTTCCACATTAAAATATTTTGGCAACATGGCCAAACTGGCCAATGGATATGGTTGAATTAAGATATTTTTTTCAGATGGGATTTTAATATTTGATTTCAACTGCCACTGCTAATTTTTTAAACAAAATATGAAAGGAGATTATGCTCCTAAATCCAGTTTTTTCTGTAGATGAGTTCTAGCTTAAATTTTTAATTTATATGCTCTCTTCTGGGATATTGCGCCGGCCGGTGCCGAAACTTTTATAGTTAGTACAACCAAAAAAATCAAATTAAATGATTACCACTCTCTTCAGCGTAATTTCAATCCTACTACCTACGCGGACCGGGTTCGCGCACCAAGATAGCGCAGTGTGCATACTGGATTGGCGCACCAAACTCTTAGTGCGCGGACTGAGTTGGCGCATCAAACCCTTGTAGTTCTGTTCTGAATCAACCACGCAAAATTTTGGTGCGCCAACTAAAAAAAAGTTTGTGCACTAACTCAATTTGCGCACACAAAAAAAAAAAAAAAATTTGGTCCACCAGTTCAGAACCAACTTGGTGCGCGAACTGAGTTCACATGGGTGATATGATTGGAAAAAAGAAAAAGAGGGTGGTAATCATTTAATTTGATTTTTTCGCTGTCGGTACACTGGTTTTGTATTCTAGGTATTCAATTTTTGTTAAACAAAAATAGAATAAGTTTTATTTTAAATTTTTATGAAAAGAATAAAGATTTAGGTCCCTCTTTCTTAATTAATGTCATACCGAAATTGATTTTGAATTTGCTTATATCATAGCCCACCGAATTGGACGGTTGTCGATACTTCTATTGTACTGTACATGTTGACATGAAATAATTCATATTGCATGACTGCCATGACAAGCTTCGGTGACTCGTATTATAATTTGCAAAGGATATAAATTAAGTTTATCAAAGGAAGTGGTACTCTAATTTCATGTTAATTTTTCAAGCAGTTATTTCACGAGAATTCGGATATTTTTTTATAAATGAGAATTCGGATTTTAGTCCCCGAAATTTTAGGAAAAATTAAATTGATTCTTATAGACTTATATTTACAATAAATTGGTTTTAAATTTTTTTTTTGGGAATTTCAAGTGAAGCCCTCACAAAACTCGAAATTACGTATTTCCTTCTCTTAATTTTATAATATCATATTTACCCTTTTAAGTTTCAAAAACTCACAAGTTTTCCTAATTTATTGTCTTTTCTATTAAAACTCATTTTATATTTATAAAATATCAATTTTATCCTTTGTTAAGAAATAAAAAAATATGTAATTTGCATTAGAGAAATATTCAATTTTTGATTGGCTGAATGTAATGGCAAATTATTTATTTTTCTTGTCCCACATACAAGCATATTCATAACTAGAGAAACAAATTATTTTTCCTCTAAAACTAACCAATGAATAAGACTAAATATTATTCTTACACATAGTACATATTTGTTTTAAAAAAGGGTATAATGCAAACTTTATAAATTTAAAATGAGTTTCAATAGACAAGAAAATATATTGGATAAATTTGTGAGTTTTTGAAATTTTGATAAACATGATATTATGAATTAGTGGGAGAAGCATGCAATTTCGAAGTTTTTTAGGGGTATACCTGAAATTGTCCTTTTTTTTTCTCCAAGGAAAAGCAAGTTGGTACTTAAGACTCCATGTTGCGTCAAATCTGTCCTTCAACTTTCGGAAAAAATAATATTAATTGAATCTTTCAACTTCTCTCAAATTAATCTTCTAAATTAGTTCTTGAGTGAGGCTACGGTACTGTGCATAGCACGGATTGTTCCGTGTTACGGCTCAATATTTGAGTTTTCAAAATCCTAACGGTCGATCCGAACCGTTCAACATGATTTCCACATGAATATGTACTTGCCAACTAAATTTTATATTTTTTCTAATTTTTTACTATTTTTTTAGATAGGTAGAAAATCATTGTTTTTGGATGGTCCAGAATTTTCAGATCAAGTGATTTTCTACCTATCTAAAAAAATAGTAAAAAAATTCAAAAAAAATGTTAAATTTGGTTTGCAAGTACATATTCATATGGAGATCATGTTGAACGGTTTGGATCGACCAGTAGAATTTTTGAAAACTCAAATATTGAGCTGTAGCACGGACCAATCCGTGCTATGCATAGTACTGTAGCCTCACTCTTAGTTCTTTATGGAAACTTGAAAGATCAAAAAATTTAGAGATCACATTCCCTTCTTTTCAAAATTTAAGAACTTGACTTCTTTTACAGAATTAATGACTAGTGTGATGCAAATGAAAGTTCATACAAACTTGATATTTAAAAAAAAAAAGGTTCTGATCAAAACTTGAATTTTCACTTTTTTTAATGCACAAGTTGATTATCCTGTCTTTTCGGAAGTGAGAAAATGTTATTTTTAGAGTTAGACTATTCGAAATAGCTTGTTCTATGTTTATTAGGTTTGAATAATTAGAATAGAAAATTCAAATCTTTTGTCTTATTAAAATTGATTATTTTTTAAAAAAAAGATTTGATTATTCTAATAAGAAAAATGAGAATTTAGCTATTCAGATGTGCATCCAAACATATAATAAATACTATCGTTCGCTTAAATAATTTGATTTTATAAATTAAGTCGATCGAGTGAATTTCCATGGTACAAGTGCCATCCAAGAAATGTATTACTACCGGAGGAACGGCCTCTGTTGCTTTTGTTGAGATTAAGCATGAAAAAATTTCTTTATAGAGATATGTGAATAAAAAATTTTAAATAGTTCAAATTGAAAAAGTAGAATTATGTTTTTCTCTAAAAAAAATAGCAGAATCAGATCCACTGCCTGAAACTAAAAAACCAATGCTAAATTCTTTCATCGGTCATCATCGGTCAGTTTTCGAACGACATAATACTTTTTCGTAGTGTGTTATTGACACAAAGCTTTGTTTATTAACTGTTGATTGTGATTGGAATAAAGCAACTTTGAACTAAATTATATTTCCAGTTGAGATTTCCATAAAGATTGAATTTGGTTTCATTAGTGACTTGTGACGTAACACGAAATGATGTACCGTCGGCATTTTCTAGATCCAGATAAAGTAAAATGTTATCTTTTTATTTTACTAATAAAACCGCACCTAACTAGTAAGTAGTAACTACTGCCAATCGCAAATAAATGCGAGTCTTGTCTGCTTGTGTGACACATTATTCATTTAATGGAACTTATACTATTCAACTTTCTTACTTGCATACAATTACAATGATTGGCAATATTATTTTCCCGGAAGCACCCTTATAACTGTAGCAAAAATTAGTTTAGATCCTAATTTTTGGTTTCAAGCATGGCTTTTGAACAATACAAGAGGCTACGTTTCTTGATTTTTTCGTTCAAACTTTGACTTTTGGCAAAAAAAAATTTCGTTCCAATCATAAGAAACCAGGTTGTAATTTACCCAACTGGTATAAATATTTAATGATCCACTTGTGTTTGCAGTCTGAAAGATGAGTTCAGTTCAATGTATGTGTATATTTTTTAAAATAAAAGTTGTACGGTTATTTTTTTTGACAGAAAAAAAAGTACAACGGTACAACTTTTATTTTAAAAAATATACAGTTGTATCCAATATTCAAAGAAAAAGTACATTGATTCTATTAGCGTGTAATTGTTTGTTGGAAGTGGAGAGGTTCCCAACTTCCCATCATCAGTGGATGGAGCTATTAAAAGTAGCAGTACATATCTGCTTTCTATGGTACTGATAGAATCAGGGATCCGTATCATCTGCATTAACTCAAAAGGGAATCTTTTGAGTTAATGAATTTCAACCGTTTGATTTAAAACGGAGCCAATCCGGCTCGTGCCTATAACATAGGAGCCCTTCAATATTTGTGCAAATCTAGTTAGCACGAATTTTAAAATATATCGGACGGTCGAGATTCATTAACTCAAAAAATTCCCTTTTGAGTTAATGCCAGAGGATACGAATTCTAGAAGCAGTATCTGTTTTGTTTGGCATTACCTGCTTTTATTATTTATTTATTTTTGAGGAAAAGCCCTTAGGCGTCGTTGCATTGATCATAAAAAGAAGTTCATATTACAAAGTTCTCACCAGTAAAATAATAAGAAAAATAACTAAAAAACTACATGGGATGCTTGTGCTATACCACTATACCAGCCAAACCATAAAATTCATCCCTCTACTAAACGAAAAACAGTGTTGCTACATTGGAACACTTCTCATTCTCAAAACTTAAAAAAGGCCTGATTCAGAACTGTGTCCACCATGCAGTTTATTTCGAATTTTTTTTTTATAAACCATAATAAAAAAAAAAAATTTACGAAACCAACATGATTACTTTTTTGTTTACAAAAATCATAAGAACCGAAATGTCATTTTAGTCTGAAATTTTTTTTATTCCGGACCAAAATGTCATTTCAGTCCAATCCCTTTTTGAATTTTCTGCGGCGGCTCATATAAAAACTTGATCACATTTTGATTCTTATAGTTTTTGTAAATAAAAAATAATCACGTTGGTTTCGTAAAAAAAAATTTTAATTATAGTTTATAAAAAAAATACCATATGTACTTCGTGCCTTTTAAAATCTTCTGATTGATCGGATGCATCTTTGGTATGGTATTTCGCATATGATCCTTCTTTTCTGTTCGTTAGATTGAAAATAGCCGGCTAAAATTTACTTCAGTATGCAACACAGTTTGTAGGAAACCGAAAAATATCTTTGCAGATTACATCATGATTGATCAAATCGTATTGAATAGCTTTCCTGCTTGATGGCCCTGATGGTTGGTACTTGGTAGATTGGAGACCGGTTGAACCCACAGAGACCATACACGCTATCCTTTTTGAGTGAGCTAGGGTACTATGCATTTATTTACCGATTAATAATTTTGTTTTCAAAATTATAATGGTCGATCCGAACCGCTCAATATGATTTTCATATAAATATGGACTCACTAATCAAATATTATATTTTTTAGAATTTATTTACTATTTTTTAAAATAGAAATAAAATCATCATTTTTGAATGGTCTAGAATTTTCACATTAAGTGAATTTCTACCCATCTTAAAAAAAGTAAACAATTTCTAAAAAAATATAAAATTCAGTTTGCAAGCACATATTCATATGGAGATCATGTTGAACGGTTCGGATTGACTGTTAGAATTTTAAAAACAAAAATATAAATGCATATTACTGACCAATCCGTGCTATGCATAGTACCATAGACTCGCTCATCCTTTTTTTGTTTCAGTGATCAGCGCATTATCCTTTTTTAACATTATTGGTGGTTATACATCATTCCCTGAGTTAATTAAGATTAAAAAAATTAATGAATCCATAGATGATAACTATACTGACTTGCTACAAAAAATTGTCCGTATTTTCTGTACTTATATTTATATCTGAATTTATATATACGATTTTTTTTATAAATCATTGTTCTTTTAAAGTTAATATTTGGAGAGCATCTACATTCCAACAATTATAATTAAGAACACCGTATATTTAAGCGTGATTTATTTTTGTTAAGGGGAGAGTATTGAGAAAGACGTATTAAAAACAAACCAAAGAAAATGATCATAAGTAAGAACAAAAAAAATGAAATTAGTCTTTAATTTAGTGATAAAAAACAGAAATTTTTAATGTAAAAGGTTACAAGTTCAAAATATGATTAAAGTTTATAATGAATATTTAAGTTAGGAGGTTTGATCTCTAACTTCTATTCATAAAAATAAAAACAAAGAAGAAACAAGGTCCAATATTCCAAGATAATTAAACATACAAAAATGTAGTTTGGTCTGCATTTTTTTTATTTTATCGTTCTTTCTTAAATGTTTATTGTATAAAAACAAAATCAAAGTCAAAATCAGTTGTAATGCACCAAGTTTATTGAACACGAAATTAGTAATCACTAGATAAATGCCTCGCGTTGCTTCGGCAATGTTAATTATGATAAATTTTATTATTGTTGATAAATCAAATTTGAAAAATGCAATGCAAATGAATAATAAAAGCAAAACATAACATAATAATGTGAAATCACCTCGTTAACACATCATTTGCATCTATTGAAAAAGTTTGGAACATTCAGCACATCTATATATTAGGTATTAATCTTGTATGTGTTTCGTATCGTAGATGAACAATATTCAGTACAATATTTCTATGAAATTGGTGGCCGTAACAAAATAATATTTACAATCAACAAAAGATGTGAAGCCTTTTTACATGGAAGATTCAGCCACTCTTTTTCTCCTCTCTTGCTATGTTGTCTTCACTGCTGAGAAAATGAGAAAATATGTTAGGTTGTTTTGGAGTGTGTGTGTGGTGGTGTTGAATATGTGATATTTGAATTTGGGAGTATTGTTTCAGTACTGTACATAAAATGTGCTAGTATGAGTTTGAACAAACTTGAATCGTTACTTTGTTGTTTGATACCTTTCCTACATATTATTAAGAAAGTTGAGGACCGGATACAAACCAATGCTATTCAATATTAGTATAGTTTAGATACTCATATACTGTTTCAGATTTGCAAGAATTTATTGTGAGAAAAATAATAAAGAATATGATATGTAAAATTCGCATAAGTATTACATTAGAAGAAAATATATGAGCCCAATGTTGTGACCTAAAGCATTGTTATAACTGGGCTATTCTAGAAAGGTGAATTGAGAAGATATTTGATTTTCTACTAATCATGTTACCAAAGGGAATGAGCCTAATTAATGTGGTGACCCAAAGTACCCTTGTAGTTGGGCTGTGCAAAAATGAGCAAACAATGCTCTAGATTCTCAGACTCCGTGATTTTCTATTGTGAAACATGAATAAAGGTTAAAATAAATTATCAATATAAAAAGAGTGAAGACAATATATTTTATGTTAAGGAATCAAATGAAATAAACCAATCATGCATTAAAATTGAATGGAAATATCAAATATTTGCCTACAACACAAAAATACCAGAACTCAGATCCTCAATTTGATAAAAACCTCTTAGTTAACAACACTTTGCTTGGAGTTTGATGTATTCAAACATCTAATTAGTTAATAACACTTGACCATTTTCACTTTCATTTCTAAATAACTATTTATGCTTAAAAAGGTATCAACTAAACTTCAATATAATATTTTGTTTAATTCAAATTGCTGTTCCAAACTATTGCTAAAGTTCTCTTCATTTTGAAACTATTATTTCTATGAAATTTCCATTAGGAAAGGCTTATCATACAAACTTTTACATTCTGTCACAAAAAGGTTCCTATCCAGGGACTGTTTTCTAAACAAATTTATTTTCTGTCGCAGTTCAGTCCCTCAACCCTGTCAGACCCGAAAATTTGCATTACAACCCCTAATATTAACCA
The DNA here is from genome assembly GCA_025461125.1 of Carex kokanica. Lineage (NCBI taxonomy): Eukaryota > Viridiplantae > Streptophyta > Magnoliopsida > Poales > Cyperaceae > Carex > Carex kokanica. The sequence continues at coordinate 1,152,962 of JAJGRX010000604.1, read as the reverse complement.
TAATCCATCCAGAGCTGTACATAATAGAGGTATTTTATAGAAAAGACCCTGGAATGTTGCAGAATTACTCCAAAACAGTGCAGAAAACTGGAAACTTAAAAAACAGCCCCTGAACCGTACCAGAATCGATTTTTCTAGTACCAACTGGCAGCAAAAAAAATTTAGATTGCATTAAATGGTGCAATTGGTTTGTTGTCAGATCTTGACCTTACTTAAATGTATTTCCCATATGCATCTTTCAATTATGCTGAAATTGAAGAAGAGGCGACCAAACCACAACTATGTACGTTACTAATGTAAACAATATAAAAGAATAGATGACACAATTTCTCATACTGTTTGATAATAATAATTAAACAATTGATGAATTTCTTTTTTTTTTGGGTAAAAAAAGTATGAAAAGAGACCAAATACAACTATAATTAAGCTTGCTTTAACTCAACTTAATCTCAACTCTTACAATGAGTGTATAATTAGCCTTAGATTTAATGCAATCACTAAAGAATTATTATACAATTGTTGTTTATAAGGCTCAAATACATATACTGACCTTCTATAATTTTCTGCAAGGCAGGGAGAAGTGTTTTTTCACCCTTGTGCTTGACAAACTGCAATCAGTTGTTAAGAAAACACATTTAAAAAGACCAGATTTAACTAAAACTAAAAAATAGATAACTAATAGAAACATGACAACAGAAACATCCTCTCAGTGAAAATAAATAAGTGAAATACTAATGTTGTTGACAAAGCATGAGCCAATCTGAAATGTAAACACTTTACAAAGTCACATTGGGGTTGTTCGGCAGTCCTCTAAGGAGAGGGAAGGATTAAGAATTTATTATTGTAAAGGGCGTGCTCCTAATATGGTGACCTACAACACTCTTATAGATGAGTTGGGTAAAAAAGGTAAAATTGAGAAGGCAATGGATATTCTAGATGAAATGATTTCTAAAAGGCTTCAGCCTGATGTCGTGACATGTAGTATTCTTATCAATGGGTTGTGCAAGAAAGGTGAAATTGATAATGCATTGGGTTTTCTAGATAACATGGTCTCTAAAAGGAATGAGCCTAAAATCATAACCTGTAGTACGCTTATTGATGGGCTGTGTAAGAAAGGTGAAATTGATACGGCACTGGACTTTCTAAATGACAAAATTTCTAAAGGGATGGGCAACAATGGCGAAATTGATAAGGCATTGGATTTACTACATAACATGATTTATAAAGGGTGTGCTCCTAATGTGGTGACCTACAACGCTCTTATAGATGTACCATGTAAAAAAGGTGAAATTGAGAACATCATTTCTGAAGGGTGTGCTCCTAATGTGGTGACCTACAACGCTCTTATAGATGTACTGTGTAAAAAGGTGAAATTGAGAAGGTAATGGATGTTCCTGCAGGAAATGATTTCTCAAGGGCATGAGCCTGATATTGTAAAATGTAGCACCCTTATTGATGAGCTGTGCAAGAAAGGTGAATTTGATATGGCACTGAATTTTCTAAATGACATGATTTTTAAAGGGTGTGCTTCTAATGCCATGACCTACAACACTCTTATAGATGGGTTGTGAAACAAAGATGAAACAGCGAAGGCATCAGATTTTCTAAATACCATGATTTCCAAAGGGCATGAGTCAAATGTCCTTTAGGAGAGCTAGACTATGCAAGAAAGCTCAAATTGAGAAGGTAGTGGATTTTGTAAATAGATTGAATTGGAAATTTGAATATGAGAAAGTAGATAACTAAGAATGCATGCATGTTACAACTCACCATTAAGTAGTTCCTCTTAATTAAATAATTATGAACAATTGTATAAACAATTGCCACTTAGCATGTTAACACTGCATGTACATCAGATTTTCTCTTGCTGACAACAATCAGCGAAGAAGTAATTCGATTAAAAAAGAAAGAATAGCACAAACAATAGTAAGATACCTGTGTACAGGAGCCAGGTGGGATACAGCAGTCAGTAGGGTCTGCCAGAGAAAGCTTGATTCTATTAGCATGTTTCTCTTTTGACCGAATTGAGGACCGACCCTAACAAATTCAGCATCCTCGTCTCCATATACCTAAGTTTGCACTCTCACTCTGATATTTTTAAACAGCAGTAGTAAGCATACAAAAATCAACGAAAAAATTGTTAATTCAATAAGTGTTCAGTTGTTTATAATACTTTATATGTTCCAAAATGAAACCACTAACAAAGCCACTACCCGTGTTTGAAAATCCCAAGTCTGTCTATAAAAAGCTAATCGAATTGCATCAGTTTCTTTGATTATGTATTTCCTCTGTGTAATACTAATGGATAGAACCTCATTGTTAAGTGCTACAAGATGTCGTGCATTCGAACTCATGCTTATAGACCCGAATTTCTCAAATATTTGTGTTATTAAGTTAATTAAAAAACGATGGATCTGATGGTACCTTTATATTATCACATTCAAGGGACAATTATCTGGAATTCCTTTCAAATCAATTCCCTATATCAATTAATAGGGACACCGGAAGCTTACCTTATTCTAGACGGAGTTGGAAAAGGCCTTTTGCATGCTCTTGTCCTTCCCTTTTTCTAAGTATAATTTAGACATATTTGCTTTTCATTTTCGGACGGTTCGCGGCTAGTCAAAGTTGACAAAGTGGCCCTACTTAATTTCAAGATATATCACCAAAGTGAGTCATTCCTCATAACCTGGGTGTCATTCCAAAATGAGAAATTGGCGAAGCAGTGCATTGCTTTAGTGCTATCTTGAGGAGCTGCTTTTCTTTCTTCCTCCTTAACTACAAACGAAATAAAAAAAAAGACACTATTGAATTTACGTGAGAAACTTGCTGTGCGAAAGAACTTGCTTGTGAGCATATTATTTGCTTTATTTTATTATCCCTCTTGTAGAAACCCGTAAAAGGAAAATTAAATATCGATTTTCAATTTCTTCTAAAAAGCTATATTCTATTAACATCGGTCTGCCTACATAGCCAATAATTCTTTACATATCATTAAAATCAAACAAAAATCCAATGATAAAGTTTCGAAGAGACATACCAGAAAAGTTTTTTTGAGCATCCAGGAATCTTTGGCACAGTCTCCTCATCTTAGACCGTGCCTCCAGCCATAGCCAACCAAGAGGTGATCGGAGGAGGAGAAGGGAAGGGAGAGCATCTGAATGGAGATGGATACGGAGAGGAGAGAAGAGGCCTCGGAGGAGGCTGGGAGGGAGGTAAGCAGAGAAGGAGAAGGGGAGGGCGAGCATCCGAGGAGGGGATACGGAGAGGGGAGAGGGGTTTAGATTTTTCGAGGCTGGACGGGAGAAGAGACCCGTGGTCCGTGGAATTTTCCAGAAGACAGGAATAAAAAGGGAAGGCGTACTGTAGCGGAGTACTGTTGATCTATTAAAACTCATCCAAAATATTTCGCTGATGCGGGGGACCCACCTGTCAGTCACACTGTAGACGAAACTGTTCACTCACCGATCCAAAATTAAGTTATAAGATAGATTTGAAGTCCTTAGCAGCAAATTATGGGCTATATCTTTTGGGTATCTAAAGAGCCGGCCTCAATATTATCTCCCCCATATTTTATGGGCCTTTATGTGGAAAGTCTAGATAGGCCTTAATTTTTGTGAAAGTAAAATGATTAGATGTAATAACCTTAGCGCTGCAGGCCTATTAGGGTGTTCATCGGTTCGGTTGGGTTGAAACCGAACCGAATTAGGCAAACCAAAGTAATAATTTTGGTTTCTAAAATAGAACCGAACCGAACCGATTTATCATTGTAACAGAACCGAACTGTACCAAAATTTTATTTCGGTTTGTTCAGTTTGTTAGGTCTGTTCGGTTCAAACCAAAATATATTAATTTTTTTATTTAAAGCAATTGATTTATAATAAACCAAATTATATTAAGAAATAAACCGGGATATTAAGAAATAAACGGGGATATTAAGAAATAAACCGAAGTATTTAAAGCAATTGATTAAGAAATAAACCGGGGTGTTAAGAAATAAACCGGAGCGGTCCGAATCAAATTCATAATATATAAAAGTTCAGTCGGTTTGGTTATTTCGGTTTTAAAAAATTTCAAACCGAACCGAAACAAAATTATAATTCAGTTTTAAAAAGTAAACTGAACCAAATCATTAAACCGAACAAACTGAACCGTTTGATCCAAACTAATTCGGTTCAGTTCAAAACCGACTAAACCGGATCCAATGAACACCCCTAGGCCTATACAATAAACATTCAAGTATTAAGGATGTTCCAAGACAATTGATATGAAATCTTGCTCTTGAAAATCTACCAGAAATTTTCTCAGGAGTTTCAGTATTAAGGATGTCAACAACTCACAATTTAACCAAATGAGATCGACAATGGATGTCTCAATGTGCGCAACACCTTCCGTCCAGACCTGGTCCTACCCAAACCCGGTTCGACAAACCCTATGCGATGTGGATATATGGTTAATTAGTTTAATATGGCTATAAATTATCGTTCCAGTTGTTATGTAGAACTAGTTGTCCAGTTATAATGAAATGTAACTAAGACTGTTCAATTTTTAAGGAACTTCTATAAGCAATTTGATATTTTTGTAAATTTTCTTCAGTAAGTGACAAAAAATGGAAGTTTTCTATTTTCCAGTTAATGGATGGAAATGTATAGTAATCCAGTTTGTCCAAGCCAATCATACCTGGAAGATGGCGAGACCGGCCTGAGCTGGGTGGTGTCATTCGTGTAACCCTCATGAACATATCAAATTGATTAATTAGTTATTCGATTGCATATTTGCATGCACTGATAAAAGATTTGGACAGTGTGCATGGATAGACTGCTCTTGTAAAGGAGAACCATATCAGCAGATCACAATAACATGCATACTAGTATCGTGCCCGTGCGTTGCAACGGAATATATGATAAGATAACAAAAATAAATTCTCATTCAAAATGACAAATTTTCATAAAAAAAACAAAATTAAAAATATATTATAGATTTATCACAGTAATATGTATAGAAATAAGGAAGTAGATAAATAAGGAAGTGAACAAAAAATTAATTTGCATTGTGATCCGCCGTATAGAAAATTTCAATTGGAGAGGGAGAAATAAGGAAACAGATAAATAAATAAACGGAGAATTATATTGCTAAATTTTAGAGTCTGTTTAATTTTAATTGTAACGCATCGTGTGGTTGTATGTGTGGCGAGTATGTTTGTAGCTAAATTTAAACTTCTACACATAAAACAGATGCATTTAATAAAAAGAAGATAGATTGTGTGATTGGAGAGCTGAGATTAAATCCAAAAATTAATCTTTCAATCGTAACCATTGGCGGATCGGACACCCAACGTGCTTAATAATGGAATGGAGATATAACGATTAGGGGTATTAATAACTGATTTATGACAAAATTAACTATATTAAAGTTATTGAGGTTTCTATGATTACAATTACACTGTTCAGAAATCGATGCACCCTTTTGTACACATAAATATACAATAAGGGATCGAATTTATTGTCAAGCCATAATTCAGAGGCTGAAAAAGAATAATATGAATAAATTATCAATCCAAAAATTACTCATCAAGTTTAGCCTACTGCTCTATTTTGAGTATCTACTTGTATTAATTAGTTGTTGCTTCAAATCTTTTTGTCTTTATCAATTTTCATGGGAGGAGAAAATGGCATCCATGCTGCTGCTACTGCTTCCTGAGTTAAAAAGCACATCTGCCATGTCAGTCACAGGCCTACTTTCTCCCAAATCCCTCGTTAACCAATTGCCGAGATGGATTGAGGTTGAAGGTTGCATTTGAACTAGTGCCGTTCCAATCATGGATGATTCTATGTGAGGATTAGTAGTAACATTGCTAGTATTGATAGTGGGAGTGGTGATGATGGGAGCTACAGCTGAGGTGACTACGGTGTTCGTCGGTGCAAAGGATGAGATTAGCAGTGGGGTGGTGGAGGTGAGGCAGCTATGTTGACCACAATATACAATTTCATATGTATAGGGATCTTCATCAAGTCTCTGAACTTGCTTTTTCGCCTCGCATCCGTAGTAGTTCTTGTGTGTGCATCGGAAGTAACTTCTGAAAAAAATTGAGCTAGCATGAGAATCATGTTTCGGACAGCTTGTACAAGCAAAAGTTTTATAGGAAAAGATTTGTAATTCAACTATATATAGCTTCTATATGTTGAGTTTGTGTGTGCATGCGTTTGTTTGTATGTTTGTGTAAGCATTTGAGAATTTGAGATAAAAGTGATTTATATACCGAGGGAATCTACAGCCGAGAATGTCTTTTTGGCCGTATTTTCTCCATGTGTATCCATCGTCCGGCGGCATCTCACTGTTTCCTGTTCTGACTGCCGGGACCCGTTGCATCACTCTTTCACCATTATCCCTCCTATATATATATCACATGAATATACGCAAATGTATAAGTAAAGCTCTTAATACAAGATTTACAAGAGCCAAAATTAAGTTCGACATAACCTTGTGAAACTGTTTAAAGCAACATGGTCTACATTGCCGTGTAACAAAATGGGAACGCAAGTGGAAAAAGAAGAAGAAAAATTCAATAAATTCAAATAGCATGGTTTGAAAATGGGGATTGGGTTTGGTCCAAAGGGCTCTGGACAAAACTTATCCAAAGTCAAATCTAAACCGTTCAATCTGTGTTGAGATTGGTGCAAAAAATTTCAAACTTTTTTGCATGAATCGGACGGTTTAGATCAGATTTTGGATAAGACTTTGTCCAGAGCCGTTTGGACAAAAACCTCACCCTTGAAAATGTTCTGCCAAGGTATTTACCTTCTCCTAGTGTTTCTTTGACCTGATGACACAGCTGGTCCTCTCCCTGACCCAGACGAACCTTCCGGAGCCCCTCGCACATGTCGACGAGTCCTGCCAACCTCCGCATTTGTTGCTTCAAAGACATTACCATACCCCGAGCTACCGCCAAGCTCCATCCCAGCCGTAGCAACATCTGGGACTGCTGGCATCTCCAGGCCGACTCTTGGCAGCTGAGTAGGGATGTCAAACAACGTTCTTGATTGCTCGAATCCACCCGACGACTGCAGGAGATTCAAAGCTTGAAAGAAGGTAGATGCACCATGTGAGCTACCCTCACCGGAACCACCAATGACCATGTTTGAATTTACAGGGAGATCAGGTGAATTGATCAGAGAATTCAACGAGTTCCTGGCTGAGTTGAATGCAGTTATTATCTCTTCAGAAGATTTTAAGAGGTAATCTGGGTTGATGGGGAATACTTGTCTTATGCTGGTTTCAAGATCTCTGGCTAGCTTGCAACCTTCAAAGATGTGGTTTAGGGCTTCATCCATGGGATCGAGAGGGATAAATTTATGATAAATTATGGTTTATAATTAGTATATTTATAGAGGTGAAATGGTCTTGGGAATTAATGCTTATGTAATGTTTTTAACTTATTTGGAAGAGGAGACTGGTACTTAACGGTTTTTTAGAGGGGCTAGACTTGGTCTTGAATCTCTGTCGTAACCATCGATCTCACTTTCTAAGGTCGTAGAGAAGACCCTGAAGGTTGAAGGATGACTAATCGAACCATAGAAAATTCTATGTTATTTATTTATTTAGTTTTTTTTTTTTTTTTTTCACGCGAGGGAGCACGGAGACTTCGTAGATCACTTTTATTTTTAATTTGCACAAGTCTACGGGTACTAGATTTGGGAATCTATTATATATTATAGCAAAGGGGAAATTATTGTTGCATGCATTTGCTTGATTTTGGTGTGGTTACACATGATGGATGGTGGATGTTGGTTGGTATATATATAACTATATATGTTGTGCAATTTCTCATTTCACACTCTGGTACAATATGGTTATAATGTAAGATATATTAATTTTAAATTATCATTTGATAAAAATAATTAAACCATAAAGGAAGTATATTGGAATGCTTTAAATAACAAATGGCTTTTATGATGTAAAATCACATTATATATGTATAGTTCGTATTGGAATGCTTTAAATAAAGGAAGTTTTGACTTACACAAATTCTCTCAAAAAGATGAGATAGCACCATAAGTAATGTAGAATTACCAAAGGTTTAAACAACGTTTATTGCGTAATAGCGAAACGGTTAAAAAAACAACGCTATGTTCATATAACGCTGCTATAGCACTAAATAGTGCGCTATAGCGCTAAATAGTGCGCTATAGCGCTATAACTTTTATGGTCCGAAAACGTTATCGCGCTATAACACGCTATTTAGAACCCTAAGAATTACAGAGGATCCGGAAAGGATAATATAGTGATTATATATAGTCTCAAGTGGAAAACCACAGAAATAGAAATTTGATGGTTGCACAAACACAAATATGGTCATAGAATAGGTGTATGCAGAGGAACCAAGAGGGAAATAATTGGCGTGGTTTGAGGGTTTCTGTGTTTTGTCTCCCTTTTGGGAACGCGGCTTTGAGACGCCTTGGTCTCATCCGACAGACGAATTTTACATTTTAACGGTCTTTTTTTATATAAGATATTATTAACGCATCTATTTCAAAGAAATGAACCTCACCAGTCACCACTACACCACTAGTTGATGATCAGATGGTGAAGTCTGAACTCTGAAGTCCAAGAATTTTACTTGTGTGTTGCTCAACGTGGAAAGGAAATTATTTTGTTTATTAGATTATGTTCTTATTGGGAATACACTTTTTAGATGCAACGGCCCTCATGAAGATGCATGACTCCGTATTTTTTTTTTAAATTGTAATTATGGGATCACATGCAATTGATTAATTCTTACATACATACATACATACACACATACACACACAGTGGCGAAGTTAAGATTTGAGCCAGAAATAAGCAGTAATCGGGTTCGAATTTTTTTTAAATGGGTTCGGGTTATAAACACTTTCTAAATTACAAATCATAAATTGGTACAATATTTTAAATTACATATCCTTATTTGTATTTGTATTTGTATTGCTCAAATAAGACTAAAATGTAATTATTCTACTACTTTTGACGGATTATCTACAAAATTATCTCAACTTAAATAATTTGGATTTATGTCAAACATAAAAATATTTTCAAATTTTGAATTATTTTTTCTCAATTTGGAAAATATTATCGATTGCTAAATTATGACATTCTTGTGCTAATTCAAATTCCTTGATCGCTATTGCATTATGATACCACAAACACTAATACCTCAACTTTATTTAAATTATTTGTACCTATAATGCATCTAATTTTTGTGATCCATTTCACACATAAATCACTTGAAACTAGATTGCAACAAAAGATCCTTACTTCATTATTACCAAGAAAAATATATATTTTAACTTTTTACAAGGTAATAATTCTGCTATAGAATTGTTTAGTAATTTATTATTACCTATAATGCAGTAGCATGTGAATTTTTTTGGATGGAAGCCCGTATGCTCTATTAATTAAAGAGAAAGTCTTAGAGGAATTAGATTACCATAAAAACTAAAAAACTAAATTGCAAATAATAGAAAATAAAAGGCTGTCAGCTCCTACTTTTTAAAAACTAGGTCCCTCTTGTTGCCAGCCTCTTCTCTTTTTTGTAAAATTAAAACAGGTACAGGAGCTCCTTATAACTTTCATTTCTAAACTCTCTGACAAGCATTTCTCCTTACCAGTACCACCAAATCAGCCCCTGTTATCGTCTTTGGGTCTGATCTCTTACCAGTAATCATGTCCTCAACTTAAGAAATTGTTTGTTAGCAGGCTGAGAAAAAAATCTGGTCCTGGGTAGGCAAAATCAAATCCAAGGGTAAGCAAGGCCTACTAAAGAACCTGATCCAAATTTGTTTTTTTTTTATCTAGGGGTAGGCAAGTTGCCTACCTCTGTTGTATTGTAGTTTCACCCCTGTACATATATACAGAGGTTGGCTAAGATTAAAATAGTAATTCCTGAGTCTTGGTGCTACCAATTGGTTTTGTGATTTTCAAAGTCCAAACTGTCAATTCAAACCGTAATGTGATCTCTATATATATAGGGGTAAAAGATATATATTGTTAAAACATAACCCCATTTTTTTTGGAGTAATTGGCAGAGGCTGCCAACAATTTATTATATGATAAAGTTAGTGTGTACAAGCACTCCACTGAGGGGACCTTAGGACAGATAAATCGCCCATGCAAAGCACGATGCTGGTAATGTTAAATACCTGACAACTCATATGTTGGAATTAATTGCGCTTGATGCAAATGATAATGATGACAATAATGCAATCAAATTGTAATTATCGGATGAATTTAATGCGGCTAGCTGTTATTGCATTGCATTTCAATTGATTAGTTTATGATGCTTAAAATTAAGAACGAGCATTTAGTGCAGTAGCAAAGTAATTAACACTCTTTGCATGAGAGATCATGGGTTTAAAATAGAATTTAAAGGACTTGATCTTCATCTTTCTATCTCAAAAAAAAAAAATACTCAAAATTTATTTATTGATATTATAATAAATTTACTTTAACAAAAGTCATACCTAAATATAACAATATTGCAAATCAGCTTAATAATTCTAAGATTCGACCGAAATTTTTATTTTTATCATTTTCATAAAACACAATAAACCAAAACATTCATGTTTCTGGGTTTTTCGAATTCTACTCGGGCCGCACCGGTGTTCTGCAGCTCCAATACTGGAGTCCACACAATGCCGATGCGGCCCCAGTCAGGGGGTTGCAGAATGCCAGAGTAGCCTAATTGTATTTTTTTTTGAAATTTGTGCATTTGTGGCTGCAGAGTAAAAGAAATGAATTTGTGCATCTGGGGCCAATTATTTAATTTTGGAATTTGTGCATTTGTGGTCAAACAGTGATTTTTTGGTCAAACAGTCACAGATTCCAAAAAACTTTTGAGTAAAATAAATGATTAATTTTTTTGAGTAAAACCAAAAAAAAATTGAGGGCCGCAAGGGCATTGAGCGGTCTCCTGACGGGGGCCGCATCGGCATTATGTGGATTCCAGTATTGGAGGCCGCAGAACACCGGTGCGGCTTGGGTAGAATTTGAAAAATCCAGAAACATGAGTGTTTTGGTTTATTTTTTTTTTAATAAATGTTATATATAAAAATTTCGGCAGATTCGATACATGATCATGTTTAGATTAATTAGTTTAGACAAAACTATATATTAGCTAGAACTCTAATAAGGCATTTTGTAGAAATTTTATTGATTTGAATTTAAGAGATATATACCCCTCAAAATAGGACGTCACAAACAATTACTACTTTTTTATTTTTTATTTATGAATCTAATTATTTGATCAAATTATTTGGTATTAGAATGGTTTAAGAAATTCTGAACTAAAAAATTTAGTAATCTCAATTAAGATAATGGACTTCAAGAGTCTCCTCCGCACTAAGGTGTGCATTCATATGGAGAGAGAAGGAATAATAACAACTTTTATAAATGTCATGTAAGAATGGCGATAAGGCGATAAGATTTTGTATTCCCACGCTTTATTCCCGAATTTTTTATTTATATCCAAAAAATAATGGAAATTCCAAAAAATACCCATGTTATCTTGAAAATTCGAAAAATACCCAAACCGGAAAAAAAATTTCCGGATTTGGCCTCTAAATCCGGAAAAAAAAAATTCCGGAAATTGAACTCCAAATCCAGAAATTTTTTTCCGGATTTAACATTTTTTTTTTTTTTTTTAGAGTTTCGGAAAAAAATTTTCCGGATTTAACATTTTTTTTTTTTTTTTTAGAGTTTTCGGAAAATTTTTTTCCGGATTTAACATTTTTTTTTTTTGTTTTTTAGAGTTTTCGGAAAAATTTTTTCCGGATTTAACATTTTTTTTTTTTTTTTTTTTAGAGATTCCTGATAAAAAAATTTAACTTAACAAATTTTTTTTTTTTTTTTTTTTTTAGAGATTCCGGAAATTTTTTTCCGAACTAAATAAAATTTTTTTTTTAAGAGAAAAATAGCTAAAATACTGAAATCTAACGCTAAAAAATCGAATTGTTTTTTTAAATATTTGTTTCATTAATTTAAAATTTTTCAAAATGGTGTAGAATAATTTAGAAATTATCAAAATAGCTAAAATACTGAAATCTAACACTAAAAAAATCGAATTGTTTTTTTAAATATTTGCTAGATTACATTTTTTTATATATAATTAGCATATTTATACTAAAATAAGCCAAATTACTTGATTTATGCTGAATTACACTAAATTACAATAATTATGTAGAATTATGCTAGAATACGGTAAAGTACGCTAAATTACGTACGAATAGGGATAATATCTTCACTGAGAAGGCGAAAAACGACGACGAAACTTCAAACGGCCATAAAACGGCGCTCGAGTGTCCGATTTCAGCAAATGACCACTTTTCGGAAAGCTTGCGAAAATGCGCATGCGTCCGGACTAGCTTTGCTAGTTTTCCAAATTCAGAATCGCCAAAAAACAAATAGAAGAGCCTCAAAACTTCAGTTGAAGTTTCCGATTAAGATTTTCATTTCTATTATTCAATCTACGTAGCTCAGTAAATTAGTTATGTAATAAACTTTTAGAACACCAAATTTTATTATTTTTGGAATTTTTTTTACTATTTTTTATGATTTATGAAAGATGCTACAAAATAAGCCCCATTTATACGTAATTTAGCGTAATTTATCGTATTTTAGTAAATTTACCGTATTTTAGCACAAAATCGGCCCTATTCGTAGTAAAAAAACAATTCGATTTTTTAGTGTTAGATTTCAGTATTTTAGCTATTTTGATAATTTCTAAATTATTCTACACCATTTTGATATTTTTTAAATTAATGAAACAAATATTTAAAAAAACAATTCGATTTTTTAGCGTTAGATTTCAGTATTTTAGCTATTTTTCTCTTAAAAAAAAAATTTATTTAGTTCGGAAAAAAATTTCCGGAATCTCTAAAAAAAAAAAAAAAAAAAAAATTTGTTAAGTTAAATTTTTTTATCCGGAATCTCTAAAAAAAAAAAAAAAAAAAATGTTAAATCCGGAAAAAAAATTTCCGGAAACTCTAAAAAAAAAAAAAAAATGTTAAATCCGGAAATTTTTTTTCCGGATTTGGAGTTCAATTTCCGGAAAAAAATTTTCCGGTTTGGGTATTTTTCGAATTTTCAAGATAACATGGGTATTTTTTGTAATTTGCATTATTTTTTGGATATAAATAAAAAATTCGGCTTTATTCCATAGTTTTAAATAATAAACTGCTCAAAATTTTGAAATAATTTACTGAAATTTTTACAAACTACGCCGACTCAAATCAAGTTCCTTCTTAATTTGCTTTTCGCCTTATGATTAAACAATCACCTATATTATATTCGGCTATTAACTGCATTGATTAAAAAGCATTTCAAAGTAATTTTCGGCATCAGCATATGAAATTCACAACTTATATTACGGATATCAATAAAATTGATTTAATTGCCTATTCTATAAATAAGAATTATTTTTATAAACTTATTAGTTTAAGGTACGTAAAAAATAAATGTTAACTTATCAAGTATAAGTATAAATAAAAACTACTTCAATTTGTATCAATTATACTATAGAATAATTGATAAATATAAAATTTTAAATGTTTATTTTTTTATTCGTACATTTAACTATATGTAAGATATTATAATTAAGCGAATTGATTTACAATCAATATTTTATATAATTTTATTTAATAAGTAATTAATGGTAAAATTGATTTACAATATGTGATATAGTTTTTTTTTATAAGTTAGACGGCTTTATGCCTCAAATAATTTCATTAATTAAGAAAAATATTTACAAAGAGTTATGTTACCCATCAGATGGTCTCTAGTCTCATCCTCCCCTTAATCACAAAGCACACAGTGTTTCAACTAAAAAAAAAAAAAAAAAAAAACACACAGTGTTGATCCACTTGGCACCCCTCTTGATCAGCACCTCTCGAGTCATTAGCATGTCCTGTATCATTAGCGAGATTAAGATTGTCACCTTGGTTGGGGCCTTGAGCTTCCATAGGTGTCGATGGTACTGGCATGTACCTCCTCTATTGTGCATCAAACGACGAATTCAGAGTAGGTCCGATACCATAGGTGTCGATGGTACTGGCATGTACCTCCTCTGTTGTGCATCAAACGACGAATTCAGAGTAGGTCCGATGCCCATCGAACCTACTTTGGTTCGATGGGTGTGATGACCATTTGATCGGCATCAAGATTCGTGCACTCCGCATCAAAAGTTATGTAAGTCTGTATCAATTTCCACGTGCACATATTTAATGCTAATCATACGGTGCTAGAGTTAATTGAACCTAAAAATAAGTCCGATACCCATCAAACCTACTTCTATCTCTCAAACGACATGCAGAAGAGCATGTAAAGGGCCCCTCGCGGTCCACTCCAGATTCAGGCCTTTTTGGAGTCATATGTAATGGATGCCTAGTTGAATGTGATCAAGGTCGATAGATCTTTAAAAAAAAAAAAAATTGTGTACCTGTGTTTCTATGTGTGAGATCTGGCCAATGTTGTAAAGCAATCTTATCCTACTCGTGTTGAATCTTCCAGAATCATTTTGTCAATAGCTCATCATTTTGCCTTGTGAGGTCGATAACCCCATGCCCCGTTCCTCTTTAGAATATTATCTATAGTTTTGTTTAAGTTAGTTTCCTCATAAAAAAAAAACCAATAAGACCAATTATTATAATATTTTATTATGATATTATGTATGTAATATGTTTAAAATAATACATTTATATGTTTGTAATATTCTTTGGATTAGATTATATAAATCATTTAATTATTTGGTAATTATTTGTTAGTCAGTTACTCGTTAATTTTATCGGATAAAAATTAATTATCAATTAATAAATATTGGACAAATAATATTAAATTCAAATAAAATTAATTTAAAACATATAAATACAAAAATAATATCTCCAACTTAAATTGGTCCATGACAGTTGCGCGCAAGGCACGGCCCAAGTAATTTTCTTCCTCTCAATCTCTTACCTTCTAGACTATTGAAGAACTACCACAATCGACGGGTTATGAGTCGCATATGACTCGGTAAAACTTCGGCTACAATCCACATCAGAAACGACAAAGAAACAGAAGAAAAATCACGAGTTGGAAAAATATCCACGTGTCATATTCGTGGGTCCTGAATTTATACAGTGGGCCTCAGCCTCCCATTTATAAAAAATAACTGACGGAGATTTGTATTCCTTTTTTGCTTCTTTTGAGGCAACAAAATATTTTTGTCGACTCAGGTCGGATTCAATCAGAATCAGGTCAGTTTTCAGAAATTATTATTATTATTATTATTATTATTATTATTATTATTATTGTTTCCCTTTCGTTTTAGCTTTATAACATGCTACCCATGTAAAGATTTGAGCACAGCAGTTTTGTCTTCATGCAGCGCACAGCCAAAACTGCTCTATTAAAATCTTTACCCTACTTTCCGGTTCAAATGCCACGAGAGAGTAATTATCCAATCTTCTTTTATTAGTATGAAATCAGAATAATTGAATCTGTCTGATATAAAATGGATGGTCAAGATTGGTCTAGGAGCATGAAATTAATGGGTTTAATACAACTGGATAGACGTCTGATTTGAACGGCTGGCAATAATTTGATCTGAGGGCTGAAATTTAAATAAAAGATTGATCGTTGAAAGCAGCTAGGATAAATGCAAAATTTAATGGAGCAAAACTTGATTTCGCATATCCAGAGCGAAACTTCTCCTCTCTCAACTGGCGCTGGAAGGAAAAAAAAAAAAGGAAGAAAAATTATATAATACTTGGGAAGCAAAGCAAAAATTTAAAACGAAATATCATTTTATCAGTATTCGTTCATCTCTCTGAATTGTGAATACACACTCTTTCTCCGCAAAAAAAAGCAAACCAAGGCCAATTTTATTAATTTATTTGTTCTTTTGATCAAATTTCATTTGCCCCTTTTAGTAAACAAGAATTTTGTAACTGTATAAAAAATAGTAAACAAATTTCACAAACTATAAAATTTGGTCTCCAAGCATATTTTAATCTAAAGATCAAGTTGAGCGGTTCGGATCGACCGTTTAGATTTTGAGAATGGAAAAAATAAAGATGTAGAGTATGATACTCTAACAAAAATTAATACTTAGAATATGTTTCAATTTGGAGTGAAATTTTGGATGAATTATGTGTTCAGTAGAATGATGACTTCCGCTGGCCCCATCATGCACATCTTGAGGGTCATAAATAGGGGTGAGTAAATTGCTCATAACTCGTGACTCGTTCATTACTCGCTTGTTAAAAATTCATTAACAACTCGCTCATTATCAACTCGCTCATTAACTTAATGAGCCGAGCATGAATTTAATTGAAGGATGGGATTTTACGGGGTTCGGGAATCTACTTTTTGATTTGCGGGAACCCATATTCATGGGAACGCACAGGAATAATTATAGAAATTTGTTGATGAGTGTTCGGTTGTATTGTGGGATTAGTTTGAAAAATATTGATTTATTTATAAATTATGTATTTCTATATAGGAATCAATCAATATTGATTTATTTATAAATTACCTCTTCAATATGAAGAATCAATATGATGACGTGTGATATACTCAATCAATATTATGAATTGCGGAAACAATATCAAGTCTTTCTGAATCAATATTAAGACTCTAGGAATTAATATTATGCATTTCTTCTTCAAAAAGTAGAAGTGAGATAAGTAACAACCGAGAGTTATAAATTTAATTGCAGAATTGACATACTCACCTTACCTCAATATCAAGGACTTTCGATTATGAATTTAATTGAAGGCTTTTCAATTTAATACGAAGACTTTTGGAATCAATATGATGACTTATTTAATCAATATAAAGACTTTCTCAGTGTTATGAATTGCAGAATCAATGTCAATCCTTTCGGAATCAATATTAAATATTAAGACATTCCTGTTGCATATTGTGACTTTCTGGTTCAATATTAAGACATTCCTATCAGCATGTCAGCAGGGGCAATATGGTCAACACCAATCTGATTTTATGCCAATTACAATGAAATATTCACTCTGATTTGATATTTTTTTTTTCCATATTATGCCAAATTACAATGTCAGCAGGGGCAATACACCACTGAAACAAATTGAGAAAAGAGACAGATAGAGAGAGAGAGCGAGAGAGAGGAGAGAGCGAGACAAACGATGGTGGGAAAAAAATATTCACTCTGACTTGATATTTTTTTTCCCGTGATTTTAAGCTGTGGAGAACGATATTGGGAACAAACGATAGGAACTTGTGGGGAAATTTTGGGCCTTCCGAATGGCTGTTGGGAAAAAAATGGGAAAAACTCAAAATCCAATTAGAAACCATAGGAATATCGACAGCCGAACATGCCCTAAGCACAAGGTTCGCGTATAATATCCGAATAATTTGTTTTTTTGGTGATGCCGAACCGAACGCTGAATTATTCGGTTGACCGAATTATACCTGAATAATTCGCGAATTTTACGAACTTTTCCCGAATTTTACAAATTATTCGCGAATTTTTCCCGAATTTTTCCCAAAATTTTTTTTGTTTTGTTTTTTTTTTTGCTTCCTTGTAGGACTGAGATCTCTGATCCGGATTATTCCGAATCATCTCCGAATTATACCCGAATTATTCCCGAATCACGAATTTTTGACCTCGCCGAACCTTTCCCGAACAATTAAGTTGTCACTATGGCCCTAAAGCCCTTGAATCAAACTCAAATAAATTAGGTTTTGTCGCTGAAAATTTTGGAAAGATTTGAGTAAAATGAAAAATGCGCGGCAGCAAAACCTAAAGCCCTCACAGACCGAAACTTTTGGAAGTTATGTACTGTTTAATTAGGTTGGATTATAATAATTTGTTAAATTCTATAAATGAAAATTAGTTTTGAATTATGTATCTTAAATAAAAAAACTCAAAACAAAATTCAAATTGCTTACAAGCTTAAATTCTTAATGAGCCGCTTAATGAGCACGAGCATACTCCAACTCGTTATAACTCGCTCATTATCAACTCGCTCGTTAAGCTAATGAGCCGAGCATGAGCATACCCCAACTCGCTCAAACTCGCTCATTAATCACCCCTAGGACTCATAAATGTGATGTAACACAGACAATTTTTCTGTAACTTCTATTTTATTTTATTTTTTCTGATGCTCATTTCTTCTGTACAGAGCCGGATCTTAGTCTTTGCCAAAGATGACTAAGCTAATTTTGTGATTTGAATTTTTGTAATTATGTTATTGAAATTTAATTTAATTTAATTTTTTTAAATATTTTATATAGTTCAGCCCTTTCATAAAATATCAAATCTTTATTAGTCCAGTGGTTAGAGCTAAATTTAATTCTCACTTATCAAATACTGAGCATTTTAATTTCTAATTCGGCTCTGCTTTAGTAAATATAATTATGGGCCGGGAGAGCGAAAACAGCCGAGATTTTTATTTTTACCCAAAAAAAAAATTATTTTAATATAATTAACTAAGTTTCTGAAAAAATTATATTTGTACCCAAACCGAATTCAAACCATAAATAATATTTACGGTTTGAATTTTTTTTTTTTTTTAGAAAAAAATAGCTCAAATGCTGAAATGAAATATAACAAAAAAAAATCGAATTATTTTTTAAAATATTTGTTAGAAAATACGCTACGAATAGAGCCAATTTTGTGCTAAAATACGGTAAATTACAATAATTATGCTAAAATACGGTAAATGTACTAAAATGCTGAAATTACAATAATTATGTAGAATTATGCTAAAATACGGTAAATTACGTCTGAATTGGGATGATATTTTCACTGAAAAAGCGAAAAATGACGACGAAACTTTAAACGGTCATAAAACGGCGCTCGAGTTTCCGATTTCAGCAAATGACCACTTTTCGGAAAGCTTGTGAAAATGCGCATGCATCCGTACTCATTTTGCCAATTTTCTAAATTCAGAATCGCCAAAAAATAAAGAGAAGGGCCTCAAAACTTCAGTTGAAGTTTTCGATTAAGATTTTCATTTCTATTCTTCAATCTACGTAGCTCAGTAAATTAGTTATCTAATGAACTTGTAGAATACCAATTTTTATTATTTTTTGGAATTTTTTTACTATTTTTTAGGATTTATGAAAGATGCCACAAAATCGGCCCAATTCATACGTAATTTAGCGTAATTTACCGTATTTTAGCATAATTCTACATAATTATTGTAATTTCAGCATTTTAGTAAATTTACCGTATTTTAGCATAATTATTGTAATTTACCGTATTTTAGCACAAAATCGGCTCTATTTGTAATGTATTTTCTAACAAATATTTTAAAAAACAATTCGATTTTTTGTGTTATATTTCATTTCAGCATTTGAGCTATTTTTCTCTAAAAAAAAAAAAAAAAATTCAAACCGTAAATAATATTTACGGTTTGGGTACAAATATAATTTTTTCCGAAACTTGGTTATTTATATTAAAATAATGTTGTTTTTGGGTAAAAATAAAAATCTCGGCGAAAACAGGGCTTTCACACCAATGCTTTTTTTTCTCCAGCATTAACATCTGGGGCGGAGATTGTTGCATGTATTTCGTATATTAGTTTGACTTGGATTTATACGGGGCTAGCAGAAAACCCCTCTTTTGTAGGTAATTGATCGACTTGCTTCAGTTGGTGGTTCCCAGCAAGTCAATCAATCTCCACAATCTCCACGTGTTGCTTTTGCATCTTGTCTCCTGTTAAGTAGGTAATTTTGTAGGTCAATGTTTCAATTCAGTTCTTTTGCAGATATCATGTTCAAACTGCTGGTTAATTTGCTCGGCAGGTTCTGAGACCTGGACACCTGGTAAACCGATGCAAGTTTAATTTTTTCTTTTCTTTTTAATAAAACAGAGGTCACCTCTATTTGATTGAAGAATGGTTTGTTAAATAAGTCATGTTACAAATCATATCTAAATTAGAAAAACGAAATGAAGTAAGAAAACGCAAACTGGATGCTTGAGGTAAGCTCTCCATGTAGGGGTGTAAATGGATAATGCTGATACTAAATCCGTATCCATTTTTCAATTAGCAGATACGGATACGGATACGGATACGGATACGGATAGTAAACGGATATCAAAATTCAAAACCAAATCCGTCCTAAACGGATACGAATACTGAGCGGATAATCCACCGATACGGATTCGAATACGGTTACGAAACGAATAATTATCGGATAATTGAGTCAAATGAACTTTAAGTACAAATACTAAATTAAAAAATTAAAAACAATTAAGAAAAACAAAAGTAAATTAAAAAAAAGGTAAAGAAATGGAGAAAATATAGGAATGGAGAGGAGTTAAGGAATATTAACCGCTGAAAGTCAAGTTACATCAAAGCGGAGAAGTTGAAATTTCGGATCCGGATAGTGCGGATATCCGCTCCGTTTATACTTTCAAAGAATTATCCGTATCCGTATCCGGATTAAATTTTCCTATGCAAAAAAAAAAAAAAAAAAATAGTGTGCTTAGCATGAAGAGATCTTATCTTCCCCAACAGATTTCAACCGTTAATTTTAAGGAGGGTTTGAGATTTGCAATTGGCAATAAAGATGGACGATTCAGATAATCCGGCTTGCAAAGCCGGGTTATTATTTGTTTTATGACTATCCGATTTTCAGAAATGAAATAACCATTTGTTTTGGAATCTTAATTAATTATAGATTTTATGAGGCTTGAAATATCACACAAGGCCTAAAAAACATCAACTCTATTGGTTCCATGCTGAGTTTATCAGTTCAGTATTGTTTGACAAAATTAGCTGGCCAGAAACTGATTGTTATCAGCACTAACGAACAAAGTTGAATTTTGTTCGTTGAACAAGCAATAGTCTTCAATTGATTATATTCTTCTTTTTCATTTGAAGAAGGTTCTTGTTGGACAAGTAAATTTAAAAGAAAAGGAAAATAAAAGAAAAAATATTACTTGGTGGACAATCCACATAAATTTTACCTGGAGTGAGGCGGCTCCATAACTATCAGATTAAATTTGGTCTGATTTCGAAGTTGTTCGATCAATTCGTTAAAACTTGATTAGCACGAATCGTAAAGTTGTTTATGCGAATTTTGATGTAGGTCAGACGGCTATGACTTAACATCAGACGGAATTTGGTCTAACGCCCATCGGACCGCAGCTGGATTTATTTTACTAGGCCTGAAATTGAGATGTTTGTAGTGGGCCTGGTTGCTGGTGTTTGGTAATTGTTTTGAGCCGTGGGTAATTATTTTGAACCTTTTCTTTAAGACTGGATCTTTTAGGCCCAAACCAAGTAGAGGTTTCCCCATTTATTGGGCTCAGTCTCTTCTCGGAATTAGGCCCATTAGAACCTCGATTTAAACTTGTCTGAAGACATTAAAACAAGTTCTATTTATTTATCAGCATCATGCATTCATGCTACATTATTTGGTCGTCAACTAGCGAGTAAAGACAAGTGACTAGAGTGGGAAAAATGGCATGGCGGAGCCGGCTTCGTCACGGAACGGCACGGTTACAGCACGTGTGACTGTTGCGTGCTATGATAATTTGTGTGCCGTGATCATTTTTTGAAAATTTGGCCCGGCACGCGAAAGATCTAGTCACGGCACGTAGTCACACGAGTCATGTGTAATTAGGATCGTTAGATCTTTGATCAAATGGTGAATCTTGAATAAACTAACCTAAATTATGAAAAAAAGTTAAATGTGATCAAACGTGATCAGTCACGTTTGGACACGATGCGTTTGGACACAGCGTGACTCGTGTGCCGGACCACTTTCGATATTTTTATCACAGTACGGCACGTCACGGCACATGTAATTGTTCACTTAATCACAGCACGATACAGCACAAAACCAAAATTACGGCGTATTAATCATGCCACGTCACAGTCAGTTTTTACCGCTCTACAAGTCACCTATGGAAACTCGAAAGCTCTACCTACCATTGGATATTTGGCTTTATATAATTAAACCACAAATTGTTTTCCTAGATATGTTCAAATAAATAAAATATTCTGTACTTGGTGGAAACGCCTGTAAGTTAGGTCGTACATGTTTATTTTATTATTTAAAACTGGTCCCATAACACAAAAATCTAGCAGTTTTCTTTATTACGTTATGTTATTGTAATACTAGTCAAGTGGGTGATTAAATATGGCATTGTTTCAAGTAAGTTCAAGGGCTAATCTGCAAACTAACCATTAATTTGTTATTAATCTATTGTTACTGATAGAAACCCGGAATTTTTAAATATAGCACAGTTCAAAAAAAAATATACCAAAACGGCACCGTTTGGCAGGAATTTCAAATTTAGCACGGCCGCAGATCAGCTGAGCGGCCCCATTTACTGGGAGCCGCAGATCAGCTGAGCGGCCCCATTTTTTTTTTTTTTTTTTTTTTTTTTAGATCTGAGAGATAAAAATTCGAATTTTACGAAATTTTAAACGGCCATAAAACGGCGCTCGAGTGTCCGATTTCAGCAAATGACCACTTTTCGGAAAGCTTGTGAAAATGCGCATGCGTCCGAACTAGTTTTACTAGATTTCCAAATTCAGAATCGCAAAAAAACAAAGGGAAGAGCCTCAAAACTTCAGTTGAAGTTTCCGATTAAGATTTTCATTTCTATTCTCAAATCTACGTAGCTCAGTAAATTAGTTATCTAATGAACTTGTAGAATACTAATTTACTGAGCTACGTAGATTTGAGAATATAAATGAAAATCTTAATCGGAAACTTCAACTGAAGTTTTGAGGCTCTTCCCTTTGTTTTTTTGCGATTCTGAATTTGAAAATCTAGCAAAGCTAGTTCGGACGCATGCGCATTTTCACAAGCTTTCCGAAAAGTGGTCATTTGCTGAAATCGGACACTCGAGCGCCGTTTTATGGCCGTTTAAAGTTTCGTAAAATTCGAATTTTTATCTCTCAGATCTAAAAAAAAAAAAAAAAAAATGGGGCCGCTCAGCTGATCTGCGGCCCCCGGGTCCGCTCAGCCAATCTGCGGCCCCATTTCTGGGGCCGCTCAGCTGATCTGCGGCCGTGCTAAATTTGAAATTCCTGCCAAACGGTGCCGTTTTAGTATATTTTTTTTTAAATTGTGCTATATTTAAAAATTTCGGGATAGAAACCAGCACATTCGAAATGTTGAACAAACCTTGAAAACAATCTAGCTTAGACCTTCTGGGTAGTTGGTTTATACTCTCTTCTTTTCTCCAGAACTACTTTTCTCATTTGCAGACTCTTTGCTCCTGGGATGATTGGAGGCTCTGCTCAAAGCATTGTAGCCTCACTCAATTTTTATTTATAGTATGAGGCGGTATCGGATTATACCGTTTTTTTTTTTTACATATTTTGATATCTATTATTTTCAAAGTCCAAAATAGTCAATCCAAACCGTTCAACATGATGGATATATTAAAATGTGCTTGGAGATCAAATTTTACATTTTTTTGAATTTTTTTACTATTTATTAAGATGGTTACAAAATCGTTGTTTCCAGACCATTGAAAAACAGCGATTTTGTAATCGTCTTAATAAATAGTAAAAAAATTCAAAAAAATGTAAAATTTGATCTCCAAGCACATTTTAATATATTCATCATGTTGAACGATTTGGATCAACTATTTGGACTTTGAAAATCACAAAATTGATCTATAAAAAGACAGTATCAAGATGTGTCCAAAAAAAAGTGTAATTGGATCCCTCCTCTTATAGTATAAAATATTATTATTTGATTTGGAAATAACAAATTATGTCACATTATACCCAAACCATGATTTAGACTTATTTGGATTATTTTGGAATTACGAACTTATCGTTATGCTGATAAGTAGGCTAATATTTTACTTATAGTGTTTGCCACTTTTTATGATCATCTTTGTTTTGATACGGTCTTCTTTAATCATTAAATTAAGGGGAAATAATAAAGTTATACTTGTAAAGTTTCAATTAGTATGCTTGGTTGGAAAGGTATTAGGTCTTACTCTTAGAGCAAAAAGTTTGGAGACTAAGGTAAAATATGAACCAACAACTCAAATAATTTTTGTCATCAAGTACCACAAATTATTTGAATTATTAAAATTTTCGAGAGCTTGAAAGTCTTAAAACGTTAGGTAGCTAGCTCTATGAGTCCGTTCTTTCAAAAAGGAACATGCTTAATGTAATGCTATTTTTTTTTGCTTAATTAATAACTTTTTGCTACCAACGGAGAATTGCTAACTCCATAATTTGAAGTGAAAATGATATTCAAAATTAGAATGATGTCATATGAGATTTATAACAACTCAAGGCAAAAAAGAAAAAGAAAAAAAGAAGAACAAAAAAAAAGCTTTTTAGCTGGATAAATAATGGTGAATTTTTTTCCTCTTTCATTTACTTTTAGTCATCTATAGATGGTAGCAAATTAAAGCGTGTTGTTGTTAAATAAAAGTTTCATATCACAACTTATATATATATATATGATATCTCTTTAAGTACTTGAATAATGATAAATAAGACTCTTCCAAAAAAAAAAAAATCGGACTCTCTTCAGATTTATTTCGCATCTGCCAATTATTTTCCATTTATTTGAGTTGGAATGGACTTTGCTGCTTTTCTTATAGAAAAACAAGGTCTTGTTTTTCCAATCTCAACCATTCAAATTCATTGAAATTTGTGTATGAAATTTTTTTTTATCAAGATACGCGAATGAAAAATTTTAAATAGTTGTGATCGAAAAAACAGAACCCTGCTTTTCTTTAACAGCAGAATCGGATCCATCTGAGTTTGCATTTTGTCTTGCTTAGATCCTCACTTTTTTCTTTTCGGGACCTGAAGAAATCTTCTGGGAAAAGAAAATGGAGAATGCTATCAGCCCCTTTCTTATATGTAAGCACATATCACATGGTAAGCTGTAAGCAGTGATCTAAGGGGGCAAGTTGAGTTTCAAGTTCAACAACGGAACCTACTGCTTATTAATTAATTTGTATTATCGCATGACGGTGAATTGGTAAAATCCCATCTACAAAATAACCAACTCTTTTAAAACTTTTGGATGCAATTAAAATTTGATAAAATGCAATAATGAAAAAAGTGTTATACCACATCTAATGTAATTTTATTTGTTTGATCCTATGATTTGTACAATCTAGTGATTTACATTTTTATTAGATTATATAAAAGTAATGTAAATAATGCTTCAAAAGATTGCTTCACTATTATGTGGTGTCCAATTAATTAATTCGTGAAATTCTTATATATTTTTGTGTTGTTTTCAATCTGATTGTCAATATCTTAATTTAAAATTTTAATTTTTCTCTAACATATGTTTCTCATTAGAAAATAGTTATTAAAATCTATAACGTTTTGTTGAAAAGTAGTGATTTTTATACAGAGATCATGTTAATTGTTCCGATCGACTATTCAAACTTAAAATGTAACCATAGATCTATAGTAAGAGTCAATCAGTAATATACATATTACCATAACCTCACTCCTTTTAATTATATTATCTTTTTATATTAATGAATTGAAGCGGATAAATTTGTCCCATTTTTTTAACATCAATTGCTCATATGTCTCTATCTAAATCAGTAAACAATGGTTTACCTACTAATAAAAATCCTTTGTTGTACTTCCAATTCTTTATTTATAGTGTCGTTCTAATTCTGAGTTGTTGGAGATCATCAGCTTCGACTTTTCTTACTTATTGAAAAAAGAAACTTGGTAAAGAAATCCATTGAAATGTCAATGATACAGACAAAATTTATCTTATCTGAAAGTTAATAAAATAGGAAGGGTTCAACTTTTAGTTGAAATCCTTTTAATAATGAATAATCAACTGATTCAAATTTAATATATAAAATATTAAAAAAGTTATGGTTTAATTTAAGAGAGATGCTTCTATGGACACAAGGACCTATTTGTAAAATTAGTCCTATTTTCATTTTCAAAGTTCAAACAGTCGATCCGACCGTTCAACATTATCTCCATATTAAAATGTACTTGGAGGTCAAATTTTACATTTTTTTGAATTTTTTTACTATTTATTCAGTATTTTACAAAAACTAGTCAAATTCAGACCATTGAATTTTGTAAAATACTTAATAAATAGTAAACAAATTCAAAAAAAATGTAAAATTTGACCTCCAAGTACATTTTAATATGGAGATAATGTTGAACAGTCGGATCAACTGTTTGAACTTTGAAAATGAAAATAGGACTCATTTTACAAATAGGTCCTTGTGTCCATAGAAGAATTTGCCTTAATTTAATGATGGAAATATTTATCTCAATTAAATAGTTTTTTGACGTAGTGCTGAACCACAAATATTTATTGCGAAAGGATATAATATTTTAATAACAAAGAGGCTTTGAATCAACTTCGACCGACTTAAAATTTAATTTATTTTAAAAAAATATTATGAAACGGTTCAATTTAATAGTAGTAATGACATAAAAAAATAACCTAGAATCTGAACATTTATCGTACTTAAATGATAAAGAAAAAAATAATTTAAATAATATTTTTTTAGATATCAAATATGAGGAGGTCTCTAATGCCCTATTGCTTCATGCCCCAATTGTACTCCAATATCTTTATTTTCAATTTCAAAGTTCAAACAGACGATCCGAACCGCTCAACATGATATCCACGTTAAAATATGATTGGAGACCAAATTTTATATTTTTTGAAATTTTTTTACTATTTATTAAGATAGATACAAAATCACTGTTTTTCAGAAAATTATGAATTATCTAAAAAATAATAATTTTGTACTTATTTTAAATAATATATGCAGTGGGGCATTTGAGCCCTCCTCATCAAATATATGCAGCATTAACCAATTCATTATTCTAATATGCATGTGCACTGTTACTATCCGCAAGTAAATATAAATAAATCAATAGTTCCAACAAGAAATAAATGTAAAAAAAATCATATCTTCGTTTTCTTCAAAATATATAATACCCTAAAGTAACTCAATCTTTGAATTTTGAATCGAGACCGTTCGATTGGAATTCGTCACTTAGAATCGTCTCGGAATTCGCTCGTAATGTGTGTGCTCACTTCAGTAATGGATTTTTGCAGATTTGAATCGGACGATCTGATCTAAAATCAAAAAATTGAGTAACTTCAATGGATCCGAATTCACTGTTGAAAGTCAACTGTTCCTCATAGACCAGGCCATTTGGAGAGGGGAGTAGTTGTACTTGTACCATCTCTGATTCTATTTTTTATTTATAAAAAAATATGCTGTCCGATTTTCCATTTTGACTTAATAGTTTATAGATTATACTCATTAAAACAGATCTCGAAGCACAAATAATACTGGCCCCCGCGCTATCCCCAAATAGCCATCGGACACGTCGGTCACGCAAAAGTTGAGATATCTCAGAGGATACGGACTCCGTTAAAACTGGGTCCTCTTCCTGTTTCCACAGAAGGACATGTTACCCACGTACGGAACCAATAAAAAATGATTAAATAGTATAAAAAATTCCAAGCTGTCCTGTTCAAAAATAAATAGAATAGAATAGAAGATCTGACGGTTCTTATCATGAGTATAATAATAACAAGATAAATCCCGTGATTTTTATAAATATCCAAAATTAATTACAAAATATTAATTATATCCAACTTAGCTGGATATTTTTAAAAATGTCCAAACCGGCTATTTAATGGCCGGTTGGAAATTTTTTTTTGAAATATTTGAAATATATGTTAGATTAGTTCATTTGATGTATAATTAGAATAATTATACTAAAAGATGCTAAATTACTTGAAATTATGTTAAATTACGCTAAAATACGGTAAATTATGCTAAATTTTGGATAAAAGAGACGATATCTTTACTGAGAAGACGAAAACCGACGATGAAACTTCAAACGGCCATAAAACGGCGCTCGAGTGTCCGATTTCAGCAAATGACCACTTTTCAGAAAATTTGCGAAAATACACATGCGTTAGTGACCGCTTTGTCATTTTTCAAAATCTATAATTGTCAAAAAATAAAGGGAAGAGCCTCAAAACTTGAGTTGAAGTTTCCGATTAAGATTTTCATTTCTATTTTTCAATCTAAGTAACTCAATAAATTGGTTATATAATGAACTTGTAGAATACCAATTTTTACTATTTTTTATGATTTATGAAAGATGGCACAAAATCGACGTAATTTAGCATAATTTCAAGTAATTTAGCTTATTTTAGTATAATTATGCTAATTATACATCAAAGAAGTAATCTAACAAATATTCTAAAAAAAAAAATTCTAACCGGCCATTTAATGATTGGTCTAATTTTTATTCTCAACAGGCCATTTAATGGCTGGTTTGGGCATTTTTAAAAATACCCAGCTAAGCTGGGTATATTTATTAATTTGTAATTAACTTTGGATATTAATAAAAATGTCGGAGATAAATCAGACAACATGATCGTAAATTATTGATTATCATTTGTTTTTTATATATTATTTACACTTTCATAAAACGAACTATATATATTCAAGTTTTCTGACGATTTTTACAAATATATATGAAGATAGTACGATTTTTGAACTTTGTTGAATCCTCGTAAATCTTGAGTTTGTGAAAGATTTGCCAATATGCCCCTCAAAAATTTAAAATCTTAATCAATTGGTTCTGCACATTATACATACAAGAAAATTTAAAATCTTATATAAATTCATTAGTTTCCTTAATTTTAAATTCAATGCGCAGTATTATATTTCTCACCTTAAATGTGTGGATACTAAAATATATTTGTTTGTCAAAGGAGCCAGTGAAATACCCCACAAAATATTTTTTTTAAATGCTTAATTATAGCCTTAATGCAAAGATTAGTTGCATACACCAAGTTCGGATTTTGACTCCCAACTTGGTCAACTTATAACAGCTCATGCTCAGTGTGCATTGGAAAAGTTTATGGTGAAATTTTCTTATATATCCTACAAAGTTTGGAATTATATTTCACTGATCTGAGAAGTGCGTCTGATCCTAGAAAATTGAATTATATGAAACTAATTTCTTTGTTCAAGTTGCAAGAAAGATAGTACTAATACAATAGTCGCTACACTAATACACCTTGCACAATGACAGTATCATTCATATTCTTTCTCTTTGGTTTCTTTAATAATAATAAAATAATAATAATAATAATAATAATAATAATAATAATAATAATAATAATAATAATTTATTTTCTTCAATTAACACCAATCTAAAATTTTCAAATACAATAATAATGCAAGCAGGACTACATTTGAGCTACCGGTTGTTGAACATAATAGGAGAGCTTGTTGTAAACGAAATAGTTTTGAATATTAAAAGTGGTGAGCTTGTTGTTGTTGATTAAGTAGAATTCTGGGGATAAAAAATTAAATTTTGACTTTCAACATCATAGTTTTTTTTTTTTTTTTTTTGGCATTACTTTCAACATCAACCAAACCCGGTACTTGTTGTAATATTATGGGAATAGAAATGGAAGTGGGAATTTATTATTGTTAAGTTTTACGAGAATGAGAATTTTTGAATATGAGAATGATAATATCAATTTGTAATTCGTGAGGTATTTTAATTTATGCGAAATTTTAGAATATAGATATTTGATAAATATATAGAAAATTTGTTAAGAAGTTGGTTTTTTTTTTTTCTTTTTTACAATTAAGTTTTGGTGGAATATACAAGGTTAAAATTAAACTATATTAAATGTATTGATACTAAGTAATTATTCATATTAATTTAATTGTATATATTAGATTCTCAAAAAAATTTAAATGAGTGAATTGAATATACATTGCATAAAGTGATAAATGAATGAATTGATCATACACTGCAAAGTAATATCAGAGAGAATTGAGCACATACTGTAGAGTGGGAAAAATGGCACGCCGGAGCCGGCTCCGTCACGGAACGGCACGGTAACGGCACGGCACGCGTGTCGGTCACGTGCTGTGACTCGCGTGTCGCGTGCCGTGACCAATTGTTGGCAAAGAAGACACGGCACGGCACGGGACACGCGAGTCACGGAACGGTAGACATGGAAGACATGCCAGTCACGGCAATCACGAGGCAATACACTAACATACCTTCCTATAAGGTATAATTTTATTTTAATTAAAATATTTACATTTAAATTTCAATTAAAACATTTGAATTTTAAAGAATCGTTTCACAATTTTTTTTAAAACGTTAAATGCGATCAAATGTGACTAATGCACAATTGGTCACGGCACGCGAGTCACGGCGTGACTCGCGTGCCGTGACCACCCCTCGTAATTTTTGTCACGGCACGTGAAAAATTTACTTGGTCACGACACGGCACGGCACAGCACGTTTTTCTGACTCTAACGTACTGTAAAGTGATAAATAAGTGAATTGATCATATATTGTAAAGTGATAAAGCAGAGAATATACATACGCTATAGAGTGATAAATGATCATGACTACATTTTAAAAATAACTCTTTAAACTCCATCATTTACAACCTAGAAACCATATTTAAAGAATTTCTTGGTATTTTAAAACTGTTGTTCCCATTTTAAAGTTGCAAGTTGCAATATATCATATACAAGCAGACATATATAGTTTATGGAGCATGTATTATATACATTTTTATTGTATATTATAATAGTGTTGCTTTTTTTAAAATAATGATAAGAATTAAGAAATTTAATATTCAACACAAAAAATATTCAAATTGAATTTTGAAGCAATAATCTTTCACACAAAATATATTATCTTAATTACTAAACTAAAACCTAATTTTTCACACACATAAATATTGTATCGTAAAGGAACTCAAATTATAGAATAAATAATTATCTCTTGCCGCAATTGGAGAAAAAAAAAATCCGTACACGGAAAAATATCTGCAGCAGAGTGGAGTATACGGGTCCGAATCTGCTGCGATTCTAAGGGATCGCAGGACCCTGCGATTCTAAATCCAACCATTCAAATGATAAAACTCAGAATCTTTTTGAGAAATCAGTTTTTGTGCACGAATCTCAAAATATATGAACGGTTGAAATTGGAATCGCAGGAACCCTGCGATCCCAGAGGATCGCAGCAGATTTATTTCCTGGAGTATACCTACCATCATATCTTTGTACGTACGGTCTATATTCTCTTGAATACGTCATCACGCTCCAAAATTTCAAACTAGATCGTGATTTTTTTTTTATAAACCATAATTAAATTTCTTTTTTACGAAAACAACGCGATTACTTTTTTTTTTTACAAAAACTATAAGAACTAAAATGTCATTTCGATCAGTTATTTTTTTTATTCCGGACCGAAATGACATTTCAGTCCGGTCTCTTTTTCAGATTTTCTGTGATACTGATTTCACAAGTTTTCATATGAGCCGTCACAAAAAATTCAAAAAGGAGACCGGACTGAAATGTCATTTCGGTCCTAAATAAAAAAAAATAACGAACCGAAATGACATTTCGGTTTTTATGATTTTTGTAAAAAAAAAATAATCATGTTGGTTTCGTAAAAATATATTTTTCTTATTATGGTTTATAAAAAAAATTCCTAGATCGCATTAATTACCTTTACAAGAAGGTGCTTAATTTTAAGATTTAAAATGAAAGATAAAGATGCTATGCATCTAATCAGCTGTGTAAAGTAAAAAATAAAAATAGATAAAAGGAAAAGAAAGACACAAGAAGGGGCAAAGGAAAAAACAAAAAAGACAAAAAAAACAAAGGAAATTGTCCCGAACTACAGCTTTCATTTTTTTCTTTTTCATTTTCTAAGCAAAAAGTTCTATTCCTGATCAATTATATGTGAAATAATCCTCAAGCAGGAGATACTCACTCATAGGGTTGCTCTGTCCAAACGAGTTGTCATTTATGCTCCACGAATCTGGTGGAAACAAGAGACCACATAATGTGAGAATGTGTGTACGCATTGAAATTTTGGTTGGAGTTGATGGCGCAATATAATTTTACCTCAAACGAGGGTGAGGATTTGCTCTCCATTTGGAATCGGCCAGGATTGCTGGCACAGGGAGACAAAGCTCGTTGGAGTATGGTATGGGCAGCAGGTGCCTAGGTTGTGGAGAGAGAGGAACAAGAGATTGTTTTCAAATAAACACAAGACCGTGTCTCGTCTGATTAAGCTGGTTTGAAGACCGCTGTTTTTCAATGGTGCAGAATTTTAATAAAAACAGCGGTTTTCAAACCGGCTTAAGAAATAGTAAATTTTTTTTAAAAAATGTAAAATTTGGTCTCCAAGCACATTTTAATATAGATTGAACATCTAACGGTTTGAAAATGTCGTTTGAAGTCAATTCGATAGGTTTTAGAGTTGAGCTCACGAGAGGCTTGGTGAGCTTAGGAACACCCTAGTTCTACTCCTTTATAATAATTATATTATTGTAAATATATCTTTTATTAATCAATATATCCGTTGTCGGCATTTGCTGACAACCATAAAAAATTATCTGTGAAATATTCAGAAATAATAATTGTAGATGTACTAGAATATTTTATTTTGAAGTGGTAAATGTACTTGCTGAATGCACTACGCACAGAGCAATTTTTTCTGAGGCAACACTAGAGAAATGCACAATATTTAGCATTTCTTCAACTACATAATCATGAGAAAGCATTAAAATTAATTTTTTCCTTCTAAAATATAACAAAATATGAACATCAGGTCTATTTTAGATGGTGATAAATCTAGTGTCATCATGGAGGACGCATATTTAGTTCATGTAGATGACATAAAAATAAATGTCATGACTAACAACGATTTTTTTTTTAAAATAGTATTTCTTTAAATTATTTCAACGGAATAAGCCTTGGTTGGGCGGAAGTTATAAAGCTAGCCTCCACCGATCCTACGGACCGATGTAGCAAGAAAAACACAACCCACACCGATCATAGGGATCGGTGGAGCCCGTTTTGCACCAGCCACACCATACTACACGGAAGACCACACCAAATACCCCTGCACCGATCCTGTGGATTGGTGGAGCTTCAAAAATAATCTAAATATACTAAACAAACTAAATTAAATTAGTTATTCATTTTAATTCGGCTAAAATAAAAAATTATAAAAAGAGGGATATTTACCTTGTCAAAATCGTAGATCTGAAGAGTTTCTAACTCTCTTAGACGATCCAGAAATTTTAAAACAATTGGATGGATAAATGATTGAGTAAATTGAGAGGATAAAAGAAAAAAAAAACTGATGAGTTCGGAAGAGGAAAAACGATGAAGGAGAGGAAAGGGAGATAGAGATGGAGCCGTCGGACTTGAAATTTGGAAATCAAGGCTCCACCGGTCCTAGGGATCAGTGGAGGTATAGATGAGGGATTTTCTGTGGCGAGGGTATCGACTGGTGCAAAACAGGCTCCACCGGTCCCTAGGACCGGTGTAGATTGAGTTTTTTTGCTCGGTGGAGGCTAGTTTTCGAAAACCGGTCCAACAAAAGCTTGTTCCGTTGAAATAATTTAAAGTAATTCTATTTAAAAAAAAAAATCACTAACAACAGCCCTTACTTTAAAAAATATATATTAAATGGACATGTACCGAGAAACTTTTACAATTATCAAAATTGTCATTCATTTCGTAATATTAGCATATCTTACAATAGTAAGTTTTTTTTTTCTAAACTTTAATTCTCTAAAATAGCATTATACATGAAAAATTATTGGTATGTAAATTTGCAAATACACAGAACCATGCTAAAAATAAAAAGAAGATTGATCATCAACAAAAAATGGAATAGAAATAGGTTAATCGTCACACCACCTAACGGTTCCGTAATCGCCACAAAAGATCGCTACCAACTCTTTTATGGTTCAACTCTGTTTTTCTTTGAACAGACGTAACCCCGCCGAACAAGATCAAGTCAAACCCAACCGCCCTTCGTTCCTGACTCGGTTCTTAGTGGATCAATACAAGATCTGGACCGTCGATTAAAATTCATTTGACCAATTCGGTCAGAAGCAGAATGGGACCAGTATCCTCTGTAGTACTGTACAGAACAGTAAATCACTTTACGGCCCAGATTTACTCTCAGCCGGTGCCTATTCGGGAAATTGGAGGGGCAGTATTATTTGTGCTTTGAGATTCGTGCAAAGTTTAAAAGAACGATCTGGATTCTCACTGTATTTTCTGTGGTTCTAAGAGGATACGAATTCAGCAGAATGCATGAGATCATTTTAAGATTGGCGGTAAAGCAGATCGCGCGATTCAAACTCAAAATTTGAGTTACCTAAGATGGATTGAATTGGTAAAATTATCAAAGTCTAAATTAGCCCGGAGGATATGACTTTACGAGTTATTTTAAGATAAAATTATTTCATTATCCCACTTCAGAACGGAATCTCCCTTGATAACCGAGTCACATGAGTAAAAGTCCTCTTAGTTTCTTACTGAAATTTGCAAAATTATTCCATAAATTTTACAAATTAGTTAAGATTTTTTTACAATTATTTAATGAGTGTGTCTTCTATGGACATAAGGATCTATTTGTAAAATAAACATATTTTCATTTTCAAAGTTCAAACAGTCGATCCGACCGTTCAACATTATCTCCATATTAAAATGTACTTGGAGGTCAAATTTTACATTTTTTTGAATTTGTTTACTATTTATTAAGTATTTTACAAAACTAGTCAAATTCAGACCATTGAATTTTGTAAAATACTTAATAAATAGTAAAAAAATTAAAAAAAATGTAAAATTTGACTTCCAAGTACATTTTAATATGGAGATAATGTTGAACGGTCGGATCGACTGTTTGAACTTTGAAAATCAAAATATGTTTATTTTACAAATAAGTCCTTATGTCCATAGAAGAATTTGTCTTATTTAATTGTCGCCTTACTCAAGAGTTTGTCTCCTTCCACCACTGGCCTTAATAAAATCTCCCATCCTTTTCCCTCTATAAAACCCTCTAAAATTCAGAGCAACACACCCACCTCACCATTTCTCTTCGTTCCTTCTCTTCTTCCATTGGTACCTAGTTCCAATGGATCTCGCTTTACTTGAGAAGGCCCTTTTGGGTCTCTTTGCTGCCATTGTTCTCGCTATTGTCGTCTCCAAGCTCACTGGCAAGCGGTTCAAGCTGCCACCTGGCCCCTATCCTATGCCGATCGTTGGCAATTGGCTGCAGGTGGGTATTCTCGCAATCCAAATTAACTTTGACTTATACATTGGAAATGTTGACAAAACCTTCAAGTCCAGGGCGTTAGCCTTTTTAAAAAAAAAAAACCTTCAAGTCCAGTTACATATATAGACTTGCATGCATTCTAATTTGATTTGTAATGATTTGCAGGTGGGGGATGATCTGAACCACAAGAATCTGATGACCATGGCAAAGAAGTTTGGCGAGATTTTCATGCTTCGGATGGGGGTCCGCAACCTCGTCGTTGTGTCCTCGCCTGATCTGGCTCGTGAGGTGCTCCATTCACAGGGAGTTGAGTTTGGGTCGCGTACCCGTAATGTGGTGCTCGATATCTTCACTGGCAAAGGACAGGATATGGTGTTCACCGTGTATGGTGATCACTGGCGCAAGATGCGCCGGATCATGACTGTCCCCTTCTTCACCAACAAGGTAATTATTCATCTTACTAAGAAAGGTGATTTGAAATTATTTTTTAAAAAAATGAAAGGGGAAAAAAGGTGAATAGAATTGGTTGTTGATTGCGGAAGGAAATTAAGGAGAAAAAATAACACTAAATTTGCAATTGGTTGTACTTTTATAGGTGGTCCAGCAGAACCGTGAAGGGTGGGAGGAAGAAGCAAGACTTGTGATTGAGGATGTTAAAAAGGATCCCCGGTCATCGGTCGAAGGAATTGTGATCAGAAAAAGATTACAGCTCATGATGTACAATGACATGTTCAGGATCATGTTTAACAGGAGATTTGAGAGCCTCGACGACCCGTTGTTTAAGAAACTGACGGTGCTAAATGCTGAGAGAAGCCGGCTTTCACAGAGCTTTGATTTTAACTATGGAGATTTCATTCCCATTCTCCGTCCATTTATGAATAATTATTTGAGGCAATGCTACAAGCTTAAAGATGTGCGGCTTAAGGTTTTTGAGGACCATTTTGTCAAGGATAGGAAGTAAGTGATTATTTGTATTTAGTTAAATTGTTTTTATTCATCAATCCACCCGTCATCTTGTCACACTCATAACGAAAAATTATAAATTGTATAAAATACCTTCTTTTCAAAGATGAACAATTTTAGTGGTCCCAAAATGGTACTACCTAAACTGCTCAACATTAGCCATAGAGGTAGTTGGTCATACAGCCACATAAATAGCCAAGCATGCACAGGTATCAGGAAAACTAAGGGGCTTTTTCAAAGATCATGACCAGCCTTTCATTTAAGCTTATCCCATGCACCCAGTTCCCCACTCTTCATGCTTTAGATATACTGGACCAAATTTTCTACAAATAAATAACTAAGTAAAGAATGATAAAATGGACCAAGATCCACGAGGTGCGCTCTTGAAGAGGACAATGCTAAATGAGGAGAGTAAATATTCTTAAAATGAACAATTGGAGGTTCAAATTTGATAGAGAATAAAATTATTTTTATGTAGCAATTAGGTATTTCAATCTGGAACCGGTCTAACTATGCTAGTTGTTTATAATAGCAAACAAATATAACCTAGTCTAAGATTTTAGATTTTTTTTCTCATATTACTGTACCATACAAAATTGAGAAAGAAACAAGCACGGTAACACCAAAAGAAACCATGGATGTAAATTTTATAGGGAAAAATTAATAATATATTCACCATGGAAGCATATAATATTACTAATATGATATTTTACTCAATATGTACTAAATTGTTGTAAAATCTGAGCAGAATCGATATGGATCAGAAGAAAGAAATAAAGTGTGCCATGGATCACATCCTTGAGGCTGAGCAAAAAGGAGAAATCAACCATGACAATGTACTTTACATTGTGGAAAACATTAATGTCGCTGGTAATTTTCTAATCTTCCTAAATTTCTTTAGATAATCTTTTGATGTAATAAATTGCCACAATAATCATTTTCTAATCAGTGGGAGGCATTAACTCCCAACCATTTTCAATATAAATAAGAGTACAACAATAACTTATTTCCAAAAATAAAGTTGTTTTCTCTACTTCAAAAAAATAAAATAAATAAAGTTGCTTTCTTAGAAGAGGTCACATGTATGGCCCTAGAAAGAAGGCAAACACAGCTCTTACTCTGCAAATAAAAAATGCATAGAAAAAAAACTATATTCCAAAAAAATTTGGTACATGTTCCATCCCATTTTCCATATGAAAAACTAGCTGACAGTTATCACTGGTTCTTCACATCAACGAACGAAATCAGAGTTAATAAGCATTCTTATTGATTAGATGGGCATGCAGGAGGCTTTTTCTGTGGGAACTGCATGTGATGTTTTTGGGTTTTATGAGGGCTTTTAGGAAAAAACAAGGCAGGGGGAAAGAGTTGAGGATTGGATGTGTGTGTGGTCAAATTGACCTATTCTTTTCATTTAAAGAGAAAGTCTAAACTAATAAATATGGTCCCCGGGCACC
This sequence comes from Carex kokanica, assembly GCA_025461125.1. NCBI lineage: Eukaryota > Viridiplantae > Streptophyta > Magnoliopsida > Poales > Cyperaceae > Carex > Carex kokanica. The sequence goes on along the minus strand of JAJGRX010000604.1, from coordinate 1,115,452 downwards.
ACGGTATGGTAACATGACAATCCAAGTTGGAAACCATTAATTATATATTTTATTAATTTATTTGGTCTCACACCCTAGATTGCAGCCTCAAGTTGGCATTAGTTGTATCATGGAACAAGTCACCTCTTCGGATATAATACTTATAAGTACATGTGCAACTTGTAAAATTATCTCCTTTACATTTAAAATCATATCTTGCACTTAATATTGATATGTTGGGTCCCTAGAATTTCATAGCTACTGGTCGAATTAAGAAAAAGAACCTTTGAATTAATATTTCTTACTGAAAATATCCTTAGATAACATCATCATCAACTCCAGCTGTCTTATAGAAACTAATGCATCTTCGTTCTCAACAAATCATGAAAATTGCATTTGAAGAGAGAAGTATGTGTAAAATTAAATATTGGTAAGTTAGCTGATAAATACTACAACAGAAAGGTATAGGGTATTGGGGTTGGTGGTCACTTGCTCCACTAGGGTGCTTAACTTTTCATATTTGAGGTTTATCTTAATTATTTACTAAATTTTGAACAATTATATATAGAGAAGTTGCATATCCCTTCTTTTGCCAACTAGCTAAAAACAATCAATTTTTTTTACCCTCTTTATACAAAAATGTTTGGTAAGTTTGGTAGGTTTGGCAGCTTAGAGTCCCTGGCCACTGAGAACTTATTTTGGAATATGACATCTGTTCATATTTTTTCCATCCGAATGGGATCACTTAAAAGTAGCATCCAACAATCCACTTTTTATTTATTTGATAATTTAAAATTTACAACTGACAAGAACTGACTATGAAACTGACAAATTTTAAATCATTTCTGGGTTGTAAATAATGTCAGTGATTCCGTTCTACATAACACAGCAAAGTTAAGTCCGCAAACCAAAAAGGTAGTTCCTGTCCATTATCAGTGAACCTCCTAATTTAAATTTTGCATGTTTTTCTATATCTTCCTCTCACTTCTCCTTTTCACTTTATCGGGTGAAAAGTGACCCAGGGAATTTTAGCAGTACTATTCTGGTATGCCAGTTAAAGGCTTGCTAACAATATTAAACATTGAACTTATTTTGACAAAAATTATATTGAACAAAGGTTATCTTCAGATGAATAATGTACATGTGGTAGACATGGATTCCATGTAAATTATGGACTTTGAGCATCTTCCTTCATGAGAAAATAGAAATTATCTGGATTAATCATGATAAAATGATAGCTACTTTTTAAAATAAAAAATACTATGTAAAGTTTCCTTCTAATTTTCTCTTGGATATACAGCAATCGAGACAACACTCTGGTCGATTGAATGGGGCATAGCCGAGCTAGTCAACCACCCAGAAATCCAAACGAAGGTCCTAAAGGAGATGGAAGCCGTGCTAGGCCCCGGCGTGCCAGTGACTGAGCCAGACCTACCAAGGCTTCCCTACCTCCAAGCCATTGTCAAGGAGACACTGCGTCTACGCATGGCCATTCCTCTCCTTGTGCCCCACATGAACCTTTCTGATGAGAAGCTCAGGGGCTTTGATATCCCTGCAGAGAGCAAAATCCTCGTCAATGCCTGGTTCCTCGCCAATGACCCGGAGAAATGGAAGAACCCTGATGAGTTCCGCCCTGAACGTTTCCTTGAGGAGGAGGCCAAGGTGGAGGCTAGCGGCAATGATTTCAGGTACACTATAAATGTTAACTTCAAAGATGTAGTCTTGATGCGATAGTACTCTTTGTATAGAGATAAAGTTGAGCTGCATTCTCTGGAATAATTTAAAATATTCTAACAAAATGCTTCTCAATGTTGCAGATTTATCCCGTTTGGTGTTGGCCGGCGCAGCTGCCCTGGGATTATTTTGGCATTGCCTATCATAGGCATCACACTCGGGAGGTTGGTGCAAGCTTTTGAATTGCAGCCGCCACCCGGGCAGAAAGAGATAGACACCACTGAGAAGCCTGGTCAATTTAGCAACCAAATTCGCACGCATGCTACTGTCGTTTGCATGCCCAGAAATTAGCAGGAGATATCATCTACTTCCATCTTTGCTCCAAAATCTTGTTTTTGAGTTCCCTTTATGCTATTAATATATTTCTTCTACCTACTTGTCATTTCTGTATGATTTCACGAGATGAATTGTCAGTTTGTGTAAATTTGGTTGTACTTGTTAGTTGAGTTATTTAAAAAAGATAATCTGATGCTTTCTTTTATTTATTGTTAGTTATTAGTTTGATGATGATGATGATGATGAAAACAAAAATAATATTTGTGATATATATACTTCTGCGCTATCATGTTGTGAAACTTGATGATTTATGAAGAATGCACAGCACTTCATTCATTATTTCATACTAAATTAGTCACATTAAAAACATAATCTGCTGTAAAAACATTCATCACGTCTTGCCATTGTTGGCGCAGCTTTACTTCTTCCGGGCTACACTTTGATCAAAAGAATAGAAGAAGCCAATCAGCAGTGCTGATGACAAAGCAAGGGGCACAGGACCAAACAGCCAAGTCAAAAATGGTCCAGTCGAGTATAGAACACGGTTCCCCACCGATGCACAAAACCATCCTCTCTTGAGCAATCTCTCAGCCGCATAATTGAATGTCTCACCAGACACATTGATCAAAAAATTTGCCTCTATTATAGAACCTATTGCTATTGAACTGAAGAAGAAACTGGTAAGCAAGAGGAAGGAGGCCATTGCAAATTTTACGAGGATGATCTGGTCGCCTTGGGAGCCGAAGATTTGATGCTCTGAAAGATAATTTGAGCGGTACGCATTGTTGGTCAGAGCAGCGAGTCCAGTGGTTATTAGGATGGAGACTGTTGCCGATAGGATAGAAGCCATAAGTGGATTGCGCAAGCTCTGTACTCCGAGCATGTCTTTCTTCTTGTTCTCCTGTGTGTTTACAAAACAGAAATTTACCGTTGTCATGTCTAATGAATCAACAAATAAATGTACCACTGCCTAACTGGAGTATTTTCATTCTTTTTCATATTTCTAACCTACTAGTTGTCAATATGACTGAAACACAAGTTCTGGAAGTGATGCATTTTTTTACTCTGTAGTAGTTGGAACACCCCATGATGCTAGGATGCTATTATTCCTTATGGTTTAGTTTTTCTACTTTTACACAATTGGTTTAAATTTACATCATAAACCAAGGAAATAAGACTTGGTATTTATTTGTTCACTGGTATAGTTGGTTCAGTAGCATGGTAGTCGTAGTACCAGTATGCACAATTTAAAGAAGCAACTGGCAGTTTCGGACAGTAATTTAAGATCCTGCAGATCGAAGTTCGTAAACTTTTAATTGATAAAAGTAGGTATTGGAGCTCAAACTAAATTTACAAATCCAAAGATTCTTTCATTAATGTAAGGACAGTAATATATGTAATGTTACATAGATATGTATGTAAGAGGACATGTACTCTGAAGTAATTTTGAAGCTAACTCTGTGACAACAAAACAAAGGACTAACATAATACAGTACTTCAATTCAGTTTGAAATCATGCAATATAATTGAAGTTCAGTTGGAGATTTAAGTTACATATCTAACCTTAAGAACGCTTTCAATCCAAATTTCTTTTACACCACCAGTTGTTGCTATGTACCTTTTCTTGATGCATTTCCATCGGAAAACATGGTACAAGGCCGTGAGACAGACTGTTGTGGGAACAAGTACTAGGTCTAAAGAATACCTGCTTAATTCCATCTTTATTTCAACAAAATGCAATGAACAATGAATAATTGAACCAGAGAACACTATTTTATAGTCTACAATTAAGTTAATGGGATCATATGCATGCGCTAGTGGAAGTTAGGTACTGCAATTCTTTTCTGTATGCAATTACATAAAAGATTGTGGGATCTGTAATCCGCTGAAAGTGAACCACGTTGGCTAAATTGTTTTCATTCCTCTCCAATTGGTACAAACTGCAGACATCCTTTTTACGTACCCATTTTAAATTATTTATTACTTATTAACAAAAGAGCAGCCATTTTTTGGAGGATTTTGTTTTATGGCGCATCAGGTATTATATGTTTCATGCGCGCCAGATCTTTTCTACTGATCCACAGGATCAGGGGCGGATTTAGAATTTCAGTCAGGGTAGGACACTAATTGGATTCAAATAGTCAATCGGTTCAAATCCGTTAACTAATTGGGTTCTAGATAAAACCTTGTTTTGTAATAGAAAGTTGGACAAAATTGATAAAAAATTATTTTTCAAAAATTATATTCCATATGCATCTATACTTTTGTTATTAGCTAAATTAGTCATTAGTTTTTAATTTTCAAAATCTATATCCAAAAAATAATTCAAAATACTAACTGAAATAAAAAAAAATTGCTTCACACAAATAAGAAATATATTGTTGAAAAAAACAAAATGATTTAGAAATTATGAGTAACAATTCAAAAACAAATACAAATATGCAAAAAAAAAATGTGAAAATGGATGGTCCAATGAGTGAAGAAATTGAGAGGAGATAACAAAGTTAGATACCTCAATTTTACAAGTGAGATCCGCGGTTCTATTTATCTCATATTTTATTGGTACATAAAAACCCATCTATCCCATCTACAATAGTTTTTAATTGTGCACAGACACCAAGTCTAAATAAACAAATGAGAGCTTTCTTTTGTCAAATTTTGGTGGAGCCTGTTGGAAAAGAAAGCTCTCATTTGTTTATTTAGACTTGGTGTCTGTGCACAATTAAAGACTACAAATGAGAGCATTATTTCTTTTTCCAACAGGCTCCATGGGTTTTTCATCAAAAAAAAAAGAAGGAAAATAGCGGGCGGAGAGAGACTCAGTTCTTGTAAATTAGATTGTTGGGCTTACTACAGGTCCAGGGTAGGGCAATCATATTTTTCAGAATAGGACAAAAGTCTGAGTCTCAGTTCTTATGAATTAATTTTGGATTTCCAGGATGCTTAACTGGATCCGCCCCTGCACAGGATGCAATAATGCAAACTCATCTTGATAAAAAACATTAATTAATTGCTGTAGTGGTTTCATCATCGTTGCGCAGGCTTCTTAATTTGCAACCCCAAGAAGCACTAATGACAGTAACGTGCATGCGCTGAGATTAAAACAAGTTGAAAGTTTGTCACCCGAATAAAAATAGCAACATAAGTCTTAACATAAACAACATAATATAAATATACATAGTTCATTGGGTTCATATATCAATTTGGATCAAACATAACAAAATTACGTACATTTTTTTTTTCTAAGGGCACATCTACTACTAGGCCAGAACGAGGTGCTTAGCTACTCCCATGATTTTAAAACTTTTAATTATGTAAACTAAAATTTACTTGAATTTTTTTTATATAATTCACCCCACTGATAAAATATTAAATTTGTGCATGTAGTTTAGTGTTAGAATTCTATTTTGTTAATATTGAAGACTTGAATTTAAATCTCAGCTCCGCATATTATCTATATACGTTTCAACCTTTAAATTAAAATATTCTAGTTTCACCCCTGCCTCTTTCTCATAATTACATCTTGATTAGTATAAAAAACTATAATATTAAGGTTGAACTAATAATTTGAAGTTTGGTGACTTCAATTAAATTAAAAAGACAAAAAGAAGAACGATCGAGTTAACGAGGTTTTTGCTTATTACATGATTTAATTGATAGGAATTTTGATTCTTTAAGCGGCATACTCAAAGGATTGAAATAACAGTTTTCTTTCTAATTAATAAACTAAGAATGTTGCTGTGCCTCGTGCAATTCCAAAAGATGCCCTTTTACGGCCCGTCTGGCCCGTCTCAATCCTTGTTACTTTAATTGGGCCGGATTTTTGGGCCCATGCAAATAAGCATTTGCGGAGTGTAGAGAACATTTCAGAGTGGCAATTCTAATGCGCAACCTTTTGTTTCATATAACATTCAGCTTTTCACAGAAAATTTCTAACATTTAAATTTCTTTCTTTGATAATCTAACATTTAGCTTTCAATACGTAGCATTGCTCCGATTAGCCTTGTAATTTACTAGAATGATATATCTTTATTGCACTAATAAGCAGGGGCGGAGCCATGTTTTTGAACTATGGGAAGTTAATAATATAAAAAATTTCTACGGATAATGGAAGCCAATTGTACAGTGCCATAATATTTTATTCTAAATTATATAGAAAATCATAAATAAATACAAAAAATTAAAAATTAAATGGAGATCAATTGATCCTCATTCTCTCTTCTTAAGTCCACCCTTGCTGATAAGTAAATGTTTGTTATTCAACTTTTAGAATATATCAACTATTCTTAAATTATAATGTGCGTAAAAAATATTTGTGTGTAACAAAGAACGTATTTACAATAATTTACAATATCAAGTCTCAAGTCTCAACTATTGGGAAGAAAGAAAAAATAATTTACAATATCAAGTCTCAAGTCTCAACTATTGTTTTCCAATAAATAAATTTTTCGGATTCAATTAAAGTTAGTCTGCCACGGAAATAACCAAGTAAACTGTCGACAAAAATCTTACCGGGTCACAATTGGTATGAAAAATTAACTTGGCCTGAAAAGTTCTTGTATTGTTTCAACATATTCTACTCAAACAAGATATTTGAAATAGATAAAAAAAGGCAACGAAATTGGGAACAACAATTGCAAAGAACCATAATAACAAGAAAGCAAATTGAGGACCCAAATTCTAATTTATTATATTGCGGCCTTTCCTTTATCCTGAACTTTTGAAGGTCCATTATTATTTAGCTCCGCACTAGCTGATTCCTGCAAATGCAATTAATTATAAATAAATAAGGATATTGTATTACGATAAATATCATTAGGAAAATTATATTATCTGGATTGAAGAACTTGCCTCTGACTGGGTTCCTCTGCTTTTCTTCTCTTCTTCTTTTTGTCTCAGCGTTTTAACCGAACAAACACCCTGGTTTCAATAGTAAAACAAGGATAATGCATGAGCAATTAATTCATGAAATGATGTCTCAGTTAATAATTTTTGAAATATTTTAACATATGCAAGAAAGATGAACTCGCCAATAATTTAATTACCTCTGACAATTCTCTGCCCTTCTTTTCTTCTTCCTTCATTCTCAGTGACTGAACAGGATACACCCTCTGCCAACCATTTATTTTTCCAAATAAACAATAAATAATCAATAAATGCACAGATAACAAAAAATAACAAGTGCAAATCACAAACTAATTACTAACCATAGATGAAGTTCTGAGATCCTTGAGCAAAATGAATTTATAAATCTCTAGCTCTATGCTGTTTTGCTCCTCAGCTCTCCTTTCCATCTCTTTCATGGCCCTCTCCAGTACCAAATCCCTCTCTCTGAGCATCTCCTCTGTTTTCTCTCTCTCCAGTCTGAGCCTCTCCCTCCTTTTTCTCACAATCTCCAGCTCCTCCGCTAAAGACGCTTCCTTCAGCTCATCATCTTGCTTCTCCTTCTTCACGTTTTCTTCACATACAGTGGGTTGAATCAGATGGCTCTCCTTGCTCGCATTATCTTGGATCAAAGGTTGGGTTGTAGTTTTCTGATTGAGCTTTTTTAGTTTCTTTGGTGGATTTTCTAGCGGTATAGAGTTCAAATTCTTAGGCTGTAGGGGTCTTCGGATTAGAGTCTCCATTAGAGAGAGAGATAGAGAGAGATAGAGAAGGGGGGATTAACTTTGAATTTGAAGCGTCAGACAGGTAACGGCTACTTGAAAAAAGTATCTTCTTTTCCTTTCATAAAAAAATAATGAAAAAAAAAAAGGAAGAGAAGGAGAAGTTGGTTCTCAGCTGAACGTACGGTTTTAGCCTTGATAACACATGGTGTACTAAATATGTTTACACATGGTGTACATTAAATGCGTACACCTATTGCTACAAAGTGTGGGTGCGGTTTGAAACGGTTCAAGAATATTTGTGTGATCCACAGATGGGAACTTCTGTGGGGTACGCAGAAGAAATGGGCAGATTTGGAACATAGTGTGGTTTTTTAGGAGGGAACCAGAGTAGGTCCGATGGGTGTGATGACCATCCAATTTACATCCAGATTCGTGTGATCTGAATCAAAATACGTGCAAGTCTTATCAATTTCCGTGCGCATACATCTTGATGCTAATCGTTCGGTGACAGAGCTAATTGAACCTAAATGTAAGTCCGATGCCCATCGGACCTACTCCTATCTCTTTTAGGAGATGCTTCGGTGTAATAATTTGACTTCTTCTGCTTGGGGGCACTATAGAATTTGAATTCATTCAAGTTTTATGTTGTCATGTCATAATTCCCATCTGAACCCAAACAACCTTTTTGACTTTATTTATGATTTTGCATGAGGTTAAGATTTGCGATAACAATGGGCCGGGTTTTGAGGATATAAGTGGACCCGCTTGGATTAATTTTGTTCAGCTTAATGAATTATTTTTAAAGAAGGATATAAGTAGACGTTGTAGGACAATTAAATGGTCATTAAATCAAATTAAAGATGTTGTACCTTAATCGTCACCTTTATATAAAGATGTTGTACGCTAATAAAGAGACCATTTAAACAGCAAAAAAAAAAAAAAAACATTGAGAATGGCCGGTTGAGAAAAAAAGTGGATCGGCTATTAAATGACCAGTTTGGACATTTTTAAAAATATCCAGCTAACGTGGGTATATTTATTAATTTGTAATTAACTTTGGATATTAATAAAAATGTTGGCCCACTGGCGGACCCAAATGGAGTCAGGGGTAGACAAGTGCCTACTTTTGAATTCGAATTTTTTTTAAATCCAGTGGTATTTTATACTTGTGCCTACTCTTGAATGGATATAATGCTTACTCTTGGATTTAATTCACGGTCCAATAGAAGAAAATTGCATAGAAAAGAAAGTCAGTCCAAACTGATTTACATAAAAGAAAAAAAAAAGAGTAAAAAAAGACACAGTTTGATTCATTACTGCACTTAGAAGAATAGTTGATTCGTTAGGAGAAAAAAGATGTCAACTACTAAGGATATAAATATGTATCATGAGTTGGATCACGTGTCGTGTCGTACCGTGATCAAATTTGGAAGGATGGTCATGGCACGTGAATGATCAGAACACGCTAATCACGCCGTGATCACATGTAACGTGTCCAAACGTGATCGGTCATGTTTGGTCACGTTTAACTATTTTTTTTCATAATTTAGGTTAGTTTATTCAGAATTCACCATTCGATCAAGATCTAACGGTCATAATTACACGTGACCATGTGTCATGTCGTGATCAAATCTTTTGCGTGATGTGCTTTGTCGTGCTAAATTTTGGAAAGTAGTCATGACACTGGACATGCGAGTCACGACACATAACGACACATGTGTCGTGACGGAATCATGTCGTGCCGTGACGTATCCGGTCGTGTCGTGACTTGTCAATATTTTGTATCCCTATCCACTACTCTGTTATGATTCGTCAGGAGAAAAAAAATTATATTCTTGTTAATATTTTATACCCACTCCTGATTAAAATTCTAGATCCGGCCCTGCGTGGGCCATTGCAATAACATGGATATCTTTGATTCAATAATTCGATCTGAATCCGGGTACGGATCTAATTTTTCCGACAGCTTAATGAATCCGTATACTGATGTTGATGTTGACAAAGGATATACCTCTTCGGATTTATATTTGAATCTTGCAAGATCTGAATCTGAAAATTCATTAAGAAATAACAAGTAATATCCATCAATGTATTTTGAGTTGTTCAAAGTCTTATCCATCAATGTATGTATGAAATAATTAAATCATAATTAGTACTAGCTATAAATTAATTATTCTTAATCTATGCATAATATAAAATTGTTATGTATTTTATTATTTTAGTTATTTTAACTAAAATATCTAATATGATCTGAATCGATTAAAAATCTGCTTCGATAATAGATATGAATTCGCATTTGTATCTCCCAAAGTTTTTATTATGAGATATAGATGTGTATATCCTATTCGTTACAACAAACTCATACTCTATCCATTACAATATTGATTACAGTTGAGATCTGAATTAGATATTTATATATTAGTTTGTAACTATATTTATAATTTAACCTGTTATATTTTTTTAAACCATATCTTATCCAAATTAAATAGAATTGAATCAGTTCTGGTTCGGTACTAGATCGGAACCAGATAATCGGATAAAAGTAGCACCTCTATTGAATATTAATAGATTCACTTTTAAATTCTACTAGGCTTCAATCTGAATCTGATCAATATGCATGCTCCTTTTTTTATTTTATGCAGAGTTTTTGGCAAGTGAAAGTGTTACCGGGTCCGGATCCCCTAAAGTAACTCAATTTTTGGGTTTTGGATCGGGACTGTTCGATTCGAATTTGTCGCTCGGGATCACTTCGGGATTCGAATCCATCACTCGAGATGTGTGTGCTCCACTTGGAATGAATTGTCGCAGATTCGAATCAGACGGTCCCTATCTAAAACTCAAAAATTAAGTTACTTCACTGGATCTGAATTCCCACAGTACAATGGGAGAAGATTGAAGTAATTTATTGGGTTACACATGGGCGTTAATTATCGATAGGCCGCGTTTAGGCAAAATTTTATGGGCGAGCAAAACAATTTCAAGAAAATGGGCCAACTAGTGTCAGCCCGTTTCGGCCTGCCTAACATGATGGATCTTTAGAGCATCTACACGTGGTATTACAAAAGATAGTACAAAAATCTGATTTTTAGATCTTTAGAGCATTTACACGTGGGAAAATTACATATGTATCAACTATGAAAATTAAGAGTTTTCATTCTGGTACAAATCAAACAATGGTCTCAATTCTGCTTAAATTGTGGGTGATGAATTTCTGGATTTGTGGGTGGCACTGGATAGTACAAAAATCTGATCTTTAGATAGTAGTCTTATAATTGTGCACATAGGGTAATTACAAATCTGATACTATGTTTTGTAATGTCATTTAAGTGAAGTTCAATGAAGAAAATTGCAGATCATATACTATGGATGGATTTGAATTTAATGAACTATTACATGCTTTAGATGACGATGACGAATCATGGTATTTTATGAATACTATACTTTCTAGTACCACTCAAATTAGTTCAACATCATCTTCCTCAGAAGAGCAAGATAATAAGAGGCCAATGTCAGGAGCTGATTACATAAACGACATATTAAATCGACCCCCAACAGTACCCTATAATTATCTACGAATGAACAAAACCAAATTTCTATCTCTTTATGAAGCAATCTTGGCAAAATGTATTGTCAAAACTGATGAAGTGACAATAAAAGAACAAGTTGGCATGTTCTTACACATAGTCGGACATGCCTCAAATATGAGAAGTGTAAGTTACAATTTCCAACATTCTTTCGACACAGTTCATCGAACATTTCATGATGTCTTATGGAGTATAATTGAAATGAAGAATGAGTACATTAAATTGCGTGGGGCTGATGCACCTAGACATTCTTCTATTAGAAATGACATGAGTTTTTTTCCATTTAAGGTATGTCTTTAAGGTGTTTGGTTTTGCTATTTTAATTGGCAAAGTGTATTCTTGTTTGACTAATGATGTAATTTTCAATGTAGGATGCTTTAGGTGCCATTGATGGCACTCATATACCTGCTTTTGTAAAGAAAAATAAAAAAAATTGTCGAAAATACATTATCAGAAAGAATTTTGTATCTCAAAATATCATGTCTGTTGTTGATTTTGATATGAATTTTGTTTATGTATTTGTTGGTTGGGAGGGTTCAGCTACTGATATGAAGGTATTGCGTTCAGCGATAGATGACAGCGGTTTTACAGTCCCTGTAGGAAGGTACTACCTCGCTGATTCAGGTTATGCCAATACCGGTAGCTTTCTTTGTCCTTTCAAAAATATGATCTTCCATGCACAACTTCGTAATGTTGTCGAGAGGACATTTGGAGTTTTAAAAATGAGATTCAAAATTTTGAGAATTATACACCCTTATAAATACAGGTGGTATTTAACAAAAGACAACACTCTGTGTGTGACAAGCCGTGAGTTCAAAACTCAGATAGGAGGTATTTAATAAACAATTAAATGGAAGTTGGTAAGTTACACCTCCACTTTTCTATCTCAAAAACAAATACTATACATTATCAAGTTTAACAATTATTACTAATACAAAAAAAAAAACAATTATTATTAATAAATTTTATATCATTTCTAGTTAAGCAATTCAATTATGTAACTTGTTTTGTAATTTCAAATTTATTCTACAATTAAAAATAAATAATTAGTAGTACCATTAATTTAATAATTATTTGACTTTTCGATAATTAAAATTATAATTGTTACATCAACATTTGCAATCATGCACTTTATAAATGAAATATAGATGTTCCTTGAAAGGTCAGCCATGCCTCTTTTAATCTGTTTTGACCTCAATTCGTGTATGATCAATTGATCATCATAGGCTTGTTCTGACCTAGCCCGTGTAAAGATGGACAGTTCATATATTCTCGTTTCAACTCGATCAGCCAGCGCATGCATAACTACAAAAGGACAGAACTAAAAATAAAATAAAATTAGAGAGCCGAGAAATCTAGTACAGTATAATTTTACAAAGGAACAAAAAAATATTAATACATATAAAATTTACAAAATTATAAATTTTCAATTTACAAGTGAGGCACTCTTATTTTTTCTCAAAAAAAAAAACAAAAAATTATAGGGGAGACTGATACCTTTCCCTTCCACTAATCTGCCCCTCCCAGTACAACTATATACTGGGGCAGAACTAGAAAATTTAAATACAAGGTTGGAGCCGGGTGGGAGCAAAAATTTAAAATGACATATTATAGCTAGTTCTTGAACTTAAGTCTTCACAATAGCATATTATAGTGAATAAAGCTAGCATGCACTATGCTCACTAAGAAAGTTTGGTGAGCATAACTATAAAATATATGGGATTGGCTTCAAACGACAAATTCAAACCGTTGAAACTAATCTACTTGATCACGAGTGATGCATGTACATGCAAAATTTTCAATTTTCGAATTCATTTATATAAAGTCAAGCGGTAAAAAAAATAAAGGCTTATGAGTTATTTTAATGCATTAATTTTTCATCATTTTTTTACCGTTTGACTTTGTGCTAAATGAATACGATAATTTAAAAAAAATTCATGTACATGCATCACTCATGAAGTAGATCAGTTTCAACGGTTTAGATTCGTCGTTTGAAACAAATTCAATAGATTTTGAAGTTATGCTTTCCAAAAAAACTTGGTGAACATATATAGTGCACGCTAGCTTTATTCAATTATAGGTATCTAGACTATAAATACACATGTGATAATTTATGAGAGATGCTAAACTATAGAAAAACTTTAATTAGAAAAATAAAAATTCAATTATAATTTAATATACATAATTATTTTTTTTTGAAATTATAAAGGTGCTAAGCACCTCTGAATTATACATAAATCTGCCCCGACTATGCGAAGGTCTGAAGGATGAAGGATCACATATCATATAATATTTTCACTCTTTGTTGATAAGAAAACTAGCTCTCCCAATAAAATAATTTTAATAGAAGCAAAGGAGTAAACTTTGTTTTTTTTAAAGGTAAGGTGACAATTTGCCGTCTTACGGATTTTCATTGATAAAAAAATATTTACACAAAAAAGTAAACTTTGTTGACAGTGACTCAGTATAAGTCGTGTCATGGTCGTATAATTGGGCAAGAGCAACTTTTTCACTATAATGAAAAAATCCCACGTCAGCAGGGATGCAGCAGCCAGCAAGGTAGGGTGTCATCTTTTTTTTTTTTTTTTTGATGAAAAGCTTTATTTATTTAAAGTGTTACAAAGAAACTGTTACATGAAATTAGATAACAAGTGTCTTAGAAACTATATAGTTATAAACAACTAAAAATACACAAAAAAAATTTAGTTTGTTTACAACTATATGGTTTCTAAGACACTTGTTGTCTAATTTCATGTAACAGTTTATTTGTAACACTTTAAATAAATAAAGTTTTTCATAAAATAACAAAAAACAAAAGATGACACTTTTTCCACATTAATAATTTTTTAGAGATAAAAATGGAGTTCAGTTTTAATTTTTTAAATATCTATATATAAAAAGAAAATTCTTCAAGCATATTTAAAAAATATGATCTTCCACGTTAAAGACATTAACTTAGTTACTAAACTAAAACTGATTCTCTACTATATATTATTAAAGAACCAATATTTGATCCAGTAACAAAAGGCAACATATTTAATAAACAATTAAATTGAAGTCGGTAGGTTAGATCTCCACTTTTCTATCTCAAAAACAAATATTATACATTATCAAGTTTAACAATTATTACTAATACAAAAAAACAATTATTATTAATAAATTTTATATCATTTCTAGTTAAGCAATTCAATTATGTAATTTATTTTGTAATTTCAAATTTATTCTACAATTAAAAATAAATAATTAGTAGTACTATTAATTTAATAATTATTTGACTTTTCGATAATTAAAATTATTATTGTTACATCAACATTTGCAATCATGCACTTTATAAATGAAATATAGATGTTCCTTGAAAGGTCAGCCATGCCTCTTTTAATCTGTTTTGACCTCAATTCGTGTATGCTCGTCATAGGCTTGTTCTGACCTAACCCGTGTAAGATGGACAGTTCATATATTCTCGTTTCAACTCGATCAGCCAGCGCATGCATAACTGCCAAAGGACAGAACTAAAAATAAAATAAAATTAGAGAGCCGAGAAATCTAGTACAGTATAATTTTACAAAGGAAGTAAAAAATATTAATATATATAAAATTTACAAAATTATAATTTTCAATTTACAAGTGATGAGGAACTCTTATTTTTTCTCAAAAAAAAAACAAAAAATTATAGGGGAGACTGATACCTTTCCCTTCCACTAATCTGCCCGTCCCAGTACAACTATATGCTGGGGCAGAACTAGAAAATTTAAATAGGAGGTTGGGGGTGGGAGCTAAAATTTAAAATGACTTATTATGGCTGGTTCTAATTGAACTTAAGTCTTCACAATAGCATATTATAGTGAGTAAAGCTAGCGTGCACTATACTCATTAAGAAGGTTTGGTGAGCATAACTCCAAAATATATGGGATTGACTTCAAACGACAAATTCAAACCGTTGAAACCAATCTACTTGATCACGAGTGATGCGTGTATATACAAAATTTTCAATTTTCGAATTCATTTAGTACAAAGTCAAGCAGTAAAAAAAATGAAGGCTTATGAGTTATTTTAATGCATTAATTTTTCATTATTTTTTGACCGTTTGACTTTGTGCTAAATGAATATGATAATTTAAAAAAAATTCATGTACATGCATCACTCATGAAGTAGATCAGTTTCAACGGTTTAGATTCGTCGTTTGAAACAAATTCAATAGATTTTGAAGTTATGCTTTCCAAAAAAGCTTAGTGAACATATATTGTGCACGCTAGCTTTACTCAATTATAGGTATCTAGACTATAAACACACATGTGATAATTTATGAGAGATGCTAACTATAGAAAAACTTTAATTAGAAAAATTCAATTCAATTAAATTTTAATATACATAATTAAATTTTTTTGAAATTATAAAGGTGCTAAGCACCTCTGAATTATACATAAATCCGCCCCGACTATGCTAAGGTCTGAAGGATGAAGGATCACATATCATATAATATTTTCACTCTTTGTTGGTAAGAAAACTAGCTCTCCCAATAAAAGAATTTTAATAGAAGCAAAGGAGTAAACTTTGTTGACAGTGACTCAGTATAAGTCGTGTCATGGTCGTTTAGTTGGGCAAGAGCAACTTTTTCACTGTAATTAAAAAATCCCACGTCAGCAAAGATGGAGCAGCCAGCAAGGTAGGGTGTCTCTTTCTGGTGTAAATTTTACTCACAGAAATTCCTTCTTCAATTTGTAGCATGTACATTGATGTCAAAGTTTTAATATAAAAATTCAGAAGTATCGATCAAACTGTTGAGACGTGTCACAAAATAAATAGATAAAGGGTACGGTGTCCTCTATACAAATATATATATACGGTCGACATTTGATCGAATAGATATTATGTAATAAAGAAAGTTTCAAGGACTATCTGCATAATTTACTCTTTGATTACAAAGCACATAAAGGGATAAAAGTTAGCTAATTTTCCTCAATTATTTACCTTTTTTTTCTTCTTTTCATACATATTTAAAGATCATCATGATGCGAAGTTTCATCTACTGAACTCCTTTTCTTACAGTTCCAGCGGCAATTCCAGTTGCACCTTGAATTGAAACTCTGAATGCGCCTAGATTGCACCGACATAATACTTGCGGTGCTCGGCTCTTTGTTCAACACGACTGCGTAACCGTCATCCATATTTTCGGTGCCCTCGGCAAGTAGCTGCCAGAAGAGGCATCCGCTTGCACTTCCACCCCTCCTCGTGGAATTCAAAACAGTTTTGTACACCGTGTCTATGAACGTGTCTCTGAAAGTCTGGTTGAATCTCCCGTTCTTTGTTGAAACACCAAACTCGCCAAACACGACCGGCATGTCGAGTATGTTTTCTGCATCCTCAATGTGGGCTTGCATCCATCGCTTCACAAATTGGATGTGTGCTTCTGGCGATGCATCGGATAACCTTACCATGAAGTGATTAAAACAAGAGCAAATATTCAAATGCTACCTCAAAAAGGAAAAAAATATCCAAATATACTACAGTTGAATCATGACTCACCAAGAATCTGGGTAGATGTGAACGGAAGCAAAATCGATGCCCAGAACTCGATGGTTTTTAATGAAATCGGTTCCGACTTGACCAGCATATGAATTAGGGTTGACTTGTAACCGATCAGCAGTCGAGGGACCATAGAAACCCTCCGTACCAATTGCTAGTAGGTGGATTGGGTCAATCAACTTAACATAGTATGCCATTTCTTGTATCCATCCCTGAATTGTTGTTATAGGCATTAGTGATCAATCAGTACATGCACGATCGAGCTTCTGCTTTCATTAGATAACATATATATATATATATATATATATATTTGGACAATTTACATGGGGCATTGAGGGGTATCACCTCTAGGGTATATTTTATATTTAAGAACTTATTAATTGACCCCTGTTTTTAGCAAACTATCAAAGAAGAAAGTCTGCTGGTACATATGAACATATGCATTGGAGCCTTTGTTATACTAGACCACGGACAAAGGAAAATGTACGCACATAAGCTTGAACACAGACTGCATAAGGAAAATGTAAGTACATACTTGCAACTTGCTGCCAGTTGAATCTGATTCGCATCGTGGTTCATTCATCAACTCCCATCCGAAAATTGTTGGGTCGTCTTTGTAGGAAATATTATTAAATGTATTCACTCTTGTGAGTATAGTCTGCTTAATAAGCGAGTTAAATTTCTCTTAGTTTCCATAGAGCTAGTAGATAATTACATCTTCAGAACAAAATTATTCAAACAGAGTACTAAGAAAGAGGAGAAAACATAGTGTGTATATATGTACGAGAAAAACATGAAGTTTTACCTTGATATGACATCTGAAGTAGCTTTTAATGTTTGGGTCGACAAAGAAATCATCATCATTGGTTACATTTAGACCAGCATCTTTACCCCATTTTACATATTGCTTTTTGCCACCATAATCTTCCCAGTTGTTTGTCAAAGATAACAAAAGTCTAATTTTGTACTTTCTTGCTTCATTCACCACAAAGTCCAGAGCCTAACATAAAGAATGAACAATATACTTCATTACAGACTCCTGATCTGTCTGTAAGAATAACCAATGTTTTAAAATGCAGTTTTGTTCATGCATGCAAAAGGTAGTAGCATACTGCATATGCAGATTTTAATGCAGACTTATATATGTAGATTTTAAAGTGAACTGTTGTTGGACCCTAAATAGTTTGAGAATATGTCTAAGGAATTTACCATATTAATTCTTTCGAAATTGGGTGAGAATAATACCGAAAAATCCCAATTTCTTACAAGTCACTAATCACAGACAGTGATTTTGATGAAATAAAATTCATGATAAAATTCGACATTAAAAAATCCTAAAAACTCAAAAGGGGTGAATTTATAAGAATTTTTTAGACAATTCTGGGTGCACAAAATGGGGTACCCCTAACAGAAACTCTAACCAACTCTTAGGTGTCGGCATGTAGTATTATGTGTCCGCATGGAGACGACACTGCCACATGGAGTATTATGCGTCCGCATGACCGCATATGATGCCGTACGTATATTCAAACCCGCATATATATATGTGTGACTGCATGACATTTTGAGTGCGACAACAGATCACATACACATATGCAGCCACATTTAAAAACACTAAGAATAACAACATATTTGGTTATTCGAAATCTGCTTACATATTTACATATTTTTAATTAGAAAATATTAAACTTACTTTAATTTTAGTGAAGTCTGATGCACTTGCTTATACTGTGCACATGGATAATTAAATCTGCTCAAAATTTACGTTTATTTATAAAAATACAATCATCATGCTCTAATTAATTAACAATTTGTAACTAGTGTTGCAAATAATATACAAAATCATTGAGAAGGATAAATGAGACTACCACACAGTGAGAATCTTAATTAAATTTGTCATGCCTTCATGTATCATATATATGTAGACGGGAGAAAATAGAAGTATATATTATGAAGAATATTTAATAGTACATATGTTATATCTGGTGCAATATCATTCTTTTGAGTAAAGTCTGATGCTATATTTTAATCTGACTTTCAATGGCTCCAAAGAAACATCGAGTTATAATTGATGACTTGGCCGATATTTTCATTCTCCACCAACCACCTTTCATTCAAATAATATTTAGAGCACCATCAAAATGTTATTGTCATGTAAACTAGAAGCTCATCAAAATAATATATACTAATTTGACTTTGCATGTTTTCTCGCTTCGTCACCAAAGCTTTTGAGTGAATTCCAGCAAAGATAAAGAGGAAAGAGACTTATTTTTGTTATACACTTATACTCTCTGTACTTTCTTTAAATTACTTTGAGTTAATACTGATGTACGTAGCGGATGTTTGTGTTATGATCAGAGCATTTAAGCAGGTATTATATGCAAGATATCTTAAATAGGGTTATAGAAAAAAAGTTGTGTATTATAAGTCTATAACCTTGTTATTTTCCAAATGTTACATACACTATAATATTTTCACCCAAGTACCCCCAAATTTATATATGTTAGTAATACACATATAAAGGGCTAGGTTATCATACTTTGGGAAGTAAAGATGATGTTTTATTTCTCACTGATATCTCTATTTTCAAAGTTCAAATCGTTGATCCGAACATCTCAACATGATCTTCATATTGATATATGCTTGGAGACCAAATTTTATATTTTTTGAAAATTTTTTACTATTTTTTTTAGAATTTTTGAAAATCACAGCTTTTCATTAAATAAAAAATAATAAAAATTCATAAAAACACTGATTTTCAAAAATTCAAAAAAAATAGTAGAAAATTTTCAAAAAATATAAAATTTGGTCTCCAAGAACATTTCAATATGAAAATTGTGTTGAGAAGTTCGAATCGACTAATTGAACTTTGAAAATGAAGATATAAGCGAGAAGTAAAACACTCTCTTTACTTTCCAAAGCATCGTAGCATTACTCCACATAAAAGTTAAATGAAACGACGTTACGTACATACCTTAAAAACATCTTCATCATAGACTGAAGGAGATTTCTGAAGTGCTCTCCAACCTCCATCATTAAAAGCCCATGTCCGACACACCGTTAGTCCAACAGAGGCAGCTTGTCGAAATACATCACTTACCTTGTGTCTAGTGGAGGGATCAACTGCTAATAGCATCAACCAATAGGAGTTGAACCCATTAACGTAAAATGGTAGCCCGTTTACCACAAACTGGTTTCCATTTCTCCTTACCATCTCCCAAGCTTCTGCACCTTCACCGTCGTGCTTCCTATATAATGATAATAAAAATTGTTTAAATCAAAATTAAATTATGATGGGCCAACAAATAATGATGTACCGACACAGTATGGTGTGTAGATATGAGACTTCACTCTTTTAATTTTCTGATAAACATTCTGTTAAAATAACGGTCCCCTAGCATTTGGGCTTCCAATATATGAACTGAGATTATAAGCTACCAATGATTAAATATTGAAATATATCTCAAGATAAAAATAACATGCTTGCTGTCTGTCGTAGTAGAACTTTCTAAGCTTGTGTTGGTGCATGCATTATCTTCATCGAAACAAAATACAGTTTTGGAGACCAAAAGAAGGATTGGAATTAAAAAAAGAAGTGGTGTAGTTAATCTAGTTGTGGCCATGGTTCTGTAAGCATAAAATGGTTTCTTGAAGTTTATCAATTCAATATGTATATATATATACACAAAAATGGAGGAGGCAATGTTTAGGGGTCGTAGCTTAGAAGCAAGAAATCCAATATATGCTTAGAAAACCTAAATTAATTTTCTATCTGGTTTGCTGAGATAGGAAGATACTCCTAAGTGAAGTAAGGAAATGGAGTAAGTGGTGAATATTTGATGTGAAATGAGGCTTGCTTTAAAGGAAGTGCTCTGGATCCCAATTGGGCCAGATATACTACTGATGATGTACCATTTTACCATTTTATATACATGTAAAACAATAATGCTACGTCCAAATAATCACTCCCTTATCATATAATTACAACTTCTAGTGAAGAATTGCATGCACTATTTACATGAATTTGAATTTGCGACACGTACTGCAGTGGAGATATATAAATATTAGCCAGTTTGCTAAATGACGTCAAATGAAAGATTTGACCTTGATATTTTGAGGAAATATATTATATATATATATTAGCCATTCCGTACGTACGTTGTCCCACCCACATTCAATCTGGGTCCGGATCCCTAAAGTAATCCAATCTTCGGGTTTTAGATCGAGACCGTCTGATTCTAATTCGTCGTTCGAGATCATCTTGGAATTCGAATTAGTCGTCGGAATATGTGCACTTACGTCGCGGATGGATTTTCGCAGATTCGAATCGGACGGTCCCGATCTAAAACCCAAAAGTTGGGTTACTTCACTGGATCCGAATTCATTCAATCTCTCGTTGTATCAAGTAGTTGAAGACTATTTGGCTACGGACTATACTTAATTAATTACCTAAATCGCTTATATTGTATCCTTGTAATTCTAATTATATGTATATATACGTACTTTATGTGATGATGTTCTCATAAATTAGCACTTTTTATTTTGTTTCATGTACATAATATTAAATTCAAATGGATCGAAGTAATTAACCATGATTATGCTGATGATGATGATGATGATGATGATGATGATATAGCTTTATCTAGCTAAATTATTTTTATCACTAGGGTTGTTCAGAATATTTCATGTAATTTCGGCTTTTGGTCAGATATATAAAATGAGGCCAAGCCACCAACTTTAAATATTCACAAAGAATCCCCTCCAAATTTCGAGCATGCGCCCTCTCACACGAAAAATATTGTCTTAGTCATTACTCATTAGATTAAAAATTAATTATCACATGCATTATTTTAAGAACATGATAAACAACAAAACGATGGTACAAGTATCTAATCAGATATTTTGTTTGCACCAATTAAGAAAGATCGATGAACATATATAACTCCTAAAACAAGCAGTATGACACGACAAGGTTCCTTCCCATACCCTCTTTATGTGGTTGGTGTATGCGAAGGAGACAGAATTCAGATCCAGTCAAGTAATTTAAAAATTAGGTGTTGGACCGGATCGTCCGATTCGAATCCGTGATCATTCAACTAAAGTGGAGCGCACGTATCTCAAGAGATAGGTTCGAATCCCAAGACAATCTCGAGCGACAGATTTGATTCAGACAATCCCGATCCAAATCTTGCAATAAGAAGAACAATTGATGGACTTTCAGAACTGAAAAGACAATCTGGGGCTGATTTTTAGTTCGGCCATTTGGGCATAAGTAAGTTGGAAGTAAAACCCAACCGAATTTTTTATTTATATCCAAAAAATAAATCAAATTACAAAAAATACCCATGTTGTCTTGAAAATTTGAAAAATACCCAAACCGGAAAATTTTTTTCCGGATTTGGCCTCTAAACCCGGAAATTTTTTTTTCCGGAAATTGAACTCCAAAACCGGAAAAAAAATTTCCGGTTTTAACATTTTTTTTTTTTTTTTCCAAAACCGGAAATTTTTTTTTCCGGTTTTAACATTTTTTTTTTTTTTTTTTTTTTTTTTTTTTAGAGATTCCGGATAAAAAAATTTAACTTAACAAATTTTTTTTTTTTTTTTTTTTTTTTTTAGAGATTCCGGAAATTTTTTTCCGAACTAAATAAATTTTTTTTTTAAGAGAAAAATAGCTAAAATACTGAAATCTAACGCTACAAAATCGAATTGTTTTTTTAAATATTTGTTTCATTAATTTAAAAAATTTCAAAATGGTGTAGAATAATTTAGAAATTATCAAAATAGCTAAAATACTGAAATCTAACACTAAAAAATCGAATTGTTTTTTACTACGAATAGGGCCGATTTTGTGCTAAAATACGGTAAATTTACTAAAATACGATAAATTACGCTAAATTACGTATAAATGGGGCTTATTTTGTGGCATCTTTCATAAATCATAAAAAATAGTAAAAAAAATTCCAAAAATAATAAAATTTGGTGTTCTAAAAGTTTATTACATAACTAATTTACTGAGCTACGTAGATTGAATAATAGAAATGAAAATCTTAATCGAAAACTTCAACTGAAGTTTTGAGGCTCTTCTATTTGTTTTTTGGCGATTCTGAATTTGGAAAACTGGCAAAGCAAGTCCGGACGCATGCGCATTTTCGCAAGCTTTCCGAAAAGTGGTCATTTGCTGAAATCGGACACTCGAGCGCCGTTTTATGGCCGTTTGAAGTTTCGTCGTCGTTTTTTCGCCTTCTCAGTGAAGATATTATCCCTATTCGTACGTAATTTAGCGTACTTTACCGTATTCTAGCATAATTTTACATAATTATTGTAATTTAGTGTAATTCAGCATAAATCAAGTAATTTGGCTTGTTTTAGTATAAATATGCTAATTATATATAAAAAAATGTAATCTAGCAAATATTTAAAAAAACAATTCGATTTTTTAGTGTTAGATTTCAGTATTTTAGCTATTTTGATAATTTCTAAATTATTCTACACCATTTTGAAATTTTTTAAATTAATGAAACAAATATTTAAAAAAACAATTCGATTTTTTAGCGTTAGATTTCAGTATTTTAGCTATTTTTCTCTTAAAAAAAAAAAAATTTATTTAGTTCGGAAAAAAATTTCCGGAATCTCTAAAAAAAAAAAAAAAAAAAAGTTAAATCCGGAAAAAAAATTTCCGGTTTTGGAAAAAAAAAAAAAAAAAAAAAAAATGGTAAAACCGGAAAAAAAATTTCCGATTTTGGAAAAAAAAAAAAAAAAAATGTTAAAACCGGAAAATTTTTTTCCGGTTTTGGAGTTCAATTTCCGGAAAAAAAATTTCCGGGTTTAGAGGCCAAATCCGGAAAAAAAATTTCCGGTTTGGGTATTTTTCAAATTTTCAAGACAACATGGGTATTTTTTGTAATTTGATTTATTTTTTGGATATAAATAAAAAATTCGGAAAACCCAACATATCATTAGGTAATTATGCATTTTTCTACACCCCCTCTCTCAAATAAAGTCAAAATTGGGCTTGTTTTATGGGTCGTTTTGGGCCTGAGTAAGCTGGGAATAAAATACAACACAGTAGCGCCTCTACTTTAGAGAAATCCATAAAAAATAAAAATAGTAGAGAAATCCATAAAAAATAAAAATATATGAGTGAGGCTATTGTACTTGCAAATATTTTTTCAATATGATACTGAAAGTATTAATATCTAAGTATTGAAAGTATTTATACCTATGAGGTCATCTATTTTTGTTAGAGGAAGGTTGACGCGAGAACGATTGGAGATATGAAAAAGTGATAATCATAACAAATTACGCATCAAAGTATTAATATCTTATTTTTCAAATATTAATATCTTATCTTCCAAGTATTAATATCTATGAAGGTTGACGCGAGTATTTATTTATGAAGGTTGACGCAGGAACGAGTGCAGGGACTGTGAAAGTGAACCATATAATTATTGGAGACCATAGAGAAAGGGTACTACTGGAATTTTAGAATAATAATTAGTGGAGACTATATATATCTTTTTAGAATAATAATTAGTGAGATCATATTACATTATTCCTCTAAGTACGGGTATGGTAACGCGGGTACTGAAATAATAATTATTTTTTAAATATAAAAGATGAAATAGCAATTTTTTATTTTCAAAAGCAAAATCTAGAGAAATTCACCCTAACTAGAGTAATGTACAGATTTATCATCCATATAAAAGAAATATAAACTTTGCATATTGGGACCGCTTTTTAAGACATAAAAGAGAGAGAGAGAGAGAGAGAGAGTTTTCTTGTACCCGTACCAAGGAATTAACCAATCCAGCAGACACCTTATGAGAGCCAGGCAGCTGTCTTTTTGTGATCTGCCCCTGCAAATATTAAAAAATATAAAAAGAAAAAAACTAAATTAGTAACGCTGGGGAAGTAGTGTTAAAAAGAAAACTAAAAAAGGCGATTGAAAAACAGAAGCAACAATTACATAAATCCGTATTCATGCATGTACAAACTTCAGATTTCGAGTAGAACCAGTCGTAGCACACAGAAAGACGAGAAAAAGAGGGGAGAGAAAGAGGGGGGAGCGCCAAGTGCAACTCATACAATCATACGTGTAAGCTTCAGAGAAATAAACCAAAGCAGGCGTCCATGTACAAGTAAAGCAAGGCGTGAAAGCATCAAATAATTTGGGCCAGATTTTGGGCCCGTAGATTACTACTGGGTTAAGGAGCCCATATTGCAAAGTTTTTGGGTGCGCTTCAGAGATGACTCGGATGAGACTAGACTAACTAAATCATTGCGTTTGCCTGCGTAGGATATATAATAGTATTTTATTGTGTTTTTGCATAATGTCATTATGAGTTTGCTTAATTACGAAACACTGTATACAGAGATTGATTACACATATCAAGTTTATATATCCTCCATTGTAAATTTTATATTGGAATTAATTTTATTTAAAAATGTACGTTTCATCTATATATATGAACGTAAAGAGTCTAATATTGAATACATTTTAAACATATTTCAACATTACTTTTGCTCTAAAATTTGTTACCCCTTTAAAATATTAAAATATGAGGAAATTGTGTCAAATGTGAAAAAAAAATGTGTATGTAAGGTTGATTTTTATATTTGGATGTTGTGTGTCTCTTTCACGATATCGGAGTGAATTTTTTTTTTCAACGTATTATTCTGATCATTACGAGTTTAAAAAAGTTCAATCTTGAATATATTTGAATAAATTTTGTAAGATTTTTTTTATAATCTCTTTATGCTGTTATTTTTTTTTAACAAAAATTAGAAGTCAAGCCACCTGACTGTCTGACAAAATAATTTACCATCTTGAATTTCCAACGAATGACCTCTAATTTTCTTTTTCTTAATTTTAATCCATGTAAATAGGAGTATTTTTGTAGATATAAATTAAAGAATATATGTATATCATTTTTTGAATTTTTTTCAATTATGGAGTTATTAGAAATTAATGCATACTTTTTGAAATGGGATTTTATTTGTTATTTTTGAAGAATTTGGTTGTTTTCTCAAATTGGGTTTAAGAAAGATTACGATGATCACTCATGAATTGTACTAATGCTTCCGACATTTTCTAAACTTTGTTACAAAATTTTTACCGATTTAGTTTAGTCAATTATAAATTTTTCATCTTTCTTTATCCGAATTTTTTATTTATATCCAAAAAATAAATCAAATTACAAAAAATACCCATGTTATCTTGAAAATTCAAAAAATACCCAAACCGGAAATTTTTTTTCCGGATTTGGCCTCTAAACCCGGAAAAAAATTTCCGGAAATTGAACTCCAAAACCGGAAAAAAAATTTCCGGTTTTAACATTTTTTTTTTTTTTTTAGAGATTCCGGAAATTTTTTTTCCGAACTAAATAAATTTTTTTTTAAGAGAAAAATAGCTAAAATACTGAAATCTAACGCTACAAAATCGAATTGTTTTTTTAAATATTTGTTTCATTAATTTAAAAAATTTCAAAATGGTGTAGAATAATTTAGAAATTATCAAAATAGCTAAAATACTGAAATCTAACACTAAAAAATCGAATTATTTTTTTAAATATTTGCTAGATTACATTTTTTTTATATATAATTAGCATATTTATACTAAAACAAGCCAAATTACTTGATTTATGCTGAATTACACTAAATTACAATAATTATGTAGAATTATGCTAGAATACGGTAAAGTACGCTAAATTACATACGAATAGGGATAATATCTTCACTGAGAAGGCGAAAAACGACGACGAAACTTCAAACGGTCATAAAACGGCGCTCGAGTGTCCGATTTCAGCAAATGACCACTTTTCGAAAAGCTTGCGAAAATGTGCATGCGTCCGGACCAGCTTTGCCAGTTTTCCAAATTCAGAATCGCCAAAAAACAAATAGAAGAGCCTCAAACTTCAGTTGAAGTTTCCGATTAAGATTTTCATTTCTATTGTTCAATCTACGTAGCTCAGTATATTAGTTATGTAATAAACTTTTAGAACACCAAATTTTATAATTTTTGGAATTTTTTTTACTATTTTTTATGATTTATGAAAGATGCCACAAAATAAGCCCCATTTATACGTAATTTAGCGTAATTTATCGTATTTTAGTAAATTTACCGTATTTTAGCACAAAATCGGCCCTATTCGTAGTAAAAAACAATTCGATTTTTTAGTGTTAGATTTCAGTATTTTAGCTATTTTGATAATTTCTAAATTATTCTACACCATTTTGAAATTTTTTAAATTAATGAAACAAATATTTAAAAAAACAATTCGATTTTGTAGCGTTAGATTTCAGTATTTTAGCTATTTTTCTCTTAAAAAAAAAAAATTTATTTAGTTCGGAAAAAAATTTCCGGAATCTCTAAAAAAAAAAAAAAAAAAAAAAAAAAAAATTTGTTAAGTTAAATTTTTTTATCCGGAATCTCTAAAAAAAAAAAAAATAAAAAAATAAAAAAATAAAAAAATAAAGTTAAATCCGGAAAAAAAATTTCCGGAAACTCTAAAAAAAAAAAAAAAAAAAAAAATGTTAAAACCGGAAATTTTTTTTCCGGTTTTGGAGTTCAATTTCCGGAAAAAAATTTTCCGGGTTTAGAGGCCAAATCCGGAAAAAAATTTTCCGGTTTGGGTATTTTTTGTAATTTGATTTATTTTTTGAATATAAATAAAAAATTCGGTTCTTTATATTATTAAATGATTGTTACAATTTTTGCGCTCGGCTTATTATACTGAATTTTTTTATATATTAATAAAATATTCCCAAAATAGTTGTAGCCTTTTGAATTTAAAATTACTGAAAAAAAATTCACTTAAAATGTTGCGTCTCCATATTGACTGTATATATTGTAGGTTTATTTAGAATAATTTTAAAATTCTTATACATACCTTTTTAAATTATTTTTGAGATGTCACAATTAAATGTGTACCTTTTCTATGAACTTCATTTAATTTATTTAATTTTGAATCTCGTAAATTAATGTCAATTATAATTTTCCTAATTGTAACCATTAGTTTATAAAGTAAATTTCTTGTTATTACTTGTTCCTTAATTTCTTTTCTTTTTCTTCTTTCTCACGATGTCTTTCTCGAATTAGGATTTCTTACAACTATTATTATAATAATATTACAACCGAACATTTATTGTAGCACATTTCAATGCATAATGTCCTTTATGTGACTTCAATACCCATGTGTATGATTCTTGTAAATAAATTTGTGGGTTGCTGTATCCATGAAATTTCATCCCGCATAATACCGTTGCATCCGCACATGCTCTTAATGTGACTTTGTTTTACTATAAAAAAAATTATTCCGTTCTCTTGAAAATCAATTTTCTTTCTTTATTTAATATTATAATTTCTGATGAAACTAAAAATTCAATAAAAATCGTGTATTCTTATTTCTTAGGGAAGGAACTGAGAAACTCTACATAAAACAACAGTCATATCTAAAAGTTTGATGATCAAGAACCATTTGATGAAGTTTGTAGATGTTCTAACGTGAAAAACATTATTAATAGTAGAGGAGGGTTCAAATGCCTTCATTTTTCATGCCTCCACCATGCCTCTATTTTTAAAAACTTTAATAACTCAAAATTTAAAACTTAAAAGTCAAAATAAAACCGTTGGATATGATTTACATCATTTTATCTATGCATGTGTAAAAAATTACGACATTTCAATTTTGTTTGGGTTGTCATCAAGGGCTTGTAAAAAACGTACTAATGTGGATAATTTCTAGATGTTGATTTTTCAACTTATTGATTCACATAAAAATAAAATCAAAATGTGATAATTTTTTATGAGCACATAGATAAAATGATGTAGATCATATCCAAGGGTTTTATTTTGACTTTTAAGTTTTAAATTTTGAGTTATTAAAGTTTTTAAAAATGGAGGCATGGTGGAGGCACAAAAAATGGAGGCATTTGAACCCTCCTCAAGAGTAAGACTTGTAAAACCAAAAAAGAAAAGAAAAGAAAAGAAAGGTAACTGTAAGATTTGTATATATTGTAAAACCATTATAAATTAGTACAAACATTTCAGGCAAAATTTAAAATAAAAAGAACTTGCTAGACCTGTTCGGCGACATGGTAATTTTGTGAGAATGCAAATTTTTAATATGGGAATGAGAATTTCAATTTGTCAAAACCAAAGTTTTATTTAACTCATGAGAAATTTTAGAATATAGGTGTTCGGCAAATGCATGAAAAATTTGTTAGGATGTTAATTTATTTTTCTTTTTATAGAATATGTAATACTACAATTAAACTATATTAAGTGTATTGATACTAATCACTGATTATGATCAATATAATTGTATATATCATATTCTAAAAAAAATTTAAATAAGTGAATTGACTATATATACACTGCAAAGTGATATCAAAATTGAAACTTAACTTAAAAATTAGTTTGTGTTTTTGTTCAATTAAAATTTCTTGTACATTTTAAATTCTGTTTTGTTAAATGATTTTTAATTTCTTAATTAATCAATTATTATTGTACTGTTGAAATGCAATTTGAAGTTATTATTAGCCTTGTGTTTCAATTTTGTATCTATGTATTTTAAACTATTTTAGCTTAATCACAATTTAATGATATAATTGGATCATGGCGTTGATAATCTCATGTGCAAGTTTAGTTTAGTTTAATTAATTTAATAAGGATTGATAAGTATAATCCCTCTTTTAATTAATTAATAAGTAAGTTAACTATATCTCTTATAAAATCATAAATCATGTAGTTTAATTATTAAGCTGACACTTAGTTTAATTAATTAACGAAAGATGTAACATATTCCTCTTATTGCAAGAGCTGCGCCGTTTGGGAAAAAAAAAACAGAGCTCCCCTAATGCCAAAAAATTAAAACACATGCTAATTGAGCCACCGAACTTGAACTTGAACAGTGGAAATTGTGAAACGCGGTTGCATTTGTTCTCCAGCTCCTCAAATCGTACAGACCAATATAGTCAATCCAGCTGGAGTCTGTGGAGCAATTAGTTGGAGACCACTAAACTGGCTATGACATGTGGCCCCCATCTTTGCTTATATAAATCTCCGAGATTTTTATATATAAGAAAATAAAAAAAATATTAAAAATGAGAAATAGTTGAACATAATTTGAAAAATGGGAAGGCCGCCATGCTGACCTCTGTCAATAATGGCTAAAACTGTACCAATCTGTAATAATTTTGTATAGAGAAATTATATTATCTGAAAACTAGACTTTCATACCTTTATTTTGATATAAAGAACACAAAAATTTATTTAGTCATTTTCTCTAAATTGAATTTTGAATCTGATCAAAATTATAGGACTGCTCACTTTTTGTTCAACCATTTTTCAAATTCTGTTCGACCATTTCTCATTTTTAATATTTTATTTATTTATTTTCTTATATATAAAAATCTCGGTATAAATCCGGTCAAGTATGAGCTCCCCTAATTCGGTTGTTCTCCAATTTTGGAAAAGAGATTTTATTACTGTCATTTATATGCGTAAAAATGGTAATTCATTTTTCTTTGAGTTCGAGCTCCAAATTTCATAGATAAACGAGGTAATTTAGTAACCTATCTGGCTCGCTGAAACATGATTTGCCTTCATAGATACAAGCTTCCGTATAGAAGTTTTAGTAAAGCCTCATTACTTCGAGAACGGACTCTGCTGCTTTTTTTAGCTCTAAGAAAAGTAGAATTTTGTCTTTCTATCATAACCATTTAAATTCGTTAAAATTTGTGCATGAATTTTTTTTTTTATCAAAATACGCAAATGAAAAATTTTGAATGATTGGAATCAGAAAAACAGAATTATGCTTTTCTTATAGAAAAGCAGCAGAGTCAGATCCATTACTTCGAGGGTTGGAATGTGTTCTTTTAATATATCTTTATTATTAGAATGCAATGTAACTTAAAATTTAAAACTTAAATATCAAAATGAAACCGTTAAATATGATCTAGATCATTTTCTCTATGTGCATGTAAAAAATCATGACATTTTGATTTTTTGTATTAGTATCAAGAACTTGTAAAAATTTATCTTTGTGAATAAATTCGGGACATTAATTTTTCAACTTAATTCATATAAAATCAAAATAAAAAAAATATTTTTTATGTACATATAAAATAATAAATAGATCGCATCTAACAAAATGGAGACATAGGAGACACTAAAAATGAAAATATTTGAACCCTCCTCTCTATTTCATATTCTCAATTTACATATAATGAATAATGATCCAACTTATGAATATTTTCATATTTTTTTACTATGGTAATAATTAAATTTCAAGTTAAAAAAATATAAACTTGAACGTTGGTAAATTTATGTCACATAGAAGTTTTCTTCATGAAAAGTATGGAATATGAAATTCTTTTGGTGCATGATCAAAAGAAAAAAAGATCAACGATCATAATATATTAACTATAACCTGTCGTTGGTTTTCCGACGTCTTGTTTTGTAATAAACAAAGTGTAAATATTATAATTTTTTCACACACATACACATGTATATAGAGGTTAGCTAATATCAAAACGTTTGTTTCTAGACCGTGGAACAAACGCTTCGGTTTTTACATTTTCAAAGTTCACAGTCAATCCAAACCGTTCAATATTCAATATATATTAAAATGTGTTTGGAGACCAAATTTTACATTTTTTTGAATTTTTTTACTATTTATTAAGTCAGTTTTAAAATTACTGTTTTCAATGATCCACAATTTTTTCAATGTTTATTAAAATCAGTGATTTTAAAATGATCCACAATTTTTTCATTGTTTATTAAAATCAGTAATTTTAAAACTGACTTAATAAATAGTAAAAAAATTCTAAAAAATATAAAATTTGGTCTCCAAGCACATTTTCATATAGAGAACACATCTAACGGTTTGGATCGACCGTTTGGACTTTGAAAATTAAAAAACCAATTGGTTGCACCACAGCTCCTAAACAAACGTTTTGATATTAGCCAATCTCTCTCTCTCTCTCTCTCTCTCTCTCTATATATATATATATATCTCTCCTTTGCCTGTAAATTGAACAAAATCAACGGTTTATTTGTATAATTTAAAATTATAAAAATTAATTATTAATATAAAATAAATATTGTAATAATATGTCACTAAAAAAAATTGGAAGTAAATGCATACTCAATTATATCAAAACGGTGTCACCGTCACCGACACCGTAAATCCACCATTTTTAAAGGCAAACATTGTTCGGATTTCCGACTATATTGACTCGTATTGACGAAGGAAAAAACTGTATTCATAATTCAATTGTGTCAATATTTAACGAAAAAATAAATATTTTATAAATTCGTAATATAATTTGTAAATTTCAGTGAAGTCACTCCTTGTGCTTCGCCATTGTTGACTCGGATCAAATAGCTTGCTCAGCAACAGTTGTAACTTTGACTCAACCAACTATATATATCAATATTAGGCACTGATCAAATTCCTTCTCAATCACTTTTACTGAACAATGACTTACATCACCTCCTCTCTCATCCTAATCTTTCCTTCCCTCTTGTTCTTCCATTTCACTGTCCCGGCTTTGGCAACCGATTCGACACTCATCCTTTTAAGCTGTGGCACATCAGGTACCATCCAAGACATCGAAAATAACCGTGTATGGGTCGGAGACATTGATTCAAAATACATTTCTCAGGAAACCAGAGAAACTTTGACCATCCCGTACCGGGATGAGTCGGTACCCGAGGTACCATTCACAGCTGCCAGTATCTTCACCTCAAGTTATACCTACACTTTCCCTCTCTCACCGGGCCGGTACTTCCTTCGACTCTACTTCTACCCCACCAACTATTCCAACCACCTCACATCTGACTCGTACTTTACTGTCACTGCGGCCCCCTACACTCTTCTTTCCAATTTCAGTGCCTGGCTAACAGCGGAGGCATTGAATTATAAGTATCTCATTCGGGAGTATTCGGTCAATGTCACTTCAACTACGCTAAACCTAACCTTCACGCCATCTACAAAGCACATAAATGCATATGCATTTATAAATGGTATCGAGATTGTGTCATCTCCAGATATTTTCAGTTTATCAAACGCTTACTTGGCTAATGGTGATAAGCCGACTGAGTTTCCATATGACCCAGGTATGGCTTTCCAAACCATGTATCGGCTCAATGTAGGCGGCCAATCCTTAGGTCCTTCGCAAGACTCCGATGGTTTGTACCGCTCGTGGGATGATGACTCGAGCTACATATTCGGTGCGGCTTTTGGTGTCACCTTTCAAAATGATTCAAATGTCACAATTGAGTATCCAAGAACTATGCCACAATATGTCGCACCGGTTATAGTGTACGAGACAGCAAGATCAATGGGTCCGAACCCTCAAATCAACCTTAATTACAATCTCACTTGGATCCTAACCATAGATGCCGGATTCTACTACCTCCTGAGATTCCACTTTTGTGAGATCCAGTACCCCATAACCATGCAGAACCAACGGGTTTTCAATATTTATATTAATAACCAAACTGCACAGAGAGAATTTGATGTAATTAATCAAAGTAGTGGAATTGGTGGAATTGGTATACCCGTTTACAAGGATTACGTGGTTATTACAACTGGGTCGGGTCAAATGGATATGTGGATTGAACTTCACCCAGATGCTCTGACTAAACCTATGTTCTATGATGCAATATTGAACGGTCTTGAGGTGTTTAAGATGAGCATGGCAGAAAACAACCTTGCGGGTCTGAACCCGGTACCGATAGCCTACCATACAGTTGACCCAAGCCAGGCTTATGGCAAGATGCATCATGACTCAAAAAGAAATGTTGTGGCAATCATAGGTGGAGTTGCTGGCAGTGTTTTGCTCCTCTTTTTATTAGGTGGCTGTATCTGCTTATTTGTGATATACAAAAGCCAGAAAAAGAAGGAAAGGGAGTCCGAAGAAGAAAAGAGAAATGACAGTACGACTATGTCGATACCAGCCGAAACAAATATTACTAGTAACAGTACCACTGCAGATAGCTATAACTCTTTTGTATCAGCTTCTGTTGCCACTTTTCATGATGCCAGGTGAGGGTAGCTAGGTTTTGATGGACTCACTCTTGGTGCTATTTTCTCTCAGATCCTGAACTCAAAAGGACTGTGATAATGTGTGAATTTTCTAGCTATATTGTATACATAATAATATAATGTTAGGATTTCATCGGGGTGATTGGAACAAGTTCATTTCAAAAAGACAAATATTAAATTATATATAATATAGCTTACAGACCGAAAATAAGTTGTACAATTCATGAATTATACAGATTTCAAAGGCTCCGATCAATTTTTTAAATCAGTTGTGTGCACAATTTTTTATTTTATTTCAAACATGCCCGTAGGCCCTTGCATTTACTAGAATAACATCTTTACAGGGTAACTGAACAGATTTGAATAAGAGAGTGTTTATTGAAAATTATTGTATTTCTTGTATTTCTCAGATGCTTACAGTACATATTTATACATTTACAAAGTAATTAGCCGTTGCTTACTTTCTTAAAAGAATTTGTTGGTGAAGGTAATCCAGCCTTTCTTTCTATTTTTACAATAGCTGTATTTAGAAATATTCAAACGGTCAGATTTTCTATGAATCTGCTAAGGATTTCTTGCTGCCTTATCTTCAATAGTAACTTACAAATAACATAGAAACAAACTCTTAATTAAATAAAACCCCTCCCTTAAACATATTTCCTGATACATTGAACAATGGAAACGTATGACCTCCATTTTCAATGCATACATTTCCTGATACATTGAACATAGGCCCTTGCATTCAAACATGCCCGTAGAGCACTGGGGTCCGGATCCCCCAAAGTAACTCAATTTTTGGGTTTTCGATTAAGACCGTCCAATTTGAATCCGTCACTCGAGATCATCTCGGGATTCGAATTCGTTGCTCGGGATGTGTGCACTCCACTTCGGATCTTACTCGACAGATTTGAATCGGACGGTCTCAATTCAAAACCCAACTTTTGGGTTACTTCACTGGATCTTGATTCAGAGCACTGCCTCTTTAAAGGCTTTTGCCTCAGCCTGGATGGGGCAGCAAACCAGTTATGTGCACAATTGGCATGCATCTTTAAGGCATATCTGTTTCATCAACTCTCTTTTGCGGTTCTAAAGTCCTTTTTCAAATTCAAACAAATTTTTTTTGTATCAATGATTCTCCATTATTGGTAAATTATTTTAAGGGTTGTTAATCCATAAAGCCACAATATTGAGTCAGGTTCTGGCCCACTGTACTATTATATTGTGAAAAATAAAGAGTGAGGCTGTGGTACTATGCATAGCGCATGTTGCCCTGCGCTATGAACTTAAATTTTGGTTTGAAAGTTTTAACGGTCGATCCAAACTGTTCAATATGGCTTCTATATAAATATACTTATAAACTAAATTTTATATTTTTTAGAATTTTTTTAAATGGGTAGAAAATCACTTAATCTGAAAATTCTGGACCATTCAAAAATAGTGATTTTCTATCCATCTAAAAAAATGTAAAATTTAGTTTACAAGTACATATTCATATGGAGACCATGTTTAACAGTTCAGATCAATCATTAGAATTTTGAAAAAAAATATTGATCTGTAGTGCAGACCAATCCGCGCTATGCATAGTACAATAGCCTCACTCAAAAATAAATTCAAAGAAGATAATTTTGGGTCTGAAGCCCAGTAAGTTACTGGGTTATGAGCTTGTCATTCAAAATTTTGGGCCAGGTACTAACACCTTCTAAATTATTGTTTCTTTTTCTTTCTTTCTTTACTAATCTAACCTTTATATTTTCTTTATATATCATATATAGTTGATTTTTATTCTCTCATGCTCCAAGAAAATCTGGTCCATGATCATCATCTGTTCTGCTTTTCCAATAACAAAGAAAATTGAAGTTGACATGGTTCCTATTCTGATATCTGAGGTACTGGGCTTCATTTGCCATAACCCCCGTGGTTTATTGAAGGTCTTAAGAATGAAAAAGTTCTACATTTTCCAATAGAACTGTCAATATTTTAATTCATAATTTTCTTCAAGACTAATTTGTTCAGACAAAATATGATTTCGGCTTTAATTATAAACAAAAAGGTTGGCTTTGATATTTAGCGTAGTGCATAATATATTGTTTCTTTTCCAGTTGTATGGTTCCAAAAAAGGTTGTGAACTGTCAGATTTGGAATAAACGAGTGTGATCAATCTATAACCAGTACCCGAGATATGGAGATGCTAACTTGGAAAAGCATTAGTACCTACCACAAAAATTAAAATAAAAAATCCATCACAATTTACAAGTGGAGTAAGGCAAAGAATTCCACTAAGAGCATCTCCATCGCCTTTTATATTGAATTGCAAAAGCTAACCTGTCACCGTCTCTCTCCTATTTGTCAATTTCATCTTCTCTTTCATCGCTGCGGATCGCTTTCAAGTTTCAAAATATGAAAGCTTTCATTCCGTTTCTCTCCTTCCAGGTAACCCTCATCTGTAGCCTCAAGAGCAATTCGTTAGATTCCACTAGCCTGATCATGACTTGTGGTCCCCACCTTGCCTCTAGGAATCTGCCTTATTCTTCCCTCACTTTTGACTCGTTCCCAGTTCTGATCTTTTGATCAACTGCAGCCATGTCGGTATGGTTTACCACCACTAGTATCATAGTCTCTCATAATTAATGACTAGTTATACAGCGAAATTACACAACCTGATTCAAAGATGATGCCACTGGAAAACCAATTTACAGTCGAGAAAAGTAACGAATAAGATCAAATGTGTCACCACCAACACACAGGAAACCGTGTTCATGCTTCAATCCTTAGTTGACTAGTTTGCCTCAGCTATGGCTCATATCTCTATATAGTAGATTGGCTTTAGGAGCTCAGCACAGAGTCTTACACAAGAACTACCTCTCTCAGTCTCTGGTAACCTTTTCTCCTCTGTTCCTCTTACCTCAAGTGTTGGTTCGAATGACTTCTATCCCTTTTTTATGCTCCTAGTTTTTACTGGTAATCCCTTCTACTCCACTATCACCTTTTTCTCAGAACTTCCACAGTTTTACACACTGATTTGTTATAAATTCAGATCAACCTTGTGCTCAATTACCATCAATAATCTCACAAACAAGATCCCAAACAATGAAATCCGTGACATGTTCTCTAATCCTAATATTTATTCCTCTCTTAACCCTCTATTTTGCTGTCCCGGCTTTCACCGCAGACTCCAATGTCACTCACATTTTGTTAAGCTGTGGCACATCAGGAACCTCGCCGAATACCGATGAGAACCTCATATGGGTTGGAGACACTGGTACAAAATACATTTCAAATGAAGCCAGCCAAAATGAAAAAATCCCGTACCAGGACCCAGCGGTACCAACAGAACCATTCAGTACTGCCCGTATCTTCACTGCAAATTATACCTACACCTTCCCTCTCTCTCCCGGGCGATACTTCCTACGCCTCTATTTCTATCCCACCAATTATTCAAATTACCCCGCAGCCAATTCATTCTTCACTGCCACTGCAGGCCCTTACACTCTTCTCTCCAATTTCAGTGCCTTGATAACCGTAAATGCGCTGAACTATGCGTACCTCATTCGAGAATTCTCCATCAATGTCACATCAAGTACTCTAAATTTAACCTTTTCTCCCTCTACACAGCACCCAAATGCATATGCTTTTGTAAATGGAATTGAGATCTTGTCGTCTCCTGATATCTTCAGTTCTCCAAGAACTTACTATGCTGATGGCGATAATACCCTGTTTGATCAGTTTGACCCAGGTATGGCTTTCCAAACAATGTACCGGCTCAATGTAGGCGGCCAACCCTTAGCTCCTTCTCAAGACTCAGATTTGTACCGCTCATGGGATGACGACTCAAACTATCTTTTCGGTGCAGCTTTTGGTGTCACCTTTCAAAATGACACTAATGTGACAATTGAATATCCACCAACTATTCCACAATATATTGCACCAGTTCAAGTGTACGAGACGGCACGATCAATGGGGCCAAACCCACAAATCAACTTGAATTACAATCTCACTTGGATCCTAAACGTAGATGTTGAGTTCTATTACCTCCTCAGATTCCATTTTTGTGAGATACAGTATCCGATAACCAAGGAGAACCAGCGGGTATTCTTTATTTACATTAATAACCAGACAGCACAAACCCAATTCGATGTTATAGCATGGAGTGGAAAAATCGGTGTACCCACTTACATGGATTATGTGGTTCTTCCTCCTGGTTCTGGGTCGGGTCAAATGGATATGTGGGTTGCACTTCACCCTGATCTTTCGACAAAATCTGAGTATTTTGATGCAATATTGAACGGTCTTGAAGTTTTTAAAATGAGCATACCCGGGAACAACCTTGCAGGTCTGAACCCGGTACCTATAGCCCAAAACACAATCGACCCAACCTTGACTAATGATAACCATATTTCCTTGAAGCAAAAGCTTGCGAAAATCATTGGCTTGGTGATTGGGGTCCCTTGTGGTGTTTTGCTCTTCTCCTTAATTGTTTATTTCTTGTTTGTGACATGCAAACGTCAGAAAAAGAAGGAAATGGAGTCTGCAGAGGGTAAGACAAGTGGTGATACACCTGTGTGGACCCCACTCTCTCTCTACGGGATTTCAAATTCGCAATCTGATGTTTCAACCAAGACGAATACCACTGGTACAGGTACTGGTACCGGTAATGGTAGCTACAACTCATCTCTACCGGCCAATTTCTGCCGGTATTTTTCATTCACCGAAATTTTGGCAGCGACAAATGGGTTCGATGATTCCCAAGTTCTCGGTGTTGGTGGGTTTGGAAAAGTTTACCGGGGCGAAATCGATAAAGGGTCAACGAAGGTTGCAATCAAGCGGGCAAACCCATTATCCGATCAAGGTCTTCACGAATTCCAAACAGAGATTGAGATGCTGTCAAAGCTCCGTCACCGTCACCTTGTCTCTCTTATCGGGTACTGTGAAGAACAAGATGAGATGATATTGGTCTACGATTACATGGCTCACGGGACACTCCGAGAACACCTCTACAAATCCCAAAATGCACCTCTTACATGGAATCAAAGGCTTGAAATTTGCATAGGTGCAGCTCGGGGAATCCACTACCTCCACACAGGTGCCAAGCATACTGTAATCCACCGTGACGTGAAATCGACCAACATTCTTCTAGATGAAAAATGGGTTGCAAAGATGTCAGATTTCGGGTTGTCAAAAACAGGACCCGCATTGGACCAATCACATGTAAGCACAGTTGTAAAGGGGAGCATCGGATACCTAGACCCAGAGTACTTTAAGCGGCAACAGTTGACAGAAAAATCTGATGTGTACTCCTTCGGTGTAGTTTTGTTCGAGGTGTTATGTGCAAGGCCGGTGATAATTACTAATCTGCCAAGAGAGCAAGTGAGCCTGTCGGAGTGGGCCATATTTTGTCAGAGGAAGGGAATTCTAGAAGATATCATAGATCCATACCTAAGAGGCAAAATTGCGCCACAATGCTTCAAAAAGTTTGCAGAAACAGCCAAAAATTGTTTGGCTGAACTTCCTATCGACCGACCGACAATGGGCGATGTGCTTTGGAACTTAGAATTTGCTCAGCAGCTGCAAGCAAGTGCAGAGGAGAGTGGGAGTATGATTGGTGGGACCACCTCAGCAGAGGAGAGTCCATTTGTATCCCATGGAAGGAGAGAGCTATCTGATGAGCCTACTAGCGAATCGACTAGCATTACAACTACTTCTTTCAGCATGGGAGGAAGGAGCATTGCAAGTGCAGATTCTGACAGGCTCACGCCTAGTGCCATTTTCTCACAGATCATGAACCCAGAGGGGCGGTGATATCATGTGAAACTTGTTTGTTTGCTTTTAGTGAATGTAGTATCTAAGTATTTATTGATTGGCAATAAATATGTTGCCTTGATGTTCCAACAAACTAGATATGTTGTAATGGTTAATTATCAAGTACATTATATCAATTTCTTAAATAAAATCGCTAGTGTCTTCTGCTTTGTTATTTCCTGTATTTAATGACCACATCTGTTTTTATTTTCTTTCTTTCTTGAAGTAAACAAATTTTTTTTTTTTTGAAGGTTGGAGGCTGAAAGCCCGCCAACGTTTTGTATTAATAAGAAAATTATTTACAAGCCAGAAGTAAACAAATTAAAAATAACTTCATTTTAGTGAGTTAGCTGTCGTATAGGTACTAAGGATATATTGCTCTGATGATGCTTCACTGCATTATTATATAGTTTCCAGTTTACAAAGAAACTGTATATCTCATATCTGCTTTGAGCAAGCTTATGCTATGATGTTCAATTGAATAATCTCGTTTTTTCGTATGTGTAATTTGTACCCATGTTTGAAATAGCAACTGATAAACTGGAGACTCAATACATGAACATATTCCATTAAAATACTTGTTTGGACCATCTTAAAATTAATGAATATCGAGGAAACTTTACAGTGTCGCTTGTTTGTTTGTGAGAAAATCTTATCAACATTGTTCGCTTGTGACCTAATGACCCCGTGCTTGATAGGTTTCCCTGAGCTTGATATCTGATATTTTTATTCAGGCTTTTACTGGTCAAGGCACAGGACTTCAGAGTGATAGGGACCCTGAGGTTGATTTCTGATAGGTTCCCTTGAGCTTGATTTTTATGAGCTATTATTGAGATAATGTAAATCGAACAGCCAAATACATAATAGATCTTGCTTAAGCAAGTGGAGATTATTTGTCCAATTCCGAAGGAAATTTATCACACGAAGTTTCACATCTTTTATGTTTCAAAACAATAACTATAAAATTAAATCAAAAAATACAATTGTTAAAGCGAAAAAGGTGATGGGAAGGCGATTTCACCTCATCCCTACCGGTGATGGGTGGTCCAAACTTGTACGTCTCCATCAACGAAACTCAACCTCATCAAGCAATGGTCCTCTGCGCCGCTCAGGTACTTCTAACAACTTTACTGGGGAACTAAGTCAAAAGGGGAAATCATTTCGTCCTAGGCACAACACACAGTACTAACGGCCAAATCTCACCAAACGCCATGGCAATGCCAACCCAAGGTACAGGCCTAAGTACAAGTCAGAGGGGAATCTTACCTCACTCTTTTTGTACCCCCATGCCTTACCAAATCCCTACCAAACCCAAACCAAGGACAGAAAGAATGTCTATAAACATTCTTCTCCTCTGCTCTCCCTCCTTCCATCACCTTTTCAAAAGCCTCCAACAACCGGCTCCCACATCATGACAAAAAAAAAAGGAAACTCCAACGTGAAACAGTTTCCTTCCCCAGCAACCAAGACCACTCCCATTCACTCTCAGGGCAGGTCCTATGCCCAGACGGTTTCAACACACAACAACATCCATCTAATTCAGCATCCGACCCGCTACCTGCAACCGATTTGGAAAAGTTACTTGAATGAAAATCCATGGACCTTTGCCTCGCCTCACACTCAACACACCCCTGACACAACCCCTCATGATACCCCTGAACCACTGCCTCTACCTCCAGACCCTGCGCACCACCTTTGGAGGGGTAGATGCTACAACTGCCTAAATTTGGGTCATGACCAAAATGAGTGTACTCGCATGAAACGAGTCTGTGCTAAATGTTGGCAAACCGGCCACGAGGCCAGAGCATGCACATTCGTCCCCACGGTCAAACCACCTCCTTTCGATCCATTCAAACCACGCGGGAACTTGGGCGAGGAGCAGATGCCAAAGGGACGACCAAAGATAACGATGGTCTTCGTTCCGGAAACTAATCAAATGCAACAAGATGCAAGTGAAATGCAACGTGCTATTGTTATCGACGCACGGCTACGCGACCAACACAATATCCATATTCTGCAGTCCGTTCTCATGGCAACATGTGCCACCCCCTTCCCATTCCCACTCATTGAACTGAACCCTAAACAGTATCTCTTACTGCTGCCACCCGGCATCGAAAGAGAACATTTTCTAAACGCACATTCCGCTCACCTCGCTGACATGGCATTTGTGGCCTTCCCATGGAGTGCGGCAGTCAACAGTACACCTATGAGAATGGAGTTTAAAGTATGGGTCGAGCTCATAGGAATGTCGCCGTGTTCATGGACGGTAGAACACCTCCTACGGGCGGCAGGTTCTATGGGAATTGTGCTAGAACATGCACAGATGACGGGTAGAGCTTCCCTTGAGCGGATGCGTGCCGTCATCGCAGTCCCCAAACTTGACCTCGTCCCGGAAAATGTCATGGTCTGGGTCCGCGGAGTAGCACGGCAAGTCAAGGTGGCCGTTCACGCATGGATTGAGGAGCCTATCCCCATGTCGATCCCGCGAGACACCACACCACCTCAGACTTTCTTCGAACAGGTTCGTGGTAAACACATCACAGCATACGCCGCAAAGCCGAGTGAGGAGGAGGCAGGTCATGAAAACCTGACGGTGGACTTCGACACCCTCTACGGCGTGTGGTCGACAATGGAGCCCGGCTTAGAGAAATCTAAGTTGCATGATGTCCTTAAGAACAGTCCCCGCTTTGAGGAACGTCTAAAAACCATCTCTCACCAAGGCCCACCCAGGCCCGACCCGGAAAACACACGGACACCGACATGCACGCCGACGGCAGCTCAGCTCAAGGGTAAAGGTTCGGTACTGGACAGCTCCGGTTCATATCCGAATGGAGAGGTGCAACAATCCAATGAAGGGACAAATGGAGAGGTGCAATTTCAAGTAACACCAATTAATGACGCACTCTCAACAGAGCACGCGCGCCGCTTGGGTATAGTGGTTTCGGCGCAACCAGTACATTTACATTTATTCTCGGGCCCCACCTTAACGGATAATCAGACTGTTTCTCCCGAGGAGAATCAATTTGAAATAGGAGTTAAAAATGGGGGGGAACTTATTCTTCACGCTATTACAAAAGGCCTGATAAAGGCCCAGCAGGAAAAAACTCAAACTGAGGTCACGGCCT
The DNA here is from genome assembly GCA_025461125.1 of Carex kokanica. Taxonomy (NCBI): domain Eukaryota; kingdom Viridiplantae; phylum Streptophyta; class Magnoliopsida; order Poales; family Cyperaceae; genus Carex; species Carex kokanica. The sequence goes on along the minus strand of JAJGRX010000604.1, from coordinate 1,072,772 downwards.
CCCCAAAGACCAGCAACGAAGCCCAACCTAAATCCCCTAATCTGGACCCAATCATCAAGCCCCTTTACCCAAAAGAGCTATGTGGAGGAGTAGATTTACCAACAGATGTAGACCCACAAGTGGCAGCCAATTTCGCAGCTAACCAGGGACCCCATGTTAGATGCCTCGTCCCCTATCTCTCACTTCCACCCACTCCCTTATCTCATCCATGGCTTTACACGGACCAGGAAATAAGTGCCCACAAGGAAAAAATGGGGTTCCCTGGAGCTCAGCCAACAACCCCGCTCGTCTCTGACCACGATTCGCTCAATAACGGGTCGGGCTCGGATGCGGATCTCGGTCAACCGGACCATAACGAGGAACCACAGTCCCCAACCAACCAGAGGCAATCAGATGAGTCCGAGGGAGGCAATGCCAGAGTAAAGAAGATGGCTAAAGGTGACTTACCAACACCAAGGAGGAGTGCTCGCATCTCGGAAATGCCACAGAAAAAGACATATTCTCCTAAAAAAACAAGGAGGAATAAAATGGGCTCTAAGAGTGACAGGAGGCCAAAGGGAGGTCGTTCCAAAATTGACAATGCCACACTCGAAGCAGCTATCCGAGAGGCCCTCGACGAGGAGGCATTGGCGGCCAAACCACTTGATGTCCACACGATCGAACAGGTAAATCTTTACTGTGGGACGCAACTTGGTGACCGGCTAATTCCATTGGAGGGAGCAAGTTCAAGCCGTGAGGTTCAGGCGGCCCTCATGGCTGGCTATGACATGGAAGAATCTATCCTAAAATCTCTCGAGTATGACCCGGAGGAGGATGCTTTTACCGATGAAGAAGAGGAGCCGGAGGAAGTCTCGGGGTAGAAATGCAATTAGTGCATTGCTTAACATCAGAGGGTGCTTTTTTAGTTAGTTTTATGAATTTCACAATTTCTTTTATTAGGAGCCATTGTCTGGTGCAGGGGTTACAACACCACTGTTTACTGCTCCTCTCCTTTAAGCAACAATCACTGGTGCTAACTCAGGTTATGCATCAGGGTAAGATGCTTTCTTTTGTCATGCACCGGTGTTTGGTGTTGTTGTTTTATGCTTTATTTTGTGTACTGTGCCCCGTAATCTGGTGGTTTTTGTGTATGAGCAATGCTTAGTTTAATTAATGAATTTCCCTTTTAAAATATTGAGTTGGAATGTAAGGGGGTTGGGTGACACTCAAAAATGCTCTGTCATTAAAGATGTTGTTATGGATTCACATTGCGATATTTTGTGCTTCCAAGAAACCAAGTGGAGTGAAAACTCCATTTTTCGAGTAAGGCAAGTGTGCCCAGCGGGGTTTAGAGAGTTTGCGGCATTAGATGCCAACGGAAGCAAGGGTGGAATAGTGCTCATGTGGAGTGCTATCTTTCAAACCATCCTAACTTCAGTTGGCACCTACTGCATAACTGTGATTATTAAAAGAGACAACTTCTCTATGATGATAATTGGGGTCTACGGACCTCAAAATGAGAGAGAAAAATTTGTTTTTTTAAATGAATTACGAAATATAAGAGCACTAAGTGACCTGCCTTGGATAATTCTGGGAGATTTTAATATTATCAGAACATCAAGCGACACAACTGGATGCAATTTAAATATGGGACCAATATTGCAATTTAATAGACTCATCTCAGATATGGAATTACTGGATATACCTCTGCAGGGACGACTTTTCACATGGACAAGTCGAAGGCCTAACCCAACTTTTTCGAGACTAGATAGGATCTTAATCTCGGGAACATGGAACTCACTCGGTGTTTCACATGAGCTGCGCGACCTACCGGCATCAGCATCGGACCATATACCGTTACTACTCACAGTTACACCCCACACCAATCGAAGGACAAAACACTTCAGATTTGAGTGCTTCTGGCTCAGACACAGAGATATTAAGGAGGTCGTATCAGGTGCTTGGAATTCGGTTTCTAACCAAAACTCTCCGGTGGCAAACCTTAGGAAAAAATTTAAAGCTGTATCAAGGCAGCTCAAGATCTGGGCAGAAAAGGAGTTTGCCAACAAAGAAACATACCTCAGAAGGTCTAAGTGGGTCTTACAGAAATTGGATAAAGCGGAGGAGTCCAGGAGTCTCAACGGATGTGAGTTCACCTTGAGAATTAAAATTAGGGAACACATCTTCCGTCTTGCACAGATAAACGAAACCAAATGGAAACAGAGATCGGGATGTCAATGGCTTAAGGAGGGGGACAAGAATACTAAATTTTTTCACGCTTCGGCAAATGCGAGGAAGAATTTCAATTCGATAGCCGGCTTATCGAGGGAAGACGGCTCACAAATTCAGCCACAGAATCTCGAGCAGGAGATGTTCCTTCATTTCAGCAAACTGTTCGCACCTCCTAGGCGGGCCACAATGCCTTTTGACCTGGCGGGAAGGATAGGCCCTCAATTCTCGCCCGCACTTAGACACCTGGACGATCCGATTACGGAACAGGAGGTTCGGCAAGCTATTGCACAGATGCCAAAAGGCAAATCGAGTGGCCCGGACGGCTTTCCCATAGAATTTTTCCGAATATTTTGGGATACCATATCGGGCGACTTCATGCGATTGATTCAGAGGTGGAACACAAGTGGATGTGACATCTCAATTCTAAACAAGGCAGCCATCACCCTAATCCCGAAGAAAGGACAGCCAACAATAATAAGTGATTTCAGACCGATTAGCGTGATCAACACATCGATTAAAATCATCACCAAGGTCCTCGCCAACAGATTACAACCGATGCTTGATCAACTTATCTCAAACAAACAGACAGCTTTTGTGAAAGGTAGATCAATTATGGAGTCATTCCTAGTGGCAAGGGAATATCTGTCTTTCTGCGGAAAAAATAAAATACCATCCATCTTGTACAAGGTGGATTTCGAAAAAGCGTTCGATTCAGTGGACTGGTGTTTTCTCACTAATTTATTGATTGAAAAGGGATTCCCTCCCAGATGGATTTCTTGGGTACTAAACATTCTAAAATCCTCATCTTCAATGGTTAGAGTTAATGGATCCACCACGGAGTTTTTTACACACACAAGAGGGCTCCGCCAGGGAGATCCACTATCCCCGTTACTTTTTATACTGGTGGCTGATTCACTCAATTGGCTAATCAAGAACTCACTGCCGGCAATGCATCCGCCGATTCACTTCCCACCACAGCCAATCCAGTACGCAGATGACACAGTCATAATCACAGAAGCGCACCCAAAGACCCTTAAAGTAATCTCCTTCATACTCTCCACTTACGAGAAACTCACGGGTCTGAAGATTAACCGTACCAAGAGCTCTTTCGTCCCCATTGCAATTAATGACCAATCCATACAAGTAATCAAGTTAATTCTGGGAAGCCCGCGAGCAAACCTTCCGATCAGATATTTAGGTCTGCCTCTATCGATTAAAAAACCAAAGAGGATTGATTATCTCACACTAATAGCAGCAGTTGAAGGCCGAGTAGCAAGCTGGAAATCGTCTTTTCTTTCTTTTGGGGGGAGGCTCACACTCATCAAATCAGTCCTTTCGGCAATGCCTTTACACTTTATGCAGGCCTTATTCCTTCCGAAGTGGGTTATCAAACACATTGATAAAATTAGAAGAAACTTTCTTTGGAAGGGTCGCGACATGTGCAAATCTATTAATTGTTTGGTGAACTGGGAAAAGACGTGCGCTCTAAAAATAAATGGAGGACTAGGAATCGTAAACCTACACACACAGAACAGAGCTCTACTAACCAAGTGGAATTGGTTCCTACAGACATGCGACAGGAGCAACTGGACTCAGACATTAAGACTCCTTTACGGGATAGAGGATGTTTCACATCTCGATAACCGTACAGGGCACTCTTTCTTCGTCAGAGAATTGGCATCGCTAAACCCGTTCTTTCATGCATCAACGGTACCGGAAGCGGGATCGGGACGAACTCTTTGGAGATGGGAGACAAGTGGTAACTTCTCTACGGCCTCGGCATATAGGATCATGCACCACAGGGGAGTCAAGTGTCCTTTCTATTCCAGACTTTGGAAAATGCGAACCCCACCCAAGGTTAGAGTTTTCATTTGGGTATTATTGCAAAACAAACTACTCACGAGGGAAATCCTCTTGCGAAGGGGATGCCAGATAACTCAGGGATGTGTCCTGTGTGGAGATGATTGCATGGAAACAGCCACTCACTTGTTCTGGGACTGCGCATTCGCAGCGACTGTGTGGCTCACTGTAATCAGGTCAACACGATCACCGACGACCTTGTCTGGTTACGAATCTCATGTTTCTTTTTGGAGGTCGCCAACCGCATTTTTGGACAAGGTACAGTTACAAACCTGGGACATTATTTGGGCGGCGACACTATGGTCAATCTGGCGTGAGAGGAATAATAGAATTTTCTCGCAAAAGACCAAGCCAACACGCGTGCTTTCAGGAGAAATCCTACGGGATGTGCAGCTGTGGCGAAAATGCTGCTAAACACCGTGCGGGGCAAGATTTTTCATAGCTTTACTTAGTGTCAGTGCTTAGTGTTAGGATAGTGTGTACATTTTTATGTTTACGACCTCCCCGGTCTTTGTTTTTTTTTTTAACCGTGTAAATATTTTTTCTTATTAATGAAAATCGTAAGATGGCAAGTTGCCACCTTACACTAAAAAAAAACTATAAAATTAAATATTAGCATATGAAAAATTGAAAGGAAAAAAAAAGAAAAACTTAAAAGAAACCGAATCAATTTAGACATGTGTGACCCGTGCTGAATTTTTGCAAAAAAAAAATTTAAATAGAAAATCGAAAAAATACCAACTAAAAAGAAGATCTGTAAGAAAAAAAAAAATTAAACATGAGAAATCAACCATTAACTATGGCGTCCAGCAGGGATACCATAGCCGAGTCCGACTCTGCTGCTTTTCCGAAAGAAAAAGCAGGAACGTGCTTTTCCAGATCCAACCATTCAAATTTGTCGAGATTTGTGCATGAAAAAGTTTCTTTATCGAGATACGCGAATGAAAAAATTTGAATAGTTGGATTCAAAAAAGCAGGAGCAGCAGAGTTCATTTCTACCATAGCCCATGGCGATCACACTGGAAAATAAAATTGGAAAAAAGAAACGGATTTCAACGTCATAAAATATGACCGTGCAAGTGAGGAAAAGAAAAAAAAAATGAACGCCACGGTTTATATACTTGATTGTGATAATTTATGCTACATACTAATTAATTAATTAATCCTCGAAAGTAAGCCTTCTTAGGCTTGAATTGTTTTTTTTTGAATAAAAATGTGGGTCTACTTAGGCTTGAATTGTTATCTGGTTAATTTAGTTTCAGATTAGTTAATTTGATTACACACATCTTATAGATGTTATTTTGTAGTAATTGAAGGTGAAAGTGACAAAAAAATTCTTTTGCCTAGGGTTGCTCATGAGCTGAGCTGAGTCTAAATTGGAGGCAACTCAGATTTAACTCGTAAACTCATGAGTTGAATCAACTCGAGTTGCTCATTCAGAATCGAGTAGGAAATTCAATTTGAAATCAACTTACGAGCAACTCAAGTTAACTTGTGACTCGTGTGCTAGCTCGCTTATCGGAACAGCATCATGTTTATTATCTTTTAATCTATTTGAGATTTTGACGGCTCCATTTAGGTTATGTGCTATTGAATTTTAGCTACTTTATTTGACTTCAATTCATATATTAAGTAACTGAATTCTAATGATATTTTATATTCAACAGTGATTTAATGATACCAACATAATTAGTATTAACTTGTTTAGTTGGGGAACGAGCAAAATAAATGGAGATCTGGATTATAATCTTCTTTTAATTAAACCCAAGTTATTTAGATGCGGATCGTGCACTAGTACAGAAAACGTGACCATACACAGTCCGAAGAGCTAATGTTATACGGTTACATGACCGTGTCAGCGAGCGTCGTGTATGAATAGGGGATACGTTGTACACGGTTACCAAACTGTGTTTATATAAATTTAATATACATGGTTAATAAATTCCAACCGTGTCATATCACAAAAAAAAGACGCTGAAAATGGTGATTTCTACACGGTCGAATTAACCGTGTGCAATGACTAGGGTTATATACACGGTTTCTACAAGTCATATGTGTATTATTTTCTTAACCATACACGGTTTGTTATTTAGAACCGCGTATGTTTTGTGTTTTTTTAAAAACAATTTATAATTGGTTAGCATCAATATTTAAATGTACAATTAATTACACATTCATATTTCAATAAATATTCAACATCACAGCATACATAAAATAATCAATCATATTCATTCAACATTCAACAAACAAAAAACGATATTTCAAATTCAACATACATATTCAATTATACATCCAATATTCCAATTCAACCAATATTCAACATAATCAAGTAATATATCTATAATATAAAGAAGGTTTTATGTAACAACTAACATTTTATTCAAAAGAAAGTAACAACTAGCAAAACACATGCATTAAAGTTAGTATAAATGTATAATGCAAGGGCCCAAAAGATGAGGCCTACTATGATTGTAAGAATACCGTTCTACCGCTTTTCAATCCAACTCCCTATAACTAGACATGTCGACCTCTTGCGTGTTCTCTAGAACCCAATTAAAACAATTGAACGATTGGACTCGATAGTTCCTAAAATTTCGCACTTCACTTTTACGGAGCATAAGTTTTTTTTATCAAAATCCTTAACAAGGGAAAAGATTGCTAGTACTTGATCTCAACTATCTTGAGATTTCTTCTTGGAGATGCTGCAACCACCGAAAAAATCACTAGGGACATCTCGAGGCACATAACATTCCTACAACCAATAACCAGTTAATAAATAAGGAGATCTTTACTTGACCATACAATTAAAAAAATTTAAGATGAGAGAATTAGTACTTTTGAAAAAAATAAAAACCTTACACAGTTCTCATGTTGAAGTAATGTAAGCTTCTTCAACTTTGACGAACTCTTTAGGATCTAAGTTTTCATTTGAAAAAATGAAAACCAACAAATAAAAACAGTGAGATCCGTCAAGTAATCAAATGTTGGATGTTCTAGAGGCAAAACTGTTGTGCGCAGTTCCTAAATTTAGAATAACATAAATATGATCAAATGATAATTTCAAATTAGCACAATTTGCAAAATCAAAATAATATGAGGTATTTACCATGTGTAGATTGCACTTGAAATGTAACTCCAGAAGTTCAACATTTGTAATCTTCTGGAGTAAGGCTGTCATCATCTTCAAGGAAGCTTCGGTTTCAGAGTCTCTCAAATTTATGTTGATTCATGGTAAAGAGGTCCACAGGTGCTCCCACCCCTTTGACATCACGCACGTCTGCACCGCCTCCTTGGTCACGAGTAGCCCTAAGATGACGAGAAATATTGGGTTGGACAAATTGTTGATGAAGTCACAATTTTTATCCATTGTGTAGGACTGTGGGTTAAAGAAACTCTTTTTTTATAACTTACCAGTGAATAGTTGAGTGAAACTGAATATTAGATTGGAAACTCTAAGAGAGAGAGAATGAAGGAGGAGGAGAGAAATAAAGAGAGAGAAGAGAACGATGAGTTGAGACTTATTTGATTAGATGCGGAGGTGCTGAGAATTAAAGATAGAGAAAAATTCGAAGAGGTGCGAAAAACTAAAACCCTAAGAATTACTCATACACGGATAAATAACAACAACCGTATAGAATGAATATCAATCAAACACGGTTTTTAAAAACAACCGTGTATAATATACAAAAATAGGCGTGAATTAACGAAACCTAATTCACAATATTTATACACAGTTGTTTCGACAGAACCGTGTATGTATGTATGTATGTATCAAAAATAAATAATGAAATCAAATGCACATATACGAATTTTACATATATTGAATCAAATAATATATGCTAGTTAGTGAGATATTATACTGATTTAACAAACAACAAGCATAATTTACATTGTCAATTTATCATAAAAGATATTTGTTATTTAGTGAGATACTTAAATCATGTCCGATTCCAATGTCGCTAATTTGAGCAGAACTATAATTTACCTTTAAATTGCAAACCTTAACCTTTCAACATTGTCAAGTGTTGCTGATCAATTCAGAGAAATTGCATACTGATTTAACAAATAACAAATATCATTGTCAATTTAAGCATGAAGGTGTGTGCGTATAACAAGGGGGCGGCCCTTCAAGAAATTAAATTTTTATAAGGGATTGGTTTGCCGAGATTTTTATTTTTACCCAATAAAAAATTATTTTAATATAATTAACCAAGTTTCTGAAAAAATTATATTTATACCCAAACCGTAAATATTATTTACGGTTTGAATTCGGAATTCAAACCGTAAATAATATTTACGGTTTGAATTTTTTTTTTTTTTTTTAGAGAAAAATAGCTAAAATGCTGAAATGAAATATAACACAAAAAAATCGAATTGTTTTATAAAATATTTGTTAGAAAATACGCTACGAATAGGGCCGATTTTGTGCTAAAATACGGTAAATGTACTAAAATGCTGAAATTACAATAATTATGTAGAATTATGCTAAAATACGGTAAATTACGCTAAATTACGTATAAATTGGGATGATATTTTCACTGAAAAGGCAAAAAACGACGACGAAACTTTAAACGGCCATAAAAACGGCGCTCGAGTGTCCGATTTCAGCAAATGACCACTTTTCGGAAAGCTTGTGAAAATGCGCATGCGTCCGTACTATCTTCGCCAGTTTTCCAAATTCAAAATCGCCAAAAAACAAAGAGAAGGGCCTCAAAACTTCAGTTGAAATTTCCGATTAAGATTGTCATTTCTATTCTTCAATCTACGTAGCTCAGTAAATTAGTTATCTAATGAACTTGTAGAATACCAATTTCTTTTTTTTTTGGAATTTTTTTACTATTTTTTATGATTTATGAAAGATGCCACAAAATCGGCCCAATTCATACGTAATTTAGCGTAATTTACCGTATTTTAGCTAAAATGCTGAAATTAATTCTACATAATTATTGTAATTTCAGCATTTTAGTAAATTTACCGTATTTTAGCATAATTATTGTAATTTACCGTATTTTAGCACAAAATCGTCTCTATTCGTAGCGTATTTTCTAACAAATATTTTAAAAAACAATTTGATTTTTTTGTGTTATATTTAATTTCAGCATTTTAGCTATTTTTCTCTAAAAAAAAAAAAATTCAAACCGTAAATAATATTTACGGTTTGGGTACAAATATAATTTTTTCCAAAACTTGGTTATTTATATTAAAATAATGTTGTTTTTGGGTAAAAATAAAAATCTCGGATTGGTTTGAGAAAGCACGAATGATACATACGCGATTAATAATAAAAAATTTTGTTTGGATATTTAACATTGTTGTACACGGTTTATACCTTAAAGACTGTGTATGTTTGTCTAACATCGTACACGGTTCAGTATTAACAAACCGTGTACAAATATTAGTGATTTCCGTACACGGTTCGATACTAATGGACCGTGTGGGTATGTATGAACTTTTTTCGCGCAAGCGTCTCTCTCATTACACACTGTTAATGTGGAATTTTTTTCACATTTGTGTATAATATGTCAAGTATGGTCGTATTTTCTGTACTAGTGACGAGAATAGGAATATAAGATTAGTGTCTAGTTCGAGTCCAATCAAGTTAATTCCAAACAAGTTGGAGACAACTTGGGTGAGTCAACTGAGTCAGTCAACTCGAGTTAGTTTTAACTCGAATTATTGACGAGTTGAATCCGAGTTGATTTGAGTCCACACCTATTTTGCGCCCTGAAAATCTTTTTTGACGCACTGTTCTTGTTACGAATAGGAAATTAGGATTGCTGTACAGCTCGCAATCGTTCAACATAGATATCTAGTCTATTAAAGTACTGTTTTGAACTTAGAAAACTCATTGAAGATTTATATAATTTCACCTTATTTTTCCAATTCCGAAGAACTTTCAATTCATCACACGAAGTTCACATCATTTTTGTTTCAAAAACCTCAAAACATTTAGTATAATAATAACAATAACTATAAAACTAAATATTACCATATCAAAAATTGAAAGAAAAACTTAAAGCAACCGAATCAATTTAGACATGTGTGGCTCGTGCTGGATTTTTGTAAAGGAAAACTTAATAATTCGATAATTTCTTTTAAATTTTCTGTAAATTGTGTGGCCCGTGCTGAATTTGTGTGGCAGATCAAAGGAAATGCTTCAATTTCTTTTAGAAATGCATAAAAAAAATGAATTATTCCCGAAATTTTTATTGATATCTTCAATTAAAAAAAATTACGTAAATGCTCTTGATTTTTTTTTTAAATGTCCCAAACGTCAGGATTTCACTTCCTAAAGGACCGTCAAGAGTGAAAATTGAGGAAAATTATTCATCAATTAATTTTCTTAATAATTAATATCAACCCCACAATATAAATCCTTACTAAATGACAGTAAAACATAAATACTGTATTAGTTCAATTAAAAAAAATGAGAAGCATTATTCTTTCGGACGAGCGTATATGAATGCTCTAACAAGTGTACACGATTTTACTGCATGATCAGTGTGTGATAAAAGAAATACAAACTTTTCCACGTCACTGATTCGTGCCTTTCTGTTATAATGTATCTCTACTAATTTTTCTAAGTCATTTCTCTCATTTCTAAAGCACATGTAGGTTGTAAATGTATTTCTCTGAAACATCTCTCCTAAACAGACGAGGCTAATGCGAGGGATAAAGCAAAAGAGACGATATCTTCATCGAGAAGGCGATCTGTGACGAAAAAAACTTCAAAAGGGCGTATCTCGGCGCTCAAGTGTCTGATTTCAGAGTATGACCACTTTTTGGAAAGCTTGCGAGGAGAAGATATAGATTTTGAATTATTATCATTCATCACGATAACGGTGCAGTCATAATTGCAAATAAAAAATGAAGAACCTCAAAACTTGAATTGAAGTTTCTAATTAATTCTTTCTAATTTTTTATTTTGTACTCATTTATCAAGTTATCTATTTTGTACTACTTTTTCTTAGGTATTGTTCGTAGAAATGTATGAAGTCTCAGATCTAGTTTTTTTTTTTTGTTATATATATATATATTTTTTAGTTCAAATGTTATTCATGTAAATGTTTTAATTTTGAAAATTAGTTTAGCGTTTTTGGTATTCAGGTCTAGGGTATGCTATAAAAAAAGAAAATTGCTAAGATTTAGTTTAGTTGTTTATCAAAAATTTAATTTAGTGTTTTCCTTTTGAGAATTAAAAAAAAAACGCGAGCAATCCTGACGGTTGGGCATTTTCAAAAAAGAAAATAGAGAGCATTTGTATAATTTATATTAATAAAATTTCGGGAATTATTCTATTAAATTGAAATTTTAAGACGTCTATCTTTTTTATTATTTTTAATGAATTTTTCTAAAATTAAAAATTCTGCTGGGATGGCGACTGGAGGAGCGCACTTTGTAGTCTTTCTAAGAGTCAAACCACTAGACTGAAAAATTCCTTTGGCGTCCCCACCACTAGACGATTGCGCTTCGAATGTTATCTTCTTTATTTTCCGTCCTTTACAAAAAGAAATTATTCTTTTGTTTACATTGCGCTACATCTGAGTCGTAAAGTTTGTGATTGAATAACTCGTTTCATACTCTTAATAATTAATTTTAATCATGAGAAATCCGTGTGTAGTTTGATTAAATAATTTCTTAAATCATCAGGAACATTATGCTTCTCTCGTTTATATGCACGCATTTGTAATTAATATTAACTCGTTACATGGTTGGATACACCACAAATCCACGTGAAACCCGAACCGGAATTAAGAATAGTAAAAGAATCTTTTGTGTCCTTCCACTAGAAGCCGTGTTCAAGGATTTCTACACTTCACATGTGAGGTTGTTAACCACTAGAAGCCGTGTTCAAGGATTTCTGGACTTCAATCAATAACCAGTTTGCCTTAGCATAGATAGCAGTAGAGCAATCACCGCATGAATAGAAAGGGAGCGAGTTTGGCACTAGGCGCAGATCAAGCATTTTGTCTACCTCTCTCATCTTTTTCTCCTTCTCGCTCTCTGCTCAGGTAAACCCCTTAGTTTCTTCCCTCAATTTTTTTATATGTTTACTTAATTTCTCGCACCTGATACTATGTTTTTTTACAGATGATTCTTCTACTCCACATGGAAATATATCCTTCTTTCTGTTTTTGTCAGCTAGTTTGTAATTTGCCCCTCATAAATTGAGCAAATCTTCACTAAAAAACCTCCAAATTTCACCGCTTACCAGGACCCCAATTCAAGCAAAAAATGAATTACGCAACCTTTCTTTCTCTCCTCTTAATATTTGGGTCTCCTCTTTTGTCATTCTATTTCACCGTCCCGGCTCTTGCTGCCAACTCTACTTCCAATTCCACTCACATCCTACTAAGTTGTGGCACATCAGAAACCAGCACAGACCATGTTAACAACCTCATATGGATTGGAGACAGTGAAACAAATTACATCTCTCAAAAAGCCAGCCAAACTTCACCTATCCCATACGGAAGCCCACCGGTACCGTACAATAATGCCCGTATCTTCACCTCAAATTATACCTACACTTTCCCTCTCTCTCCCGGCCGCTACTTCCTCCGCCTCTACTTCAATCCTGCCAACTATTCAAACCTCATCGCATCCGACTCGTATTTCGGTGTCACTGCGGGCCCCTACACTCTTCTCTCCAACTTCAGTGCTTGGATAACCGTGACGGCATTGACATATGATTACCTTTTTCGGGAGTTCTCAATCAATGTCACCTCAACTACCCTTAATTTAACATTTGCACCATCTACAACGCAACCAAAGGCATATGCATTTATAAATGGAATCGAGATCATGTCCTCTCCTGATATTTTTAGTACTTCGTCAGCTTACATGGCTGATGGTACTAATAGCCTGTTTCCATATGATTCAGGTATGGCTTTTCAAACAATGTACAGGCTCAATGTAGGTGGCCGATCCTTGAACCGTTTTGAAGACTCGGATTTGTACCGCTCATGGGATGACGACTCAAACTATATTTTCGCTGCAGCTTTTGGTGTCACCTTTCAAAATGACACTAATGTGACAATTGAATATCCACCAAATATTCCACAATATATTGCACCAGTTCAAGTGTACGAGACGGCACGATCAATGGGTCCAAATCCACAAATCAACTTGAATTACAATCTCACTTGGATCCTAAACGTAGATGCTGGGTTCAATTACCTCCTCAGATTCCATTTTTGCGAGATACAGTACCCGATGACCAAGGTTAACCAGAGGGTATTCTTTATTTACATTAATAACCAGACAGCACAAACCCAATTCGATGTTATAGCATGGAGTGGAAAAATCGGTGTACCCACTTACATGGATTATGTGGTTATTCCTCCTGGTTCTGGGTCGAGTCAAATGGATATGTGGGTTGCACTTCACCCGGATCTTTCGACAAAAACTGAGTATTTTGATGCAATATTGAATGGTCTTGAGGTGTTTAAGATGAGCAATGTCGAAAACAACCTTGCAGGATTGAACCCGGTACCCCCACCACAAAATATAGTGGATCCAACCCGGGCTTTTAACAACAAGCATAAAGCGTCAAAAGGAAAGGTCGTGGCGATTATTGTTGGTGTAGTTGGCAGTGTTTTGCTTCTCTCTTTCATTGTTTGTATTTGCTTGTTTATGATTTACAAACAGAAGAAAAAGAAGGATAAGGTGTCTGAAGAGGGAAAGGTAAGTGAAGAAGCGACTGTATGGACTCCACTCTCTTTTTACGGAATTTCAAATTCCCAATCTGATTTCTCAGCGAAGACAAACACCACTAGTACAGGTACCAGTACTTCTAACGGTACAGGTAGCCATAACTCTTCTTTACCAGCTAATATTTGCCGACATTTTTCTTTTCACGAGATTTTGGCAGCCACGAATAGATTCGATGAAGCCTTAGTTCTCGGTGTTGGAGGGTTTGGAAAAGTTTACCGAGGAGAAATTGATAATGGATCGACCAAGGTTGCAATTAAGCGGGGAAACCCGTTATCCGAGCAAGGGATACATGAATTTCAAACCGAGATTGAGTTGTTGTCCAAGCTTCGTCATCGCCACCTTGTCTCACTTATTGGTTACTGTGAAGAGGAAAATGAAATGATATTAGTGTACGACTATATGGCCCGTGGAACACTCCGAGAGCACCTCTATAAAACCCAAAATGCACCACTTACATGGAAGCAGAGGCTCGAAATTTGCATTGGTGCTGCTCGTGGGCTGCACTACCTCCATACAGGCGCGAAACATACTGTAATTCACCGTGATGTCAAAACTACCAATATTCTTTTAGATGAAAAATGGGTGGCGAAGGTTTCAGATTTCGGATTGTCAAAAACAGGACCCACATTGGACCACTCGCATGTGAGCACAGTAGTCAAAGGGAGCTTCGGGTACCTAGACCCCGAGTACTTCAGAAGGCAACAATTGTCCGAAAAATCTGATGTGTATTCCTTCGGCGTGGTTTTGTTTGAAGTCTTGTGTGCAAGGCCACCGATAATAAGCGATGATGTACCGAAACAACAGGTGAACCTGGCAGATTGGGCCCTATTTTGTCAGAGAAAGGGTGTTCTAGAAGAGATCATAGACTCGTACCTGAAAGGCAAAATTGCACCTCAATGCTTAAAAAATTACGCCGAGATAGCCGAAAAGTGTTTGGCTGATCAAGGTATTGACCGACCAAGCATTGGAGATGTACTTTGGAATTTGGAATTTGCACTGCAATTGCAAATAAATGCAGAAGAAAGCGGGACTGTAGTTGGTGGGACCACCTCTGGAGAGGAGACGCCAGCTTTCATTCTCAGAAAGAAAGAGCTAGCTGATGAACCTACTTCCGAATCGACTAGCACTACAAATACAACTATGAGCATGGGAGGAAGGAGTATTGCGAGTACAGATTCTGACAAGCTCACGCCTAGTGCTGTTTTCTCGGAGATCATGAACCCGAAGGGACGGTGATATTTATTGTAAAAGCTTTACCAGTTTTTTTTTTACATAATTTAGTAAATATGTACTGATTATCAAATAAAATTTCTCTTCATTTTAATGAACTGCATCTGCTAATGGTTAAAGATCGATCATGATGCAGCTAGTGCTTAAGGCGTCTGCTTTAGTTTTGCTCTTTTTTATATTTAATCGATTACTTCTATTATATTTGTCCAAGTAAGATTACCAAGAACTTGATCTTTAATTTGTTGCCTATTGGTTCAGTGGTTTTTGGAATTGCAATCAATATAGCTCCTCAATCAATTTTTTTTTTTTTTTTTGAGATAACCTCAATCAAATTTTTCCGTGTGCATAATCTGGATGTGTTTTGTTTGAGGTAGGTGTCAACAGGTACGAAACAGGTTGGATGGAAGCATTTTTATAAAAATCTTATCCGTATTCGTCTTATCGAATATGGTATGGGTCAGGTAACGGACAAAAGAGTGTCATTAAATAAAAATATACGAGTAAGGAACAGTCTTTTATCTATACCCTTATCTGTTATGACAACGAGAAAAAAACTTTACCCTTGCCCTATCCGATAAGCTAAACGAAAAAAAAAACTTATTTATACTCGTCTTATCAAATACGGTACGGTACAGGGGTCGGGGAAACGGGTGAAAGGGTGTCATTGACACCCCTAGACTTTGAGTTCCCTGCTTTTCTATTTTCTTTACTATTTTTCAAATTGAAAATAAAAAAGTTGCACAATTATTGTATTGACCATGATTTTTTTGGTTGGTACTTCTTCAATATGAAATCTGCTTTTAGCTCGTACCTATTTGGAGTGTTTCTTTGATAGATCAAATTTTGTTTTGCCAAAGCCTAAACCTACATCAATTAATGCCAAACAATTAAATATTATCTTTTCTGGTACAAAGTGCAATTGCATACCACCTATCATCCATTATAACTGAAAATGAAGTTATTTGTTTATGCAAGTTTGGGGTCACTTTCCAGCCAAGAAGGTTCACACAGCATTTTGAACTGTGAAAATATTGTGGAATTCATAGGTAGAGGACAGCTGACTTGGGTCAAGTCGTCACCTTTTAATTTTCTTTTTCTATTTGTTTGCGGTTGTTATTGCTTCGTCTATAGTGGTAGAAGATATAATCATGTGATAAATCTTAATAGTCTAAAAATCTGGAATGGTCGAAGTGGTGGGACCCAGTGAATAGGAAAGGTTTGAATTAGTCAAAGATGGACCATTATTCCACTAAAGGACTTCCACGACGGCTACATTTTGACGAGGCAGTCAACAGTTAACGTCATTCTTTTATTTGATAATAAGAAGACAAGAAATTACTGTGCACCTCTTGTTGCAACTAAATAATTAATATTTTTTTTTAATTAAATGGTTTCGCTACATTTCAATATTTTTGAGATGTAATTTTTGAAAATTGAATTCACATTTTTCTGAAAGAAAAACAAGAATTCATATTACTGCATTATATTTGTGCTCTAAATAATTAATATATAATTTATATAATATAAATATCATTTGTAAGTGTTTGCACTCAATATAAAAAATATTTATTATTTTTCTTTTTTGAATAATTATAAAAAAAATTAGTAAAAGACTTTATTAAATGACATTGGTAGTATGTGTCACTAATTTTAAAATTTATCAGATATGATTCAAACGAGGAATCCAAAGTGATCCACTTTTTGAGTGATGTCAAATACAAAATTTATATATTTATTTTAATTATTTTAGGGTGTTGTTGAGTCCACCAAGCTCTCTTGTGAACTCAACGTTAAAACCTATCAGATTGGCTTCAAATGACGAATATGAGCTGTTGAAACTCATCTACCTTACGAGTGATATGTCTACATAAGAAAAATTTTAAACTTTCGAATAAATTTTGTATAGAGTCAAGCGGACAAAATTAGAAGATTTATAAATTAATTTTAATGCATTCATTTTTTTATCGTCTTTTGACCACTTGACTCTATACAAAATTAATTTGAAAACTTAAATTTTTTGCATGTAGACGCATCACTCGTAAGGTAGACGAATTTCAACAGTTTAGATTCGTTATTTCAAGTCAATCCGATAGATTTTAGAGTTGAGTTCACAAAGGGGCTTGGTGAACTTAAGAACACCCTAGTTCTACTTGAAAAATTAATACATTAAAATGAACTTAAAAAGCCTCCACATTTGACTGCTTGACTTGATACTTAATAAAATTCAAAAACTTATAGATTTTGCATGTAAACACACCTCATGAAATAAATCGATTTGAACAGTTTGAATTTATTGTTTGAAGTCGATTTAATAGGTTCTCAAATTTGTAATTATTAGGTTGAAATACTACCGATGTCATGATAGCTGGACTCATAAATAAAAATATAACTTTCAAATTTTGATTACTAGTGATAGGTATAAACACTTTTATCATTAAATATAGGGTAAATTTCGCTAGAGGTCACTAAAATTTGTCCTTTATCACGAACTGATCACTCAAGTTTGATTTGTCCCTTTGTAGCCACTGAACTTTTCTGTCTAAAATATTAACATAATATACTTATTCCGTCCAAAATACTAATAAAATATGCTCATTCCGTCAAAAATACTAATGGAATATGCTTATCCTGTCCAAAACACTAATGGAAAACTTATATTTTATTATTTTTTAAAATGAAAAAGTTATAGAGTAACTTGATTGAGACAAATGAAAAATTCAGTGGCTATAAAAGAACAAATTAAATTTGAGTAACTAATTTTTCGTGACAAAAGACAAAATTCAGGGACTTCCGACGAAATTTACCCTCAAATATATATTATATATATATAATTTGAAAACTATAAACATATTTAAAGTGCAAGATAACAAATACATTAATAACAGATACAGTTATTACTTCTCTAGTTCATTCTCTTATTTTTACTTTTTTCACATTGTTAATTAATTAAAAACTAAACGCACGTCTCCGCTGGGATTCCATCCCTGATCTACTTTTTTTTTTCCTGTGACTAGAGGCTGGATAAGTTATGCACAAAGATGATGTTCGATCGTGGAGTGGAGTGAGATGTGGAGTATAGTTTTTCTTCACACTTAAACCATTAAATGATCAAAAAAGTTAATTTAGAATAAGTTATTTTTTTTCCTACGGATTAACTTATTTCACACTTGCAATAAGAGATTGTGTAAATTCCTTCATATTAAAACTGCCAAACGAGTAATAAAGTAGGAGTAAAATGAAGTAAGAAAAGAGACAATTCAGAGTGAGAGCATCTCCATTCCAGCAAATGTTTAGCAATTAATTTGAATTATGTCACTGAGTTTAGCAATTAATTAAAGGAATTCATAATTTCTAAATCACTCCATTCTAGAAATTTTAGAGTTGTTTTTAAAGCAAACTTGCTAATTTAAAAACTGTGGTACATCCCAGTAATTATATTAGCAATTAACATATCAGATTAGCAATTTAAAAGAAATCACCGTTGTAGATACTTTAAAGAATTGTTTTTAAAGCAAACTTGCTAATTTAAAAATTGTGGTACATCCCAGCAATTAACACATCAGATTAGCAATTTAAAAGAAATCACCGTTGTAGATGCTCTAAGTTACTCTTTTTCGGACGGATTAATTCACTCCATGCTTACTCCATATGTACGGTTCACTGTTATAAACAGAGATTCGTCTCTGACATTTTACCTTTTCAGACAAATTACTTTAAACCATAACTAAAGCTATCAAATGAGATGTAAAATATGAATAAGATAGAATCAGAAATTTAATCTTTCTAAAATTTTAAAGTAGCAAATAAACATGACAAAACGGATTATCACTGGTTCTCTCAGCCTTATTACCTCTACGTCAATGCCCTCTCAGCTCACTTATTTTTCATATACTCTATTTGAGAATAGAGTAGAACTAAGGTGTTCTTAAGCTCATTAAGCTCCTTTGTGAGCTTAACTCAAAAACCTATCTGATTAACTTCAAACGACGCATTCAAACTGTTAAAACCGATCTACTTCATGAGTGATACATTTACATGTCAAATTTTGATGTTTTTGAACTAATTTAGTATGAAGTCAAGCGGTAAAAAAAAGATGATTTATAAGTTAATTTTAATGAGTTCATTTTCCATTATTTTTTGACAGCTTGACTTTATACTAAACTAGTTCGAAAAATTATAAATTTGATATGTAAATACATCACTCGTAAAGTAAATAGGTTTCAACGGTTTGGATGTGTTGTTTGAAGCCAATCCACTATATTTTTGAGTTAAACTCACAAATGAAACTTGGTGAGCTTAAGAACACCCTAGTTCTACTCTACTTATTTAGGCTTTTGTGTTAATTTTGGGCTGGGTTGATAAGAACACGGAAAAAAATATATTGTTGGATTAAAAAAACAGATGGATTTTGCATAGCCAGTATTAATTAAAACGGCCCATAAATTAAATTTGTGCCATATCTCGTTCGAATACTTTAATTCAAGGCCACTTTTAATTAAAATGTGCAAACCTCCGACATTTGTATTAATATCCAAAATTAATTATATCCAGCTTAGCTGTTTTTTTTTTTAAAATGCCCAAACTGGCCTAAAAATGGCCGATTGGGTTAAAAATTAGGATTGGCCATTTTTTGACCGGTCAAGAAGATTTTTTTTTTAAATATTTGTTAGATTACTTCTTTTGATATATAATTAGCATAATTATACTAAAATACGCTAAATTACTTGAAATTATGTTAAATTATACTAAATTACGCTAAGAGAAACGATATCTTCACTGAGAAGGCGAAAAACGACGATGAAACCTCAAACGGCCATAAAACGACGCTCGAGTGTCCGATTTCAGCAAATGACCACTTTTCAAAAATCTTGCAAAAAGATGCATGTGTCGGTGACAGCTATGCTGTTTTTCAAAATTCAGAATTGCCAAAAAACAAAGGGAAGAGCCTCAAAACTTGAGTTGAAGTTTCCGATTAAGATTTTCATTTCTATTTTTCGATCTAAGTAGCTCAGTAAATTGGTTATATAATGAACTTGTAGAATACCAATTTTTACTATTTTTTATGATTTATGAAAGATGGCACAAAATCGGCATAATTTAGCGTAATTAGCATAATTTAGCGAAATTTCGTGTATTTCAGTATAATTAGCGTAATTAGCGTAAATTAGCTTAATTTAGCGTAATTTAGCGTAATTTAACATAATTTCAAGTAATTTAGCGTTTTTTAGTATAATTATGCTAATTTTACATCAAAAAAAGTAATCTAACAAATATTAAAAAAAAAAATCCTCCTGACCGGCCAAAAAATAACCGGTTCTAATTTTTAATCCAACCAGCCATTTTTGACCGGTTTGAACATTTAAAAAAAAAACTAGCTAAGCTGTATATAATTAATATTTTATAATTAATTTTGGATATTAATAAAACTGTCGGTGCAAACCTTATTCTCAGGCCGTTCTTTGACTGACAAAATGGTTTTATTTTATATTTTTGTGAATTCAGATTTGAATTTACTAATCACATGAAACATAGTTTAGAAAGACAAGAACATTGCCGAACGAAAGGACTTCTTGAAAACAACATATAATTTAGATACTTAACAACATAAGTATACAAGGCCCGTAGTTCTGGGCTAAGTCAGCCCAGTTATCTTTTGAAGAAACAGAACAGTAAAACTTGTTTCTTTATAAGAACTAAGAACAGAAGTCGTGCTCTTATTTTATTAACCGTAATTAGTTATATAGTTTATTAGGATTTTGAGAGAAAATCCTTTGGTTGTTTACAAAGTGCGATGTTGATTAAGCGAGAATAAAAAGAGTAATAAACATCAAAATTTTAAAGAAACGAAAAAAAAAAAAAAAAAATCAAATAACAAGAGTATTTCCCTTTCTTCTAGGTTGTCATCCGTTTAGAAATAGGGCCTTAAAGTATTGGTTTTATTCATTTTTTTTTTTTTTTTGATAAAACACCGTTTTTGTTGTATTCAAATAAGTACAGTATCAGTACAGTTCCTACTTTCTACATAAACAATTAAACATCAAACGAACTGCGACAATTTAGACTAAAACCAAGCAAACTACCAAACGACTGTAACAACGGTTCGGAAAACACACAAGATAAAAGTAAATCTAAAGATCTTCAAAATAGTGTTTCCAATGATTCAATGATTCAATTTTTCCGGTATGAAATATTGCACCTTTCATAAAAGTAAAATAATATGACACTAGTGATTATGAACGGAAACAATAATCATTGGTCTAAAAGTAAATTCACATTACAAATCATAGGTGTTGATTCGACACTACAGCAGTCTTACCCTTCTGCGACCGGCCAAATCGGTCATAGAAGGGTCAGGTGCCGGTCGTAGAAGGCCAAAATAGGTCGTAGAAAGGTCGGTTGGCCAAAATTGTGTTGGTTGAGCTTAGTAGAAATGGAGTAATTTAGAGGTACTGTCGGATCTGGCATGGGAGGAGGTGGTTGTGTAATGAGAAGCGAAGGAGGTGGTTGTGCGGAGGAAGTTTCAGGAGCGTCGGCCATAGTGCTCTGATACCATAAAATCAAATGCTATTCGGTTTTGTATTTTAGGTTTTCATTCTATGTTTTGTATTAATTTTAAAGAGATGAAATACATCGCCTTGATATAGGCCTACAGCTTATACATGAACTAAAAGTTAAAATAGAAGATGAGCTGTAAACAAAATTATTTTTTAGAGACAAAAATTGTTATTATGTGTAGTGTAGAGTTCTCAAGTGAAGACATAAATGGAGGGATCCATTTCTATCTTATTACATCATCGTCATTAACCATAAAACACGTACCTTATTATATACAACTATTGTACAGAGTAGAGAAGAGGTGAAGCGAATTCACAGCACCTTCATCCGAACACGGAGAGTCAAGGGGAGCGAAGAGCAGTAACCATATCCGTTAGATGGAAGCACATGCTCAGATAGACGAGACAGAGCGAGGAGCGGTGGCCAAATCCTCTAGATGAAAGCACCACTCGAATAAAGAGATAGACGGCGTGACCGAAACGGAAAAAAGGAGGGAAGGGCGGAAGGCGGAAGATAGAGCGAGAGAGCTAATCGACTCTCAAATCCTCAGATTTGAGTCTCCTCAGATATCGCCTTGGCGATATGTCCGAAGCTTGCGGAGTTCACATTCCACGAGTTTTAATAAAGCCGGGGGATCAAAAGAGGTCAAGTTTTAAAATGAATTTGAAATTAGTGGTTATGAACTTAAATAAAACAATCATTGGACTAAAAGACAATTCAAATCTTAGCAGCTGAATGGTTGATTGGATGAGTTTAAAGGGGCGAGGGTCAAGATGTCGAGTTTCAATGCCTTCTTTAAGAAAAAAAGAAAGTAAAATAAAATAAGTTAATAACTTGATATTATGGATCATTTAATCATTTATAATTAATTAAACCCTCTTCATAGTGTCTGTTATTAATATCTGGTACTAGTTGCACGACTGCACGAATCTCTTGTGAACAGAATCAGTATCTTTTACCAGTGATTGATAGCAGTGGTCCTCGGTTCCACACTCCACTGGTCTACTTGATCAGTCACGTGATTAGTATTAACTATTAAATATTTTATATTTTATTCTCTTCTAAATTCATAAATTCTAACTTGGACCTTATTTTTTCCAATTCAAGGAAAGAAAAAAAAGACAAGGTTTCCCCATTTGTCGTCCAATCCTTTTATTTAAAGCAGTGGCATTTAATTAAGCTCGTGATACAATGCGACACTGGGAAACCCCCCAATGGGAGAATTGTGAATATCCCTTGGATGAAGGGCCGAGATTTTCCGAATCCCTGCACGTGCTCACCCAGTGGAGAAGTAAGCGTGAGAATTACAAACTCTCTCCTCTCGCCATCGCCTTTCGTTATTGAGTTTGGTTTAGTCTCACCAAATCCCCCAATAGCAACGCCACATGACGGTTCGTGCGCTGTCTCTTGGCAATCCCTCTACGTGGCATTATCTGATGCCGTTGCTTTCTCTTCCAGCGACAGCTTGCCTCCGTGGCGGTGTGCTGAGGTGGTCCTGGGGAGTGGGGAATATATCGCAAATCAAGGCTTGCCTCACTTCTATTGAGTTAAATGACCGTATTAACCTTAATTAAGGCTTGAATCATTTGTTGGGGAATACATCGCAAATCATGAGAAAAATCAAAACATTTGGACTGGATATAAGTACATAATGTCATAATCTGATGTGACTTGCGAGGGATGGTAGTTAAAATCTACAGTCATAAAGTTGACGAATGGTTGATTCTTAATAGGGGATACTGTAGTTAGATTTTGACGGACTAAAATAAGATTTAAATTTTAAGTAGCAAAATTATTGCTTAAAACTTTGAAAGTTAATCCAATTTTTTTGGTCATATTTTATTTGAATACAAGCACACAAGCACATGCCGGTGTAGTTGCATATAAAGCATCACTGTTCAAGATTCCCAAATTCATAATTTTATATATTATACTAAAGAATCCGTATATGTTTTCGTAGTCACAAATCGCAATGACAACACACAACTTGGAACTGCTTTATTTAAACCACTTGGATGGAAGGATCAAATACATATACACATGGTCCATCCAAGTTCCCAAATTACATTGGTGCTTTATTATAAAAAGGAGGGATACAATTACATCTTTTTTTAATGACATATCATGACACTGTTTTTTATATAGGTTAATTTTGCGATTTCAAAATTCAAACAGTCGATCCGAACCGTTCAACGTGATCACCATATTAAAATGTGCTTGGAGATCAAATTTTATATTTTTTTGAATTTTTTTACTATTTATTAAGATGGTTACAAAATCGTTGTTTTTCAATGGTCCGAAAACAACGATTTTTGAAACCATCTTAATAAATAGCAAAAAAATTCAAAAAAATTTAAAATTTGATCTCCAAGCACATTTTAATATATCCATCATGTTCAACGGTTTGAATCGACTATTTGAACTTTGAAAATGGTAGGTGTCAAAGTGTGTCACCAAAAAAGGTGTAATCGGATCCCTCCTCTTTTATAATAGAGGAGGGATCCAATTACAATTTTTTGGTGACACACTTTGACACCTATTATTTTCAAAGTTCAAATAGTCGATTCAAACCGTTGAACATGATGGATATATTAAAATGTGCTTGGAGATCAAATTTTACATTTTTTTGAATTTTTTTGCTATTTATTAAGATGGTTACAAAAATCGTTGTTTTCCGACCATTGAAAAACAACGATTTTGTAACCATCTTAATAAATAGTAAAAAAATTCAAAAAAATGTAAAATTTGATCTCCAAGTACATTTTAATATGGTGATCATGTTGAACGGTTCGGATCGACTGTTTGGATTTTAAAATCGCAAAATTGACCTATATAAAAAACGGTGTCATGATGTGTCACCAAAAAAGGTGTAATTGGATCCCTCATCATTATAAAATACATATTATAATTATGTCATATCTTTATCATGACATTTTTAAGTCACGATTGACAAATTTTTGCTCAGCCATATATAAGCGTAAATAAAATATCTTTTCTAAAAAAATATTTACCCGATCAAGTTAGGAAACTGGAATGGATGGGCCCCAGGCAATCTGCGCCAGCATTCTTTTAAGAGGGATGCTTCTATGGACATAAAAACCTATTTGTAAAATGAACATATTTTCATTTTCAAAGTTCAAATAGTCGATCCGACCGTTCAACATTATCTCCATATTAAAATGTACTTGGAGGTCAAATTTTACATTTTTTGGATTTTTTTTACTATTTATTAAGTATTTTACAAAAACTGATCAAATTCAGACCATTGAGTTTTGTAAAATACTTAATAAATAGTAAAAAAATTCAAAAAAATGTAAAATTTGACCTCCAAGTACATTTTAATATGGAGATAATGTTGAACGGTCGGATCGACTGTTTGAACTTTGAAAATGAAAATATGTTTATTTTACAAATAGGTCCTTATGTCCATAGAAGAATTTGCCTTCTTCTTTTAATAGATATCTTAGGCACATCCTATTAATATTCCCGGGAAAAATTATTCTGTCAGTGATAGCACACACTGTGCGACTTGTTCATTAACTCACAGAGAATCTGAATTTCGCAAGAGAAACTTGATCTGCCACGTGGTCAAAGTCTGCAGGAAGAGTAAACGGGCACGCCGACTCTCATAAGGCTGACTGTGGGGCCCATCCGACCGAACCCTGCTACCATGGCGCATACCACGGTCACTCTGGCTCACTTGTGGCCCAACCGAGGTGGCCTAAGAATACGTATTTACCATCCTACCCATAGCTTAGCCAACTCTGCTGACGTCCACATTTATAGTTAGTTACATGGTTGACAACGAACAGTCCTCACTGTTCTGACGGCTCTCTCAAATAATAGAGAGATCACAGCAAATCAGAGCCGTTGAGTGTCCATCAGGAATCTACAATAAGGGTAATTTCGTCCATTTACCTACTCAGTACTGAGAACCACGTCAGCTTGGCTTCCAGCTGGACGGAGCAAGCCGGGGCATTGATGTAATTCACTCAGGATAAGATCAACAAAGTGCGATCTCTCGTCTTAAAAATTCCACTATCTTGTCTGCTATCTTTACTTTCCTCTCTGTTTTCTTTTCAATTGCTCACCTCTTCTCTCTCCTTCTTCCCTCCTTTTTTTCCCGCCATTGATCCAACCCCTTACCAAGACTAAACTCTAACCCGCCAATTAGAAGTATCAAGGGGTGTAACGCCGAATTTTCGAAAATTTCGCATGAAACCCCGGATTATCTTGTAGCAATAATTCTGTAAGCTCTGGTGCGATGAAATCGTGTGAAATCAGACACCAGGGCCAGTGTCAAGGGGCTTCGAAGGTGAAGTTCTCAGAACACGTGACAAGCACATGCAGATCCCTTCCTGACACCACAAGATTGGGTAAAACAGTGCGTATCCGCTTTGCGGATCCTGATGCAACCGACTCTTCGTCATGCGACGAAGAAGGCTCCTTCGGTCGCCGTGACGCTAGGCACCATGTGCATGAGATCAGTATCAAGATTCCTGCACCTACACCTGTACCCGCACTGGTGAGGCACAAGCCAGTAAGGAAGGCATCAATAAGAGAGCTCAATTCGGGTTCAAGGAACAGGTTTCGTGGGGTGAGAAGACGCCCGTGGGGCCGGTGGGCTGCTGAGATCCGAGACCCGTTAAGGAGAAAGCGGGTCTGGCTCGGTACATTCGACACAGCTGAACAGGCTGCAGCTGAGTATGACAAAGCTGCTATTGCTCTAAAGGGTTCAAAGGCCATTACAAACTTTTCGACCCGTAACCCACCCGAACCGAAACCAAAACCTGTTTCAAAACCTGATCCGCCCTATCGTTTTGACTCTCCAGTTTCTGTTCTCAGTTACAAAGATGAAGAGATGCTCTCCGAGTTCGGCTTTGGGTGCGGTTTTGGTGATGTGGATGCTTTTGGTCTCAGTGTCGACTTTTTCTCACCTTTGGATCTGACAGATCTCAACTGCGCACCGTTGGATCTGAAGATGGAGCTTGGCGACGTTGATGCAGACGTGTTCTCTTCTATGGGAGTGAATGACTGAAATGCCCTTTGACGCTTTGGGAATGGCGGGAGTTTCTACGGATTATTTAATGATACTGCTTACCATTTAGCGAGTTAATGCTTAGCGTTGTATGGTGTGCTGTCACGCGCGACTCCTTTAGAGGGGCGTGCCTTAAATTCTCCGGCTACAGCGCTGATAATTTTGTTTTTCTAGATTTTAAGATCTGTGTAAATATATTCGGAATATTATAGGCCGTCTCTAAGTCTAATGTCTCCCCTTCTAAATAACTTGTGTATATTTTTAAGAAGTTTGGAATACGTATCTAAACGATCATGAATTAAAGCGAGTTACGAAAAAAATGTATGAAATTAACAGCTAGTCAGATATTGGATTTGTTTATGAAAAGGAGTCGGCCAGAGTAAATAAAAATAATTACTTTTTTTGGGTGCTTGTAGGCTGTAGTTGAGATCCACGCAAGTAAAGTGGAAATGAAGCAAGTTATCTTCCCGCCCTTTGTGGTCTCCACTACCAAGACTATAATTTGCCGAATTCGTATCCTCTGCATTAACTCAAAAAGGAATTAATGAATCTCAACCGTTTGATCTGTTTTAAGATTCGTGCGGATTAGATCCGCACTAATATTGAAAAGCCCCTAGGCAGGAGCCGGATTACTCCATTTAAAATCAGACGGTTAAGATTCATTAACTCAAAAGATTCTCTTTTGAGTTAATGCAGAGGATACGCGTTCTAATTTGCCTAGTAAAGTGGAAATGGTTGGAAATTCAAGTCACATGGTCAGACTGGTGAAGAAAGAGAATATTATTCGAACATATCACGCCAATTTATGCAACGGGACCCACCAAGACTTCACGGATTCCTCTTGAGGTGTCTTTATTTGATCTCTTTTCTTTAACGATCCCAATTAGGTCCAGATCCACATTGAACGTACCTTGCAAAAGAAAAGCCAATTCGCATCTTATTGGACCTTAGACACGCTGTGCAAAGGCCCAATCCGACCCAGATGAAAAGCCAATAGGTCCAGATCCACATTAAACGTACCTTGCAAAAGAAAAGCCCATTAGCATCTTATTGAACCATAGACACGCTGTGCAAAGGCCCAATCCGACCCAGAAGTTAATTCGGGTATTTGAGCCCAATTAGAAGACCGGGTTCGTAATATCTCCTTTCAACAAACACGAGCTCCGGTCAGAGAAAGTATTCTCATGGCGGTCGCTTATTTCTCTCCATCCTTCACTGTCTCGCCGTCTCCCCCAATCCGCCCCGCTAACCGGGTTTCGATCCAAACCCGATTGCGAAGCATCCCGAGAGCGACGCTCACTATCGATTCCGGCTCCTCAGGCGGTGTCGCAGCGGGGACGCCGAAGGTTATGCTGGAAGTAAGGGGCCTCAAGGCAGTCGTGAAGGAGAACGGAAAGGAGCTTCTCCATGGAGTCGATATCACTATCCATGAAGGCGAGGTATATTCTTCTTCTTTGGTGTTTTCCACTGATTTCATATGTCAGCATGAAATCTTAGGTTCTAATCGAATTATTAGGGAAGTGTATTGGAAGTTACAGAGAAAACAGCTAGTTTGTATACTGAGAGGTGTTTGAACTTGATTGTTTTTGTTGGAATTGACTATTGAGTAATTTGAATAGGAAGGCAAGTGTAAGGTGCGCTGAATATTAACCTTTTCAGTTGTACTGTTAGAGAACTTAACAGCTCTGCTTCTTCTTTTCAATTTTGTAAATTTCATGATTTTAACAGGTTCATGCAATTATGGGGAAGAATGGATCAGGGAAAAGCACATTTTCTAAGGTAGTCACTTTCTAAACTTATGCTTTTACTGTTTGCATATGCTCTTGAGAAACCTTAAGCTCAAAATATTAGTCCTTGATTTGATGGTTTAGTATCTGGGTAAGTGAACTCGAACAAATTTCTAGATAGTGCTTCTTATGTAATTTTAATCCCTCTTCACATTGAGATTCTTTAATTTGAATTTCATGAGAATTATGGGGGCCTTTTGGCAGGGGTTAGGGTTATCGGTTAACAAAACATTCTTAGTCTTGTATGTTGGTTAAATATATAAAAAAGAGATTCACATAAAGGCCCTTGATAAAGTGGAAATTCATAAGCAAAACATTCAATGCTTTTTGCTTGGTCAAAATTTAAGGACCTTGATACTGGTATGTACCTTTTTATACCGACCTATGCCAACCGGGTTAGAGCATGTCCCCTTTATCTCAGGATGGGATTTTGTTCCTAGAGAAGTATGTACAAGCTGAAATTTAAGGACATCACTATTATTTTTAGTTTTTTATTAAAAATCTGGTGCTGTGAATATGTTTCACTAGTTCCTCAAGCTCTCCAGCAAATTTCTGAGCTTTGAAGACCATTTTTTTGTTTCAGGTTCTTGTTGGACATCCTGATTATGAAGTAACAGATGGCAGCGTCATATTCAAAGGAGAGAATTTATTAGAAAAGGAGCCTGAGGAAAGATCACATGCTGGTCTTTTCATGAGTTTTCAATCACCCATTGAAATACCTGGTGTGAGCAATTTTGAGTTCATGCTTATGGCACTCAATGCACGTCGAGAGAAAAATGGATTGAAACCCATAGAACCTCTTGAGGTACATTAAGTGTTTTCTTGCACTTGTATTTTTTTTTTTTTTTTTTTGACAAATTACATTATAGTAATGAAGTATCAGGGTCTGTCCAAGGGACTACTCTGACCTGCAAAAATGCCCGTTGATGAAGATAAAACCTAAATTATATGGTCCTGTTTCCAAACATCTTCATGTTGTAGCATTATTATCGAGTTGTTACAGAGTTTGTAGGCTGATATTCTCTTCTTCTTCTTTTTTTATAATGAGCGTTAATTTTGAACAAGTAACCCAATAATTTTTTCCTTATTTGCAATTGCTTCAACAATTGCCAAGCCCATAGGCTTTTTTTGCTTTGGGTTGAACTCTCGTGAAAATTAATTACCTTCTTTTTCCTTTTAATTCCCTGCCAGTTCTATGGTTACTTGGGTCCAAAGCTTGCTGCCCTGAAAATGGAACCGACTTTCCTAGATAGAAATGTTAATGAAGGTTTCAGCGGAGGCGAGAAGAAACGCAATGAAATTTTGCAACTAGCTGTAAGGAAATTTTTACATTTCGAATTTGAGATCTAGCCACTTGCTGTTGGAACTACCATTCTTTATCTTGTGCTAAGATTTAGACTTTTTGATGTAACTGGCAGGCTAGCTTCTTATCCTAAAAGTATTTATTACCACAAAGATAGATCACCTTATTTAAAATACATCTGTTTGACGCAATGTACTTTTGTTGATGTTCCTTTTGGACCTATGATGGTCATACACAATTTGAACAGCATTCCTTTGATTGTACGTAATAAGATTTTGAGACACTAACCAGGCCTTTTTTGTTTTTGAATGAGATTACCATTTGATGTTTCATGTTTTCTTTCTTTTCTCTACTTAAAATATAGGTTCTTGAGGCTGATTTGGCTATTTTAGATGAAGTCGATTCGGGCTTAGATGTGGATGCACTTCAAGACGTGGCCAGTGCAGTTAATGGCCTATTAAAACCAAACAATTCTATTCTAATGATCACACATTATCAGCGCCTCCTGGAATTAATCCATCCTAGTTTTGTGCATATAATGGTAAGACTTTTCAATTAGATTATTTAAATCATGCATTGGTAAATTTTCTCAAAGGTCGTAACTGCACTCATTCCAATAATTAGTCACTCAACTTTTAACTCATCCCTTGCGAGCTATTGAAGTTTCCTTTTTTTTTGTCCAAGGAAGGCCCATTATCTTTCTTATACCCAATAGCAAACATAATAAACAATCATTTTCATTTCTATCTGCTATAAAATCCATTCAATACCCTTTTTCTTCTTGTTCAGTCAATAATACAGTAGTGCAAATGATTTGAAATGGAGGGGGAAAGATGTTAGGTAATGAGAATTTGGGAGGGGAAAACGGAATGAAGTGGTCATGTTGTTTGTTAATGAAGGTAAGGGGAAAACAGTTTGATTCAGACCAAAATAGAAGTTAAATGACATACTTGATTTAATCTTAAAATTGAGTGGGAATTTGGGAGATGAAAAATTAACTTAGTTACCACGGGAATTTACCTATTTGATAAGCAGCTGGTAATGATTGTGTCCTTTTGGCAACACAGGAGGGGGGTAAAATTGTCAAGACTGGTGATAGTTCTCTTGCAAAGCAGCTTGATGAGGGGGGATATAAAGCCATCTCGACTGTATAGTCTTTTTCAGAATAGCTTGTTGGCATTTCTTGTAATGATTTACAATTTTGGACGTTCTGTTTCTAGTTCTCATGTATAGAGAGGAATAATTTATGGTCAATTTAAATTCAATATATTGAATTATGTTGATTGCCAATTTTGTAATGCCAAACAATTTAAATTAGATGTTTTTATTCCATATTATTGTTGTCATGATTATTTATCAGTGGAATATGTATGATGAAGTTGTCATTTTACTTTAGCAGTAATGTTATTTTCTTATTATTATATTGTGAACTCTATGCCATATAAACATCACTGGCTACTGTTATCTGATCACAATATTAATATTGCAATCTTCATTTATCTTCCTGTCATCTGTGAAGGCTCTATAGAAGTTATATTTTACTCAGGTTCTGTAAACCTCTTTCGACCTGCTCCAATTCAACACTCAAAATGTGTAACAAAAATGTGCAGCATGCGCTGGTTTCTTGCATCCCTTTTTGTTGCTACTAGCTATCTTTTTAGGAAGATATTCAGAAGCAAAAAAACAGAGTCAGAACTCAAATTGAGAATAAAAGAGGAAAAATATATATTTGATTTATATATTTTTTTCCTAGCCTAACCAGTTTCATTGCCAATTGTTATCAAATTGTATGGTTCGTATGAACTATGACATGATACTGGTATTATTGTTGTCATAAGTTGGATTATTGGGGATGCTTATCAGTTATCAATGATGTCGACAATGTGTTATTTTGATAATAATGACCGAGATGTTTCTCTTCAATTATTGAACCCTTCCTGAGTTCCTGTGCTGGAGCTGGAGTTGACTTATTGCGAGTTAATGTGGAGGAAATTACTAATCCATCATTTATAAATTATGTATTTGTACAACATCTGGATGGTACTTTAAAAATAGCAGGGATAAACATATAACATTTTTATTTGCATAACCACTATATTTGTGTCATGTCATCAATATTTCGGTTTGTGTCGAATTTGTATATAGTTAGTACTTACATAGAAGTAGAATTAACAAATGCGAGTAATGTGATTGACACTCACGGATGATATGTTTCTTTTGCTCTGGAGAAAAAAAAAACTAAAGAGGATGGGAGACTGATGGCAGATGCAGATGCTGCCATGCTGGTGAGTTTGAATTCGTATCCTCTGAGTTAACTCATATTTTGAGTTAAGATCTGGACCGTTGGATTTAGATCCGTTAATGTGTTATAGACGTGGGTTGGATTGATCCGAATTCTGATTGTACGGCCCGAAAATTAATGCATATGAGTTAAATCATACGGTGCATTAATGCAGAGGATGAGGTTTTTTTTTTTTAGGCTTTGCGCCTCTTCCCAGAAATCCGTCTCAATTTTTTTAGAAATAAGGCTGTAAGGTCCGTTTCATTACGATGAAACTTTAATTACAAATAATCAGTTTCACCATTCAGGCTATTTTCCTGATATAGTAATGTCCCATTCTCATCTGAAGATAATGGCAAAATTGACAATGTCTTATCACCAAATTGCTTCGTCATATCAAATCTACACTCCTTTTTTTCATCTTTGGATATATAACATTTTCCCTTGTGCTAGTGTTTCCAAAGTAGAAATTCTAATGTACCATAGACCAATATAGTTTTTGTTGAGTGGTGTTAATTGTTTAGGCATGAATGTTAATTGATGTTGTTTGTATCAAATAAGATTAATATTATTATATGAATGATCTTTGTATTTGTTTACTTCACCGTGCAAGATGACTCTATATTATGAGAGATTATATAAATTTGTTATTTGCTTAGATGTCACTGTTATTTAAATTTGTTATTTGTTAAATGATGTGATTATTATTTGCTTAGATGTGGCTGTTAGGGAATAAGTTGAAATATTCTGAAGGTGAAGAAAGCACTGGTAGAAGGCCAACATAGAGACTGATAAGAAAAATTATGAGGGTGCTTCTGTAAATTTTCTAGTGGCCAGATGACTTTGGATTGCAAGGGATTATATAAATTTGTTATTTACTTAGATGTGATTGTACTATGGTAGTGTCAACCCTTGAACCTGTAATTTAATCATTATTCTCTCAATTGACCAAAATGTCCTTGTTGTTTTACGCGTTTCTTGTTGTACAATTGTTTCTGGTAAATAAGAGAAATTTTGCTATATGCTATTCTGGAATGCTTAATTTAGTGTATATCCATATTTTTTATAATGTGAGACAATCATATTTGTGTAATGTATATGTATCTGAATCTATTTTTAAAGAAAAAAATGAGGGTCTAGCCCCAAAATTTTATTAATTTGACATTATAAGTATAAAATTACAAGAGTTTAAGCCAACACAAATAAAATTAACACATGATTAGATTACAAAAGGAACACATTAATTCAGAAACAAAATAACAATTTGACAGTACATCTTGTGAGATAGGGGAAGAGAAAAAAAAAAAAAAACGCAACTGAGAGAATAAAAAGAAAAACAGAAAAATGAAAGGCTATACTATGCTACATCTTGTGTATATATCATCCACCATTTAGAATTCTCCATTGTTGACTCCACTTGCGCTTTTACACAAATAACAAAAATTTGGTAAGTTGTATACTCTTTTTATTAAATTATCCGCTGTCGGAATTTTGTTGCTCAAAAGAAGCCAGGTAAATACTTTGCTTCTTGGAGGGTGAGACTCAACGGCGAGATCCTCTTTCAGTTCTCGAGTCCCAAGGCGTGAATCACGTTGCTTCCGCCGAGAGAAGTGATGTCGGTGAAATTTGAGGAGACCAAGGAGTCGGGAGGGGCCGAGAGTTGAGAGGGGGGCTGGGTGGAGAGGCGATTTGGTATGGGGTGAGCGTAATCGAGAGAGAGGAGAACTAAAGAGAGTCTTAAGAGTAATTGATAAATTTTATGACAGAAAGAACAAAAGAATTTTGTTTCCTTTTTTTGTTTTAACGGAGAGAGGTTACCGTCAAATAAACTTTGTTAGTATTAATTTGATAAGATGTCATTTAATCTGATAAGATGTGATCGTGTGGTTTGGAGAGGCTTTGGAGAGACCTCCTGTCCAAATGATATCCGACAGGCTCCTAACCCATTCAGTATATATCCGGATCCGTATCCGCGAATAATCCGCTCCGTTTAATTCAAATTCGGATAACAAACGGATACAGAACAGATTCAGACCGGATAATCCGGATCCGTTTACACCCCTAGAAATGGTACAAGTTTTCAGATTTTGAAATAAAACCTGTTACATAAAGTGCACGTAGGAATATTAAGGTGACTTGTCACCTCATTCCTACTAAAAAAGAGAAAGAAAGAAAAAAGAAAAGCTAAAACTTTGCAAGATAAAACATGGTAACTTAAAACAAAAATAAAAAACAGTAAAGAACTGATAACTGATATTTAGCTAATTAGTGTATAAGCCTCCATTGCAATAGAACTTCTTCCACCAGATCGTCCAAATGCTTCATTTTTTCTATAAATATCCAAGCACATCTTTCTCCACATAAGATAACATTGTGATAGTCAATACTTCCGCTTGTTTGCGATCTCTGTTCTTCATCACGAGTTACGTGATTAAACCCTCATCTTTTAGTCTCAATCTAAAGTTTATCCTCTGTTCTGGACACAACCGAGAAAACACCATCTATCATTAAAATTGAGGTGCAATACTGATACTTACTAGGCAAGTTATATCCTCTTGGAAAGATTATTTGTTGTTAAAATCCTGTTTGAAAAAGCCAACCATGTAAAAAGTTTCATTTGGCAGTATATCGAGCTTCTAGATTTTGTGGAGGTTTGAGATAAAAAGTTCCAAGATGCATTATCATCTCCTATTGTCGATCGTACCTGTCGTATTTGTTGCCTGGTTTGTGCTTCCAACTGGTACAACTGTAACGTAGCTCTCGAAGATAAAACAGGTGCAATCAGATCTCTATTTGTGCTATTAAGTATTAATTTAACTTCAAATCACCTTATATTTTGATTTGTGTTTAATCTAAAATTAGTTTCAATTTTCCATCCTAATGATACCGCACGTAATGAAACACTGATAACATGTTAGTGCATTATTTCAGGAATATTGTTATTTGAGTGGAACTAAGGTGCTCTTAAGCTCACCAAGTCCTTAGTGAGCTTAACTCAAAAACCTATCGGATTGACTTCAAACGACATTTCCAAACCGTTAGATTTTCAATCTATATTAAAATGTGCTTGGAGACCAAATTTTTCATTTTTTAGAATTTTTTTACTATTTATTAAGCTGATTTGAAAACCGCTGTTTTTATTAAATTTCTGAAACATTAAAAAACAGCGGTTTTCAAACCAACTTTATAAATAGTAAAAAAATTTAAAAAAATAAAAAATTTGGTCTCCAAGCACATTTTAATATAAATTGAACATCTAACGGTTTGAAAATGTCGTTTGAAGTCAATCCGATAAGTTTTTGAGTTAAACTCACGGTTTGGCTTGGTGAGCTTAAGAGCACCTTAGTTCTACTCTTGTTATTTTGTCTCCAAATATAACAACTTATCAAGATATTTGTATAAAGTAAATTTAGATATATATACTCATCATAACTTCATCAATTGCATATTTACCCATAAAAATTTTAAATTTAATTTTTTCCCCATCTAAACTTACATAATTTATTAATATTCCCTTATTTTAATCAACTAAAAACACAAATTAATATTAATAAAACAAATAAATTGTCAGTTTTACCCTTGTGTGCGCTACCCGTAAAACTGGAGCCCCAGTGTAGCATATCATTTGTATTTCTTTTAATTGGAGTTTTCTTGATTAAAACTGATTTACAAATTTTGAAGTAAATTTAGCAAGGTTCTAAATAGTGTCTATATCGTCATAGCAGAAAGGCTACAAAAAAAGTTATAGCGAATAGCGTCACTATAGTGAAAACTATGCCACATAACGTTTTTTTTTACATTCTGTATATTCAATATTTGTACTAAATATCAACATTATCTAAAGTCTCATAGAATAATAAATAACACCAAAGTAATTAAGAAATTTTAATATTTATATTGAACCAGTACAAAGTTCAAATTACAATTCAAAACATCCATAGTAATATCATAAACTATCAATTTTTCCTATTAAAAATATCTTACACATCATGATTCATGACATAATCTATTTTTTTTTCTATTCAAATTTTAATTTTTATTCCCAATTTCAAATTAATTTATCTGTAGCAAGTAGCAACAAATTTAACTTCGGTTTGAGCTTTTATTGGGTTTTTATTTAAACTCATATAAATTGCTTAAAAAAATCAATATTGTTTTTTTGAAGCTGCCAAATAGATTTTATTAAAAAAAAAAACATATTGTATAGCGGCCGTAGCGCAAATAGTGCATTTTGATATCATAGCTTAGTGTTTGGGGTCCAAAAACACTATAACAGCGCTATTTAGAACACTGTTAATTTAGTATAAAGTTAAGCAGTAATTAAAGGATTAATAATGAACACATAAATTACCATACGCCACCCTAAATTTTTCTTCTGATGCTATTGAAGCTTTGGTGCGCTACCTTGAAAATTTTGCAGCATAAATTTGAAAGGCGCAACAAAAAAAAACACACCTTCCAATCGTGTTAGCTGCAACAAATCTTTAGGCACAATGCAAAAGGTATCATAGTTACTATAATTAACAAAATACCCGTTCTTAGTGCCAAATTAATGAATATTTGATCATTCATTAAAAACACAATTAAGTGGGTTGAAAATTGTCTGTTAATAATAGGAAGACGTCAAAGAAAAATTCTTTCGGCAAAATCAGAAGAAAAAATTATGATCGCAATTATACAATGCAAATTTTTGTTAGAAAATTAGAAAATGTGACCAGATATTGTGGCGTTGGAATAACGAAGATATCCAAGCAATCTTCGTCTGGTCAAAGATAAATTTAGGCTCTATGCGGCAGACAAATCGCCATTAAATCTGGCAATCGCTGTTGACTCTTTATTTAGAGCCATATAGTTTTGATTTACAACAAAATATGAAAAAAATTTGCATAGAATATAAGTACAAGATCTAATAAAGAAAATAATTCATCACAACTCAAATCGAAGCAATTTAACCGAAGGAAGCCAAAAATATGCTGATTAACAAATCAACCTCCAAAACGATTCAAAATCGAAGCATAAAATTCCCTCAGTGATAAAAACTCAAATCTTCAACGAATTTTTTTTTTTTTAAATAAGGCTGCCTAGGTCCGTTTATCTTCAACGAAAAATAAAACATTAATTATAAAACCAAAAGAGTTAATATGAGCCTAAAAAAATGAGAAAATTACCTAGCATACCGAGAAGCGGCGCAATTCGGAGAGATCGAAAAAAAGATCGCTAGGTTTATTTATATAGGGAAAGGTTAGGTAGACATGCTCTCATTTTATTGAAGCATTCGGCCCATTCACGGCCCAATAAGTAATGAAAATTTCGTACCCAATTTTATTTCGATTTTTTTTATTTTTCATCGTTAACAAAATCAGCCCATCCATGAGCCCAATAGTTTTCCTGATCAAAATTGTTGAGTTAATGAGAAATAATATTATAGCAGTTTATGTACACAGCGACAAGTTTAAAATTTATGAATAATTTGACGAGATTTAAAATTATAATTTAAATATAATACGGATGTAAAATATTTTCTATAATTTAAATATTATATTGGAATATCGATAGTTTATAAAATAAGTAGAAACTTTGTAACTTCCTAGATTTTATGGGTAATATGTAATGAATATTGCATACTTTTAATTCTCAATTTAGTATAAAATTGATTAATCTAAAAAAATTCAACTTGGCATAAACTTCTATCAGTAATGATCAATTCATTAAAGATGATCATGATTAATGTATTAGTAACATTTACCATAGCAATACGCAGATTAAAACAAAAAAAAAAATAGGGTTAATTTTTAGTTTATTATTTCATACAGAACATGAAATAAAAAGTTATTTTAGATCGGTAAATTTTTCACAGATCTTTCTATGTATCGAAAAACACAAATATTATTTTTCTTTCTCTTTTATTGGTGCTATAGCTCTGAGTGCATAAACATACTCTGCTGTTAGTTGCTGGTTTTTTAATTAAATTAAATTGCAGGGTGTAAGATGTAAAGAACAGTAAGTTGTAAACTTGTTTTGTTTCAATGGAATTTCACCTTGGCAGCATCTGTCAAGACATTAAATAAAAGAAAAAAGAGAACAAGCAGCAAAGAAAATGGGGGTTGATTGTGAACAAAGAGATGCCTGCGCATCTGTTGAACCAAAAGCTTGAGACAGTGACAAAGGGTGCAATTGCTCAGTAGGGTATCTAATGTCAGGCTGAAAATCGAGATTGGGAAGTTTCCTGACCGATGCTAACTAAAGTTTTTACATGCGACAAGAAGTTCTTTTCACGGCAACAAGACGAAAAACCTTCAAAGTACAACTACAACCATAAAGTGCTGTTATATGCTGTTATGATGGCTGTTAGCCTGTTTTAAATGATGAGGTAGTTTTGTTGTTCTTTGGAAGATTGAGGTTATGTTGGAGTATGGAAATGGTATGCTCCAATCGAGCAAGCTATAAAATATTGGTTATAACCTTCGCCAAAGTAAACAATACAACAGTCAATATAGTTACATCACCAGACATTGTTGCTTGTGCAAACAAATTAATTTTCGACTAAACAACAAAGACAAAGCAAAGACAAAAGGAAAATAAAAACTCTATGCCTAGAACAATCTCCATGCCTTTTGACTTTACTAAGCCATCAGAATTCACCACACTAGCTTCATTGGTGTATTTACAGTTAAAATTTCTACACCTGCTACACCTCTCTGTGCTTCTGGTACAAATTAAACTGCACCTTTTCTTAACAATAATAGGGTGACTGTATGAAAATGGGAGCTCACTGTATGCAAATTAATTTGTATCTGATTCAAAATTCCGAACTTCGATCAGCTGTTATCTGTCGTGCTTGTACCAGTTTACTGAGCATTAGTTGGTAGTCCTTGTGGTTTATTTCTCAACAAATTCTTTGTATAAAGAGAACCAAAGACAATTGCCTGATCACAGAAATAGCATAATATCACTCAGAAATAAAAATAGGAAAACAAAGGGGGGTTTCAAAGAGAAAAAGAGAGATAAATACTTACTCCTCCAAGCCATTGCATCCTGTCAAGGGGATGTGAAAAATATATGCAGGAAAGCACAATGCTCATCAGCTAAAAACAAAATATATATAGCATTGTTATGCACAAATTAAGGTAAATATTTCAACGTATAAACATGTTGAGGAATGATAAACATTTTTATAATGCTGCACCTGTTTAGTTGTCATCACAATGGCAAATGTGAGAGCACCAAAGTGCCTTATGGTGTAGGATATGAAGAATTGGCTAGCAGTTGCCACCTGCATTTTAAAATAGAAACAAATAATTAATTGACATATTAAATGGTTGAATTATTTTTTCTTAATATTCTTCAAGTTTCTTACACAAGAGAGAACTGTAGCATCAAAGAAGCAGTCGGGGTGACGAAACATAAAATCAATGGCTGGGATCAACTTTCCATGGAAAATGAGCCCTATTCAATGAAAGATAATTTTATGTGGTTTTCAACTAATAAAATTAGAAGAAAAAAAAA
The DNA here is from genome assembly GCA_025461125.1 of Carex kokanica. Taxonomy (NCBI): domain Eukaryota; kingdom Viridiplantae; phylum Streptophyta; class Magnoliopsida; order Poales; family Cyperaceae; genus Carex; species Carex kokanica. Next base: position 1,033,287 of record JAJGRX010000604.1, on the reverse strand, counting down.
TGTTTCAGGAGTATTTCATAGAACTTACAACATAAACTGATGAAGCAAGAGCAAGTAGTTGTGAAGAAAATTTGGTTTTGTATTTCCATTTCATAGCCCTTGAAAAGTTTGTCTTGAAATGTGCTTGTGAACCCATCAAACCTTAAATTATACAACATAAATCACAAATCAAATTGAATGAGATTCCAATGCCAAAAATTTGGGGTTGAAATTGTACCCTAGATAACCAAGCATAAGTGAGACGCCACGCACTGTGCTTTCTCTTTTTGACTTCTCTGTGTTTATCATTGGCTGCATTTTTGACAAATAACAACATATTTCTTTCAAAATATAGTAAGAAAAATTAACAAGTTCTACAATTTCTGTAAATTAAAATGTACTTACCTGGTGAAGAATAAATAACGAGCAACCTAAGGTCACAAACACCGCCAATGAGTAGTCCTTCACATAATATCTCTTTTGCATTATTACAGTTCCCCAAACCTGATAATAATTTTAAAAAATGGTGTAAAGATGAATAATGTGAGTTTTTTATATAGCAAATTAATGCTAGTTGCTTATATGAATGTCAAATTTGTTTTGCAAAAACTTGCCATGACAGGTATCATTTTTGCGCATTTTGCCAATGTCTGAACTGGAAAACTGACAAACTTGAGAGCCTGAATAAAATCCAAGATAACAACTTAGCTTTTTTTATTTATCTGAAAAGATACTTCACATGAAAATATGAAATTACATTTTAGCACTAAAAGGAGAATAAAATGGAACATGAAACTAACCTCATATTGACATGTCGTGGAAATTATGTTAGTTATAGACACACCACAGTATTTGTAAATTGGTGCTACTGGATTCACCGACTTATTAGTAGCCTAAGAACAATAGGAGAATGATTATCAGCGATTCAAATAAACTTTATACTTCAAAAAAATATATATATATATAATACATAAAATTTCTTACAGAAAATGTACCAGTAAAACAGCAGCAGAGATGGTGGATGTTGTGATTCGGTTACAGAAAACAAGAAATATAGAAAATGTGAACTTTTCCTTGTTGTCTCCAGTTCCATATTCACCGGCCATGATCTTTTCCTGCATACGGAGAGGAACTTGCAATTGCATTACAAAATCTATGTAAGTTTTTACCCCTGGAAATTATATTATATCTCGCTGAGCATGGAAAATGGGAAAGGATGTGTGGAAAAACCTGCAGGAAGCCATAGATGACAAGTGTGATCATGACACCGGCAACGGCAAAAGCACAGCTTAATGCGTGGTTCTCTTTCAACTGGGGTTGTGGCATCTCCACCATTGTTCTTAATAGGCTGTTTAATCAAATTATAATTTGATTTTTACTTTTGGTTCAACAATTTGGATCAAAGAGGGAGAGAGAGAAGAAGGGGCGGAAGAGAGGTGGCAAGGGAGGAAGGAGAGAGAACATTTTCTTTTTTCAGAAATTTTATGAGTTTGCTAAATTTGAAAAGATAAGAAACGGTCTTTAGGAAAGCTTGGTGATCCTGAATACAAGCAGTTAAGCAGTGATAAGGCTAAAAGATCGAATTTGTTAAGTTAGAGATAAAAGGATAAGTTTGCTCAGAAATTATTTTTTTAGGACCAAATTCTCTAAACGTTCATCCTTTTCTGAACAACTCAATATATTCCACATTGCGATGGCTTAATTACCTAATATTTCTTAGAAGAAAAAAAATAAGCGTACCTTCTATATGCTGTATCTCTTGTATTATATATAAACTCCAATATTTATAGATACTTTTTTTTAATAATAGGCTCCATCCCGTTGGGGATTTTATGTAGTGTTTAATAAGACGAAACAATGGACGCTGAACTGTCAATGCCATCTATTTTTATTGTCCTTTTTCCTGCAAATATTGTGACCATTGTAATTGATCGAAAAATTTGAATAAACACTTCCTGCCCCCTTACAGTTCTCTCTCAAGAATAATAGAAGTCTAGTAATAAAATGTCAAAGTCTAGATTAAGGGGCAACAAATCAAGTACAGCACAGAACTTGAGCCACACTTCATAATAATTTTAGTTTCATGCAAACTTCCATATCTATATTCAGCTCCTTGTCAATAATAAGAAAATAAGTTGGAAGAATAATCACACAAAAAATAATTCATCCTTATATAAAGAAAATAAAATCTAAACAATCATGCCCTGCATGATCATATCACAACTTTGGATCTGCTCAATGTTCCTCATAAGATCCAATGAAATATTAAGGTTATATTGAAAAAATAGCAACGCATTTGTCTATTTACAATGGCAATTAGGAAATATTGTTTTTCTACTTTAGGGAAAGTAGAAACAATGTCAAAACTTCAACCTAGGAATGATGATTTGTTCCACCTGCGCTGCCAGTATACATGTGTTTCGTAAACACTCACTATCTACTGAATACTCTTTTTAAGTTGTTTCAAAATTTGGTCCTACGTGTAGTTAGCTGTTAGTTGCAGAGTTAGCACCTTGCAAATGAGTAACCAGAATAGGCTTATGAGGGATCTTATTTCTCCAAAAGCTTTTTGTGTACAGCGCAGAGAAGACAATTACCTGATCACCCAAAAATAGCAATTCAAAGTATTAAGCTTAGGAAAGGACTTATTTTTTAAAATTGCTCCAAATAATTGTACAAAATTAGCTAATAGGACATGAGAATCACATATTTGCAATTAAGATTCACTTTTTATTTATTGTTTTTGAATTAAACCCAACCATTAAACTGGGGGTAAGTTAAAGAAAAAAATGATCAAATTACCCCTAACCATTTATATATAGACTATGCAAATCTTTTTAAGAGGCTAAATATATACTTCGCCCAAAACAGATAGCCTCTTGATTCAAATTTTGTTGATCTTGAATTAAGAAAAAGTTGCTACTAAGATTAAGGTTAAATTTGTCAATTTCATTGCACAGTCTTAAGCTTGAGCACCCAGTCCTAGTTATCCCAAACAATGTGGCATGCTAGATGCAAATACGAAAAATGGAGGTTATTACTTGCAACCACAATAAAAATAAGGTTCTATTTGCAAAAAAAAACTTTATTTCGAGTTCATGCATAAAAGGAGGGAAGTAAAAAATAGATGCTTACAGCTCCAATCCACTGAACACTGCTTAAGGGATGGGAAAACCAGATGCACGAAAGCAATATGCTCACAAGCTGTGATACAAATGTAGAAGTTGCAATTATTCTTTGTACCCAAAAATTGCAGCGGAACCAAAACAAATGAAAATAATTGTACCTGTCTGGTTGTCATAACAGTGGCAAATGTAAGAGCACCAAAAGTTCTGATGGTGTATGAAATGAAGAATTGACTGGCTGTTGCTACCTGCCAGTAGAAAATATCTAGCCAATTAGCTCAGATTAGGAGAAACAACAAGCACTTTGAGTCTAATATTTTAACTAGTTTTGTTTAGTGTTACTAGCAAATGTCCTTTTTTTTTTCTCTTTACCATAAATGGCACTATTGTCGAATCCATTTTTTCTATTCCTGATTGGCTGGTGTACCTATTAGTTGCATGACAAAGTAGAATTTGACCATAAAAAAAATTTGAGGTCAAGATCTGCTTGCAAACTTCAAGAAATAAGGGATATTCCATGCAAAAGTGAGTTGAACAGTGCTTAATTGCTGCTATCTGGGAATCAAGTCAATTTGAGTATTGATGTATGTACTGTGAGGGTGCCATTTGGTAGTGATCAGTACAAGTAATATTGGTTGAATTGAAATCTTCAATTTTGTAGCCAATTTAGAGTAGGAATGCATGTAACTGTGAGGGTACCACTTGGTAGTGATCAGCAAAAGTAAATACTGGTCAAATTGAAATCTTCAATTTTACTTACACTGGAAAGAATAGCAACATCATAGAAGCAATCAGGGTGGAGAAACATAAAATCAATTGCTGGTAATAGCTGACCTTGCAATACAAGCCCTATTAAAGCAGCCAAAAATAAGAAATCAAATTGATCAAAACCGCATTAAAGTTCAATATATTTGATAAGTAAAGAAGCAGATCTACAAACTTATAATTGAAATAGCTACCACAGAGGCTGAGAAGGCATGAACAAGTAGTGGTATAGAATATTTGTGTTTGTATTTCCATACTATACCCTTTGAAGAGCTTGTCTTGTAATGTGCTTGTGAAGCCATCAAACCTTTAATACAATGCAATACTATAAACAGGAGCTTCAAATGACAATATGTACAATAGCTAAGATAGACAAATTATATCACAAAGCATACCCGAGGTATCCAAGCATAAGTGAAACCCCCCATACTGTGCTTTCCCTCCCATTCTTTTGTAAATTTATACCAGCCGATCCCTACATTTCGAAGAGTTTAGATTTACATAATCAAATAACCAATCTACCAAAAGACAATGCATAGGAGAAATTAAGAGAAATTAAGCACCGGGTAAAGAATGAAAATGAAGCAGCCGACTGTTACAACCACAGAAAGTAGATAATCCCTTCCATTATATTTCTTTTGCATTATAACTGTGCTCCATAGCTGAAAAAAGAAGGAAAATTACTACGGCATTTAAATTATATCATTGTATCTAATTGTTTTCATTTGTTTTTTTTTTATCTACAGAAAAGTTACCATAACAGGAATCATTTTTGCACATTTAGCAAGTGTCTGAACTGGGAAGCTGACATATTTCAGAGCCTGAAAGAATATTTAAATGTTACTATATTTATCCTTTTCTCTTGAACAGATTTAAATCTCACAGGAAAAAAATTTACCTCATACTGGCAAGTAGTAGTCAATATATTAGTCAGTGATATGCCGCAATATGAATAAACTGGAGCAATTGGATCAAAGGATTTATTACTTGCCTGGATAACAATTAAAAAAAAAATGTAACCAATTTAGAATTCAGATAAATCAAGTGAATTAAATCTAACAAGTTCATGTGTAGTTTAACCTACCATCAATACTATGGCAGATGCAATGGATGTCATTATACGGTTACAGAACACAAGGAAAAGAGAATATCTAAAATACTCTTTCTCAATTCCATATGGAACTCTCATTATCTTCTCCTGGAAATAGAATGAAATAGAAAGAGAGAAATGAAATCAAATCGAACAAACAATGAATCCATTAAACTTATCCGTTCACCAAATCGAATGTAATGGAAATGATGTGTCCACAAATAGAGGAGTTGAACCTGACAGACGCCATAGACTAGAAGCGTGCTCATAATTCCCGCCACGGCGAAGGCGCACTTAGCCACACGATTCTCTCTCCAGTTGAGTAGAACCATCTCTGCCATTTCCCCAGCACGGTGCTTAGTAGCGGAGCTACTGTCACAAATCGATTCTGGGAAACGGAAACCAAAGAATGGAGAGGGAAACGATGTGAATAGATTGGATCCAAGCGGGAGGGCAGATGCGGCCACGCGGCGGACCGAGATTGGGAGGAAAGGGAAGAAAATCGTGTAACGATTCTTAATTTCTCTAAAGAAGAGCGGTGAAAATCGATATTGAGCTACGAAAGTAGAAGAGAGAAGCGAGAAGGAGAGAGACGCAGCAGATGGTACTGACAATGTCAGGAGCATTTCAAGTAGTAAGCTTTAAGTTAAAATAATGTGCGACTTTTTAAACTATGCATCGTATTTTTTGTGTATTATGAATTAAAAAATGGTCAAATGTATAATTACTCCTCGATATACACCTACGCTAAATTTGTCGCGCTAAAAGAATATTTAGATGACAATTCCTAGTTAGGCTTGAAAGAAAACAAAGAGGAAAAAAAAAGCTGCAATTCTTTGTTCTACCTTTTTTTTTCAAGATAAAAAATTAACTTTTCTAACTTTAAATATCTAAAAATAATCTTTTAACGACTCCCAAAGTGGAACGCAGTTTTAAAAGTTGAGACGTTTGGACTTTATTTTTATTTAAAAATGTTTCTAAAAAGTGAGAAATTGTTCAAGTAAATATAAATTCAATTTTAAATTAAATAACAACTCGTGCTTTGTATAGTTTTCATGCTTGCAATATAGTATATAGAAACCAATTTTTTGTTATTTAACATCGGAAGAAGTATGAATTAAAAACTTAAGCCGATTTCAATGAGTTCCTGAATATTAAGCTATGACAATAATGTTCAAAAAGAAAATTGACAACGCAATAATAATCAGGGCAAAATTAGAAAATTTAGAATGGGGGCTTAAACAAAAAAATTCATAATATGTAAAAAATATATAATGTGTGGTTAGTGGAATTCGAATCAAATTCTCCATAACTATTAAATAAAATTATAATAAATAGATTACAACCCCATAGTTCTACACTTCTACTCCCGAAATTTTTATTTATACCATACTCCCAAAGAAATAAATAAATAAACCATGACTTTGGGAGATTTCCAAAAACACCAAGGCCGCCAAATAGCCCAGCGGACCCGACAAAGCAAAAAAAACCCTATGCATTTGATAGATTCTTTGGAATTTATAATAATTATTTAATAATTTTCAAATACAGAAAGAATAATTAATAATTTAAATATGTTAGAAAAAAAAATAGATAAAATATCTTATAATTTAGATGTACTAGAAGAACTCCGAAACTTTCAGGCAAGATCTTTTCCGGTTGTAAAAAAAAATTAAACTATTTCTTGGTGTGTTACTAGAAAAAAATAAAAATACTTTGTATCTAAATTATTGATCCCGTTGCAAAGTCCCTTCTAGTAAATATAGAAATTATTGTATTCTTTCTATTTCTGAAAATTATCAAACAATTATTATAACTCAAACTTTGATAAAAGGAATATGAGGTTTTTTTTTTGTTTTTTCAAGGTCCGCTGGGCCATTTGGCAACCCTCCGTTTTTTGGGCCACAAAATGGCTTGGTGGTCAGATGTTTTTGGAAATCTTTCAAAATCAGAGTGTTTTGGTTTTTTTTTTTATTACGGTATAAATAAAAATTTCGGCTTCTACTCACACCTCTTAATTGGATGATATAAGATAGTAGTTGTATAAGAGCCGTCTTAATTTTTGTTTGAATATACATAATATAAAATAAATTGCTTCGTATTGATGAATTACTTTAAAAAATAAATATTTACGAAGATTTTTTGTAAAGTTATCTTATTCTGAAAGCAAAAATGTATGGCTTTATAAACTTTTTATTTGTTGCATTCTAAACAAGAAAAATAAAAAAACATGTTGCTTGCAAGTTGCACTTCACTATTGAGTCTATACCTTAAAAAAATTCTTTTGATAATATTTTTTTGTATGAACATTCTAATCTAAAAAAATTATACTGCTCATGCGATGCTGATTAAGCGGCAAATGAAATACGTTTTTAAAAAAAAAAAAAAATGTTACAACTTACAACCTATTTGATACTGGTTAAGTGACACACACAAGATTTTTGGTCCATGCTTCTATTTTGGTTGGTTTCTGGATTTCAAGACACAAAGACTTACTAAAAAAAATGTTTTGCAAAAAATATTTCATTTATTACATACAAAGCCCAACCCAAGAACTGGAAGCCTATTTGCGTAGTAGTGCTTTCGATTAGGCCGGAATTTACCCAGTAAAAAGCCCAACTTATTTTTCAGATTACAATTTTTTTTATAAATTAATGGTCTGATTGACATAACCGTTTGCGTCTTCGCTGCACCAAGATCTTTTGCTACACTTTCCAAAATATCACCTACTTATTAAAATTCGATTTTGTTTTAGTCATAACGAACGCAGTGAAGAAACGAAACGACTCTGTATTTGGCACTATACACTATGTTGTTACATTAAATGCAATTTCTTTTGGTCATAGAAAAGCGCGCACAGCAGGGAGAAACCGAAACGACTCTGTTTTTGGATCTATATATATACTGAATATATGAATTCTAATAAAAAAAATGTCAGTAATATGTAGTTAGTTGTATACATGTCATTAACAATTTTAAATTATTCTGAACGGTTTAAAACAACAAGAAATTACTTTATGCATCTTGTACCAAAATATGAATTATACAATAAAAAACCAGGATCCGACTTTATTTTCTTAGCTCCAACTCCTAGACCGACAAATATTGATAAATTATTATTCTGTAAGCTCCTTTGTCGAATTAAAAATTACAATACGTACCGATCGACTACCAAATAGCAATGATATCCATCTTCTTTCTTTTTCTTTTTTTCTGATGATGAAATCTAAAGTAGCCATCGGCTTTTGATATATTGTTTTTTTTTTAATACTAAAGAAGCACGTTCAAAAGCGGAGAAAACGAAGAGACTGTTCTATTGGCTTCATCACCTAGATGCGAGTGCGAGAGAGAATTTAAAAGTTACTCAGTGATAAAGAAACGCGCACAGTGGAGAAGCCAAAACGACTCTGTTTTTTAACCGATATTTATAGAAGGTGGTGTGCACGCCTCTCAAATCTCTTCATAGAAACTGAGAGAAAAAAAGGGAGCAAATATGGCTGATCAAACCCCATCACTAACAGATAATAACAGGTTTAGTGTTAATATGGATGAAGTAGATTTGGCTGAGGAGGTAGCTAATTTGAGAATAAACGAGGTATGGCAGAGACGTATTACAATAATAATTATGCTTTTAACATTATCAATGCTAAGTGAGATTTCTGTATGCTTTTGATAGGATTTGGAGCCCTCAGATGCTTCTCTTCAGTCAAAACCGGGGCTTACTGATGTATTTCTTGAAAAGAAGGTGCCTAATATTGAATTGGATATGGTTTGATTTATGAAATATGATTCTCTTCTTATTCCTCACGTCGGCTAATTAATTAATTAACATTCAAATTCAGTTTAGTTGTAAACTATTTTTTGTATGAATTAAGCTAAGATGCAACTTGGTGGTAAACTTGTCTGAATCTACTCTGCTTGTTTGCTTTAATTAAATCGCATTGTTATCAATATTATGGTTGTGTTTCAGGGAAATGATGTTCCGTTGCCATGGACTACTTTGGAAGCGTCTTCCTTCCCTCAGGAATACATCACAAATGTGTGCTTGCAACTTTTTATTTTGTTACATTCTATTCATTACTATAAGCACATGGCACTAATGATTACATAATAGGGTGACCTCATCACATTTGTTTGCTTTATTAGCTTATGCTTAAACTTGTGTGCTGCTATGCCTTTGTACATTCATACTAGATTTGTTTCTTTCACATCTAAATTTATTCAAGTCAAGTGACAAGCTGGGTTGAAACATTCTAATTTTGAGTATTGTTCCAATCCCCTGAAATTTCATGTGGATCCATAGGTAATTCTTCTATTACTGTCTGTCACTTAGAAAATCTGGTTGTTTTGCAGTTGTACAAAGCAGGTATTGAGAAGCCGACACCGATACAAGCACAATCATGGCCATTAGCAATGCTGGGAAGGGACATAATAGCAGTTGCTAAGAGGGGGTCTGGTAGAAAGCTGGGGTTTCTCATGCCAGGTTTTATACATGTTAGGCGTCTGCCCAATGTCCCCAAGAGAGGCCCCACAGTGCTTGTGCTTTGCCCAACTGTTGATATTTTGACCGAGGTTCAGATCGAGGCAGTGAAGTTCGGGGTAACTGCTGGGATAAGAATCAAAGTATTTCCTGCCTCAATGACTATTCATTGTCATACTTTTGTGGACATCATGATCCAAATTAAATATAATTAGAGTTAGTAAATTGTATAAACTGATCATATATAATTGAAACTGAAAACAGGAAATTTACGGATTGGTAAGGACGATGCAGCAGGACCTGGAGGTAGGGGCAGATGTACTGGTGATGACAATGAGGCAACTGCTCGACAATTTGGAGATCGTAAAGCTCAGCCTGAAACATGTTGAGTACCTGGTTCTGTATGAGGCCGATCTCTTGCTCAAAGCGAGTGTTGAGCCCGAGATTCAAAAAATTCTTCAGTACCTCCCATCAAAACACCGCCAGACCCTTGTGTTTACCACCACCTGGCCAAGAGAGGCAAGGGATATTGCCTCCATACTCCTCCTTGACCCTGTTATGATCAGTGTCGGCAACACAATAGGAAGTGTTGATCCTGAGAATGGTAAAGACTTAGAAAGTTTATGTGGTACCAGTAATGCACTTATTCCCAGAGAATTGATGACTCCGGCCAAGAAGAAACTTCTTGTTCTTGACATAAACGGGATACTTGCTGATGTTGTCATGTTGGATTCTAGGTATTCCCAACAGGAACATATAATGATTAGCGGCAAATCTGGTAAGATTTTCTTATTTCTGATGCTGCAGGTTAGATTTTCTTATTGAGTTGAAGCTAACTTTTTTTTCTTTGGTCAGTTTTCAAGAGGCCCTTCTGTGCTGATTTTCTGCAATTTTGTTTCACTAACTTTGAAGTCGGAATTTGGTCATCAAGAAACAAGTATTTTCTCCGAAATATATTTTTTTTTACGTATTTTCTTCATTCGGTTATGTTTGTTGAATCTGTAGATCGTTTACTATTGTTTTTTTTTTTACAGGAATAATCTACAAAAAACTGTCAATTGTCTTCTTGGAGATTTGAAAAATAAGCTACAGTTTTGTTGGGTACAAAACCTTCAACATTCTTTTTTTTTAGAAAAACTTGACAGTGGCAGTGAAGTGAACCTTCAACATTCTTCAATCACACATTCTGCATGTTTTTTCCTACATTTGATATTATTGGTGTTTTCTTCTTTTAAAGGTGATATGGTTGTTTTTTTATTTTTCCTCTAATACTTGCATATAAACAGGACCAATCTAAATGCACAATTCCAAACTTGAAAAGTAAAGAAAACCGGCACAAACCCGTGTTTTTCAAGGAATTACAAAAATTGTGGGACAAGGAAGAACCAAGTTTGCCGTGGAACAGGGGGCGATTTACAAAAGCTAATACTCTTCTTGTGGATGATTCTCCTTACAAGGCCCTGCTCAATCCCGTACATTACTATTTTTTTTTTTTTTGTTAACTTTCTTTGGGTTTATTAATTGCCAACATTATTCATTTTATTTGCATCTTGGCATCAGTATCTTACCAAGGTAGTTTATGTCATTGCTAAGTAGCATCTGTTGGTACTTTAAAAAAAGGATGTTAAAAGTGAAATTTATAACAAAGATGATCATAATTGTGCATGCATGTTAATGCTAACTCAACCAAATTTGTTCTTACTTAAGAAAAGGTTTTGATCCAGCATGTGTCTCTGTTAATTTGGATTTGGTTGAATTGAAGCGTATGTGGAAAAAAAAACCTAAAAATATCCAACATTTAATAGAATGTACATAAGCATCGGTATCGATTTGTTAATGATGAGGAAATTTGAGTGTCTTTCAGTGTGATACGAACATATGCAAGAAAATTATTCACTTTATAACAATTTTACTTTTTAAAAATTTCTTTTTGGTTATTAATTTTAATACTTTGTCTTGATTTCTATTGCAGCTATTCACAGCGATTTTCCCAAATCCTTACAGTTTCAAGAACAAAGAGGACAAATCCTTGGGTTTGTTATTTACTTATTTCTTCTCCATTCTTTCAATTTGAAAAATCGAGCAGACAAGTCTAATAACTTAGTTACTAAATAACCATTTTAGTGCTACTATTTATGCCAAAAGATGGATTAATTAATGTACTTTAATCAAACTTACTGTGGAATATATGATAACCTGTGCAAAATGTTTATTTTTTAATTTCAAAGAATTAAATATTCGTTATAAGCAGGTGTAGGAGGAGACCTCAGGATGTATTTGGAACTAGTAGCGAGAGCTGAGGATGTGCAGTGCTTTGTGAAAGACAACCCGTTTGGACAACCCGCCATAACAAAATCACACCCAGACTGGGAATATTACTTCCCGGCGATGTAAACCTTGAGAAATTCATGATTTCAAAATGATATTAAATTGTGCCATGCTGTTTCATTTAGACTTTAAATTGCTTTGTTTTCTTTTGTGGCAAAAGGAACCTGGTTAGTTATATATTTAGTTGGTTGTTGTTTATTATATATTTCTTTGTCATAGTTCCATATTCTAATTATGTCATAGTACGAAAATCCCACAGCTAAATAAAAGAGGACTATTTCTGGAGATGTGAATCGTGATTTTTTTAATTAGTTGATAGTTTTAAGCAAAAAATAAAAGAGGCCCATTAGTATTTTTTTTAATATATATTTACTAATTCAAAAGGTCATTATAAAAACAATGTATGTTTTTTAAAAAAAAAAAATCTAAGGAACAGTGATAACAGTATAGGATTCTTTAGTTTTATGTATTTTGTTAATCATGTCCCAGAAAATTTGAAAATTAAAAGACTTCCTTTTAGGTCCATTGTCATATTTTTCAAAAGAACTTAATGCTACGATTATTTAAATTTTCAAATTTTCGCTGACATGAATAAAAAAATGAATTAAAAAATAAAGAAACCCTAACATTGTTGAATTCGTATAGGTGTGGGCCGGTTCGGTTTAAAACCGAATAAACCGATCCATTTGAAGAAACCCTAACATTTTCAAATTTGCCGGTTCGGTTTAAAACCGAATAAACCGATCCATTTGAACACCCCTAACCTCTGCATTAACGGAACATGGATTAATAGATCTGGACCGTCTGATTGAGATCCGCACTAATATTAAAGGGCCTCGTGCGTTATAGGTGTGGGCTGGATTGGCTCCGATTCTGATCAGACGGCTGAGATGTATTAACTCAAAAGAACAAGCAACCATATCATTACTACTTGTCTTTCTAGTAATCGGAAAACACTGTAATTTTACTTTTTATTTTTAAATTAATATTAAAATTACTGAAAATTAAAAAAAATTGTCAGCATTACAACACCTTAGCGGCTTAATAGTCCGAAATTTTTATTCATAATAAATAGAAAAAAATAAAAAATAGGAAAAGATTACAATCTGAACGATATTCTGACCATGATATGCATAAAGAATACGAACATAATGCAATATATAATTAATGATCATGAAGGATGAAGGATGAAGGATGCAGAGAGCACAAAAGCCACCAATAATCACAGAAGCTGCCATTTCCCAGACGACCAGAACAACCGGCCATGGCATCAACGCCGCTACCTTATACGTAAACATGCCTGTTAAAAATGTTGACAATGACCATATATATTCCTGCTTTTAGTTTCCCCCTTCTAGCTGAATTTGGAGTGGCCCGCTCGCACAACCGCAGCAAACCAGAAGAGAAGAAGCAGTGCAAAATATGCCGATACGACGAAAGCCACTGACCATGCATCTCCCTTCGACCGGTGGATTGCCAACACTGAATTACATGTTAACATGGCAAAACCGAGGTGTTGTGTATTTTAGGATATTTCGATGTTGCATACACTTTCAACTTTTAAAATTTATAAACCTTCGGACACAATAAATAAGTTAGTTGCAAGCGCACAACCTATCGATTGTAGTATGTAGGTGTCAATTCGAAGGGAGGTAGGAAAATACTAATTTTTACTAAAGTAAACTACTTTTAAAACTAAACAATAAAAGTACAAGAGGGGGGGCGGGGGTTCGTGTAATTTCGTTTTTTATGAAAATTAAAGGTTCGTAGCAAAGCAATTAAAATTCGGATGTGATTCGAATTGGAGAAGTCTATGAGCTTTTGGCTCACAATTCCTTGGTTAATTTCCATGCTTAGAAAAATACTAGTTAAAAGGTGGGGATGGAATGTTAAATATTTTTTCCTCTATTTTCATGGGACAGGACCCAATATGACTAAATTTGAATGGTATGTGACAAAATTTCACACTAACATGAATGAGAAAAAATTAAGTCTACTAGCAAATGAATAACACATTAATATTTTTTTTTCATGGTCAAGGTTTATTAATATTTAGGTTGATATCTGAAATATTGAGTTGCATATAATCAAAGGGGAAATTAATACTCTCAAATTTAGGGATATTTATGAAGTGAATTGTCCGATAATAATTTTTTTAAGGAATGCACAATGAGGTCAATCATGGGGTGAATAAGTTGTTCAAGGGAGAGGTTATGAATATTTTTGAAGTTCTAAATTTTTAATGTCATGACAATTGTACCAAGCCGAGTTCTAGTTTAATTTAAAGCAAGTCCTTGAGATTGTATGGTTTAACTTAGACCGGACCTTTGACTAGCTGGGATGTCGTTGCTTGAGGACAAGCAATAATTCAAGTTGGGAGGCATGATCAGAGTTAAAATGATGATGAATTACGTAGGGTTTTGGCTTAGGTTTTGCATATTATCTCACACTTATGTTTAATTAATTAGAGAAAAAGGCTACTGTTACCCTTCTTTATGTTTTTTTGCAGGAAACATGCTTTGTGACTATTTCACATCAAATGGAGCAAGAATCAGGTCAATCGGAGAAGCGACGCTTATCGACTAAGTCACTGTTACGGTCCGTACTGGTTGATACGGACCTAGCCAGATACGGACCAGGAGATGGCGTGATATACATTACACCCCTCAGCAACATGGTGTGGATACGGACCGTATCAGCCAATACGATCCATAACCAGAGGCGCCTTTTGGAGAATAACTGCCACAGCTGTATCCAGGTCACGTTTCTTAGCCTCCACTCATCTCCATACGTCCCCTCACTCCTATATAAAGCCCCCTGGACAGAAGAAGAAGTTATCTTTGTAATTTGGTAATTAGGGTTAGATTTGATTAAGTGAGAAAGAGAGGAGTGTTGTAATGATGCCGTTCCGCAGCTAAGTTCTTTTCTTAGGGGCTAGGCAGTAAACCTTGTTACTCATGATGCTTTGATATATATATTTTCTGTTGATTATGATTTCTTGTTGTTGATTGAAATGCTTTTGCAATTTATTCTCCCTTCACCTGATTTCGATGATCTAGTTTAATCCGTTAGGGTAGTGACAGTGCTTTAATAGTAAGAAAAAAATATGATGGACGAGTTAGCCTCGTTGGGAGCCGTTAGATTTATGTGAAGAAATCCTTCTCGGGGAAACCATAAATCAGAACCACAAAACGCAAACCAAGTTCTGTCATTTACGTAAGATAAATCGCAGTGTCATATGTAGTAACTTGTGTATTTAGAGATCTGTCATTTGCGTAAGATAACTCGCAGTGTCCTATGTTGAATCTCGATGGAAGTCCCGTCATTTGCGTAAGTGACTCGTAGTGTCCTATGTAGTGTCTTCCATAAACAACAACAACAGGAAATCAGACCCGACAGAAGTAGAATATCAAAGAGGATTGAGTAGCAATGGTGTGCCAAATTTAATTACTTTTAATTGTTGCCAAATTTACATTGATCACAACTTCAACTCTCAATTTTCAGATTTTGTCTAGCCTTGCGAAAGATTGTGATTTGATCGCTCAAGACTATAGACCAATATTCCCTATGGATCGACCTTGATTATACTACTCGATAGGATTGTGCACTTGCGATCCGAACCGATTGTATTTCTGAGTTTATAAATTTTAAAAGATAACATTGCTCTCTTTTGAGTGGTTAACACTTAAACATGGTTGCCTACTTAAAAATCAGAGCAGATATTTAATTCCTGATTGTACATAAATTAATACAACTTTGACTATTATTTAAAAAAAAATCACCAAACATAACTTGCAATTATCCGCGGTGAGTTAATTAAAGGTCAATTCATTGATATCTAATTTGAATCACAATATTATAATTAAACTATTCAAAACACATACAATTCCTACTACTAATGGAATGAAACGAAGATGAAACTTTTTTTTCAGTCAGACTTGTGATCAGTACTGCATG
This sequence comes from Carex kokanica, assembly GCA_025461125.1. Taxonomy (NCBI): domain Eukaryota; kingdom Viridiplantae; phylum Streptophyta; class Magnoliopsida; order Poales; family Cyperaceae; genus Carex; species Carex kokanica. Next base: position 1,017,563 of record JAJGRX010000604.1, on the reverse strand, counting down.
GTATGTAACTTAAAATTTTGTATAGTTTCTTAGGAAACATGCATAACTACTTCAATTGAAAAAAAAATATACTTGGAATAACATGGTATAATATTCAGAATTCAAAACGTTGGAGCCCTAGTTAGTTTTCAATTAAATATGCCATTTTTTATTCTTTGTTTCCCCTGGTCAAGACAATAACAAAGAAAAAAAATATACAAGTTGTAAAAAAAATCCATCTAGGTTCATATAATAGTATATATGTCAATACCCTAAACATTTTTGAACTAACAAATAAATATTTAAGATGTCAATGTTAAAGACCATCTAGATATTCTCGTAATACACGAAAACATATTCTTATAAGTAATATTTAATTGACGCAATGAACTTTTAATAACAAATGATTTCGATTTTAATAATTAAATTTGTAAGTTTATACATAAGGAATATATTTTATTCCATATCATATGCTGGTCCAACTTGTTCCAGTAAGGTGCCTATAAATATATGTATGGGCACCTCCATCAGCATCAATAGGTTACATACAAAGAAAGATTAAGCATGAAGATCATGGCGATTGCTCTTTTTGCAGTTCTTTGCTTCTCAGCATTAGTGTTGAGTGCACAAGGATATGCGTACGATTTCTTCTACTTCGTTCAACAGGTAAATTTATTAATGTGTTTCTCCATATATTCCTTTAATTAGTATTGTTTAGAAGCATATATAGTGCAAAGATACATCTAGCCTAGGTATGGGCTTTCTCTTTGTTTTTATTATATTTTATGTAATTGGACCAGTTATGGGTTATGACTGTTGATTATTAAGCTGGTGGATTAGTAGGATTTGCTTTAACAAAAGAAAATGAATGTTGATTATTGACATATTCTGTGTACCCTAGAAAAATAACAAGTATTTTGTATGTACTGTGGAATGTTGGATATATAATTGGGGCAGTACCAACCGACCTAAATAATTTGTACTGGTAGACGAAAAAATGCAAATTATGTGACTTAATGCTTGGTCACTACTTATAATTTATGAGGGACTAAAATAATATTGCTTTGATCATTTTTTCACTGAAAAGTGGCCGGGATCTTATTGTGCCACAAGCTCCGGTTGTTGTTATCCAACTTATGGAAAACCACCAGCTGACTTTGGTATTCATGGACTTTGGCCGAATTATAACAACGGTTCCTACCCGGCTTACTGCGATCCAAACAATCCTTTTGATGTATCCAAGGTAACTGATCTCAGATATTTAGTACATTTATATACCAAGTTGAATTTACATTTTGAATTTTCAGCAAATGAGCAAACAAATGAACTATTTCATTTTCAGCACCAAATAACAAGCTATAACAGATCAAATTAGCTTTCAACTTACTTTATGCAGTAACAAATAATTAATTATTTCAAAACAACAAGATCATCAAAGAGAACACTGAATATAATAGTAATTTATTTGCAGATCCAAGATTTAGTTAGCAGCCTACGAACAAATTGGGCGTCACTTGCATGCCCGAGCAGCGATAGCACTCCATTTTGGCAGCACGAGTGGGATAAGCACGGCACATGCTCTGAAACTGTGCTGGATGAGCACTCTTATTTCGAAGAGTCACTTAGTCTCAAGAGCACAACTAATGTTCTTTCATGCCTCAAATCTGCAAGTAATAAAAAACTTATCTTTTCATTTGGAAATTTTTTTTTCTTAACATGTTAGTCTATTTCAAAGAATTAAAAACCAAAATTGCACACATCCTTTTGACAATAACAAAATTGTTAATTTCTTGACATGTATTTGATAGGTATTTTGCCGAATGGTGGATCTTATACTTTAACTAAAATTAAGAGTGCGATCACCTCATGTATTGGTCACACACCGTGGATCAAGTGCAACAAGGATGCATCGGGTCGCTACCAATTGTATGAGGTCTACATTTGTGTCGACCATTCTGGCACAACGTTGATAAATTGTCCAGTTTTCCCAACTGGTGCATGCGGTTCATCAATGATCTTCCCAACCTTCTAATGCTTCTTGAACAAAGACATGATATATTTCAATTTCTACTCCATTGACAGAACAATTCCATTGTTCTTTCCCTTGTTTCTCAAATGAATAAACACAGTTCGCCCTGTAATGGATGTAACCAATTTTATAATTTTGAATAAATGGGAATAATATATGCTTATTCTTTTGTTGTTATTGTAACAAGATTGGTCTCCTGTATCAAGGGCTGCTCATTTTTTTTAAAATATTTTTAGTGTAATTATTCCAAATGTATTCGTGGATTGTCTTATTTGTAAACAAAAGTTTGTTAATGAAATGCCCTATATATAAAATTGGTACGAATCTTTCGCATGGAAATACAAAAGAAAAACAATAATAAGAAATAAACTTGGTGGAAGTTCTTTTTGTGCTAAGATGGATATTGTTTACATAAATCTGTTTCATTTCGGAAAAAGAAAAGCATAGCTGAAACAAGTTCATCACAATGCTATATTTCACTCATTCATTTTAACTTTAAAATTTTCGTTCAACTCTCGTTTAATTGAGAGTTTTATTTTTCTTTAAATATATAAAATTTGTCCCTTTAAAATTTTATATATTCTGATAAAGGTTCAGATGATAAAGCATGCATGTAATCTTTCAACTTTACTTGTTTTTTAACGCTAAGATATTATAACTAAAGTAATTTGAAAATTTATAAATTTTACGTATAAACATATAAATTATGAACTCGTGAAGTGGAATAGTTTCAACAATATAAATTTGACCTTTAAAATCAATTTAATAGATTTTAAAATTAAACTCATCAAAAAAGTTTATAAACTTAAAAACATTCTAATTCTACTCTTACAGTACTCAAACTGTTATACCCAGTTGATGTACATTTAATTTCAAGCTATTATAAAAGATGCACATATACAAAGACGATTGAAGCTACAGCACAGAATACACAGTAAAACAAATGACAAGGAAGATCAAACCACAAATAAATATACAAAGATATTCCTGCTTACAATTTGAACGATATTCTGACCATGATATGCATAAAGAATACGAACATAATGTAATATATAATTAATGATCATTGAAGCTGGTGGATTAGTACGATTTGCTTTAACAAAAGAAAATGAATGTTGATTATTGACATATTCTGTGTACCCTAGAAAAATAACAAGTATTTTGTATGTACTGTGGAATGTTGGATATATAACATGGGAAAACCGAGGTGTTGTGTATTTTAGGATATTTTGATGTTGCATACACTTTTAACTTTTAAAATTTATAAACCTTCGGACACAATAAATAAGTTGCAAGGTGGGGATGGAATGTTAAATATTTTTTCCTTGTTTCGAATTGGAGAAGTCTAGGGGCTTTTGGCTCACAATTCCTTGTTTAATTTCCATGCTTATAAAAATACTAGTTGAAAGGTGGGGATGGAATGTTAAATATTTTTTCCTCTATTTCCATGGGACAGGACCCAATATGACTAAATTTGAATGGTATGTGACAAAATTTCACACTAACATGAATGAGAAAAAAAAATGAAAAGATAAATTTTTTATTACTTGCAGATTTGAGGCATCAAAGAACATTAGTTGTGCTCTTGAGACTAAGTGACTCTTCAAAATAATAGTGCTCATCTAGCACAGTTTCAGAGCATGTGCCGTGCTTAACCCACTCGTGCTGCCAAAATGGAGTGCTATTGTTGCTCGGGCATGCAAGTGACGCCAAATTTGTTCATAGGCTGCTCACTAAATCTTGGATCTGCAAATAAATTACTATTATATTTAGTGTTCTCTTTAATGATCTTGTTAGTTTGAAATAATTAATTATTTGTTACTGCATAAAGTAAGTTGAGAGCTAATTTGATATGTTATAGCTTGTTCTTTGGTGCTGAAAATGAAATAGTTCATTTGGTTGCTCATTTGATGAAAAAATTCAAAATGTAAATTCAACTTGGTATATAAATGTACTAAATATCCAAGGTCAGTTACCTTGGATACATCAAAAGGATTGTTTGGATCATAGCAAGCCGGGTAGGAACCGTTGTTATAATTCGGCCAAAGTCCATGAATACCATAGTCAGCTGGTGGTTTTCCATAAGTTGGATAACAACAACCGGAGCTTGTGGCACAATAAGATCCCGGCCACTTTTTAGTGAAAAAATGATCAAAGCAATATTATTTTAGTCCCTCATAAATTATAAGTAGTGACCAAGCATTAAGTCACATAATTTGCATTTTTTCGTCTACCAGTACAAATTATTTAGGTCGGTTGGTACTGCCTCAATTATATATCCAACATTCCACAGTACATACAAAATACTTGTTATTTTTCTAGGGTACACAGAATATGTCAATAATCAACATTCATTTTCTTTTGTTAAAGCAAATCGTACTAATCCACCAGCTTCAATGATCATTAATTATATATTACATTATGTTCGTATTCTTTATGCATATCATGGTCAGAATATCGTTCAAATTGTAAGCAGGAATATCTTTGTATATTTATTTGTGGTTTGATCTTCCTTGTCATTTGTTTTACTGTGTATTCTGTGCTGTAGCTTCAATCGTCTTTGTATATGTGCATCTTTTATAATAGCTTGAAATTAAATGTACATCAACTGGGTATAACAGTTTGAGTACTGTAAGAGTAGAATTAGAATGTTTTTAAGTTTATAAACTTTTTTGATGAGTTTAATTTTAAAATCTATTAAATTGATTTTAAAGGTCAAATTTATATTGTTGAAACTATTCCACTTCACGAGTTCATAATTTATATGTTTATACGTAAAATTTATAAATTTTCAAATTACTTTAGTTATAATATCTTAGCGTTAAAAAACAAGTAAAGTTGAAAGATTACATGCATGCTTTATCATCTGAACCTTTATCAGAATATATAAAATTTTAAAGGGACAAATTTTATATATTTAAAGAAAAATAAAACTCTCAATTAAACGAGAGTTGAACCAAAATTTTAAAGTTAAAATGAATGAGTGAAATATAGCATTGTGATGAACTTGTTTCAGCTATGCTTTTCTTTTTCCGAAATGAAACAGATTTATGTAAACAATATCCATCTTAGCACAAAAAGAACTTCCGCCAAGTTTTTTTCTTATTATTGTTTTTCTTTTGTATTTCCATGCGAAAGATTCGTACCAATTTTATATATAGGGCATTTCATTAACAAACTTTTGTTTACAAATAAGACAATCCACGAATACATTTGGAATAATTACACTAAAAATATTTTAAAAAAAATGAGCAGCCCTTGATACAGGAGACCAATCTTGTTACAATAACAACAAAAGAATAAGCATATATTATTCCCATTTATTCAAAATTATAAAATTGGTTACATCCATTACAGGGCGAACTGTGTTTATTCATTTGAGAAACAAGGGAAAGAACAATGGAATTGTTCTGTCAATGGAGTAGAAATTGAAATATATCATGTCTTTGTTCAAGAAGCATTAGAAGGTTGGGAAGATCATTGATGAACCGCATGCACCAGTTGGAAAAACTGGACAATTTATCAACGTTGTGCCAGAATGGTCGACACAAATGTAGACCTCATACAATTGGTAGCGACCCGATGCATCCTTGTTGCACTTGATCCACGGTGTGTGACCAATACATGAGGTGATCGCACTCTTAATTTTAGTTAAAGTATAAGATCCACCATTCGGCAAAATACCTATCAAATACATGTCAAGAAATTAACAATTTTGTTATTGTCAAAAGGATGTGTGCAATTTTGGTTTTTAATTCTTTGAAATAGACTAACATGTTAAGAAAAAAAAATTTCCAAATGAAAAGATAAGTTTTTTATTACTTGCAGATTTGAGGCATGAAAGAACATTAGTTGTGCTCTTGAGACTAAGTGACTCTTCGAAATAAGAGTGCTCATCCAGCACAGTTTCAGAGCATGTGCCGTGCTTATCCCACTCGTGCTGCCAAAATGGAGTGCTATCGCTGCTCGGGCATGCAAGTGACGCCCAATTTGTTCGTAGGCTGCTAACTAAATATTGGATCTGCAAATAAATTACTATTATATTCAGTGTTCTCTTTGATGATCTTGTTGTTTTGAAATAATTAATTATTTGTTACTGCATAAAGTAAGTTGAAAGCTAATTTGATCTGTTATAGCTTGTTATTTGGTGCTGAAAATGAAATAGTTCATTTGTTTGCTCATTTGCTGAAAATTCAAAATGTAAATTCAACTTGGTATATAAATGTACTAAATATCTGAGATCAGTTACCTTGGATACATCAAAAGGATTGTTTGGATCGCAGTAAGCCGGGTAGGAACCGTTGTTATAATTCGGCCAAAGTCCATGAATACCAAAGTCAGCTGGTGGTTTTCCATAAGTTGGATAACAACAACCGGAGCTTGTGGCACAATAAGATCCCGGCCACTTTTCAGTGAAAAAATGATCAAAGCAATATTATTTTAGTCCCTCATAAATTATAAGTAGTGACCAAGCATTAAGTCACATAATTTGCATTTTTTCGTCTACCAGTACAAATTATTTAGGTCGGTTGGTACTGCCCCAATTATATATCCAACATTCCACAGTACATACAAAATACTTGTTATTTTTCTAGGGTACACAGAATATGTCAATAATCAACATTCATTTTCTTTTGTTAAAGCAAATCCTACTAATCCACCAGCTTAATAATCAACAGTCATAACCCATAACTGGTCCAATTACATAAAATATAATAAAAACAAAGAGAAAGCCCATACCTAGGCTAGATGTATCTTTGCACTATATATGCTTCTAAACAATACTAATTAAAGGAATATATGGAGAAACACATTAATAAATTTACCTGTTGAACGAAGTAGAAGAAATCGTACGCATATCCTTGTGCACTCAACACTAATGCTGAGAAGCAAAGAACTGCAAAAAGAGCAATCGCCATGATCTTCATGCTTAATCTTTCTTTGTATGTAACCTATTGATGCTGATGGAGGTGCCCATACATATATTTATAGGCACCTTACTGGAACAAGTTGGACCAGCATATGATATGGAATAAAATATATTCCTTATGTATAAACTTACAAATTTAATTATTAAAATCGAAATCATTTGTTATTAAAAGTTCATTGCGTCAATTAAATATTACTTATAAGAATATGTTTTCGTGTATTACGAGAATATCTAGATGGTCTTTAACATTGACATCTTAAATATTTATTTGTTAGTTCAAAAATGTTTAGGGTATTGACATATATACTATTATATGAACCTAGATGGATTTTTTTGACAACTTGTATATATTTTTTCTTTGTTATTGTCTTGACCAAGGGAAACAAAGAATAAAAAATGGCATATTTAATTGAAAACTAACTAGGGCTCCAACGTTTTGAATTCTGAATATTATACCATGTTATTCCAAGTATATTTTTTTTCAATTGAGGTAGTTATGCATGTTTCCTAAGAAACTATACAAAAATTTAAGTTACATACCATGCAGTACTGATCACAAGTCTGACTGAAAAAAAAGTTTCATCTTCGTTTCATTCCATTAGTAGTAGGAATTGTAGGTGTTTTGAATAGTTTAATTATAATATTGTGATTCAAATTAGATATCAATGAATTGACCTTTAATTAACTCACCGCGGATAATTGCAAGTTATGTTTGGTGATTTTTTTTTAAATAATAGTCAAAGTTGTATTAATTTATGTACAATCATGAATTAAATATCTGCTCTGATTTTTAAGTAGGCTTAATTTGTTAGTAAGCTTAATTTTTAAGTAGGCTTAATTTGACCATGAAAAATATTAATGTGTTATTCATTTGCTAGTAGACTTAATTTTTTCTCATTCATGTTAGTGTGAAATTTTGTCACATACCATTCAAATTTAGTCATATTGGGTCCTGTCCCATGGAAATAGAGGAAAAAATATTTAACATTTCATCCCCACCTTTTAACTAATATTTTTCTAAGCATGGAAATTAACCAAGGAATTGTGAGCCAAAAGCCCCTAGACTTCTCCAATTCGAATCACATCCGAATTTTAATTGCTTTGCTACGAACCTTTAATTTTCATAAAAAACGAAATTACACGAACCCCCCCCCTTTTACTTTTATTGTTTAGTTTTAAAAGTAGTTTACTTTAGTAAAAATTAGTATTTTCCTACCTCCCTTCGAATCGACACATACATACTACAATCGATAGGTTGTGCGCTTGCAACTAACTTATTTATTGTGTACGAAGGTTTATAAATTTTAAAAGTTAAAAGTGTATGCAACATCGAAATATCCTAAAATACACAACACCTCGGTTTTCCCATGTTAACATGTAATTCAGTGTTGGCAAATCCATCGGTCGAAGGGAGATGCATGGTCAGTGGCTTTCGTCGTATCGGCATACTTTGCACTGCTTCTTCTCTTCTGGTTTGCTGCGGTTGTGCGAGCGGGCCACTCCAAATTCAGCTAGAAGGGGGAAACTAAAAGCAGGAATATATATGGTCACTGTCAACATTTTTAACAGGCATGTTTACGTATAAGGTAGCGGCGTTGATGCCATGGCCGGTTGCTCTGGTCGTCTGGGGAATGGCAGCTTCTGTGATTATTGGTGGCTTTTGTGCTTTCTGCATCCTTCATCTTTCATGATCATTAATTATATATTACATTATGTTCGTATTCTTTATGCATATCATGGTCAGAATATCGTTCAGATTGTAAGCAGGAATATCTTTGTATATTTATATGTGGTTTGATCTTCCTTGTCATTTGTTTTACTGCGTATTCTGTGCTGTAGCTTCAATCGTCTCTGTATATGTGCATCTTTTATAATGGCTTGAAATTAAATGTACATAAACTTGGTATAACATTTTGAGTACTGTAAGAGTAGAATTAGAATGTTTTTAAGTTTATAAACTTTTTTGATGCGTTTAATTTTAAAATCTATTAAATTGAGTTTAAAGGTCAAATTTATACCATTGAAACTATTCCACTTCACGAGTTCATAATTTATATGTTTATAGAGTAGAACTAAGGTGCTCTTAAGCTCACCAAGCCAAACCGTGAGTTTACCTCAAAAACCTATCGGATTGACTTCAAACGAAATTTCCAAACCATTAGATGTTCAATCTATATTAAAATGTGCTTGGAGACCAAATTTTACATTTTTTTGAATTTTTTTACTATTTATTAAGATGGTTTGAAAATCGTTGTTTTCCAATGGTGCAGAATTTTAATAAAAACAGCGGTTTTCAAACCAGTTTAATAAATAGTAAAAAAATTCCAAAAAATGTAAAATTTGGTCTCCAATCACATTTTAATATAGATTGAACATCTAACAGTTTGAAAATGTCGTTTGAAGTCAATCCGATAGGTTTTTGAGTTAACCTCACAAAGGATTTGGTAAGCTTAAGAGCACCTTAGTTCTACTCATGTTTATACGTAAAATTTATAAATTTTCAAAGTACTTTAGTTATAATATCTAAGCGTTAAAAAAACAAGCAAAGTTGAAAGATTACATGCATGCTTTATCATCTGAACATTTATCAGAATATATTAAATTTTAAAGGGACAAATTTTATATATTTAAAGAAAAATAAAACTCTCAATTAAACGAGAGTTGAACGAAAATTTTAAAGTTAAAATGAATGAGTGAAATATAGCATTGTGATGAACTTGTTTCAGCTATGCTTTTCTTTTTCCGAAATGAAACAGATTTCTGTAAACAATATCCATCTTAGCACAAAAGAACTTTCACCAAGTTTATTTCTTATTATTGTTTTTCTTTTGTATTTCCATGCGAAAGATTCGTACCAATTTTATATATAGGGCATTTCATTAACAAACGTTTGTTTACAAATAAGAAAATCCACGAATACATTTGCAATAACTACATTAAAAATATTTTAAAAAAATGAGCAGCCCTTGATAGAGGAGACTAATCTTGTTACAATAACAACAAAAGAATAATTATATATTATTCCCATTTATTAAAAATTATAAAATTGGTTACATCCATTACAGGGAAGAGGAACTGTGTTTATTTATTAAAATCGAAATCATTTGTTATTAAAAGTTCATTGCGTCAATTAAATATTACTTATAAGAATATATTTTCGTGTATTACGAGAATATCTAGATGGTCTTTAACATTGACATCTTAAATATTTATTTGTTAGTTCGAAAATGTATAGGGTATTGACATATATACTATTATATGAACCTAGATGGATTTTTTTGACAACTTATATATTTTTTTTCTTTGTTTTTGTCTTGACCAAGGGAAACAAAGAATAAAAAATGGCATATTTAATTGAAAACTAACTAGGGCTCCAATGTTTTGAATTATGAATATTATACCATGTTATTCCAAGTATATTTTTTTTCAATTGAAGTAGTTATGCATGTTTCCTAAGAAACTATACCAAATTTTAAGTTACATACCATGCAGTACTGATCACAAGTCGGACTGAAAAAAAAGTTTGAACTTCATTTCATTCCATTAGTAGTAGGAATTGTAGGTGTTTTGAATAGTTTAATTATAATATTGTGATTCAAATTAGATATCAATGAATTGACCTTTAATTAACTCACCGCGGATAATTGCAAGTTATGCTTGGTGATTTTTTTAAAATAATAGTCAAAGTTGTATTAATTTATGTACACTCATGAATTAAATATTTGCTCTGATTTTTAAGTAGGCAACCATGTTTAAGTGTTTATGTGCAACTCAATATTTCAGATATCAACCAAAATATTAATAAGCCTTGACCATGAAAAAATATTAATGTGTTATTCATTTGCTAGTAGACTTAATTTACAGAAAAATTTTAAAAATGAGAAGGCATGTTGGATGCCATACCATACAATAAAATCAGAGAAAATTAAAAAAAGAAAAAAGAAAATGGTGGGACACCATACCACACCACAAAATCAGAAAAATTGAAAAAAAAAAAACATAATATATATATTAAAAGTGGGACACCACAGAAAGACGGAGATTTCTTTTTTCAAATTTTGAGTTGGTTCCGAACGTCTGATCAGCATGTGAATTTTATCATTAAAATTTTTAAAAATGGAGGCATTTGAACCCTCCTCTTTTTTTATTCTTTTTTTTTGTGAGTCCATTTTTAGTTTAGCAATATACTATATTTAGATAACTAAAGTCCGTTGATTCGGGGTGAAAATGGAGCGGATGATATCCGTTCACTATTTTTTTTTTTTTTGAATTAGAGGGTTGGGGGTCAAAGCCATCTAATATTCTTTTTCAAACTTTTGTTACTACAACCAATGTTGTTAAATGTGGTTTTGTTCATGCATGCGGTATGCGGAACCAACTCCGCTGTTCTCCAAATTGGAGAACATGACCCTGTTATTCCGATCTGAACCGTTCAAAGTTTTTCATATCCGAATCTCGATAAAGGTGAATGGCTGGGATCGGAATAACAGGGTCCTGTTCTCCCTTTGGAGAACAGCGGAGTCGGATCCACGGTATGCAGCCGTATATGCGGATTTTCAAGCGGACTTATATATGCGGATTTTAAAATGAGAATTCAGATATATATTCATATGCGTGCATTTTATACTACATGTATATGTAGTATATAAGAATTTTCACTTAAACATATATATGTAGTATATATAGAGCTCCTCATATGTAGTATATATTCATATGGAAGCCCAGTGCATGTTTACAAGTATAATAAATAAATGTCCAACAGCTGTTTTAATTCAAAAATGACTAATAGGCCATAAATACAGCTGTTTTAATTCGAAGTCCTTTGTAGTCAATAGCCAAATTCGAAGTCTTTTTATTATTAGAGTGCTATTGTAATTATAATTACGGTTTTGGTACCAAAATGGTACCATAGTTACAATGTCTACTAGACTACATCAAATTTATCATCATCTACTGGCTTACATAAAAAAGATATCAACTAGAAGTATCAACATATATCATATAATAGTTTCTAGTAATTTTTGAAAACAAAACAATTTTAGATTCTACTCAAAATTCCGCATCATCCAAATCTGGTCCAGACCCAGTGGTTGGTACCAGCACTAGATCCTCTTCCCTTGAATAATTATTCACGGTTTTGTTTGGTAACTTATTTTCGTGCCCCAATGGTTTAGGTAATTCAATGTGAATAGCAGCTAAAATAGGTGGATCAGCATAAGGACCTCTGAGCCAACCTTGGGCAATGAGGCGAGCAACAGCCTCTGTTAAATGGACCCCGTCCCAATTCAGATAAGTTGATGGATCCTGACAAGCGCTTACACCCGGCATGCCACATCCCTTGCTTACATTAAAGTTATACTGACCTCCTCCTCCACAACATACTCGTAGTGGTGTGTCTATGAATCCTATAGTATAATGATAAATAATGAGAATCAGGAAATAACTTTAATTTTAGATTAATAAATCTGGTAAGAAAGAGAAACTTTTGAAGCCACTGTTTAATCCTACAACATTAATGGTAAAAGATAACATACCAAAGTGCTTAGGGGACTTGAGAATTTCAGTTATGGGACGATAATATTCTGCATTGATGAGTCTCACATGCGGGTATTTCAACCTAATCCGATTGATGGCTTTATGCAGGAGCTTATTTTGGTACAGTGACAATTCATTGTATTTTCTCAGGCACCCGGTATGAGGGTCATAATCTGTTTCAGTTTTGCTCTGGTGTGTCGAAAGAATCGATGGTAAGCACCCATATGGCACATTCTCTGGTACCACAATAGTTAATGCTCCTTCACAGATTACTCTCTACAAGATACAATAAATTTAAGGGATAAAATGATACCACTGAGTTTACAGTGTTCTGTTATATTTAATTGAACTTAGAGAAGAAAATATTAAAATAAGTGACAACGCCAACAAAAGAAGATCAAAATAAGAGGAAAAGATAATTCAATAATAACCTCAATTGCATTTGAAATTACTTTAACAAGAGATGGAATATAGCTTTTAACTTCAGCCAAGGACTTCCCACCCAAAATGGCAAAGTTAAAGTCGTTTATACCAAATTCTCCAACAATTACGAGTGATTTACGAAAGAATTTCCTGCAAGCTATAAATAGAACGAAAGATTAATTCATTAAATAATTGATGAAAGTGTGCTTCTAGGTCTTTAGCTATTCCACTTGGTTCAGTCAGAAGCTAGATCCTTTATTGGTTAGGTCAATTCACTGAATTATTATACTTAGTATATAAATGGTTACTGGATCCTCCAATTAGATATAATGGCTTCACATCGAATCATAACAGATCTGATGTCACATAGGCAGCATGTCATTGAAGGAGTACTTTGCTCGCATGCTATCATGAATTAACACCATGCCTTCACCAAGCGATCGACCGCCTGATGAGTTGACTAATAATTCCTGTGATACAACGTTAAAACAGAGATGCATACTTTCAAATGAAGTGCAAAGGGAAGGCTTCAACTCCCTAAACCATCCAAGTTGAACATTTAGTGTTGTATTTAAAAGAAGAGCAGATGTCACATTGTTTTTCACAAAAAAGGAATAGTCTAGTCCCGTTGCACCGCCAACCGCAACACTAGTGGAAAATATGGAATCAGGATCGGTTATATATGCATATTAGTATCGGAATGCAACCGATCCTGATGGAGGCGATACTGATACTTACAATAATCTGGATCGGTTAAATAACCGATCCTGATAGTTACTATCAGGATCGGTTGTTTCAACAAAACCGATCCTGATAGTAACTATCAGGGTCGGTTGTTTCAAAACAACTGATCCTGATAGTAACTATCAAGATCAGTTTGTTTGAAACAACCGACCCTGATAGTTACTATCAGGATCGGTTTTGTTGAAAAAACCGATCCTGATACTCTCTTTTTTTTTTTTTTTTTTTTTTTTTTTTTTTTTTTTTTTTTTTTTTTTTTTGTTTAATGTTGGTTCTGAAAAAAAAAAAATCAGGATCGGTTGTTTTGAAATAACCGATCCTGATACCTTTTTTTTTTTTTTTAATGTTGGTTCTGAAAAAAAGAAGAAAAGAATCAGGATCAGTTTTTTTGAAACAACTGATCCTGATGTTATACTATCAGGATCGGTTGTTTCAAACAACCGATCCTGATGTTATATTGGATCTAAAAAAAATATATTTTTTTATTTGGCCAGCTTCCATATATATTTGCTGGCCAGCATAATTTTTTTTTTTTTATTTACCATTGATTTATTGGAGCCCAAAACCAATTAAGAACACAAAATAAAATTCATGAAATACAAAAAGAAGTACAATAGTTGAAGAAATTTGGTGCAATAGCAAAATAAAATTGAAAATACAAATGAAAAAATATAGTTGATCGGTCGGATAATTAAGATAAATAAAAAGATAGTTTCAAAAAGCCTTGCTCAAATGAAAAAAGACAAATAAATAAATTGAAAATACAACAAAAAAAATGTGTTTTAGAAGTATAATAATGAGAAAATTAGATAAAGCTAATACCGTGATAGTTGATCGGCCGGATGATTAAGTAACTTGAGCGAGATGTCCTCAAAACTGAAAAACAATATACAAACACCATTAATTAATTTTTGAAACAATACAAAAAATTAAAAATTGACACGGAGGTTCGAGAGGTTCGAGAGGCTCGGCTTTGAGAGGGAGAGACGGAGACAGAGAGAGAGAGACACGGAGGAGAGGGAGAGACGAGACGGAGACAGAGAGAGCAGAGACACGGAGGTCTGAGAATTTGAGAGGGAGAGACGGAGACACAGAGAGAGAGAAAAATGCTAAGTTGAAAATGAGAGGCGCGAAATTAAAATAAGAACTAAGCAGGAGTTATCAGGATCGGTTATTTCGAAATAACCGATCCTGATTGTTTTTGTAAGTACAAAGGCGCGAAACAGAATTAAACCCTAGCGTCAAATTAGCATTAGGATCGGTTATTTCAAAAAAACCGATCCTGATACCTTTTTTTAAGTTGTTTCTGAAAGGGAAAAAAAAATCAGGATCGGTTGTGTTGAAAAAACCGATCCTGATACTTTTTTTTTTTAATGTTGGTTCTGAAAAAAAAAAAAAAAACAGTATCAGGATCGGTTCTGTAAACAGAACCGATCCTGATACTATTTTTTTTTTTTTTTTTTAATTTTGGTTCTGAAAAAAAAAAAAAAAAAAAACAGTATCAGGATCGGTTCTGTGGACAGAACCGATCCTGATACTGTTTTTTTTTTTTTTTTTTTTTTTTTTTTTTTTTTTTAAATTTTGGATCTGAAAAAAAAAAAAAAAAAACAGTATCAGGATCGGTTCTGTGAACAGAACCGATCCTGATACTGTTTTTTTTTTTTTTTTTTTTTTAAATTTTGGATCTGAAAAAAAAAAAAAAAAAAAAACAGTATCAGGATCGGTTCTGTCCACAGAACCGATCCTGATACTCTTTTTTTTTTTTTTTTTTTTTTTTTAATTTTGGATCTGAAAAAAAAAAAAAAAAAAACAGTATCAGGATCGGTTCTGTGGACAGAACCGATCCTGATACTGTTTTTTTTTTTTTTTTTTTTTTTTTTTAATTTTGGATCTGAAAAAAAAAAAAAAAAAAAACAGTATCAGGATCGGTTCTGTGGACAGAACCGATCCTGATACTGTTTTTTTTTTTTTTTTTTTTTTTTTTTTTTTAAATTTTGGATCTGAAAAAAAAAAAAAAAAAAAACAGTATCAGGATCGGTTCTGTGAACAGAACCGATCCTGATACTGTTTTTTTTTTTTTTTTTTTTTTTTTTTTTTTTTTTTTTTTAATTTTGGATCTGAAAAAAAAAAAAAAAAAACAGTATCAGGATCGGTTCTGTTCACAGAACCGATTCTGATACTCTTTTTTTTTTGGTTCTGAAAAAAAAAAAAAAAAAATTATCAGGATCGGTTTTGTTTACAGAACCGATCCTGATACTTTTTTTTTTTTTTCAGAACCAACATTAAAAAAAATAAAAATAAAAAAATAAGTATCAGGATCGGTTGTGTTGTAACAACCGATCCTGATTTTTTTTTTTTCAGAACCAACATTAAAAAAAAAAGAATTAGAATCGGTTGTTTGTTAGAACCGATCCTGATACTATCAGGATCGGTTTTTAAGAAATAACTGATCCTAATATGTGTTCCATTAGGATCGGTTGTTTGTAAAAACCGATCCTGATAGTATCAGGATCGGTTCTAATAAAAAACCGATTCTAATTGTTCATAAATTAGGATCGGTTAACCATAAAACCCGATCTGAATAGTTTTTAGGATCGGTTTTCTAAAAAAAACCGATCCAGATAGATATTAGAATCGGTTGTTTCATATAGCCGATACTATTAGGCCGATCCTGATTCCAGTTTTTCCACTAGTGCAAAGTTCATGCCATGCTGGAAGCTTCCATTGTGAGCCAAGTATGTTGGAAGAAGCGGTAGATCTAATGCTTGGGCTGATTAGATAAAACAATATTAAAATTAATAAAAGAGTTTTTCATAGTACGTACACAATGCATATTTGTCAGATCAACAGTTTTTCATAAATGATTGCAAATTGTTGGACTTTCACAGATCCATAAAGTGTCAAATATCCTTTTTTTTGCCCAAGGATCCATCAACTTCATATCATATCTGAGGTAACTCACTAAATGAAGTCATGCCTGCTTTATAACACCCGCAAGTAGATTTATAGATAGTGGGCAGTATTGACTCTTGAGATTGTAACAAACGGTTCGAATGTTGCTGATTTCAGTGTCTACCTCAGAGAATATGAAGTCTCGATCCTTTTCCCCAACTTCTTTTAATTAACAAAAAAATATATATAAATTAAGACATGCCTCCTTATTGAGAATATTGATGCAAAAGATAATAAGGAATGTGGTATCCAACAGATCTCAGAAATTATTCATCATTGATCATAATCCAATCACATAGGCAACCGACAGCTCATAAGGCAATATACAGCTGGCTTCTATCAATTAGTACCCAGCCTTATTTTATACCATACTTAGCATTCTGTAATTAGGCAACATAGCAACAGTCATATTGGTGATAGGGATTTTATATATAGGCTGTAAGAATCAGAACAAAGATAATCAAACTTTCATTCATCATTTTCTTCTCAAACTTATTATGGTATCAGAGCAAGGTCAATTGACCTGAAAATCCAAATCAATCAAGTGCCAGTAAAGGCCACCCAAATCCATCCTTCTTACCAGCAACAGAAAGATGACAGAAAACGAGAAAAGCCCCACTGAAATCAACTCAAACCCAAAACTTACAAACATGCTGCTCAATGGGAAAAATTATCTTCCCTGGTCTAGAGCCGTGACCATCGCCTTGAAGGGAAGAGGCAAATTCAAATATGTCACTGGGGACAAGAAAAAACCAGACAAAGATACAGACGCCTGGGAGCTCAGCGACAACACGATTATGGCATGGCTACTCAATTCCATGGAACCAAACATTAGTGAGTTATTCTGTTACGCAAATTCCTCTTGTGAAATGTGGACTAAAATCCAAAAAATGTTTGGCAAAAAGAACAATTTTGCACATATCTTCCAACTGAAACAAGATATTGTGCAAATTAAACAAAATAACCAGCCATTTACACAATACTATGGTGCAATGAAGGCAAAATGGGATGAGATAGATATTCACATACCAGAAACAACAGACCTCGAAAAAATTCGAGAAAGAAAAGAACAAGATAGGATTTACCAGCTTTTAGCCAACTTAGATCCAAGCTTTGAACAAGTTCGTACCCAAATCCTTCTTGGTCCCACTCTGCCTTCATTAGATAGCATAATAGCCACAATAGAACAAGAGGAATCTAGGCGTAAAGCCATGAATACAGAATCGTACCAGGTAACCGAAAACCAGGCCATGGCAGCAAAAGGGGGAAACCCTAGTTTCAGATCGGAGGGGAGAGGAGCCTCCAAATGCAGCAACTGCAAGAAAGAGGGCCACGAGAAGGAGAGGTGCTGGTTCCTCTACCCTCACCTCCGACCGAAGCGCAAGGAGAAGAGTGGCGATCGCTGGGGAGCGGGATCGAAAGAGGAAGGGAAGAGGGCTCTGGTTTCTGCGAGTGGGAGCGAACCAGCGAAGAATAAAGGGGGAGGAATTGAACCCACAACCGAACCGGCTCAATCCAACCAAACCGTACTGGACCAACTGAACTCAACCCAAATTTCTCAACTGATCCAAGAATTAAACCAGCGCTCCACAGGTAAATTTACAGGTAGTTGTTTAAATTTAAATTCTGATAGTTTAAACTATAGTACTTTAAACAGATGGACTATAGACTCTGGAGCCACTGACCATATGATTGGAAACCCTCAACTTTTGATTGATCCAACAAAAACTCATAATTTAGAACATGTAACAGTAGCAAATGGTTCAAAAGTACCTGTAACAAAAATTGGAAATGCGAACATTTTTTCAAAAAAAATATCTAATGTATTATATTTACCTACCTTCACATCCAATTTATTATCTATTAGTAAAATTACTAAAGAATTAAATTGCAATGTAGTTTTCTCATCTGAAAATGTGACATTTTAGGACAGAACAACGGGGAAGAAGATTGGTGAAGGCCAATTAAGAAATGGACTTTATGTTTTAGATTTTTCAAATAAAGCTTGTTTTACTGCTAGCATAGAAACTAATAAACTATGGCATTATAGGATTGGTCATCCATCCGATAAAGTTTTAAATAAATTGTTGTCTTTATCAAATTTAAATTCTAGTTGTTGTGATGTTTGTCGATTTTCCAAGCAAACCAGACTGCCTTTTTCATTATCTGATAGTAAAACCTCTCAAATATTTGAATTGGTTCACTCTGATGTTTGGGGACCTGCACCTGTAAATTCATATAATGGTTTTAGATATTTTGTTACCTTTATTGATGACTATTCACGCACTACATGGATTTACTTACTAAAAACAAAAGATGAAGTTTTCTCAATGTTTCAAGAGTTCACAAATTATGTTGAAAACCAATATAATACTAAGATAAAGATATTTAGGTCAGATAATGGAACTGAATATATCAATAAAAAATTTTCTGATTTTTTAAAACAAAAGGGAATTTTACATCAAACAACTTGCATAAATACACCTGAACAAAATGGAGTATCTGAAAGAAAAAATCGTCACATTTTAGAAGTAACTAGATCTTTACTTTTTCAATCAAATGTACCTAAAAGATTCTGGTCTGACGCTATGCTCACTGCTGTATATCTCATTAATAGATTACCTAGTACTGTTTTAAATTATAAAAGCCCCTTAGAAATCTTGAATGATAGGAAAATAAACTTAGATCATCTTAGAATTTTTGGATGCACCTGTTTTGTACATATTAAAAGACAAGATAAACTAGATAAAAATGCAGTTAAAACTATTTTCTTAGGATACTCATCACAAAAAAAAGAGATATAAATGTTATGACCCTATCAAACAAAAGCTATATATATCAAGAGATATAACATTTTTTGAAAATGTACCTTTCTATAAAGAAAATGAAGAAAAAGTTTACAAACAAGAAACCTCTAGAAATGATGTTGTTCTTCCAGAACTAACATTTTTTGAAGGAACAAATGAGCAACATAATGTGCAAGAGGAATTGAGCTCAGGGGGAGAGGAATTGAGCTCAGGGGGAGAAATTGATACAGAAGACGAAATTTCTTCCCAAGAAGTCGAAATTGCTCCTAGAAGATCAATTCGCTCAACAAGGCCATCATCCAGGTTACATGACTTTGTCACCTACAATGTAAGTTATCCTATTCAAGATTATATTTCGTACGGTAATATCACCTCACACCACAAGGCATTCTTAACCTCAATCTCACAACAAAGTGAACCCAATAATTATGTAGAAGCCAAGAAAAACCCTACATGGCTTAAGGCTATGAAAGAAGAGCTTAAAGCACTTGAAAAAAAACAAACTTGGACCATTATGCCTCTACCCAAAGGAAAAAAAACCAGTAGGATGTAAATGGGTTTACAAAATCAAATACAATAGTGATGGAACAATAGAGAGGCATAAAGCAAGATTGGTAGCAAAAGGGTTTACACAAACATATGGCATAGATTACCAAGAAACTTTTGCACCAGTAGCAAAAATGAATACTGTTAGAATTTTGTTATCTGTGGCTGTGAATTCGGGATGGAGTTTGTACCAAATGGACGTCAAAAATGCGTTCCTACAAGGTACGCTAGAGGAAGAAGTCTATATGTCATTACCACCAGGTTATAAGAATGATATTGACAATAACCTTGTATGCAAACTACACAAAGCAATTTATGGACTAAAGCAATCTCCTCGAGCATGGTATGGCAAACTCAGTCACTCTCTTTTACTTCATAACTTTGTTAAAAGTTCAGCAGACTCATCTATGTTTATTAAATATACAAAATTTACAACAACCATAGTTCTTGTCTATGTGGATGATATTATCATTACAGGAAATGACGAGAAAGAAATTAAAAATGTAAAAAATTATTTAAAAGGAAATTTTGACATTAAGGACTTAGGAAAACTTAAATATTTTTTAGGAATTGAGATTGCTCATTCAAACAAAGGTTTGTTCCTATCTCAAAGAAAATATGTTCTTGACCTACTAAAGGAAACAGGTAAACTAGGTGCAAAACCAGTCAATACCCCAATGGAACCTAACAAAAAACTCGATTCTGAAACTGGTGAACCATTGAAAGATATTGGACAATTTCAAAGACTTGTTGGTAAATTAATTTACTTAACTGTAACCAGGCCAGATATTGCATTTGCAGTTAGTTCTATTAGTCAATTCATGCATGCACCTAGAACCAATCACCTTGAGGCTGTTGAAAGGATACTTAAGTATCTTAAAAAATCTCCAGGTCAAGGCATATGTATGAGAAAAAATAACACTAACAATGTTGTCGGTTACTCTGATGCAGATTGGGCTGGCAGTTATGATCGGAGATCAACCACGGGCTACTGCACCTTTGTTGGTGGAAATCTCGTGACTTGGAAAAGCAAAAAACAAAACGTGGTGGCAAGATCAAGCGCAGAAGCAGAGTACGGAGCAATGGCGTCAACTGCAAGTGAGCTAACTTGGATCAAGCAAGTGCTTGAAGACGTGAAGATTCTTTGCGACAAGCCAATGCAGATGTACTATGACAACCAAGCCGCTAGACACATCGCATCAAATCCAGTGTTTCATGAGCGGACCAAACACATAGAAGTAGACTGCCACTTTATAAGAGAAAAGGTTCAATCCAGACAAATTGAGACCCCATTTGTTGAAAGTCAAAATCAACTGGCAGACATTTTTACCAAGGCACTGGAGAAAGGACCATTCGAAAAAATCTTGTTCAAGTTGGGATCAATCAACCTGTTTGATACCAACTTGAGGGGGAGTATTGAGAATATTGATGCAAAAGATAATAAGGAATGTGGTATCCAACAGATCTCAGAAATTATTCATCATTGATCATAATCCAATCACATAGGCAACCGACAGCTCATAAGGCAATATACAGCTGGCTTCTATCAATTAGTACCCAGCCTTATTTTATACCATACTTAGCATTCTGTAATTAGGCAACATAGCAACAGTCATATTGGTGATAGGGATTTTATATATAGGCTGTAAGAATCAGAACAAAGATAATCAAACTTTCATTCATCATTTTCTTCTCAAACTTATTACTCCTTTATAACATTCTGTGCCAGTTGATCTTGCCAGTAAATCAAGAGATTGTTTTTCCTTTTTTTTTTCTCTTTTTCTACTCTTTTCTTTCCTACTCTTTTCTTTTCTGGGGTGGACTTTATTGTAAAAGATTCCCTATTACGGTACCGCAGAGGATCTGAATTCCTTTTTTTGGGTTAATTTTCTATGTGCCTTTCAACTCTAGTTAATTTTCTTTTCTTATTTATCCTTGTTAACACATTTAAGTTAATTCTTAGATATAAATAACAGATTTTTTTGGACTGAAAATCAATTAAAAATTTCGTACAGCAAGTAGGATGGATAAAGATGATGGAAGAGAAACGCAAGCCTTTGAAGTCATCAAAGGAATGGAGCTTGCGTGAGTGCCTTTGAAGTCAAAACCAATGTTTGATCTGATGACTCCAAAATAAAATAGAGAATGCATGAACATATACACTGCCTAAAAAAGATCCCTTTCATTTTGAAATGTTCAGAAAAAGCTCCTTTGTCTTTGAAGAAGGAGACAAACCTTCTTTCTTTTCAATCCTCCGCTTTTTCTACTGATGGCGTGAAGCGGTATGCTCCATCCGCAACCAAACCTCAGTACCTCACCAATAACTAAGATGAACTGACAGCTTCCTTCGCAAAAGAAAAAAGAAGATTAACTTCCCGTACTATTTGAGAAGATCGGAGATTAATTTAAAGATCGAAGAGAGGAGATGGGTATAACGGGAATTTTCAATTTACTTAAGAAAGACTTCTAAGAGTTCACGGATAAATATGATAAATTAAAGTGTTGAGGGAGAAATAGAAAAATGGATTGCAGTTAAAGAACATATAAGAAATTAAGTTTTTTTTTATGGAAGAATTTCATATATACCACTCAAAAACTGAAATTTTTCTTTTTTTTTTTAGTGGAAACCCGCAGGTTGAGAGTGGACTTATCCCAGTGTTCTAAATAGCGCGCTATAGCGTTTTTGGACCCCAAACGCTACGCTACGACATCAAAATGCGCTATTTGCGCTACGGCCGCTATAGCGGCCGCTACAACGCTATAGCGGTCCGCTACAGCGCTATTTGCGCTATACAATATGGATTTTTTTTATTTTTTATTTTTAAGCAATTTATATGGGTTTTAAATAAAGATAAAAAAAATCTCAAACCGAAATTGAATTTGTTGCTACTTGCTACAAATAAATCAATTTGAAATTGGGAATAGAAATTGAAATTTGAATAGAAAAAAAGTCCAAACCGGAATTAAAATTTGAATAGAAAAAAAAAATAGATTATGTCATGAATCATGATACTTAAGATATTTTTAATAGGAAAAATCGATAGTTTATGATATTACTATGGATATTTGAACCGCAATTTGGACTTTGTACGGGTTCAATATGAATATTATAATTTCTTAATTACTTTGGTGTTATTTATTGTTCTATGAGACCTTAGATAATGTTGATATTTAGTACAAATATTGAATATACGAAATGTAAAAAAAAAAACGCTATTTGGAATAGCTTCCGCTATAGCGACGCTATTCGCCATAGCTTTTTTTTTAGCCTTCCCGCTACGACGCTATAAACGCTATTTAGAACCTTGACTTATCCAGTTAAGGGACATTGTGCTATCCAATATATGACATAACAACAACTGAGTTAAAGTACCCTAATATATGTGAAATAAAAAAAATGGGAAAAACAAATATTAAGAATGGTCTGCAAAATCGGAATAGGAATCATAATTGGTTACTTTATTGTGGAAACAGAATTGGATGAATCGGTCAAAATTGGCTGAATCAAATTGGAAATCCGGATTTTTTTGTCAAAAGTTTGTTTGTACTACAAAAAATAGAAAAAATTGGTAAAACATTAATTTGTCAAAAATTGAGGTGCGGGTTAAAAAAATTGATGGGTCTAATATTGATCCCTTGAAAAAAGGAAAAAATTAAGGCAAACAAAACAAATAAATAAAAAATGGAGGTGTCCAATGAAACTAAAAATGGAGAAGAGGAAAAACAAGAAGAAAATAATTTAAAGATAAATAGAACTGGACTCGACCAATATTCTTCATAATGGAGAGCGAGAAAAATGAACAAGAGACCTTCTCCCTAACCTGTCGCGAACAAAAAACAACCAAGCTGCTGGGAATCGGCCATTAAGGCTCTGATCTGAAAGAGACTAAATCGCTTAAAACGCGAAATGGATATCGAATTCGAGCGTATGCCCTGATCGGAAGCGAAGTAATCACAAGAGAAGAATTCACTTTGTACGTTCAGAACTCCTGCGAAAAAAGGGAGGTACTTGGCCAGAATTGATTCTGCGGAGGCAAAATGACATGTGGCCTGTTTAAAATTTATTAACAATGAAATCATCTCATCAGCTGAAGCATTTTAATCAACGAACTTCAAATCAAATCATCTCTATTGAAATCATTTGAAATTTTACAGAAAATCATTCCGATCAGAGTGTAATGAATTGGTGAAAAATCGCTTGAATTCGCCGAGTCACTACTGTTTAACCCGGTTTTTCTCCGATAAATCAGCTGCCGCGTAACTTGGTCAAAAATCGGATCGGTGTCGTCCGATTTCATTCCAACTCGGCCGAGTTTGCAGACCATATCTAAGCCAATAGTGAATAATATTGTTGATTAATTATGCATTGCATGAAATATCTAGAAAGTACTCTTACCAATGAAATCCAGTATCAATCTCCCATCAGAGTAGCGACCGGTTGGATGATGAAAGAAGTTCATACCATAAGGTGGGTAACCTGACACGACTGGCCCAAGTGTCAGATTCCGTGCTAGAATAAGTAGGTTTCCTGTATCGGCATATGAGTTGCCGAAGCTAAAAATTGATGTTATGTGTGTTTTGCCATGGCTAAGACATGGCATAGATAACAGGAGTAGGAGCATTAATTAGCTTCATTGCAGATGTAACCAAGTAATGAATTTTGAATTATTGACTTCCAATGTTGCATTTATATAAGAAAGACATGGCATGTGCCGTTGAGCCGTTTCTTTCGTTATCTTGAAGAATTAAATTTTCGCCCTTCAATGCACTTGAATAAACCGTTGAATTGATTGGGCACCATTAAGAAGATGTGATTGATCACAGAACAAGCATTTCATTCATTTAACAGGTAACCGAAATTTTTTTTCTTACCACCCTCTAAAATCCGAATTAAATCAATACCACCCGTTTAATCCGATTTCAGATTCCGCCACGTACGCGCCTTGGATCTGCGCACGGATTTGGGATCCGTTCGCAAGGTGGATATGCGGACGGATTGGTTCGCAAGGTGGATATGCGGACGGATCGGTTCGCAAGGTGGATATGCGCACGGATCGGTGCATATCCACAATGAGCACGGATCGGTGCATATCCACAATGAGCACCTATCCGTGCGCATATCCACCTTGAGAACCGATCCGTGCGCATATCCACCTTGCGAACCGATCCGTCCGCATATCCACTATGCGCACGGATTTGGGATCCGTGCGCAGATCCAAGGCGCGTACATGGCGGAATCTGAATTCTGATTAAACGGGTGGTATTGATTTAATTCCGATTTTCGAGGGTGGTAAGAAAAAATATTTCGGAACAGGTAATAGTCCGAGATTTTTATATATAAGAAAATAAATAAATAAAATATTAAAAATAAGAAACTGTTGAACAGATTTTGAAAAATAAGAAGGCCGCCATGCGGCATGACGTCCCAGACTACGGCCTGTGAAAACAACGTAAAAAAAAAAAAAAACCGGGATGCCATTCCAGACTCCGGTCCTAAAAAAAAAAAATAAAATTAAATTTTTTTTCTGCTGTGTTCAGTCAGAAATCCAATAATTTTGATCAGATTCAAAATTCATTTTAGAAAAACTGGTTACATGGAGTTTTGTGTTATTTATATCAAAATAAAGGTATGAAAGTCTAGTTTTCAAATAATATAATTTCTCTATACAAAAATATTACAGATTGGTACAGTTTTAGGGATTAATTGACAGAGGTCAGAATTCAGAAAAGCTGAAATTCCAGTGAGCAGTCTTATAATTTTGACCATATTCAAAATTTAATTTAGAGAACATGGCTACATGGATTTTTGTGTTCTTTATATCAAAATAAAGGTATGAAAGTCTAGTTTTCAGATAATATAATTTCTCTATACAAAAAATTACAGACTGGTACAGTTTTAGTGATTAATTGACAGAGGTCAGAATTATTGGATTGCTCACTGAAATTTCAGTTTTTCTGAATTCTGACCTCTGTCAATTAATCGCTAAAACTGTACCAATCTGTAATATTTTTGTATAGAGAAATTATATTATCTGGAAAATAGACTTTCATACCTTTATTTTGATATAAAGAACACAAAAATTCATGTAGCCATGTTCTCTAAATTAAATTTTGAATCTGGTCAAAATTATAAGACTGCTAACTGGAATTTCAGCTTTTATGAATTCTAACCTCTGTCAATTAATCCCTAAAACTGTACCAATCTGTAATATTTTTGTATAGAGAAATTATATTATCTGAAAACTAGACTTTCATACCTTTATTTTGATATAAAAAAGTAGAACACAAAAATCCATATAGCCATTTTGTCTAAAATGAATTTTGAATCTGATCAAAATTATTGGATTTCTGACTGAACACAGTAGAAAAAAAAAATTGAATTTTTTTTTTTTAGGGCCGTAGTCTGGAATGGCGTCCTTCCTATTTTTCAAAATCTGTTCAACAGTTTCTTATTTTTAACATTTTATTTATTTATTTTCTTATATATAAAAATCTCAGGGTAATAGTAGTCCCTACACATATATTAGAATTGGAATTATTTTTATAAACCATAATTATTTTTATTTTTTTTACGAAACCAACATGATTACTTTTTTTTTTTACAAAAATCATAAGAACCGAAATGTCATTTCGGTCCGTCATAAGAACCGAAATTATTTTTTTAAATTATATTTTTTGTAAAACAATTTTATCTTCAAGTAGAAATATAAATATTTTTTTTCAAAACAATTCGATTTACCACATTAAAGTTTCTACAGAGAAATACAAACATATATTTTAGCAGCATAAATGAATTATATACTTACTGATACAAATACAAATTGAATATTGAACACGTACGGATACAAATACGAATATATCTGAATATTTAATATAGATGTTCAATCTATATTAAAATGTGCTTGGAGACCAAATTTTACATTTTTTGGAATTTTTTTACTATTTATTAAGATGGTTTGAAAATCACTGTTTTTCAATGGTGCAGAATTTTAATAACAATAGTGATTTTCAAACCATCTTAATAAATAGTAAAAAAATTCCAAAAAATGTAAAATTTGGTCTCCAAGCACATTTTAATATAGATTGAACATCTAACGGTTTGAAAATGTCGTTTGAAGTCAATTCGATAGGTTTTAGAGTCGCGCTCACGAAGGGCTTGGTGAGCTTAGAAGCACCCTAGTTCTACTCTATGTATCTATATTCATATATGTTGCCGAGTTGAAAATTGTATACATATTGCTTTTAATTTTATTTTTGTGAAAGTTTCGTATAGACTACGAAGTCGTGAGGAAAACTTAAACTCTACGTGAAAATTATAATTTTCACTTTTTGTTCAGAGGCAATTAAGAATCAATGATCAATGCATGACAAGGTCCACAGAATATCAACTCATCTGGCTGAATACAAAGGAATTGACACAATTGAAATGCTAATTCGCAGGAGCTGACCCAGGTATAGTCCCGAGAGACAGCTGTCCCTCTTAGATTTTGAGTTTTAGTGGAAATCTATCGGTTCTGACTGACTTTGCTCTCTTTGAAAAAAAATTTTGCCCCCCTCTGGATATTTGATTTATAATTCGGATTAAATTTAGGGTTAAAATTGAAATAAATTTGTTGAATTTTGATTGATAATTAGAATTATAAGTTAGAGTATCAGAAATTACAATTCAAAGCATTGGAAAGTATAAGTTAAAGCATTATTTTTTATCGAGTATCCAATTAGTTAATGGATTTAAATCAATTAGCTATTTAAACCCGATTCGATATTTTTTTGCCCCCCTGACGAAAACCCTGGATCTGCCCCTGCTAATTCGGAGTATTACTAAAATCATAATTTGCAAATCCTATTTTATGATATTGTTTTTTCTTAAAAAGGCTCTCTGGTTTTCAGGCAAGTCTATTTTCTTTCATTTGAGAAAAAAAAAATTCTACAACAGTTATAAGAGGATTTTATTCTAAAAGTTGTTGAAAAATAAAATATGCAATACAATCATATATACAAGGAAATGAAACAAAAAAAAAATCAGTGAAAAAAGCAATAAATGAAGAAATAGGAGGTACCATAATTAGCTAGAAAAAAAAAATGTTAGAACTATTAGTCACTCAAAGATTGAGAATTCAATTACTCTTCACAACTTTACAACTTATGCAAAGGTTTTAAAAAAATAAAAAAAATGAACAAGTTATTTAATAGATGATAAAAAAAAACTAGAATTCAAAAATTATAAGGCTTTGCATCAACATGCATCCCAATTACCAATCAAGTGGGGCTCAGGTTGTTTCGTCCGTTCCCCTATGGCCCGATCCATGAACCTTTTTCTCAGCATTGGTCCTATTTGCTCCTACGGGTCCATCTACCGCACCGATCACTGAAAAGGAGCAAAAATGGGGAGCATTTATTTCATTGTATATCCTCAAAAATATTTAAATTACGTATCACCCCTCTAAAATTCTTAATATTTTACCCTTCTAAATTTCAAAAATTCACTAAATAATTCAAATGAAATAATCAGCGGTAGGCTGACACAATCAGCGCATTTATAACTGAAGGTTAAAATTAATATACGTACCATCCGGGGGCGGTAGGCTGACACAATCAGCGCATTTGATAGCACAAGTAACATACCAGCATTTTTTCTTAGAACAGTTCTCCATGCAAGTGTTGCAATTTGGTAGCTTCAAATCCCTCTTTGCTGTCACCATCTCTGTCCCCAACAGGAGCAATATCAGTGCCGAAACCAGCATCACATATGCACCGCGAGGCACCACCATTTTTGTTTCTTTTCAATCAATTCCTTTGAAGTTCCTCTCTTTCTCTCTCATTATTTTTAGTTTTCTGTTTGTTGGTTTGTTTACTTACGATGCTATATATATACAGGATGCATGCCTCTTTTTAAGGGGCTCTATGGAGGAACAGTTGTAGGCATGGTTGGAGCCAAATATATGGAACAAATGGGTCAATTGAGCTCACTTTTTCTCATTTTCTAACAAGAAAATGCCGTCGTTTGTGAATTGGAAAATTCTTTTAGGCTTTTTAAATGGTTTTACATAGGCAATTATTTCATTGCAGAATTTCTCCAGTATTAAAACCATAGTTTGCAATATCTAACAAAATATTTTACTAAATATAAAATAGGTAAGGTTAGAGTTTGCAACAGTATGTTTAGGACGGATCTTAATGCAAATCAAGAGGTGTTTAGCTCTCTTTATGATTTTATTAGAGTTGGCGGCGAAGTGCCGCAAACGATTGTATTAAAGTAGAAAAATATTTACAGCCCAGGAGTACCTGGTTTATCCTCATGTATATTTATGATTTTAAAATTTTAATTATGTATCTTGAAATTTAATTGAATTTTATTGTCTCAAAAAAATTATATAGTTCAGCCTCCTCATAAAATGTTAAATATGTAATTTTAACTGAGTAATTAGAATTGCACTTTGTAGTCATAAAGACTTGGATTTAGATTCCAAGCTATTACATATTATGGGTTACGTGCTGAGTACAAATAAATCAGATCATTTTGTGTTCTGATATATCATGTTCAGAGTGTACCAGGTCATTTCGAATTTGATATCATCCAAGTTTGAGTTGATTCAGATTTTGATAATCATTTTTTCATATTTATTGATCACTACCAAGAAGCATTAGATGTAGCTTTGCCATAATTTATCATCTTAATTACTACCTAAGAACCTATATTACTCAGAAAAGCTCCATTGGTGATATCAATCAGTCACAATGGCCTTAATTTCTTCCTCAACTTTGCCCTCTCAACTTTAATCAATGAGATGTTAGAATCAGCTTTAACCTACAGCTCTATGGGCAATCTCTTTCAAGGGGCAGATACGGTGCTGCAAAGCTGGGAGTTATCTCGAATCAGCTTCTGCAACTCAACAGGAGTGCATAGGTGACAATGGGCAACAAGGACCATAGCGGTTCTCTGGGCTCATTGGAGGCAACGTAACGGGTCATCTTTAGAGGAAAGAGGTGGCCACCTTGGCTGCTTGCAGACATGGCGACCGAGGATGCATGTCTGTGGCTCAAGATGTGCGGAAATCAAAGGTCTGAGAGAACAAGGCATGAAGTGTTGATGTCAGGGGGCCTGGTTCCACGGGGAATTGGTTAATTTCAAATCATGTAATTTTCATTTAAGACACTATTGCTGTTATAAGCGCATCAATTAATTCAATCTTGGTAGTCACTACCAAGCTTTGAAAAAAAAAAATGTTAGACTGTGCTCTACAAACTAATAAAAAGAAAAAAGAAAAAAAACAGAAATGGAAGGAAATGGGTGCCCGGATTGTCCAAACAAATTTATTTTCTCGATTAATTACAATTTTGGAGAGAAGTCAAAAGAAGGAAATTAGAGAGAATGAAAATCAAGACACACTATCACATGAATAATAAAAATAAAATGAAAAAGTATATAATTGATGTGCTACAAAATGAAAAATAATCATTCTTATGTTTAGTTCACGGCTAAAAATATTGTGCTTTTTTTTAAAGAAAGATGAGGGTCAAGACCTCAAATTTTATTTATGGCAACACAAGTTGTGTTATGTTTACATTGTTTTTTGTAAGGTTGGAAGTAGAAGCTCCAACATATATATTTATAAGAAAAAGTTATTTACAAAAAGCCTACTTGTGTTTCCGTAGTCCTCTATACAATCACCATAAATATAAATCTAACTCAAGAATATACATTCATGCCCTCCAAGACATCGGAGGTCATTATGTTTATATTGTTGAAAAGGAAAAGTAAAAGAAACAAAATGACATTTTTTTGTAGCAAATAAAGAGAACTAAACAGAAAATAAAACATTGCTAACTTAAAAACATCCCTAATTGAGTGAACAAACTCTAACAGCATACCGTACCAGTATACTGGTAAAAGTGATTTTTTGCTAGTAAAGTATGCTTTCTAGCTTGGGAACCAACTGCTTATTTCTTCTATTATTTCTCTTGCAATCATTCACGGTGTCTTTTGCTGCTGTGCAAATACTCGGAGACATTATTCTCTCCAAATTACAAAACATATTGTTATCTGCATTTCCTTTATGCTTCGGTGCTGTGATTCCAGAACTGCCAAACTGTATTCCCTTTGTGAAAAATGCTGGCATGGTGGAATCTATATTCCCAGATTCTATCTTTCGTGCACAATCTGCATTGTGGTCTGATATTGGCTGAACAGATGTTGTATTGTTTCATTTGCATTGCAGCACATGTAACAAATGTTCGGAATAATCCAACCCATTCGTATCAAGTTAGTCAGTATTTTATTTTGGAGTAGCAACCAAGTAAATATGAGCACTCTTGAAGGAACTTTAATTTTCCATATGTTGCCTATTTTGCCCTCAATCATTGGTCCTTCACACATCATTGTGTAATATGACTTTACCGTCTAATGTCTCTCATTTGTCCATCTCCAATGCCGTGTATCTGTCTCTTTGAAATCAATACTCAACTGTTGCAGTTCTGCCAGTAATCCTTGTTGCTTGGTTTGCACATGTAACGTTATGTCAGCCCTAAGTTCAATCTTCCATTGGCCATTATGTCACATTTGCGTCACTGTTGCTTCTTTGCATATTGTATACAAGTATAATTCAGTGTTATCTTCGACATAGGGTTGCTCCATCCATGCATCAGTCCAGAAGCGTTTTGTGCATGTTCGTTTACAGTGGTTGTTTTAAGCTTTATTAATAAATCAAACTGTTGCATGATAACTGTGATTTATGATGAATAAATATTTTTTCAGTGAAGAATACATATGTAACAATAAATTAGCATTTTTTTTTTTTAAATAGAGAATGTCCTGAACTCTAGAACCTATTTAATTTAAATATTTTTTTGTGAAATTGAATATTTATCTCTATATAAAGAGACGAGTATAATCACCATTTGTTCTAGGCTTATGATTCATCAAGTCAACAATGTTTGCATATAACTAACAAAATTGACAAATACACATAAATGGCAAAAAACGATATAAGATAATCTTTTCAGACAATTCAATAAGTCTTTAGAAGATCGTATGGTAATTGCATAAAACAAAAAAAGGAGAGGTGCACAAATTACATATTTCAAAGAAACTATAAAAAGTCTTCTTTGAAAGGAAAAAGTGAGAAGGAATATTTCTTCTTTCTCTTGATATTCCGCAGGAGCTTAAACAATTTCGGCGCTCGTTAATTACCTGGTCAAAAAAATAAAAATATTAGTTATATTTTTATGTGAACCATAATATATTTTAAAATTTTATTTTATATCCCTTCCGAACATAACTTACAAGATAAATCGACCATATGTGCATTTTCCTGTTCGATTACAGTTGAACAAAAATGAACATCACTGTATTGGATTGTCCAGTTTCAAGTGATTTTATATGGCTTAGGTTCTCTTAAAG
Source organism: Carex kokanica (assembly GCA_025461125.1). Lineage (NCBI taxonomy): Eukaryota > Viridiplantae > Streptophyta > Magnoliopsida > Poales > Cyperaceae > Carex > Carex kokanica. The sequence goes on along the minus strand of JAJGRX010000604.1, from coordinate 985,221 downwards.
ATCGTATGGTGGATCAATTTTAGTAGTGTTATAGATCATTAAAATGTTTAGACAGCAGGAACTATGTACGCAACCAGTTTATATTATACATATTTGTGTACACATTATTAGTGTACCATATATTTGTTGGAGTGTGAAGGCCGTTCAAAGGACATTGTATTTGATCAAAACTATTTGATTCTTGTCGAAATTTGTACACACTTGATCCAAATAAATTTTAAAGTTGTTTGTGCGAATCTTAATATGAATCGAATGGCTTTGATCAGACAACAGACCAAATTGACTAAATTTGATCTGATGTCCATCAGACCACCCTTTATTTCATATTTGTTAAGATGTGTGTTAAAATTAGTCAAAATTATAACCCCATTTTACAGAAGCATAGATTCGTCATTCTTATATGCAACAAATTGTATATTTGCCTCACCTTGTGAAGCCTAAAACACACGGTGGAGCAAATCTTTTGTTCCATCAATAGCACCACGGACAGTATCGGTAACAGCAAAAACGCCGTTACGGGTAGTTTGAATAGCTGTTTGCCAACCTGCCACATGACAACAAACACAGATTATATCACGCAATATTTAAAAAAAAAAAAGTGTTCTAGGCGATTAACATACTGCCCAATTGAAAAATAATTTCTTCCTACTCCTGGTAGCCACATAGACAATAGAGTAAAAAAAGCTGTGTATATGATTTGTGCGCTGCATAAAGTAAAAAATGCTCTGTCAATATCTTTACCCGTTATGAAAGGTCAAGCAAGTGAATGTTTGGAAATGCTATGCTCACATTACCATCCAACCAAACCATCCATGTATTATCTTTTTCCTTTTTATATATTCTCAAAACAAAATTCAAATGTTAGCGAGTCAAGTAGTTGCGCTCACCGGTGCTAGGATCGGAGCCGGAAATGGTTTCGTTCAAAGGGAGACACCACATGCATTTAAAATGGCAAGTATACTCCCTCCAGCTCTTAATGCATTCGCTATAGCACTCCGAGCAAGGTAGTTGTTTCTTAAACTGATACTGCACATGCTCGTCAGCCCAAGTAACAGTTGCAATTGCGGCTAACAGGGAAGATACAAGAAGGAGAATTGCTAATGCCCGAGAAAGCGCCATGGCGGTTGTCTTGAGTATTAATTGTCCTTCTCTTTACTTTTTTGTTTTCCCTTTTCCTCCTTTTTTGTGTTGTTTCTCTCAATAGCAGCCTGTCTCTGTTTTTATAGTCTGGTATTAGTTATTTTTAACCCAGGTTGTTGAATAACCAATCAGGCTATAAGGCGAGAAATTAAGAACACACTTTTTACCTATAATTCTAAACAGAAAACAAAAATTTTCTATGAATAGTAAGAAAAGTGTCTCTAGTACCTCGACATGAGTGTACAAATAAGAAGGCAGAGGACTAGAGGAGGTAAACAAAATATATGTGTTTTCAAGAAATGGATAGCTTGTAAAGCATACTAACCAAAAAAGTACTTCAGGGCTATGTTTGGATGACACAAGAATAGCGAGAATAGAGGCTATTCTAAAATAGAAGCTATTCGGAATAGCAATGTGCATCCAAACAACATTTTTGCTATTCGGAATAGCTAGAATAACTACTATTCTCTATTCCTTGTAAATGTTGGAATAGCTATAATTTGGAAATGTGAAATGAGAGGACCAAATGTTTCTTTTTTTTATTTCTGCCAATACAATTCCGAAATAACAAATTTGATACCACTTTCCGCTATCTCCACGTCGTGACAATTCATTTGACATCTCACTTGTCTATCTTTCTTCTTAATTTGCACATTATTAACATTATTCTTTATTGGTTACAACTATTCACAATTCCACAAATACAATCCAAATAACATTTTTACTAATCCGAATAGCACCATTTTCGCACTAATCTGAAAATCACTATTTTTTCTCTATTCTCATTTACTATTCTAAAATTTCGCTATTTTAGCTATTCTAACTCTCATCCAAACGTACTCCTAGGAATTCTCGAAAATATTATTTGCACTGAGGAAATGATATATCATTTTTGCACGAAGAAATAAATCTAACAGCGAAATATCAGTCAGAACAAAAGGATAATTTTAATTTAGAATGTGCAGCATTTTGTCTATATATCACTTTTGTGAGAATTGAAATGTGCCGCATTTAGAAATTTGCAGTATTTTGTATGTGAGAAGGATGAGAATTAAAATTTGGAATCTTGTAATTATGGGATAGTGATTATTTTTTGGACTATCAATTGAAACATTTCATGTACTTCCTACCACTTTTGCTAATTTATTTTGTATACATGTTTTTATACTCTAATGTAGGATGTAGTGTTTATTAGCTATATATGATTGGAGGCTTCAAAGTGAGAGTATACATCAAATTAATCATGATATGTGAATAATTTTTTTTTTTTTTGGAGTAAAGGTTGGAGGTCAAGTCACCAACTATTCAATATCTATAAAAGATTGTTTTTTTAGGATTTCGAACCTGTAATCTCTCACACAGAGCAATTCACATCCTCCCAGGTACCTAAAAAGGAAATCTTTTACAATTAGTGGATCCGGACCATTTCTTTTAACTTAGCACAAATCTCAAAGCCCAATTATACTACCTCCTGCGCTAGCCCGAATCCCAAACCGCCTGAGAGTAAATCTCAAACCGTAAAGAGAGAAAAATCTTCTACGATGCCTGAGAGGATATTGTATTGATCTCACACGAAAAACATTACTTTTGTTACTGTACGAAAATGTGATTCTATGATATGTGAATAATTCAAATATATGTAAGGCAAACGTCTGAAATTCACATAGTTACCAGCACAAATGCACACTCTGCAATTAATCCAAATTACAATTTTCACACCCATCATCATAATTAGGATAAAATTTTGTTTAGGCAAGTAAAATTCGGAACGCGAATTTAACTGAATTCAAAAGGTACGAAATTCGAGTAAAAGTGGTTTTTCATCTCCTGAAGAAATCATTCTAATTCCAACTCATTGTAGATATTTTCTTTCATAAAGAAATGCCAAGCACATTGTTACTTTTTATTTTCATAAGAATTTATATTTTCATTCTTATATTAAGTCTATAGATGTTCCGATCGGTCAACAATTTTGATTAAAAAATGAAATTTCAGATTGAATATTAGCATTTCTATCAAATATTTTGATTCTACACATCTTTTTTGTCTTCTTTACGTGCAGAAGTCTAAATTTATTTAGACACGTACTCGTTGCATGCAAATTGTATTATATTTATGATTGGTCCTGATTTTTTTCTATTTTTAAATGTCATTTAATAATTTTTTATTTTATTGATAATTAATTAGTTATGTCTTCGTTAATTTTATTTTTTTTATATTATTTTTTTATATTATTTGTCATTTAATATATTATTTTGTATGAAAACTTTTTTACGAAAATATGTAAAAAGAACAAAAGAACATATATATTATTTAAACTAATTTTTTATTAAAATATATTAGTTTGTATGAAAAAAATTTCTCTTACAATGTGTTCCGTCCCTGTTGCAAGACACAATACGAGTTTCCTTATGAAATACCGTGAAATTTAGCAATTTAAATCATTCTGTTGTCCCCTCTTGTATTACCAAGTATAGGTACTTGGCGCTCAAGTCGTGAGATCTACCGCTAACCAGCGGCAATTACTCCATTAGCGCTAATTGATTGGATTAATTATCCCTAGTTTTTCCCCGGAACTTATCGGGTTTAAAAAGTTTCAGATACTACCTGTTATCCACTAAGTTAACCCGATTAACAAAACTTGACGCCCAAACAAGTAGTAAGATTAAATCACCGAGCGATCGATCTCATCTCCTGCATTCTTACTGTTCTCCTCCAAGATTATCAAAATTCATTAATGGCGTCTCTGATCGGCCCACCGGTGCTCTCCTGCGTCTCCAACTACTCCCGCCCTTCCACCCAAGAAACTATCCAAGAAACTGCACCTGATACATTTATCACCTTGCTCGATGCTGGCTTTGGTGTAAAGGCTCAAAGCGAAGAACCAATAAGAGGCCTCACTGAACAAGGCTCAGCCACCTTCCTCGCCTCTGGCAACCCTTGCGTTGACTTCTTCTTCCAGGTTGTCCCCGACACCCCCTCAACCAAAGTCGTCAGCCTCTTAACCGCTGCATGGAAGCACGACCCCTTGACCGCTTTGAAACTCCTCTGCCATCTCCGAGGTGTGCGTGGGACTGGCAAGTCTGACAAGGAGCGGTTCTATGACGGTGCACTCTGGCTGCACCGTAACCACCCAAAGACTTTAGCTTTGAATGTGGCATCTTTCGCGGAGTTCGGTTACATGAAGGATCTCTTAGAGATATTGTTCCGGATTTTGCATGGAGATGATATTCGAGAAAAGATAAAGAATGAACTAAAGCAGCCTCAGGGTATCAAGAAATGTGCCAGCTCACCCAGGGCCCACATCAAGATCTTGAAGATATTGAAGCGGAAGCAGACGCGGATATCTAGCCTGAAGCGGGCACAGGTATCTAGTCTACCCGAGAAAGCCACACTAGCGGATTACATTGCTGCCAAGTTTATGGAGGTACTATGATATCCTGAAATTTTATCTAAATTTTCATTTATTATATTTTTCGTCACAATTTCCATAAATTTCTATAAGTTTCTGTTCTATAATTTTGGTTCACCTACTATCAATGCATCTTTAATAATGGATGAAGGTCACCTTATTGTATATAGAATTCAAAATTAGACCTTATTCTCAAATTCAAGTTCAAAATTGCCTATTTAGGTTCTAGTCTCATACAAATACAAATACAATCCATTTGAGGGTATACAAAGAACCATATTATCTTAATTTCAATATCTCTTCAAACTGTTTTAGTTTAATGACCACTTCATAATCATCTAATTAATTAAGTTATTATTCAAAAATCAACTTTTCATTTGCAAGATCTTTTGTTTGACAATGGATTAAGCTTCTTGGTAGAAATTCAGCAATCTAAGGTTAATCTTATTATAATAGTAAAAAATATCAAATACTAGTTTATCGGATTTGATACAAATTTGCTAAGTAAATACACATCAAAACCAAGTTTAAAAAAGTTTTCCAATTAGTAGATTTTTTTTTCACAATTACTCATTTTGCTTCCAAATTTAAATTTGAACAAATCCCAAAATGTCAAGTAAAATCAGCAATCAATTCCTAATTAATTGATCTCCTCATTTTTTTAATCAAACCGGAGTTGAACTCTTATACAAAACCAAGTAAATTCGGTTTAAGAAAGCATTAGAATTTTTAAAACTTCCAGCCATGTTAAGAAATGAAGAAATTGACCCAACAGAGCGATATACCAGAGATCTCAAGCAAAACCAAGTTTCTTCAAATTCAGCTTATATAACACAGATTTATTTTTGGAGAAAAAAAGGAAGAGTTTACTCACATAAGTCATTTGATTTATACATTTGATTCTCCTTAATCAGATATGAAAACAGAAAAGAGACCGGTGGCCATTGAATTTTAAAAATTTCTGTTCAGCTCTTGAAGTTTCCAGCATTTCTGTAGAAGAACAGTATTTTTTTTAAATAATGCCTAACAAATTTCAATATGTTACAGGTTCAGAAAAAGAATTCAAGCAAGAAGTTGGAGCTGGCTGGTTCAGATCCAAAACTGGAATCCAATGAAAAAACTGTTAAAAAAAAAGTGTCAAAGCCTAAGAATTTCAAGAAGCAGAGGAAGACGATATCTCTGGCCAAGAAGGCCCTTTCCGGGTACACAAAAGACTCAAAATATCGGTTCCTTTACGAAAGGGTTGCTGAGTTCTTTGCTGCCATGCTGACATCTGATGTGAAGCAGCTAAATTCTGGAAAGATCCAGAAAATTGGTCTGGCGGCCAAGTGGTGTCCGTCTCTTGACAAGTCATTCGACCGCTCAACGCTCCTTTGTGAAGCCATTGCACGGCTTATGTTCCCTCGCAACTCTGATCCAGAATATGAATCCCTTGCCGAAGAGCACTATGTTTACCGGATCAGAAGGCGGCTGAGGAGAGAGGTTCTGGTGCCAATCCGGAAGGTTCTTGAGTTGCCCGAGGTGTACATGAGTGCGCAACGGTGGGCTGACCTTCCATACAGTCGTGTCGCCTCTGTGGCTATGATGCGGTGCAAGAAGCACTTCAAGAAGCATGATGAAGAGCGTTTTAATGAGTACCTCTTAAAGGTTGAAGATGGGAAGGCAAAGATCTCAGCTGGTGCACTTCTCCCGCATGAGATTGCTGCTCCCGCATATCAAGGTGAGGATGACAAGGTGGCAGAGCTTCAGTGGCAGCGAATGGTCGATGATTTGCTTCAAAAGGGAACCCTTTCGAATTGCATTGCTGTGTGTGATGTGTCGGGTAGTATGAGTGGGACCCCCATGGAAGTGTGTGTAGCTCTTGGAGTCCTTGTCTCTGAGCTAAGCGAGGAACCATGGAAAGGGAAGGTTATCACATTCCATGAAAGTCCGTCAATCCAAAAAATTTGCGGCAAGTCATTGAAGGAGAAGATGAATTTTGTACAAAGGATGGATTGGGGAGGTAGTACCAACTTCCAACGGGTGTTCGATCAGGTACTCGACACAGCGGTACAAGCTCAGATTAAGCCAGAAGGGATGATCAAAAGAGTGTTTGTTTTCTCTGACATGGAGTTTCACGTGGCTAGAGGAGAATATCGTTGGTGGTCTGTAACACAGAATGTGGCTTGGGAAACAGATTATGAGGTAATATGTCAGAAGTTTGCGGCAAGAGGGTATGGTGATGTGGTACCAGAGATTGTGTTTTGGAATTTGAGAGACTCGAGATCGACACCGGTAAAGGCCAATCAGAAGGGAGTAGCGCTTGTAAGCGGATTTTCGAAGAATTTGCTGAAACTTTTCTTGGAAGGGAAATCTACGCCATCTCCTGAAGAGGTAATGATGGATGCGATTTCAGGCGAAGAGTATCAGAAGCTGGTTGTCTTTGATTAGGGAATTTGTTAGCTAAACAGATTAGGTACCTTTTGTTGTTGTTTTTTTTTTCTTTTTGTTGTTAATATCTTTTACTTTGGTATATTAATGAAACCCAAGTCAGTGCCTATGATTTCCCAAGTGTGACTATTTGATTAGATGCAATATAAATGAAGAATTAGAAAATTTTGGGCTATATTAAAAATTGGTAAAAAAAATATATACATTTTTTAAATTATTTTTATACTATTTTTTAGATAGATGGAAAATCATTACTTTTGAATGGTCTAGAATTGTTAGATCAAGTGATTTTCCATATATCTAAAAAATAGTATAAAGATTAAAAGAAATGTAAAATGCTGTCCCAAGTACATTTTTATATTGAAATCACATTGAACGGCCTGATCAACTATTTCATTAGTTTAATAATTAATTTAATTTGGATATTCTAGAATGTTTAAATAATGACATTTTATTTAGAAGTGGAATTCTTGAAAACAAGGTCGGACATTTTTATTATTTGCACCAAGGACATGATATATGTCTTCTTCTTTTTAATGTTAGTGGCTTGAATGTCTATTAACAATTATATTTTTAATTAAAAAAAATATTTACAACATGTCAATTGATTCTCTCTATTGTAATATATGTCATTTTTGCACGGAGTAAATCAAAAAGAGAAATACCAGTCAGAAAAAAAAAAGGAATAATTTTAATGGAAAATGCGTAGCATTTTGTCAGTATATAGTACTACCCTCCTTTTTCAAAAAAATCTCTTTTCTAAAATTATTAACAAAATGTTCACGTGAATCTCATATTTCTCCCCTTCTCTCCCTTCTCCTTCCTTTCAATTACTCACATTGTGGTGCAGAAAAATAAAAACAAAACCGTGAAAATGTTGTTATCTCACGCAGGAGTGTGATATAGAAACATACAGTTAATAAAAAAAAAACCAAATAAATTAAACCCCAAGCTTTAGATGGTTGTACATTTAAGTTACAATTTCGAATTACCTTGTGTAATGTTTCAAAGAAAAATGAACTTTGACAATTAAGAGAAAGGGTGGATATAAAGAAGTTTTCACTATGTCTGTACTTTGACAGTACGTCGCACCATATATTGAGAAAATGAACTGTTGGTTTTGGCTTTTGCGGCTGAAGTTATGTTAAAAGCTTTAACATTGAGTTCGGGATCATTGTAAAAAAAAAAAAAAAACACTATAGACATAATTGTCTTCCGAGGAGAGTTCAAATGCATCATGGTTTTGTACTCCAATTATGCTCTACATCCTTATCTCTATTTTTCAAAATCTGAACAGTCGATCCAAACGACTGAACACTTCATAATAAAATATGTTTGGAGATCAAATTTTATATTTTTAGGAATTTTTTTTACTATTTTTAAGTAGGTACAATATCACTTTTTTGGATGGTCCAGAATCTCCTGAAAACAATGATATTGGCCCATCCGAAAGGAACAACCAAAGAGTCTACACATGACTGCATCCGAAGCACATCCCCCATCTAGGGAGTCCGAATCTGCTGCGATCCTGGGTGGGATCGCAGGATCCTAAAATTCCGAATCAACGGTTCAAATTTTTCTGTGCGCGGATCTCGAAAACACTTTAGAAAAAATAAATTTTTATGCACGCATCACGAAAAAAACCAACAGCTGAGATTCGGGATCGCAGGGTCCTGCGATTCCCGAGAATCAGAGCAGATTTATTTTCCCATCTAGGCTATACTCTAAAATGCCAGTGTTGTACAAATGGTATTAAAGCTCTTTGGTAAGGAAGGACCCACATGAAATTTCCTATTCCCCTACTACTTAATAGGGAACTCGCGTTTATGCTCTTTTTCTTAGTGGTCATATATATGGCTACTTCTAACAACTGGATCATTGTACTCTCACCTTGCCTGGTTATGAAGGGGCCGAACGCTTTGAGTTCACTCCAATGGAGCTATCTAAAAAATAATAAAAAAAGTTCCAAAAAATATATAATTTAGTCTCCAATCATATTTTACAATGAAGATAATGTTGAGCGGTTCGGATCGACTATTCAGACTTTGAAAAATAGAGATAAGAATATGGAGCATAATTGGAGCACACAACCATGGTGGATTTGAACCCTCCTCTTGTCTCATACTGCCTGATTGACCAACATGCAAATTTATTGGTATGTTGAATTAACAGTAAATTTAGTGAAGCATAGTTACTGTCCTTGTATTGATATGTTGAAGCCAGTTTGGTACTAACTGGTTGCACGAACACCTTCTTTTTGCATACCGAGTTATTTTTTGGATACACTAGCTTTTTGGTTTCTGATATCATTATCTAAATTCTCAATTCAAACTTGGTAATTTCAACTACCATTATTTCCATTATCCGACTCCAGCACACCGAAACTCACCAGCAGGAAAGCAAATTAAGCATGCAAAAACAAAGTGAGAATCAGTTTCGAATAAAGGTAGAACAAAAAGGTTATGTAACCTGAGCGAACATAGTAACATGATTCACGTTTTATTCGCGAATAAAACGTTTTTTGAAGGTTTTCAAATTGCAGCGAATAAAACGGTTGACCGAATTTTTATCTATTTATTCGCAAATAAAATGTTTTTTACGAATTATTTGTGTTTTATTCGAAAAATTCGTTGCTGCATTGGGGGGGTGAAATTCTTGCGACCAAACCACGTGGGCTGAGGCAAAGTTTTTGAAAAATTTTGAATTTTGAAAGGTACAAGCACGTGGTGAATTTGAGAGGCAAAGTTTTTTGTGACCATGCTAATGTAGCCTTCTATATCTTCTATATTCTTGAATTTTGGATTTTTTTTTTTTTTTGCTTTCTTGTTGTACCGAATCATTTCCGAATTATACCCGAATTATTCCGGAATTACGAATTTTTGACCTCGCCGAACCGAACCCGAATAATTCATTTGTCACTATGTGAGCGAAGAGTTTAGATGTGACACAGTGAGAGAGGGGAATAAAGGGGAAAATTGAAGTCCACAACAATTTCCCGTTGTCTATATATAAATTCACTTTTGTGAGAATTGAAATGTACCGCATTCAGAAATATAAGAGTATTTTGTGTGTGAGATGGATGAGAATTAAAATTTGGAATCTTGTACTATAAATTGAAACATTCATGTTTACGTCCTAACAATTTTGCTAATTTATTTTGTATAAATGTTTGTATACTCTAATGTAATATGCAGTGTTCTAAATAGCGCGCTATAGCGTTTTTGGACCCCAAACGCTACGCTATGACATCAAAATGCGCTATTTGCGCTATAACCGCTATAGCGGCCGCTACAGCGCTATAGCGGTCTGCTATTTGCGCTATTTGCCCTATAAAATATGAGTTTTTTTTTAAGCAATTTATGTGAGATGTAAATAAAGATAAAAAAAATCGCAAACCGAAATTGAATTGGTTATTACTTGCTACAGATAAATCAATTTGAAATTGGGAATAGAAATTGAAATTTGAATAGAAAAAAAGTCCAAACCGAATTAAAATTTGAATAGAAAAAAAAATAGATTATGTCATGAATCATGATGCTTAAGATATTTTTAATAGGAAAAATCGATAGTTTATGATATTACTATGGATATTTTGAACCGCAATTTGGACTTTGTACGGGTTCAATATGAATATTATAATTTCTTAATTACTTTGGTGTTATTTATTGTTCTATGATACTTTAGATAATGTTGATATTTAGTACAAATATTGAATATACGGAATATAAAAAAAAAACTTATTTGGAATAGCTTCCGCTATAGCGACGCTATTCGTTATAGCTTTTTTTTTAGCCTTCCCGCTGTGACGCTATAAACGCTATTTAGATACTTGGTAATATGTAATGTTTACTAGCTATATATGATTGGATGCTTCAAAGTGATACTATAGATCAAATCATGATCTGTAAACAATTTAAATATTTGCGAGGCAATTAGGCAAACGTCTGAAGTTCATATAGTTACCAGCACAAATATATGTATTGGTTCCAATTACAATCTTGTTTCAGTCATAAGCTAATTTGCTTAAGAAGAATGTTTGGCATCATCGTAATTAGTATAAATTTTTTGTTTATATCAGTCAAATTTGGAACGAAATTTTCATTGAATTCAAAGTGTACCAAATTCGAGTAATAGTAAATTTTTATTTCTGAAGAAAATTATCCTAGTTCAAACTCATTGTAGTGTTTCTTTCACAAAGAAATGCCAAGCACATTTTTACAAATTTCCCCTTCTTACTTTAGCAATTTAGATCATTCTGTTGTACTGTCCCCTATGTATTTCCATGTACTAGTATCGTGCCCGTGTGTTGCAACGGAAACGTATTATAAGATTTAACATTTAAAAGAAACAACAACTAATGACTACTTTAATTCAATAATCTTCTTTGCATGTCAGTGCATACACAATTATTTTTTCAGAATTATTTACAACACAAATGAAAAATATATACTATATTTGAAGTTATATGTTGCTAGACAACCTAGATGCAAAATGTACAAAGACAAAGCATTTCATCTTACAATATATGCAACATACTATATAAAAAAAAGAGTAAAAAATTAAAACAAGAAAAAAGAAATAGAAAGGAGAAAATAAGAAAATGAGAATCACCTTGAACCCAGATGGAAGGAGAACCGGTGACAATTGCAACAAGAAAGGACATTGCAATATCTTCACAATTCTTGTGGGAAAATTTAAATAAAAGAAATTTTAAAATATTGCTAAAAACAAAGCATGTTGTCAAAAAATTATTTATTTATTTGTGGAGGAGTAAGTATAATTATGGCAATTATAGGCCCTAGGTTCTCCATAAAGATAGAGCTTGGCAATCGCAATTCCATCATGTGAATAGTAATTTATATTTTTTTTTCTTTTTTAAAACTAAAATATAACAAAACAGAATCTTGCAACTGGTACCAGGTGGAACTGATATAAATTCTGCTATATTGTTTGAAATATAGAAACCTAAATTTGTATGTTTTTGTCATCTTTATGCTATTCAATGGGTAGTGATGATTAAAATTCCTATACCATAAATACTCAACTTACTCAGCTTGTACAAGAGCCTAAGATACACGAAATGAGAACGAGCAGCTTGTAATAACAGAACTTTTACACATTTATTATTTTTTACTATAAAACTATTAAAAATTTAATATATATGTTTTATTAGAAATCTAATGTGACTAATTAGAGAAGGCCATAGTATAAAGCAAAATTTAGATATACGTAATAAATTGAATAGATAACAAAACATAAAAAAAAATTACCGTGTGATTTTTACTCGTGGACATATTGAAAGACTTCACCACAAAGCTGAAAAAATCAAACAAACAGAGTATATTGAAATAATATTACTTCTGGTAATGGTTCAATGAATTAATATTTGTTTTGACAAATTAATTGATATTTTAAAAATAATGTCGTGTATAGCTTAGTACCTCGAGAGACCAGGCATTATCACAGCCTTGACTTCTTCTATCGCCTCGCTCCATCGGGCTACTGCTAGCCAAATACAGTAAAAATCCTCCCAAGTGTCAGTTTGCACAAAAAAAGAACAAAATTGGAAATTAATTAGAAAGATGTAAAATGTGAAATGAATTATCCAATATTGTTATTATTTTTGGAACAAAATGCGTTATGCTATTTTCAATTGATATTCTTAATTTGTTAATTCCTGGAACGCAGCACTAAATGCATGATGCAAAAAAACTTGGCCTATTTACTGCATGAATGTGATTATTTTAAGAAAAGCCCGAAATCTAAGCATCTGTTCAAAGGGTTTTTGACTCTGGATTTGCTGATTGGATCAAGTTGTTCTTACTGGAAATGCATAGCCCAGGTGCTGTGGTGCTACAAACTTTGATTTGTGTCATATCATATTCAATTCATATTTTTATCCAAGAAGAGTGTATATAAGTCATGTAGATACCTTTTTCTATGTCTTACATTCACTTTTATAATTTTTATAACATATTTACTAATTAATTCCACTGGTTCTACATACATGCTGAAATTGGGGGTTTATTGAACAGTCAGTTTTGTAAAAATTGTACAGGACAGCTCACATGACCAGATTTGATTCTTGGTATCTAAATTTCCATGAGATTGTAAACTTCAAGCTCAATGAATTTCAGAATTTTCTAAAGCTTCTAGCTATGTCAGGATTTCAGTTTAGTGATGAACAGTTCTATACCAGCTGTGGCTCCGGTACCAGTCTTTGTAAATTTCAGAATATGAACTTTAAAAGGCTCTTAGAAATTGTAGAAAATTCCAATAAGTGTGAAATTTGTTTCTACTTATTCATGGTGATGTCCTTCACTGGCTCATGGAGCAACTTGACAAAATTCATTTCTAACCCTGTTATCTTTTTTGGTTTGTAACAGGTGTTCACTTTGGGCTGTTTGATACCTGTTGCATCTCGCTTTGCTTTTCTTCATTTGGTTGCCTGGTACAATGATTGGGGTGTACTTAGGGACTGGTTTGGGGTACCTTAACATTGAATAAACATGTTTTAGGGTTTCAACACAGTGGCTTTTATGCATATGCAAAGAGGAAATGCAAAGATCAAGTATCCAACACTTAATTTTTATGAAAATTTAATTTAATCTTGTCAGACATTGTGAATTTTTTTTTGCAATAATGACCCTATGTTTGATAAAATGCAAGAAGCTTATTTATTCAAAAGGGCAAACCCTCCAGCAACAATTACATATTGTTGGTGCTAAAAGGTGCTAATTTCACACTGATTCTCATGCAAGTACAGAAAGAAAAGCCAAAACAGTAAAGAAATGAACTTTTTATAGAAAACTTGTTTTTATTGAACTTGATTAACATATACACAGAGTAGAGATGACTGAGTAGAGAAAGAAAAGCCAACGGAGTAGAGATGACTGAGGTGAGTAGAGAGGAGGAGAGGCGGGGAGGCCTAGAGGCGCAGAGACAAAGAGGGTTTGGGTCGGGAGGCAAAGAGGCGGGAGGAATTGGAAGGTCAGAGAAAAGAGGTATCAGTACGATTTCGCGTGGCAATACCTGTAGCGAATATATTTCTAACTAAATTTAGACTTCTACATATAAAAGAGATATATTTAATAAAAAAGAACAGATTATTTGATTAGAAAGCTAATATTTCATCCGAAAATTATCTCTCAATTATAACCGTCACAGATAGATACTTGCACTCAAGTCGTGAGGTGACAGGTGAGAGATCTACCGCTTAGTGGCAATTACTCCATTAGCGCTAATTGATCGGATCAATTATCCCTAGTTTTTTCCAGTAACTTAATTATCGGGTTTAAAAAAATTCAGATACGACCTGTTATCAACTAAATCAACCCGATTAACATAACTTGACGACCAAACAAGCATAAGATTATTAAATCACCAAGCGATTGATCTCATCTCCTGCCCTCTCCCTGAGCTCCTCCAAGATCATCAAAATCCATTAATGGCATCTCTGATCGGCCCACCGGTGCTCCCCCGCGTCTCCAACTACTCCCTTCCTTCTACCCAAAAAATTACCCAAGAAAGCACACCTGATCCATTTATCGCCTTGCTCGATGCCGGGTTTGGTGTAAAGGCTCAAAGCGCCAAATCAGTAAGAGGCCTCACTGTGAATGGCTCAGCCACCTTCCTCGCCTCTGGCAACCCTTGCGTTGACTTCTTCTTCCAGGTGGTCCCCAACACCCCCTCAACCAGAGTCATCAGCCTTTTAACCCCTGCATGGAAGCACGACCCCTTGACCGCTTTGAAGCTCATCTGCCATCTCCGAGGCGTGCGTGGGACCGGCAAATCTGACAAGGAGGGGTTCTACGCCAGTGCGCTTTGGCTGCACCGCAACCACCCCAAAACTTTAGCTTTGAATGTTGCATCTTTTGCCGAGTTTGGTTACATAAAGGATCTCTTGGAGATACTCTTTCGGCTTTTGCATGGAGATAATATTCGAGAAAAGATAAAGAATGAACGAATGCAGCCGAGTGGTATAAAAAGGCGTGCCAGCTCACGCAGGCCCCGTGTCAAAATCTCGAAGCGGAAGCGGCACGCACAGGTATCTAGTCTGCCCGAGAAAGCCACACTAGCAGATTACATTGCTGCCAAGTTTGCCGAGGTACTATGATATCCCAAAACTTTTCTAAACTTATTTTATCATATATTTTGTCACCATTTCCACAAATTTCTATAAATTTCTGTTTTATAATTTTTGGTTCATCTTATTATTAGTATATAGAATTCAAACCTGCTAAAAAAAGAGAGAGAGAGATGAGATGGAAGGAGAAAAGTGACTGGTGGCCGTTGAACTTAATTTAAATAAACTTTTTGTTCAGCGAATTTTCCAGCATTTCTATAGAAGAACAGTATTTTTTTTTAAATAATGCTTAGCAAATTTCAAAATATTACAGGTACGGAGAAAGAATTTAAGCAAGAAGTTGGAGCTTGCTGGTTCAGATCCAATACTGGAATTCAATGAGGAAACTGTTAAAAAGGTATCTAAGCCTAGGAATCCCAAGAAGCAGAGGAAGATGATATCTCTGGCGTGGAAGGCCCTTTCTCGGTACACAAAAGACTCAAAATATAGGTTCCTTTACGAAAGAGTTGCTGAGTTCTTCGCTGCCATGCTGGCATCTGATGTGAAGCAACTAAATTCTGGAAAGATCCAGAAAATTGGTCTGGCGGCCAAGTGGTGTCCGTCTCTTGATATGTCCTTTGACCGCTCAACGCTCCTTTGTGAAGCCATTGCACGGCTTATGTTCCCTCGCAACTCTGATCCAGAATATGAATCCCTTGCTGAAGAGCACTATGTTTACCGGGTCAGAAACCGGCTGAGGAGAGAGGTTCTGGTGCCAATCCGGAAGGTTCTTGAGTTGCCCGAGGTGTACATGAGTGCGCAAAGGTGGGCTGACCTGCCATACAGTCGAGTCGCCTCTGTGGCTATGATGCAGTACAAGAAGCACTTCAAGCAGCATGACGAAGAGCGTTTCATTAAGTACCTCAAAAAGGTAGAAGATGGGAAGGCAAAGATCTCAGCTGGTGCACTCCTTCCGCATGAGATTGCTGCTCCTGCATATCGAGGTGAGGATGACAAGGTGGCTGAGCTTCAGTGGCAGCGAATGGTCAATGATTTGCTTCAGAAGGGGACACTTTCAAATTGCATTTCCGTGTGTGATGTATCGGGTAGTATGAGTGGGACCCCCATGGAAGTGTGTGTAGCTCTTGGAGTCCTTGTCTCCGAGCTAAGCGAGGAGCCATGGAAAGGGAAGGTTATCACATTCCATGAAAGGCCGTCAATCCAAATAATCCGGGGCAAGTGTTTGAAGGAAAAGATGCATTTTGTACGAAGGATGGATTGGGGAGGTAGTACCAACTTCCAAGGGGTGTTCGATCAAGTACTTGACACGGCAGTGCGAGCTAAAATTAAGCCAGAAGGGATGGTCAAAAAGGTGTTTGTTTTCTCTGACATGGAGTTTAACGAGGCTAGAGGACGGCGAAACCATTGGGAAACAGATTATGAGGTAATATGTCAGAAGTTTGCGACAAGAGGGTACGGAGATGTGGTACCAGAGATTGTGTTTTGGAATTTGAGAGACTCGAGGTCGACGCCGGTAAAGGCCAATCAGAAGGGAGTGGCACTTGTAAGCGGATTTTCGAAGAATTTGCTGAAACTTTTTTTGGATGGGAAATCTGCGCCAACTCCTGAAGAGGTTATGATGGAGGCGATTTCAGGTGACGAGTATCAGAAGCTGGTTGTCTTTGATTAGGGAATTAGTTAGCTAATAGATTAGGTTCCTTTTGGGTTTTTTATTTTTTTGGTTGTTGTCATTCTTTACTTGGGTATAGTAAACGCAAGTCGATTTATAATTTCTTAACTGTGAGTGTTTTCTTTTTTTTCTAACATAACTGGGAATTCATGCTTTTAATTCTTTGTTATGATTAAATTTAGTTAAAGGTATCTAAACTTTTTAAATTAGTACATACCTTCTTAAGTGTTTACTAAGAATACTGAGCTGTTTTTCTGAGAACATGGTTTCTTAAGAAATTTTGCAATTTACAATGAGAACAACAAACAGCTTCATAGTTTTAGTTTGGAAAATTTTCTGGTGTGCCCATCCAAACTTTCAAAATAGCCAATTTCTCCACAAATACACCATGATATTTCCATATAAACTCAACTTTCTTCCTTCTATCTCCTTTCATTTATTTTATATTTTATTTAATTATTTTAAAAATTCTATTGACCAATATACGCTTTAATATTTTTATTAAAAGATGGAGATATCCATTACCTTTCTTTCTTCAAACTCGTCGAATCTGATCCTGATGATTAATCTCAAACGAGACCAGATAGGACGAGTTTGAAGAAAAAAAGTTAATGGACATCTCCATTTTAATAAATGAGTATATTGGTCAATATAATATTTAAAATAATTTAATAAAAGATAAAATTAATAAAAAGAATAGAAGAAAGAAAGTTAATTTTATATGGGGATATTGAAAATTATGATATATTAATGAGAAAATTGACTATTTTGAAAGTTTGAATGGGTACACCAGAAATTTTCCCTTTTAGATTCTAATCCCTTGAGGGCCTGTTCGGCTGCTTCCCAAATTTTACTGTTCACGTGGGAAAAAAAATTCACTCAGACTGAATTTTTTTTTTCCCACGTGAACAGTAAAAATCAGTTCAAAAAAAAAAAATTTCCCGTGCCCATTCTCCAGCCCACTGTGCTGCCGAACAGACCCTGATAGTGTTCATCTGGTCGAAAATTATTCTGAAACTGAGAATATTTCATTTGTAACATTAATTCTGTTCGAATTTAATTGGTCTTGATTGAATCCATACATGTTTGGCACAATTCTCTGCCATGAGATCTGTTCAAATGCTCCGAAAGAGAAGGCAAAGCTGCCTTTGAGTTATCCAAGTATATTAAAATATTGCAAAACGTGTTTGGAATAAAACCTATTTTCAATTTTTCATATATGTTGTTGCTAACATGTAAGAGTGAGGCTATGGTACTTCGGCTAGTGTACTATGGCTAGTGTACTACGGCTCAATATGGTACTTTTTAAAATTCTAACGGTCGATCCGAACCATTCAATGTGATATTCATATGAATATGTACTTGCAAACTAAATTTTATATTTTTTTGAATTTTTTTACTATTTTTTTAGATAGGTAGAATTTTGATGGTCCAGAATTTGTATAAAACACTGAAAATTCTACCTATCTAAAAAAATAGTAAAAAAAATTCGAAAAAAATATAAAATTTAGCTTGCAAGTACATATTCATATGGATATCACATTGAACGGTTCGGATCGACCGTTAGGATTTTAAAAAGTACCATATTGAGCCGTAGTACACTAGCCATAATACACTAGCCGAAGTACCATAGCCTCACTCAGCATGTAATGCATAGTTTGTCAACACAAAGTACAAATCATTGGAAACACTAATAACTTGATTTGAATTTATTCTTCTTCAAGAAAAAACAAAGATTTTTATTTCATTAATTATATATGCACAATAGACTATGGGAGAAAATTTTCCATCACAAAATTAAAGAATGCACGTATTTTTCTAGTCTATCCATTCCAATATCCAATTATGATATCATTTTTTGCAATATTTGTCACAATAAAAAAACTAAAATTGAACATGTCATCTCCATCTATTCAATAGGGTTTATATCAAGTTTTATATATATTGCAGTGGACAGTGGATATCAATAGTTGTAAATAATTTTTATATTGTGATGGATTCAAGCATCCACGTATTGCATTTTTATTTTTAATACAAAACATGAATACACGACGTACAAACCAGTGAATGGCAACAGATCGATGAACCATGAATATATGTTTCCCAAAGATGTAAACAATACTTAGTGAGTGAGGCTATGGTGCTATGCATAGCACCAATAGCTAGTGTACTACGGCTCAATATGGTACTTTTTAAAATCCTAACGGTCGATCCAACCGTTCAATGTAATATCCATATGAATATGTACTTGCAAATTAAATTTTATATTTTTTCAAATTTTTTTACTATTTTTTTAGATAGGTAGAAAAATCAGTGTTTTTTGAACATTATGGACCATCAAAATTCTACCATTTTAAAAGATAGTAAAAAAATTCGAAAAAATATAAAATTTAGTTTGCAAGTACATATTCATATGGTTATCACATTGAACGGTTGGATCGACCGTTAGGATTTTAAAAAGTACCATATTGAGCCGTAGTACACTAGTCATCCGTGCTATGCATAGCACCATAGCCTCACTCATACTTATTTTCTCAAAAAAAAAATTGGCGTTCGTGCAATTAATCTGTTTGTCTGTATACCAATTCCATTTATTTTCTGGAAAATTATTCATTTTATGCGTGCCATATGTATGTTTATAAGAATTGTTTTCCAAATAATAATATTGTTTTGATAAATATCAATCAATAAAATAGACCTGTAAAGATTAATGTAATTGTTATGTAATTCGAATTGCTTGTGATGTAATTGTGGGATGGGCCAGTGAGATGTGGTAATTTGTAAAGACATTATACGGATAAATCGTTGCCAAGTATATGGTACTTGATGCTCAAGTCATGGATCTAATTACAGTAACTAACCAGCCACCATTTGCGCTAATACACCATATTACTCTTATTTGCTCCACCGAACTTATCGGGTCTGAAAGCTTTCGGATATTACCTGTTATACTTATACCCACCAGTGCTAAGTCAACCCGATTAACAAGCTTGACGCCCAAGTAGTACGAATTATTAAAGCACCATGCGTCTCATCTTCTTCTCCCCCACAGATCTCCTCTTAAACACACTAAATTAAACCCAAGAAACAAGAAATCGAAATTTCTCAAGCACATTTTACCAATGAGTCTCCAAAACAAAACCCTCTTGGGCCCACCTGGCATCTACGATCCATCTTTCCTCTCCTCCTCATTATCTGACAACTGCACTCTAACCGATGCTGTCCGATATTGTAACATCAAGCAAGAAGATGTAATTTACACCGAACCTGTTAAGGGCCATACCTCCTTCAAATGCCCCACCTATCTCTCAACCGGCAACCCATGCCTCGACTTTTTCTTCCATGTGGTGCCAGATACCCCGGCCAACATGGTTGTGGCCCGGCTTGCAGCTGCATGGGCTCAAGATCCGTTAACAGCACTCAAGCTTGTGTGCAACCTTCGTGGGATCCGTGGGACCGGCAAATCAGACCGTGAAGGGTTCTATGCCTCAGCTATATGGCTCCATGAAAACCACCCTAAAACCCTAGCCCTCAACCTCCCTTCCTTTGCTGAATTCGGGTATCTGAAGGATTTGTTAGAGATCCTCTATCGGATCCTTAACGGACCCGATTGCTGGCTAAAGTCAGGCCCGCGACGCCGGTCCACAGATTCAGAAGAGGATCAAGATACTCGCCGAAAGAGAAAGAGAGCAGAGGATGCATGCCGTGCCCTTAGCCGGTACAATGCTGATGACCAGTACCAGTTCCTTCATGACCGCATTGCTGAGTTCTTCGCCGAGCTATTAGCTGCCGATATGGAGCACTTGGAATCTGGCAAGGTGAAACGGCTTGGACTGGCAGCCAAGTGGTGCCCATCTTTGGATTCCTCATTTGACCGTGCAACACTTCTCTGTGAGTCAATTGCTCGCAAAATGTTTCCCCGTCATTCAGATCCTGTGTATGCAGCCCTCTCTGATAAGCACTATGCTTACCGGGTACGGGCCCGTCTACGCAAAGAGGTTCTTACCCCTCTGAGGAAAGCATTGGATTTACCAGAAGTGAACATGACTTTTGGTAGATGGGAATCCATTGATTATTCCCGTGTCAGCTCCTTGGCCATGAAGCGGTACAAAGACACCTTCTTGAATTATGATGTGGTGAGAGCAAGCGAGTTTTTAGACAATGTTGGTGCCGGTGGAGTTAAAATATCAGTTGGGGCTTTACTTCCACATGAGATTTTGCAAAATGCATACAAAGGTGAGGAGGATGAGCTGGCTGACGTGCAGTGGAAAGCACTGGTCGATGACCTGGCAAAACAGGGGAAGTTCAAGAGTTGCATTGCCATATGTACCAACAATACCATTCTCGGCAAGGCAGCCGAGGTCTCAGCTGCACTTGGCCTTTTAATATCTGAGCTTAGTGAAAAGCCCTGGAAGGGGCGGGTTATCACTTTTGGCCTAAAGCAAAAATGGTACAAGATCGAAGGGTCTTCAGTTAAAGATATGATCCAATTTGCAAGGGACTTTGGTCTAGAGGGTTGCGATGTGCCAGGTCCCAATATAGTGGCAGTTTTTGATGAAATCCTTCGTGTGGCAACCGAGGGTAAGCTACCAGCTGAAAAGATGGTTAAAAGGGTGTTCATTTTCTCCGACATGCAGTTCAAGAGAGATCAGCCAGGCCCTGATGAGATAACAGATTATGAGATGATTTGTGGGAAGTTTGAGGAGAGCGGGTACGGGTCGGTCATGCCTGAGATTGTATTTTGGAATCTCAGTAGTTCCAACTCGACACCAGTTTTGGGAAAGCAAAAGGGAGTTGCACTATTAAGTGGCTACTCGAAGAATTTGCTGAAGTTATTTCTGGAGATGGATGGGGAAATTATCCCTGAAATGATCATGGCTGCTGCTATCTCTGGATATGAGTATCAGAACCTCAAGGTCTTTGATTAGAGTAGTGAATGTTTTGTTTCTGCATTTTTTTTATTTTTGGCAGAAATGGAGCTTCATTGTAAATATCTTTTCCAGAGGGATTAATAGAAATGGTTAGAAATTTTGTCTTCTCTTAAGTCTGTTTGTTCTTAAATTATGTCTTTGATATTTTCAGTTGACCACAGTTCTGGATAAAAGTTAGATTTCTACTTGTTTAAAATACAGAAAGAAAAGACATTAAGATCCTTCTTTTCTTTTTGTGATACAATTCTCAACAAAAAAAAGTAAAAAAACTGTTTCCCAAGCAGTAAAAATGTGAGGGGGGGATAGGTAAACAAAGCAGCTTCTACATACAGCATTATTTACTGCAGCAAAAGTATTAATTTACAGAATATTACATTGTAGACCATAGTTAAATAGTTAAATAACTCCTGCACGCAAGTTATTTCCCGGAAAAAATAATTTTGAGGAACGTAATGTAACAAAAACAATTTAATAATACCTCTGAGCAGTACAAATTTTCCTATCTTGTTTCAATTTTGAAGGAGTCAACAACTTCATGCAACCTATCTTTTATCTTTTCCCATCTTCTCTCATTTGCTCCTGTTGTCAATGTATAAAATTTGCCTACAACATACAAGAAGAGCACAATCACTCATATTAAATAATCTCTGTAGTCTCCTGAAGGACAAAAATTTCACTTAATTTTTATAAAGAGAAATTTTTTTAACTGTATTTGGTGAATATGTGTAGTGTGTTCATTCTATGTTAAGTGAACATATTATACGTTATGAAAATATTCTAAATTATACCAACATGCAACCAACTTTTCATAAAATAATAGTCAATTATGCAACTTTTAACCAAAAATATTAACAAATATGCGGCACCACTAGAACCTCAATATTCCTTGCCAGAAATCATTCCCAAAGGAAAGTTCATAAAATTTACGAGGACAGAAAATTGAACAGCAAGGATTAATTGGGAGTATTTACCATTTGCAACTGCAACAGTACCAAGTGCATGTCTGGTAAAATTAGGTGCCTGAGCTGTAAACTCAAAACTGTAATAAGCCTTGCCATCAACATCATGCTACATTCAAATTACAATGCATTAATTGGGCAAGAAAAATTAGTCATGCCTGCTTCAAGGCCATTGTTCCAAGAAAACTAAGCTATTATCAATGACCTAGAGAAGATGCTATGAAGGATAAGACAAAAAGAACAGAACAGTACCTCTGATGCCTCAATCAATTTTGTTTTTTGGGTTGGAGGAGCCAAAACCTTTTTGACAAGAGTCCCAGCAACCTGGAGTTCATATAGGAAAAAAACGAATCATAACAAAATTTGCTGCATAACCTTACAGAAATTCCATACTAAAAAAAAGGAACAAAAAAGCCCGAGATGCAATTGTCCACTTTCCACATATTTCCTCTCCATCAACAAGTAAAACATGGACTAGTTTGGCCATTTCCATATTTCAGGTAAATTTTTTTTGTCAGGACTCGGGACCATCTTAAATAAGTCCAAAATCTGCAAAAAAAATTATTCTCTGAAGCATCATTGATTTCCCATTTGGTCAAGAAGTTGTAATCAATTTCGGTGGTCTATGAGCACAGCATTCTGATTTTATCCAATATTATTCCCATTATTAGTATTTTCTAAGAGAATTATAGGAAACATTGGTATAGAGTAATTAATATTTTTAATCAGAATCCAATTTTTGAATTTTGACTGAATAAGATGCTAGATACTGAAATTGATAATTTGAAGCTTTAGGGCTCCAAACACGATCCATGAACTGTTTGAATCATTTGGCAATACGTTCAAAGAAATGAATACAGTCCTGGTGAAAAATAAAAAATTAAGAACTAACCTCTTGAGGGGAGCCAAGCTCTCTAATGTCCTGCTTCACAGTTGGTATCAAGTTTACACTAACACTTTCCAAAGGTTCAATCACATCTTTGAACACCTTGTCTTGGCCTTGAACTGTAACTTCCTGTTTTATTTTCAGTAATCACAAAGGGAATTGTGGTCATTTTCACTTCTTCCACGGATATTTTCAGTGATTTTTTCATGTTATTAAGTTATTATCATGTTGAATTCTTTTAAAAGGAAAATTCCAATTCAGAGGGATGGGGATAGATACAAAGTTCCATAAGTTTTGGCTATTTTGATTTATTTAACTTATTCTCTTCTTCTTTTTTCTTTTTTGTTAATTTTATAAATTTTGAAAATTTGAAATATCCTTACTTGCCAGCCAAAAGGGTACAGAAAGGAGTAGCCATCTTTATTGTCGGTCACAAGTTGAAATCCTTTCTTCGCCTCTGCCGCAACTATACCATATCAGGGTTGCTTTCAGAAATTTATCATAATTATAGGAACTTGAATGAAAATTAGAAGAGGAAGTAATAAGAGTTTAAGCGGCACTCACAAGATAGTGGATTATGTTGCAGTATAAGAAAATTGGCAGTAATTGTGCCTAATGTCAATATCTGGCGCCTACTGAGTTCCTCTACATATCATGAAAAGTTAATGAGGTATATTCTGATGATTAAGTAATAAGGACAATTGTAACGTTCAAGATGATATTTCAGCCAGAATGTACCAGCATTTGACCCAATGATTAAGTAATGACAACAAAGGTAAATGAAATCGATAAAGCTTACTGCTCAAGTTTAATTTGGGTCAAATCCTCAAACATAGAAGCATAATTTGGTCATTTCATGAGAGGTAAGATATAGTACAGATAATAAGCACAATTAAAATGTTGCATTACAGTTTGTTCACTAAACTGTTTGTGAAAATGTCTGCCAGAACAGAGGATAGGCTGTTTAGTGACTAGTGAGCCATATTAATCAGGTACATAATTTCAATTCAAAACTAAGAAATTCTCAGATTACCTTGGGTCTCTGCTTTGATTGAAATTGCTCTGATTTGCAAGGGAAACTTTCTCTTGTGGGAGTGTACATTGAAGACCAGCTTAAGTTATTTCCAAAAGAAAATAAATTTAAGATAACACTAGCCATAGAACTAATGAAATAAGCAAACACTAAAACTTAATACTTACTAGAAAAATTCCTGAATAACAACAGACCTGGTGATAGGAAGTAGAAGCAGCAGCTGAGCGATTCAACAGTAACGCACCATGAACTGGAGAAGAGTTCGCTAAACAAGCCATGCTTCTACACTCAGAGTTTAACCTCTCCTTTTAGGTTCTCTTTTCTTTTCAGAATTATTATTTTGTATTTTTTATGGTTAAGAATTGTAGAGGAGATTACGTGGGTGGGCAGCAAAATGACCTTATCTGATCTGATTATCTGACTCCGTTTCTTCCTGGCTGGTTTGTGGGAGACAAACTGGGCTTGGGCCTTTGTTTTTCAAGATCCGACCCAGTAATTTAAACTTGGGCCTCCAAAAGGCTTTCCCACGGTCCACGGACGTGGAAAAGCAGACAAAATCGTCGTAAAACTAGAGGTTCAGCTTTCGGCTTTTGCCTAATGAACGCCTCCGTGTGTCGACTGCTTTAATGTCGAATTCGCATCCTCTGAGATATCTCAACCGTTCAAATACGTTCTGCACGAATCTTGAAACTCAAATAATACTAGCCCTGTGCTATCTCCGAATAGGCACCGGACACATCAATCACACAAAATATGAGATATCTCAGAGGATACCCACTCTTTTTAATTTCAGAGTTTCCCTTTAACGTCTCCGTCTATCGACCATTGTTAATGTCAAATTCATATCCTCTCGGATACCGTAAAAGAGAATCTTATAGAATTAGTAGATGCGGGCCATTTTTTTAACCTGACATGAATCTTAAAAAGGGACTCCTACATTTTTCAGTAGGCACCAGATTGAGTAAATCTAAATCGTACTAATACTTGAGGATATTGTGCTGAAATTCGTTTAAATAAATTTATATCAGCACAGATCTAAATATCTTGTAAAATTTTAATACTGATATAACAATTCAAACAAATTGAACAAGGCGCGCCGTGGCGAGTTGTGTTTAAACATGTTGCTTCCTGAAATTTAGTACACAACATGTATAACATATCGTGTTGACTACAAGAATGGGACAGTATCCGCGAGGGTATACCGGCGGAAAGATGTTTTTTTTATTAGCGACGAGAGTATCCGTGAGGGTATATCGACAGTATCCCTCGCAGATGCTGTCTCATTCTTGTAGTATTGTGTTTAAACGTATCCTTATTTTTGTATACTAGTACGTGTGTCCTGCAATTCACTAGTGAAGACCATAGTGATAACTTAATGATTCGAGAAAGATTCAATGAAGTCAAAAGTTCGTGATTCGGAAATAATTTGAAATTATACATTGAGTACAGGCCAGAGATCTTAGTCCTACAAGAGAGCAAAAATATATATATACTGAGAAGTTTTTTTGTCTAGGGAATAGTTCAGGTATAATTCGTAAAATTTGCAAATAATTCAGATATATCGAATAATACGCAGATTGATTTGTCAACTGTTCAAATCTGAATAATTCGCGAATCTTATTATTCAATGAGGACTATGTTAGAGTTAGAACAAGATTAGATAGTTAAGAGGGAACCACATGAGCCTAGGGTTGGCACATGTAATCCACTACCCTACAAAAATTTTGAAAATATATACTCATTTTACCATTTTTTTTCAGAAAAATTAGAAAATATGTTATTATCAAAATAATTATAAAATTATGTCTCATAATGTTATTCATTGCATTAATATTATGACAGTTATAATTACTGACAAGTATAACT
Organism: Carex kokanica; assembly: GCA_025461125.1. Taxonomy (NCBI): domain Eukaryota; kingdom Viridiplantae; phylum Streptophyta; class Magnoliopsida; order Poales; family Cyperaceae; genus Carex; species Carex kokanica. Next base: position 958,809 of record JAJGRX010000604.1, on the reverse strand, counting down.
ATAAATAATGAAATATATTAAAATCTGAAATGATTATGGTGCCAATAATTCCATCAATAAAGATAATTTCAAGATTATTAAAGAAATAATTTATTAATTATTAGTATGCCAAAAAAGACTATTCATAAATAAAAATAATCAATTGCCTTGTGCATAAAATTTTCCTTTCTTTTTTTAGAAGATAATACTAGATTCACTTTTTTCTCACAAACTATTTTATGAATGAATAAAAAGTAGAAGGGAGTCCAATCGTTCATCCGAGCACCATAGTGTTGTTGTACATGTCAGAGGCGGAATTTTCTAAATTTTGATAGAGGGTACTGAAATTTAAAATTCATAATATGGTTGATGAAATTTGAACTCCAAATTATTTCAACCACAAAATAAAACTTTAACCACTGAACTACAAGTAAACATTTGATACTTTATGAGAGAGTCTAGACTATATACAATGTTATAAAAAAATAAAATTCAATTAAATTTCGATATATATAATTAAAATTTTAAAATTATAGAAGCGACTTAGCCACTCTAACAAGTAACAATAAACCTAAATTCGCTTCTAAAACAGCCCCAATAAATTTGAATATCATTTAGGATTTACGAAATATAGGCAAACAAAAAATGCAGACTTTAACAGAAAAAGTTTTACCTTGTTTTCTGAAAAAGAAACTCCGTAAGACTTTTGAAGTGAAAAATCTTTCTGTGAATAAAACCATTCGGAATTAATGCCAGAAATTTAATCATATATACTTCTCTTTAAATCTAGCAATTGACGCCTCAAAACTGTCGATATTAGTTTTGTCAAAAGGAACAAGGAAAGAAAATAGGAGCGCCGTAAGCTGATTAAAGAATAACTAAGAGCATCTACAATGGTAATTTTTTTTAAATTGCTAATTTGATGTGTTAATTGCTAACATAATTGCTGGGTTGTAGGCCGATTTCTAAAAAAACAAATTTGCTTATAAAGTAAACGATTTCTTTTGGACATGCTGATACTCTCTCTTTTCTATTGGCTCTGACCCCTTCGTTTTCTTTCCTATTAGCTCTGACTCAATTTCTGAGATGGAGGGGTTAAGAAATTAAAAAGAACTTAATTTTTAAACAGTGCTTTACAGCTGTTTTTTATTTTTTACAGATTGCTGGGTTGGAGATGCTCTGATGCGTAATTATCAAGGTTCTAAATAGCGTTTATAGCGTCGTAGCGGGAAGGCTAAAAAAAAAGCTATAGCAAATAGCGTCGCTATAGCGGAAGCTATTCCAAATAGCGTTTTTTTTTTTACATTTCGTATATTCAATATTTGTACTAAATATCAACATTATCTAAAGTCTCATAGAACAATAAATAACACCAAAGTAATTAAGAAATTATAATATTCATATTGAACCCGTACAAAGTCCAAATTGCGGTTCAAAATATCCATAGTAATATCATAAACTATCGATTTTTCCTATTAAAAATATCTTAAGCATCATGATTCATGACATAATATTTTTTTTTCTATTCAAATTATAATTTCGGTTTGGACTTTTTTTCTATTCAAATTTCAATTTCAATTTCCAATTTTAAATTGATTTATTTGTAGCAGGTAGCAACAAATTCAATTTCTGTTTGAGATTTTTTTTTATCTTTATTTAAAATCCATATAAATTGCTTTTAAAAAAAAAACTCCATATTGTATAGCTCAAATAGCGGACCGCTAGAGCGCTATAGCGGCCGTAGCGCAAATAGCGCATTTTGATGTCATAGCGTAGCGTTTGGGATCCAAACACGCTATAGCGGCGCTATAGCGCGCTATTTAGAACACTGGTAATTATTAGCAATGTCAAAATTCAACGGACCAAATAAACTCTCCCATTAAGCCATCTCTCGAATATCACCCATACACGCACCATAAAAATACACACTCAACTATGGTACAATATATATTCAAATATTATAAAATTCACATTTGCATGCATGTCTAGCTAGGTGAAAACAACAGAGTTGAAAACTGACATGCATTTTGATAACTATATTACAATTATAATAAATATTCAAACTTATTTTACAAATTCCTCAAAATGTACACTCCGTTATTGTAGAATGTTCTTGGGATGTAAATTTGAACCGTGACTAGTTATGTCATGCTTTGGATCATGTGTCGTGATTAAGTCAAATTTTTACGTGTCGTGTCATGATTAAATTCACGAGAAATTGTGGCTTGTTAGTTATGTCGTGACCAAACACGGCGTGACTAGTTACGTGTTGTCATATTTGGTCATGTTTAGTTGTTTCTTTTAGTTTTAAGTTAGTTTAAGTAAGAAAAAATTACAAGTAATTATAAAATAAGGAAATAATGTTGTAAAAAAAAATTATACAAGAAGAAATTGTTGTTTGAAATAAATAATGATAAAAAATTATGTTATGATCACGTTTAATTACTTTTTATCGTGTCACAACTAAATCAGTTCATGTGCCGTGTTATTTTTCCATAAAGTTGGCTAAAAATAATTGAAATAATTGATGATACCTCATAGAGAACTATAATATTCCGAAAAAAATAAAAAGAAGACAAATATAGGAGTGTCATGGCTGATTAAAGAATAACTATGTGCAAAATGATTGGTAAGAAATGCAATATATGTTGCACCTTTCCAATCTATGACCGTGTCTCCCTGGCTCAATCACGAATTTTTTTTATAAACCATAATTAATTTTTTTTTTACCAACATGATTACTTTTTTTTTTACAAAAATCATAAGAACCGAAATATCATTTCGGTCCGTTATTTTTTTTAATTTCGGACCGAAATGCTATTTCGGTCCGGTGTTCTTTTTGGATTTTCTGTGGTACTAGTTTCACAAATTTTCATATGAGCCGCCACAAAAAATATAAAAAGGAGACTGGACCGAAATGTCATTTCGGTCCGGAATAAAAAAAAATAACGGACCGAAATGACATTTCGGTTCTTAGTAAAGAAAAAAAATAATCATGTTAGTTTCTTAAATTTTTTTTTTTTTAATTATGGTTTATAAAAAAAAATTCCACAATCACGCCTCACTTTTAATTACAACCCAACATGTAATTCAAAAGCACCAACACAAACGATAACATCTCCATCTCCATTTATATAGAGAAACGGAAACTCTATTTAGGTTCTCTGAGATTCAAAGCTTGTACAATAGCATGCACCTACGAAGAAATTTGTTTACAGATGTTTATTTTGAGGGAAGCAGAGTAGGTCCAATGCCCATCGGACCTACCTTGGTTCGATGGGTGTGATGACCATTCGATCTCATCAAGATTCGTGTGCTCTGCATCAAAATACGTGCAAGTCTGTATCAATTTCTGTGCATATAGATCTTGATGCTAATTGTACGGTGCTACTCCTATCTCTATTTTGAGATATTCTTTAATCTCATACAGTAAAAATCTTCGAAGTAATACTACAAGTAACATTGGAAAATTAATGTAACAACATAAATATAATAGACTATAAATAAGAGTGCAAACATATCGGATAGTGGTAAAATCATATCCGTATTTGCTTTTATTTTTCGGATACAGATCGGATCGGATATCCATTTTTCAATACTATTATTCAACAAAAAAATATAAATATTATTAAAAAATACTAAAGTAACGATAGTTATCTAATTATAATGGTGAATAACATGATTTTTTCAATAATATATATTAAACTATATGGTATATATCCACTATTCAGATACGGATGATTAAAATTTAAAATTATATTTGTATCCGTATATGTACAGATATTCGGATATCGGATATCCGTATTTAATTTTTGAATACGAATGGATAATATCCGATCTGTTTGCACCCCTTATTATACGACATAGAATATTCTAAAAAAATAAAAAACTCAACCTAAATAGATACATAATTGGATCTAAGAAATCATATTCATTGATGCACCGTCCTTGAAACGTTGAGATTTATTATACGTACAACACTTCATAATTTATTTTTTGAATTATTTATAGTACATATATGAACACACACATGGATATCAATTGTGTTAGATACGGCATTGATACTAATATGTTACGAATTTAAAATAATATACGTCACGAGAATTACTTATAAAACAGTTAAAAGATGATAATATTATTTATAAATCACCCGAAATTTATTAAATTGAAAACTAAGTTATTTTTTTACTATGTGCATGAAAAAAGAAATAATATTTTGATTTTTAACGATTTTTTTTTTTTGTTCGACATAGTTTTCAAGGTAGTATTTAAAAAATATTGTTAAATTTTTGCTTGATACGGATTCCAAGGTGAAACTTTTACCTGTCAACTACAATTTTCTTTTTAAAATCATTAGAATTTTTATCGATTTTTCTTTGCATGAAAAAATTAAGACATTCTTTCTCTTTTTTCTTTCTTATTTTCTAATATTTTCTAGAAATAAAATTTCTCACCCCATAACTTGTGTCTCAAAATTTTTAAATATACCCTTGCCAAAAATAAATAAATCAAAAGATCACATATTTGTGAGAATTTCAAAACTACCCGAGCCGCAACGAGAAATGGCGGCCCCATTCTTTGAGAGCCGCCATTTCACGTTGTGACCCCGCAAAACCCAAATTTTTCATCTGATTCCATTGAAATTTAATACATTTATTTAATAATTTTCAAAAATAGAAAGAATAATTAATAATTTGAATATTTTAGAAAGAACATCAAACAAAATAGATAAAACATCTTATAATTTAGATATACTAAAAGGACTCTGAAATATTTTTCAGGCATAATTTTTTCTGGCTGTAAAAAAAATTAAACTATTTCTTGGTGTGTTACTGGAAAAAAAAATAGAAATGTTTTGGATCTGAATTATTGATTCTGGTTCAAAACTCACTTCTAGGTAAATAAATGAATTATTGTGTTCCTTCTAATACATTTAAATTGTAAGATACTCCATCTATTTTTGAAAAAAATTGATTTGACATTTCGTAATGATGGCAAATCCTATTTTTTAAATGGGGGAATTTCATGTATATCCCTCAAAAGTTTCAATATTACATATTTATCCCTCTAAAATCAGTAATTACATATTTATCCTTGAAAATTGTAAAAACTCACATATTTGTCCAATCTAACTCTATAACATATCAAATACCTCCAAAAATAATTAAATAATATTTTTAAAAACTTTCAAATTAATTTTACAATATTAATTAATAATACATTGACCATTATGCCATTCGTTTCTGTTCTTTTAGTCCGCCTGAGTTCTCTTATCTCTAAGACGTCAAAACTCTCGCATCTCTCTCCAAACGAAAATAGAAAAAATAAAGCGGTAAGGGGTGGCAGAAATCTGTGAGAGGGGAGGCGACAAGAGAAGGCGGGGAGAAATCTGTGATTTGGAACGTTTGGAGAGAGAAGAGAGGTTCGACGTCTTAAAGAAAAGAGAACTCAGGCAGACTAAAATGACATAAACGAAGGGCATAATGGTCAACACATTCTTAATTAATATTGTAAAATAAATTTCAATGTTATAAAAATATTATTTAATTATTTTTAGAGATTTTTATATGTTATAGAGTTAGATTGGACAAATATGTGAGTTTGTACAATTTTCAAGGATAAATATGTAATTATTGATTTTGGAGGGATAAATACGTAATATTGAAACTTTTGAGGGATATACATGAAATTCCCTCTTTTTAAATAGATAGAGCATCTTACAATTTGAATATATTAGAAGGAACACAATAATTTCTTTATTTACCTAGAAGTGACTTTTGAACCGGGATTAATAATTCAGATCCAAAGCATCTTTATTTTTTTCTAGTAACACACCAAGAAATAGTTTAATTTTTTTTTTACAGCCGGGAAAAATAATGCCTGAAAAATATTTCGGGATCCTTTTAGTACATCTAAATTATAATATGTTTCATCTATTTTGTTTGATGTTCTTTCTAACATATTCAAATTATTAATTATTTTTTCTATTTTTGAAAATTATTAAACAAATATATTAAATTTCAATGGAATCAAAGGAAAAATTTGGGTTTTGTGGGCTGCAACAGCAAATGGCGCCCCCCAAGAATAGGGCCACTATTTTTCGTTGTGGTTCTGATAAATATGAAAAATTTCAAAAACAGTAGTCTTTTAGTTTTTTTTTTTTGGGTTGAGAATATATTTAAAAATTTCGAGCTTGTATCTGCCATGGACATGTCCCTGCAATTGAGAAATGGAGAGAATATCGAATTTTTTTTATAAACCATAATTATTTTTTTTTTTACGAAACCAACATGATTATTTTTTTTTACAAAAACCATAAGAACCGAAATGCCATTTCGATCTGTTATTTTTTTATTCCGGACCGAAATGGTATTTCGGTCCGGTCCCCTCTTTTTGGATTTTCTGTGGTACTGGTTTCATAAGTTTTCATATGGGTCGCCACAGAAAATTCAAAAAGGAGACCGGATCAAAATTTCATTTCGGTCCAGAATAATAAAAAAATAACGGACCGAAATAGCATTTCGGTTCTTATGATTTTTGTAAAAAAAAAAAGTAATCACGTTGGTTTTGTAAAAATATATTTTTTAATTATGGTTTATAAAAAAAATTCGAGAATATCAGATAGTACTATCCGAATTAAAGCTATTGAATTATGTTGATTGCCCGCTCGTGGCCTCGTGCTATGCTTCTAGAATCTAGAATTTAAGGGCCCAACAAAAGAATCTAGACTCTAGGAAAGAAAACATCTCCTAAAACAAATTGTTAAAAACTAGAGGTGCATGAAAATTTATTATATTCGGTCTCACGACATCGAACAAAAGTTAGCAAAATAAAAAATTGAATGTAACCTTTTATTCTTGACAGGACGATTCCCAAAGCTATGGCATGCATCTCCTGTTTTCGTATATCTGGCGTGTTATGTTTATCTTCTCGGAACATTTTTTCACAACTTTTATTAAACATTTAATGTTAGTGGAAGGATTTCGACGAAATATAATACATTGTTCAGGCTGGCTGGCTGGCTGCCCGTAAAATTTTGTTCCGTAAATGCCCCTTCTAGTATCTTATGACCGTTGTTGCTTCGCGGTCTCCCAGTCAACAAAAAGACAGCGTCAATAACGATGTACGAGCAAAATTTATACGGATTGTTCACAAATAGCCCAATCGTTAGAGGATTCCAGAAAGCCACGTCGGATCGTAAAATTGCGTAATTGTTGTCGAAGCTTCGATTAATTCTGAAACATATCCAGCTCACGCTCTCGGACGCGACCTTTGTGGGTCCCATAAATGTGAAATCCAACACAAAAAGGCTCCGCACCAACCCCGTCTCGGTAATTCTCAATCCTAGCCGTACACACAGCTCATACCAGTTCCACGAATAATCTTCGCCGTTTATCTTTTTCTACGCTAAGGAAATTGGCGGGCTGAGAGAATATAAATGGTGGAAGGAGCCATAGTTGATTGCTCCTGGAGCACCAACCTCTCGATTAATACTCCGTCATATTTGCTCCCGGCCTTAGAAACTCTTCACCTATACAAAAGAGCTCCATAAATAACTTTAGATTATTAATTATTAATCATCAGTTTTTATCGCTCAACAAAATAATTTATTAATTAATGGTGCAGTATATTTATAACTAATTTAAAATAGCTTGGGAAGTGTCCATGAGTACGGTATGGGTTGGGTTGAGATAAGTTTATATTTATTATTGCAACCATCACAGTTGCGGACAGCACGGTCGTTGAGTATTGGATGTCCAACAGAAGGCTGGTGAATAAGGAGGCACGTCTTACGTGGGATGTCACGTGAGCGGTGGGGGTATGGGCGTTATGGCGTGAGCGGAATAGGAGAACGTTTGCGGGAGACATAAGGAGTGTTCAGTGGTTAAGGGATGATACCACAACGCAAATACAACAATGGATTTCGGTTATTGGAGTGTAACCGGGTAGTGGCGTTAAATTATGTAACACTTTTCACCATATTTATTTCAGTTTTATTTGCCTTGTAATTTTGGGTCTCGGAAGCGGGTTGTTGCGTAGTTTTTCTTTTTTTAGTTTAGCATTTATGTGAACAATATGTGTACATAACTTTTTTATCTTAATGAAAACTAGAGTTTCTTCTTCGATCGATGGTGCGAGATGGAGAGGAGAGAGTGAGAGAGCGAATTTTCGGAGTTGACGAAGAGGAGGGGAGGTGATTTTTTTGATTGAAGTGGGGAACTTTCGGGAATCCGGATCCAGTGAAGTAACCCAATTTTTGGGTTTTAGATGGGGACTGTCCGATTCGAATCCGAGAAAATCCATCCGCGAAGTGAGCGCACACATCCCGATGACGAATTCAAATCCCGAGACGATCTCGAGCGACGAATTTGAATCGGACGGTCTCGATCCAAAACCCAAAGATTGGGTTACTTTAGGGGATCCGGACCCAACTTTCGGGAGGAAGCCCGACGTGGAGAGAGACGAAGCATTGAAATGAAAGTTCGAGAGAAGAACAGAGTTGGAGAGGCTGAAATATGGACCCACTTGTCATTGATAACTGTAGCGGGTACTGTTCACTCTCGGTTCCAAAATTAATATATAAGATAGATGTCGGTAAGCAGTTGCTTACGGACCATCAAAAAAAAAAAACTAAACTTACTATATATATCTTATCCTTATCTAATAAATATTAGTAATATACGTAATCTATCCTCATCCGTTAAGATTAACAAGTAACGAACAAACAACAAATAATTAACGAATAAATTGATGACCTGTAAAATCTAACAAAAATGATAACAATCAAATATATTTTACTTCAAACACACCCGGTACATAAAAAATATATTTACTGGTCCGTTGTTTTTTAATGAGAGTATACATTACTAATTAAATAAAAATATATAAAAATGTTGTATATGAAAATATGAATCAATTTTGTCATAATAATAATAATATATAGTTAAATATATGAATAAAATTTAACATATATGATTTTGAATTTATCAATTAATGGTTATGGTACTCTTATTTAATTTGGACAGAGTAACTTGGGAAAAGAGTTTGTTTTTAACACCCTAGCTATGTTGTGTTATTGGTTTTAAATATCTGTAATTTAAAAACAAAATTGAAAGTTTTTGAGAAATAAGTTAACAGCTAGAAGAATACAACTCTGTTATCCTAATTAATTTTATAATAATATTCGTGTTCAATTCAACTAATATTGAATAGTGTTTTGTAAGAAGAAAAGTGATTTGAGATGTATCTTCAGTCTTCACTCTTCGGCGATCATCATTAAAGAATATAAAATAAAAGGTGCGCCAGGCGTAACCAAGAGGAACATTTTAAAAGGTCCTGCACTGTCAAGTGGGCCAGGCCGAAAAGCTTCGCCGTCATGATGCCTCCTAGTGCGGGAGAAATCGAAAGGACTGCCCTCCAATTTTCTCCTTTTTCTTCCCCTTTCCTTTCCCTTTTTTGTAACGCCTTTCCTCTTTTGCCCTCCGCCGTGATCCCGTATCCGGCGACACACACCAAACCCCCTTCGCCCCCACCCCGACCTCTCTAATTCTCACTACCAAACCCTAGGTTTTGCCCCGACCTAGGGTTTTACATCTCTGTATCGATACCAGTAGCGAGAAGGAGAGCGGAAGGGAAGAAACACAGTACGAGATAGGAGCGTGATGGCGTCGCGCGGCCTCTTCGGGTGGTCGCCGCCTCACGTGCAGCCTCTGACACCGGTGTCAGAAGTGTCAGAACCGCCGGAGTCGCCTTCGCCCTATCTGGACCCTATGGCGGACGGGGGCACCGGAGTGATGGACGACGAAGCGGGGGCCGACGGTGCTGATGATGACATGGACGAGTCTGAGCCGCCTCCTGGAGCCGTTCCATTCAAGCAACTTTTCAAGTGTGCTGATCGTTTTGATTGGCTGCTTATGTTCGTAGGAGGGGTTGCGGCCGCAGCCCACGGCATGGCACTTGTTGTGTATCTCCATTTATTTGGAAGAACGATCAATCTTCTGCATCTCGATGGAGATGCTATGTATCATAACAGTAAAGAGGTCAGTACTTTAAATTTAGTGCTTCTCCATAACTATGTTTGTTTTGTTGAAAATAAAGAGAATTAAGGTTTGCAACTGCCTTATTTCTTTGTTAATCAGGATGAAAATATACTTTTTCTCAGAAGAAACTTTGTATTTTGAGTTTAGTTTATCTTCATATGTCTCTGAGAAATGAGAGCTCTGGAATGAGTAGTTTTTGGTTATTTTCAGGTAAAAAGGAGTAAAGTAATTAGACCTATTTATTTTTCATTTTGAGAAACAATCTTTGTGTTGTTTAGATATCCTTTGTATTGTGCTGGATTTTTATTGGAAAGATGTAACTTTCTCCCCTGCTGAATTTACTTTATTACTTTCATTAAAAGCAGAAGAGACTTGTAATTTTAACTTCTCTTATCGCACGCTCTAACTTTCTGTGCAGCATGCCTTGTACTTCCTATACATAGCTGTTGGGGTCTTCATTGCTGGGTGGATAGGTAAGCTTGCCAACAGATTATTTCCTACACAATACATTGTATCAATTGCACACAAAAAAATATCATCTAAGTTTTTTAGCTTTTTAGAGGTGTCCTGCTGGATTCTCACTGGAGAGAGGCAAACTGCAGTTATAAGGTCAAAGTACGTTCAAGTCCTGTTAAATCAGGATATGAGCTTTTTTGACACATATGGTAACAATGGAGATATAGTGAGCCAAGTGTTGAGTGATGTGCTGCTTATTCAGTCCGCTCTCAGTGAGAAAGTGAGTCAATTGTTTCTTTGACTTGGAAGCTATGTTACTTATCAGCATAGTTATATATTACTTTTATAAATTATTCCTGATAGTTTGCTATGTAATAGTTAGCTTCAGCATGTCTCAATTGGTTCACTAGCATCCCTCATTTTTTGTTATTAAATTTTTTCAATGCTTTGCTTATAAATAGGAGTCATTGAGAATGTACGTTTTCTTAGACATTGACAATAATCCATTTTAATATACAAAATCCCTTTCCTAAGCCAAACTGAACTAAAACCACATCAAGCAAAAGGTGTATCTTGGCTGCTATGTCCGCATGGACTGGTTTATGAAGCGCTGTGTTTGAACCAAATTGATATGATTTTCATCAGTTACTCAAGCTTTGCCTGCCTGATATTTCCTTTTTGTTGGTTTACTGATGCACAAATTTCAAGCACTTGCTGCAGGTACAAGATTTTTCTTGTAATAATTACAATTTGGGTAAAGTAACGAGTAATTGTTTTGGTCAGACTATTGTTCAATGATTGATGTGACTCTGGAGTATCTTGTGTGGACTTTAGTGTAACATAAACATCTATTAAATCGTTGCTGTAGGTTGCGAATTATATACACAACATGGCAACATTTTTTGGAGGACTTATAATTGGTCTTGTTAACTGCTGGCAAATAGCTCTTCTGACATTAGCTACAGGCCCCTTCATTGTAGCTGCTGGAGGGATATCAAATATATTTCTGCATCGACTTGCTGAAAATATCCAAGATGCGTATGCTGAGGCCGCTAGTATTGCTGAACAGGTCTCTATATATATTTCTGTTTATTCTTGCAAACTACAACAATTAATTATTTACCGTTCTGCAAATGCAACTGAAGAAAAAGGTCAACATCTTATGAATCTACTTATTGAAACTAAGGTTAAATCAGTAAAAATTGACCAAATTCTCCAATTTAAATACGTTCCTAATTAATATATGTTAATATAAAACTGAACATGTGTACCTGCTTGGTTGTTCCATTGAGATTTTGTCGGTAGTTAATTGGACATACCTATTCCATGACATTACTATAATGTTCACCAGTTCACGTGTTTTTTACAATAGCTTACAAGCATGATAGAATATTTAGGTTTTATTTTCAACTTGGTAATATTTTGATGATATGTGTATGTACTTTTCTGTCAGGCTATATTATATATCAGAACACTTTATGCATTTGTGAATGAGGGTCTTGCGAAGCATTCATATGCGACTTCTCTACAAGCAACACTTCGTTATGGGATCTTGATAAGCCTGGTTCAGGGGCTGGGACTTGGGTTCACGTATGGGCTAGCTATATGTTCATGTGCTTTGCAACTTTGGGTCGGGAGCTCATTAATTAAGCATGGAAAGGCTAATGGTGGTGAAGTAGTAGCCGCTCTGTTTGCAATTATACTGAGTGGCCTGTAAGTGAATATTAACACAACTCTCTTCTAATCTTTAAGAACTTTTAGATGATGTAAAATAGTTTTGCATCACAGCTAAAAATATGTCACTTTGTCAAAGCTCTTTTTGTTACAGGAAGTGAATAAAACTATGTTTCGAGTTGGAAGTGAATAAAACTCATTTCAACTTCAAGGATAACCACATGTTCTAAGGCAGTTGTTGTACAGGAAGTTTAATTCTAGGTGCATGTAAAAAAAGAGTACAGTGGGAATAATTATTGTTGGGTGCTGTTCTGCCTGAGCAGCTAAAAAACTGTCCTATCCAAACATAAGTTTAGAATATCCAGGAGTAAAGTGATCTATAGCTTGGAAAACTGAATTCTATCATTGCTATTATTCCATGTTTTTAACTTTCTCCCTTAAATAACCTATGTTCTCTCTCTTTTTCCCCGTTTGTGCAGAGGATTAAACCAAGCTGCTACAAACTTCTACTCCTTTGAGCAAGGTCGGATTGCTGCATATAGGCTTTATGAGATGATAAGCCGATCGACCTCGGGTGATAACCAGGGTGGTAAAACCTTAGCCTCGGCACAAGGGAATATTGAGTTTAGAAATGTGTATTTTAGTTACCCCTCTCGACCTGAAATACCCATCTTGAGTGGCTTCTTCCTCACTGTACCAGCCAGAAAGACCATTGCACTTGTTGGTCGAAATGGTTCTGGAAAGAGCAGCATAATCCCTCTGATGGAGCGTTTCTATGATCCTACTTTAGGTATGGATTTGTTTCTTGTTTGTCAAATTTCGTTTCTTTTTTAGTTTGAACTGTTTTTTTCTGGTTTGAAAATATTTGTATTTTTTTTCAGGTGAAGTTCTCTTGGATGGGGAGAACATAAGGACTTTAAATCTACAGTGGTTGAGAAGCCAGATAGGATTAGTGACACAGGAACCAGCTTTACTAAGCTTGAGCATACGAGAGAACATCGCTTATGGACGAGCCGCCACAGAAGATCAAATTGAGGAGGCAGCCAGAATTGCACATGCTCACACGTTCATCACCTCTTTTGAAGGGGGATACAGCACTCAGGTGAAATAAATCTCATCTTTGTATACCATTTATTTTATGCATGATGAATGATAATGCTGATGTTTAGTGCGTATGTTCTAGGTTGGTCGGGCTGGTTTGCCATTGACCGATGAACAAAAGATAAAGATCTCAGTGGCACGGGCTGTTCTATCCAACCCAGCAATCCTGTTGCTTGATGAAGTAACTGGTGGTCTTGATTTTGAGTCTGAGAAGGCTGTGCAAGAAGCGCTGGATATACTTACATTGGGAAGGTCAACTATTATTATTGCGAGGCAGCTAAGTCTGATAAGAAATGCTGATTTCATAGCAGTCATGGAGGAAGGACAGCTGGTTGAGATGGGTACGCATGAGGAGCTGCTGAACTTGGATGGTCTCTATGCTGAACTTCTTAGGTGTGAAGAAGCAGCTAAGATTCCCAGGAGGTAACTGAAACTAATGTTGAACTATGTTGTTTTATTAATTTATTTGTTTTTTCATTATTGTCGCTCATTAGTTACATTAAGTTGACAGAATCTTAACACTTCACCGGGCTTCTAAGTTATGATATATTTTACTTAAACTTAAACTAGTTTGTCTATCTGAGATTATGGTATGGAAAATCTTTCATTAATTACATTGTTGCCCTTCTTTAAATTATTCAGAAGCCCAAGTAGGACATCCAGAGAGAGAAGTGACGTTCCTTCAACAAGCCAGGGCTACCAAGAGCCGTCTTCTCCTAAGATGGCCAAATCTTCATCTATCCAACAGACCAATGGCCTCCTACCCTTTCGCCATTCTGATGCTAACTATAGCACCACAGCTTCAACCAATAATAACTCATCCCGTGGATCGCCGAAGGTCCAAAGCCCCCCTCCGGAGAAAGCCTCAGATGGCAACTTCTCAACTGACCCTTCAATGAAAAGACAAGACAGCTTTGAGATGCGACTGCCGGATCTGCCCAAAATTGACGTTTCGCAGCCAGTGAAGCACCTGCCATCTAATGGGTCTCAGCCAGAATCACCGATCTCACCTCTTCTGACATCTGACCCGGTGAATGAGCGGTCTCACTCAGCAACCTTCAGCCGCCCCTTGGATGATAGCATTGATTTTGGCTATTCAAGAAGATCGAGTCAACGGGATCCACCGAAGAATTTGACACCCCCGTCTTTCTGGCAGCTGGCTGTGCTCAGTTTTGCTGAGTGGATGTACGCTCTTCTTGGAAGCTTTGGAGCAGCCATCTTCGGCTCATTCAATCCCTTGCTTGCTTATACGATTGCACTTATCGTGGCAGCATATTACAAAATAGACGTGGAGGATCGGGACTCTGAAGTAAATAAGTGGTGCGGATGCATTACTGCAATGGGGGTCATTACAGTCTTGGCGAACTTCTTGCAACATTTTTATTTTGGTATAATGGGGGAGAAGATGACAGAGCGCATCAGAAGAATGATGTTTTCAGGTATGGTTATTTCCTTGAATCAAACCCTTTTGAATCTTGTCAAGGTTGAGTCTGTTAGGCCTTGGGATCAATTCCATGTACTTTCTAGTGTTCTCTACATCTACTGTGCTACAAAATAACATCTTATTTCTTTGGTTATAGTTTTTGTAAATTATATGAGATATTTATACATACTCCCTGGTGGAACAGTATGGTTCCTTCATGGAAATAGTATTTTGTTAACTTCCTTTTTGTAGGATCCAAAATGGTGTAGCACATAGAGGTTTGTTTTTCTAGTAAAAGTTAATAAAATAATAAATTTGCACTGGATACATGGAAAGTAAAAATAAAAAGAAAAAAAGCATAGTCATGCAAACATTGGTATATGTACATGTCAAAATCATATAAGACCAAAATTGAGTGTAACAACTGATAGTTTTTGTAATTATTCTGAAATAAAATGCATTTGTAGCACTCCCTCAAAAAAATTTAGGTGTTGAGAATTTGAAATGTTCCTGCAGCAATCTTAAAGAATGAGATTGGATGGTTTGACGAAGAGGATAATAGCGCGGATGCACTGTCAATGCGGCTTGCAAATGATGCAACGTACGTGCGGGCTTCCTTTAGCAACCGACTTTCCCTATTTGTGCAGGATCTGTCGGCTGTTGTAGTGGCCCTTTCTATTGGCATGTTTCTCAATTGGAGAGTGGCTCTTGTTGCACTTGCATCTCTTCCTGTACTCTTTTGTGCTGCTGTTGCCCAGGTACTTTTGCTTTAATATAATTGTTTGGTTGCTGTTAGTAGTATTGGATTTTATCGTGGCCGTGTTAACTAAAACTCGTCAGGTTGACCTGTTAGCGGCATCTGGTTCTGCCGGTTGTGGTTGGCCTGATCAATTGATTATTTTGTTTCAATTTTTATTGGAGAAAATAGGCTTTAGATCTTGGGTATACTCTCTTTCATCATAAAGCACAGTACTATTGTACCATAGTCTTCAAGGAACCCGTCCTTTTAACATGTCAGGTCTTTTTCAGGGTTGTTGACCAGCCAGTGGTGCAGGCATATCAAGCCTGGCATTCATTTAGTAAGAGTTAATGACCAGACCCAGCCCAAATTGTTCCGGCCTGTTGCGGTCCCTAATTAATTGATGAAGTTGGGTGTCCCTAATTAATAGAAAATTACTTGGGTGCAGATGCTTTGTTGTTTATTATTAGCCAGTAAGAGGGTAATTTCTTTTTTCAGAAACTGTGGCTCTTGGGGTTTTCACGAGGCATCCAAGAGATGCACAGGAAGGCATCTTCAGTGCTAGAGGATGCTGTCCGAAACATATACACAGTTGTTGCATTTTGTGCAGGAAACAAAATAATGGATCTCTATCGTTACCAGCTTGATCGCATTTATGTCAAAAGCCTGCTGCATGGATTGATAATAGGATTTGGATTTGGTCTGTCCCAATTCCTCCTTTTCGCCTGTAATGCCTTTCTCCTTTGGTTTACAGCAGAATCTGTGCACAAGCATCACTTAACTCTAGTGACCGCGATCAAAGAGTATATGGTATTTTCCTTTGCCACCTTTGCCCTTGTCTATCCCTTTGGCCTTGCACCTTACATACTAAAACGGAGGAAGTCCTTGATTCCTGTTTTTGATATAATTGATCGTGCACCAATCATTGACCCTGATGACACCTCCGGCCTTAAACCACCTAATGTGTACGGCAGTATGGAGTTTAGAAATGTGAATTTCTACTATCCCTCCAGACCTGAGACCTTGGTTTTGAGCAATTTTAGTCTTAAAATAAGTGGTGGCCAGACAGTGGCAGTGGTTGGCGCGTCAGGATCTGGCAAGAGTACACTAATATCTCTAATCGAGCGGTTCTATGACCCGGTATCAGGCCAAATCTTATTGGACGGCCGAGATTTGAAGCTTTTTAATCTCAGGTGGTTGCGGAGCCACATGGGTCTGATTCAACAAGAGCCTGTTATCTTCTCGACAACCATACGTGAAAATATAATATACGCGCGTCACAATGCCACCGAGTCTGAGATGAAAGAGGCTGCGAGAATTGCGAATGCCCATCAGTTCATAAGTAGCTTACCGCATGGGTACGATACACATGTTGGCATGCGTGGCATCGACTTGACACTTGGCCAGAAACAACGCATCGCCATTGCTCGTGTTGTTTTGAAAAATGCACCGATTTTGTTGCTTGACGAGGCCAGCTCCTCAATTGAGTCGGACTCCAGCAAAATCGTGCAAGAGGCACTTGGCACATTGGTCATGGGCAATAAGACGACTATTTTAATTGCTCATCGGGCTGCCATGATGAAGCAAGTTGATAACATTGTGGTGCTAAATGGAGGTAAAATTGTGGAACAGGGAACCCATGATGCACTCCTGCAATTAAACGGTCTGTATGTCAAGTTGATGCAACCTCATTTCAAGGGTTTTCGTCAGCACCGGTACATGTAGTTTGCATATTGGGTTTGGTTGGAGTTTCATTTTTTTTAACCCATTATGTCCCCACCATTTGATCAGGAGATGACATTTTAAGTTAGAGATATTTGTTATACTTGGGGACGTTCATTCTTTTCAAATTTTGGTTTTATTTGTTCCTTAAATTATTGTAATATTTTTCTTGGGAGGGGGAGGGGGGCTGGTGTCATGTGATTATTGATATTTGTTAGGATTAGTTAGGACGTGATGCAAATGGAAGGGCCTTACGAGGGAGGTTATTAAGAGAGGTGGTTGTGTAGCTAATCTAATTACCATGTGGAGGGGTTTAGATGAGATTTTGTACATCTTCAAAGATTATTGTAGAGAACAGTAGATTTGTGAGGGCAAATTGCATTTTGTAAATTATTAGCTGTAGGATGTGGTGTGAGATGTGGTGTTTTGTATATTGTGAATTTGATGAAATTGTTAACTCAGCTCTCAGCATACGCTGTCTGATCTTTAATGAGCTTCAGTTTGTTTCCTTTCATTATATACCTGATTCTGGAAAGTAATCAAAATATGTTATACTTCAAGATTTGTTTGAGTCGTTGGTGTTTGAGATATTCTGTAACTTTAAATGTGAAAGTTTATATTGAGATAAGATGGATAAAAACCGCATTCTTGGATACGGTTATTTTACCAGTGTGGGAGAACTTGGTACCGGGCACCTTTTGTATATTAAATGGTTAATACTGTGTTAAAAAAATTTAAGCAATCAGTGAAAAAAGTAGCCCAAACAGTTTTCTTTTGGTGTGCGAAGTTGGTAACATGCATGTCGGATCCGTTAACTAGTCCATCTAGCGTTGAATATTCCTATTACAAGCTACAATAAAACAAGCAATGTCTAATATTTATTAAACCAAACCAAGTTGTGATCGTTATTAACTAAATTTATGTTTTCTTTTTCTCGAATCTCGACCACATACATAGTCCAGACCATTCAGTTTTAGACATACTATATATATGAAGATCATTTTTACCTTTATATATATTCAGAACATTGTCAAATCTATATTTGAACCAAAGAAATTTACCAACTTGTTAATAATAATAAATTGTCACCATAAGTCGGTTAGCTACTTAGTAGTGTAATTTAAGAAAAATCAAGCGATAACGAAAAAAAGTTGAACCTCCCTCGTACCATATTGTCCATTGAATTATGCTCCAAATAGCCGATAGATTTTGTGCTCCTCTTGGTTGGTAAAATTCAGGTGCGTTAATGTGGCCGATCATCTATCAGTTTCTGAAACCCAATCTCGTTACACAATTAATGCATATGCAATAATCATTTTCTTTGTTACAGTGGTTAGTGAAACTTTAGAAGAACAATTAATGATCATGTCTATATCCCTTGGGTCTTATCTTTTCATTTTTCATTTTTAGGTTATAAGATGTGAGATCAATTGTGGAATCAGACAACAATCTCTATCGGGTATGGATTGAGCAGCATCCTCAGATACCTGTCATTGTAATATCTGTACGTGTGTACAAGCTGGACGACCAATCATGACACATGTGGAAGGAAACTAGGAGCTTAGGTGGCCGGTGCTTCTTTGTTTCGTACAATCCTCCTTCCATCGAGATTGCAGAAGAATTTAGAGGAGAACAAGACATGATATATTTTGTTGGAGAAACAACAAAAGTTGGAAGTTTTTTTCATTATGACGTACGCCATGCATGTATGAATTTTCCTGAAGGCGCACCCATTCAAGGCACTTTCTATCTGAATTCTTGTTGGATAGTGCCTAATTGTTTTTATTACTAGTTTTGTTGTAGAGTTTGTGAGGGCAAATTGTTTTTTTTTCTCTTTCTAAATTACTAGGTTTTAAAAGCTTTGTATTGCTTCGATTTGTTTAGATTATTAATTTTATGGCTATATATTGTAGTAAATCAAGAGACAAAAACGGGTTATATATTTAATGTGAGTCAATTTTTAATAAACAATCGCATATATTGTGAAAAATGCCTTCACAATAATTTTTCAGCGATTACATTTTGTCAGTCAGATTTTAAGAAACGTGCTTAAATATTTTACTAAAATTTTAGCTAGAATATCTTTTCCAGACAATCTAATCATAAGGATATATATATATATATCTATATCTATACTTCTTTTTCAAAATGCTACTTTGTAGATCATTTTACTCTATTTAAGCACTGTCAAGTTCTATATTTGAAGTTTCTTTCTGCGTTGTATTCTCCATACATATCATTATTTGGTTCATACTCCCAATGGTAAAATTCTGGTGCGCTCGTCTGCTCTCATATATAATTTTACATATTATTTGTCATTTCTCTTATGTGATTTTAGAATATATAGACATATTTGAGGTTGTCATATATACTCATTGTACACTGTTTAATTGTTTATACACAAGGTAATTGAAAATGACAATTACGGTCTCTTAGATGACAGTTATGGCCTCTGAGATAAAACTTATTAAGGAGGAACACGAAGCAAGAAGAAAAGAAAGGAAGAAGCATCAGTATCAGTAACAGCAACAGCAGCAGAAGAAGATCATGGTCATGGTCATGATGATGTTGATGACTACCATGATGATGATGATGAACTGCGGCCATGGTCAGACCTACTGCCTGAGATTGTATTCTCTATAATAAAACAAATTTCTTTTCTAGACTGAAGGAATGTTAAGTTTGCTTCTCCGGATGGGGTTCAACAATCAATGCGGTTCCCACAAGTGGTCACTAAATACAGGAAAATAACAAAGCAGAAGACACTAGCGATTTTATTTAAGAAATATATATAATGTACTTGATCATTAACCATTACAAGATATCTAGTTTATCGGAACATCAAGGCAACATTTATTGCCATCTGTGTGTACTGGTACTTATGTTTCAACATTTATTGCCAATCTATAACCATTACCAGTACCAGCACATGTACCAGTGGTATTCGTCTTGGTTGAAACATCAGATTGCGAATTCGAAATCCCGTAGAAAGAAAGCAATTGGGTCCACTCAGTTGTACCATCACTTATCTTACCCTCTGCAGACTCCGTTTCCTTCTTTTTCTGATGTTTGCATGTCACAAACCAGAGGATATAAACAGTTAAAGAGAAGAGCAAAACACCACAAAAGATCTGAATCTCCAAGCCAATGATTTTCGCAAGCTTTTTCTTTGAGGAAATATGGTTCTTACCAATAGTCGAGGTTGAGTTGATTGTGTTTTGGGCTATTGGTACCGGGTTCAGACCTGCAAGGTTGTTCTCGGATGTGCTCATTTTAAAAACCTCAAGACCGTTCAATATTGCATCAAAATACTCAGATTTTGTCGAAAGATCCGGGTGAAGTGCAACCCACATATCCATTTGACCCGACCCAGAACCAGGAGGAAGAACCACATAATCCATGTAAGTGGGTACACCGATTTTTCCACTCCATGCTATAACATCGAATTGGGTTTGTGCTGTCTGGTTATTAATGTAAATAAAGAATACCCGCTGGTTAACCTTGGTCATCGGGTACTGTATCTCGCAAAAATGGAATCTGAGGAGGTAATAGAACTCAACATCCACGTTTAGGATCCAAGTGAGATTGTAATTCAAGTTGATTTGTGGGTTTGGCCCCATTGATCGTGCCGTCTCGTACACTTGAACTGGTGCAATATATTGTGGAATAGTTGGTGGATATTCAATTGTCACATTAGTGTCATTTTGAAAGGTGACACCAAAAGCTGCACCGAAAATATAGTTTGAGTCGCCATCCCATGAGCGGTACAAACCCGAGTCTTCAGAAGGAGCTAAGGGCCGGCCACCAACATTGAGCCGATACATTGTTTGGAAAGCCATACCTGAGTCATACGGAAACGGGGTATCAACACCATCAGCATAGTAAGTTCTTGGAGAACTGAAGATATCAGGAGACGACATGATCTCAATTCCATTTACAAAAGCATATGCATTTGGCTGCTTGGTAGAGGGAGAAAAGGTTAAATTTAGAGTACTTGACGTGACATTGATGGAGAATTCTCGAATGAGGTACGCATAGTTCAGCGCATTTACGGTTATCAAGGCACTGAAATTGGAGAGAAGAGTATAAGGGCCTGCAGTAGCAGTGAAGAATGAATTGGCTGCGAGGTAATTTGAATAATTGGTGGGATAGAAATAGAGGCGGAGGAAGTATCGCCCCGGAGAGAGAGGGAAGGTGTAGGTATAATTTGCGGTGAAGATACGTGCAGTACTGAATGGTTCCATTGGTACCTCTGGTTTCTGGTATGGGATTGTTGCATTTTGGCTAGCTTCATTAGAAATATATTTTGTACCAGTGTCTCCAACCCATATGAGGTTCTCATCAGTATCCGGGAAGGTTCCTGATGTGCCACAACTTAATAGGATGTGAGTGACGTTGGAGTCTGCGGTGAAAGCCGGGACGGCAAAATTGAGGGTTAAGATAGAAATAAATATTAGGATTAGAGAACATGTCACGGATTTCATTTTTTGGGGTATTGTTTTCCAAGATTTTTGATGGAAATTGAGCACAAGGTTGATCTGAATATATACCAAATCAGTGTGTAAAACTGTGAAAGTTCCTGAGAAGAAGGTGACAAGTGGAGTAAAAGGGATTACCAGTAAAAACTAAGAGCATAAAAAAGGGGTAGAAGTCACTAGAACCAACACTTGAGGGAAGAGGAACAGGAGAGCGAAGGTCACCAGAGACAGAGAGAGAGAGAGTTCTTGTGTCAGAACTCTGTGCTGAGCGCCTAGTACCAAATTAGTTTAGTTTTTGCTGAGTCTGTAAAGAGATATGAGCCATAGCTGAGGCAAACTAGTCAACTAAGACTTGAAGCATCAACAGTTCAACACGGCGTCCAGTGTGTAGGTGGTGACACATTTGATCTTATTCGTTACTTTTCTCGATTGCAAATCGGTTTTCCTGTGGCATCATCTTTGAATCAGGTCGTGTAATTTCGCTTTATTAACTAGTTATTAATTATGAGAGACTATGGATATCCTCGTGGTGGTAAACCTTACCAACATGGCATCATCTTTGTATATTTCCGTTTTTAAAGTCCATACTGGCGATTCGAACCGCTCAACATGATATTCATACTAAAATATGTTTGAAGATGAAATTTTATAATTTTTACAATTTTTTTACAATTTTTTAAGATAGATACAAAATCACTTTATCTGAACCGTTCAAAAATAATGATTTTCTGTCTATTTAAAAAAATAGTAAAAAATTTTCAAAAAATTATAAAATTTTATCAACAAGCATATTTTAGTACATATATCATATTAAACGGTTTGGATCGACATATTAGACTTTAAAAATAAAAATATAAAATATGAGTTATGATGAGGTATGAAAAGTACGAGGTATTGGAATCCTCCTCTTTATTTATGTGTGTTCAAAAATCAGAACTGGGAACGAGTCAAAAATGGGGGAAGAATTAGGCAGATTCCTAGAGGCAAAAGTGGGGACCGCAAGTCATGATCAGGCTAGTGGAATTTTATCTGGAGCGAGAAAGACATGGTGTCGGGGGATCGACGAAAGTTCGTCAACTTGAGCGCATTGCATTATCCCCACTTGTAAATCGTGATGGAGTTTTTATTCTAATTTTTGTGGTAGGTACTAATGCTTTTCCAAGTAAGCATCTCTATATTTCGGGTGCTGGTTATAGATTGATCACACTCGTTTATTTCAAATCTGACAGTTCATATAGTCGGGACAGCTTTCCGTTCATCCAAACTACTAGCCTCTTATAGAAGTACGAACTTGAGATATTATATCTGGCAATGTTTCTAAATACGGTTTTCTTCGTGCGTGCGGAAGGTCACTGTATACTGCATATATGATATGCAGCTGCATATGTGAATTTTAAAATGAGGAGTCACCTATATATTCATATGTGTGCATTTTAATTTATTTCCACATCAATTCATGTAACAAATTTTATATGCAACAATTATATATGTTGATCTATTCTAAACAACAAAACATATTACACAAGAAGCAATTATAATTTTGGGTTGGGTCGGCATAACGCATATTCAATTTTGTAACTATACGCCGCATATTAAATTTTGCACCCGCATATCTGCATATGCGGATCACATATGCAGTTACATATTCAAAATCGCATAAAAGAAACTGCATGACGTTCTGAGTGCGGATGCCAACTGCATATGCGGTCTATGCAGCCGCATTTTAAAACATTGTCTGATATAAACTTTCTGATTCAAAGTAGACAGCCCAAAACTTCATTTTTGGAACCATCTTGTGCATTTCATGCAACTGGAGAAGAGAAACATATTTCGCACTACGCTCAATATCAAAGCCGACTTTTTTTTTGTTTACCAAGCCTAAATTATCTTTTGTCTGAACTAATTATCCTTTGAAGAACTTAATATGAACTAATTAGCTCCAAATTGTTCATTCTTATTAAGACCTTTAATAAATCAAAGTTTCATTGAATAAATTAGAAAGAAACGGGGGTTATTGCAATGAAGCCCAGTATCTCAGATATCAGAATATGAAATATCAATTTCAATTTTCTTTGTTATAGCCCTATAGGTAAAGCAGATCAGATGACGATCATGAACCAGATTTTTTTGGAGTACGAGAGAAAAAAAATCAACTATGATATATATATATATATATATATATATATATATATAAAGAAAATAGAAAGGTGAGATTCGTAAGGAAAGAAAGAAAAAGAATATCAATAATTTGTGCGGTCCGCGAGACTCCGGTAGTTGGCTGATTTCTTCAGCTTTTCCTTCTCCTAGTCACCAGATTGCTGTGTAGAATATGCTCAATTTCTTCTGATTTCGATCCAAAAACCTTCCATTTCTCCATTTATGCAGAAATACCCAAAATATTCGAAAGTTACCTATTTCTAGGGTGCAAACGGATCGGATAATATCCGACTGTATCCGGATCCGTATCTGAAAATTAGATACAGATATTTGATATCCGAATATCCGTGCAGATATGGATACGGATATGATTTTGAATTTTAATTATCCGTATAATTTAATATCCGATATCCGTTTCCGTCAAATATTCTATCTGTATCCGTATTCGAAAAAAAAAGCGGATTATGGTTTTACCACTATCCAATCTGTATCCGATCTGTTTGCACCCCTACCTGTTTCTCGTTGAAATCTCTAATCTATACAAGATTTTTTTATCATTTTCTAAGTTAAAATGTAGTTTTTTTTAGTATAATTTTGGACTCTATCAATTACCCCTCTGATTTTGGGTTAAACTAAATAGTAAGATGTGTAATTTGGTTTAAATTGCTAAAATTTGAGGCAAAGCTTACTGCCTTATTTTGTACCTTGACCTGTAAATTTGGTTTCTTTCGTAGAAATATTGTTGCTCTAGGGGTGTCAATGGGTATGATACAGGTAGGGTAGAAGTATTTTCATATTCATATTCACTAAGAATTGATCTTATCTGTATTCTACCTTTGCTTATTAAGAATTGATCTTATCCTATCTTGCCTTACTCTTTTCTTGTTGTACTCAATTTTCTGATTTGAGTGTCGTAAATAACGGTATGTATTCGTCGGACAGACGGAATATTGTCATTTATCTCATTAAATTTATGTGCATATACTTATAATTATTAAAAATAATTAATTTAAATCATTAAATTATCAAATAAAGTTATTTTAATTTATTTTTATTGTTAATTAATAAAATTTTATGAAATTGTTATTTAGAAAAACTCAGATAAGACAAGATGAATACAAAAAAAATTATGAAATTGTTAATTAATTTATAATACATATAGCAGATGAATACAAAAAACATAATAATAAAAATGATCAACTAAGTGGCCGTATAAACAGAAATGGACAATTCACTGAGCACAGCTAATGCAAAGGAGGAGAAATCTTTCAATTTTGTTTTACTGGGCTGGAGCTACAAAGAAAAGTAGGCCAAGTAATATTGGGCTCTTAATTTAGGTTTAGTGTTTTTCTTTTTTTGAGAAACAATTTAGGTTTAGTGTTGACTGTTGACTGTTGAGTGCTTAATTTTGTTAGTTTATCTTCTTGCTGTTATTTACTTAGAGATGTGTGCTGTTTGGACAACTAACACCTTGTTTGGATGGAGAGCAGAGGAAGGGGAGGTAAAGAATAAAAGAGAATGTAATGGAATAGAAATAAAGATTAACATATTTAACTTTTCTGTGTTTGGATGATTAATGAGGGAAAATAAAATAAATTTAATTTTTCTTTTTGACTTATTTCTTGTTTGGTTGATTAAAATTTAGAAGGTTAATGAAAAATTCGGCAGTTGTTGTAGGTTTGTGACAAAAAACTTGTATGAGAATTATATAGGTAAGATATAAAGTTGGATATTTGTGTTTTTTGTTCTAAAAATATTTGCAACAAAATTTCTTTTCATCCGTTACATCCCAAATCGGAAGAGAAACCGCTATTGATTATAATGATACAAGATTAAACCTTTCATCTCAAGTACCATTTACCTCCGACATAATTTTGTCAATCAAACACGATTTGATGGAAAGTTTTCTTTTTTTTCCATTCCCTCCCTTCCTCTACTCTCCATCCAAACAAGGTTTAATGAGACAGATATTTTACTCCTTTTATCTTCTCATGGTTAGAAACACCAAAGAATACATACAAAAAAAAATTCTCTTACAGATTAAACAAAAATACAGAAAAATTACATAAAAATATTTAAAAAATATTACAAGCTTATTTTGATCGATTCAGGCAATCAGTTCGTGTCAGATATTTTTCGTGTTATTTAAGTTTCAGATGAGACTTCACACATATGAAGAATATAAAAAAACAATAGAAAATTCTTATTTAATTTCATTCCTTAATTCAATCTCAACGATCTCATGCAAATATTGTTTAAAATGCAAGATACAAGACGTTCCTTTGGAAACCATACTGCTACTACTTTGTAACTAATTGAAAATAAATTAAATGCAACTTGTGGTGGTTTTTGGAACCAACCATGCATATAAATTTTGTGACATTTTTTCTCTCTCTCTAAGTTATTTGCTTCAATTAATTACCTTTCGTTAACTCATTAACGCATTTATGATAGAGAAAATTTCATGTATACCCTTCAATATTTCAAATATGTATTTTTTTTCTTCTAAAATTTATGATATTATATTTACCCTTCTTGATTTAAAAACTCATATATTTATCTGATTTTTTTTTTCTATTAAAACTCTTACAAAGGTTCTTATTGTATTCTCTATTAAAAAAA
Organism: Carex kokanica; assembly: GCA_025461125.1. NCBI lineage: Eukaryota > Viridiplantae > Streptophyta > Magnoliopsida > Poales > Cyperaceae > Carex > Carex kokanica. The sequence continues at coordinate 932,418 of JAJGRX010000604.1, read as the reverse complement.
TTATGTAGCATATGTAAGAGACGTGTTTAGTTTTTTAATTAGTTGATTTGTGAGGAAAAATATTTATTATCCTACTTATAATGTATACTCATACGTATATCTAAATGGCACTGTATATGTATTGCAAGTAGGAAATGAATTATTTTCCTTTACAAAATTAGAAAGATGAACATTTCTCTTGCACTCGTTATAATTTTTTTATTTTTTTATTTCTCTTACATTTCTCTTACACATGCAAATTACTCTTGTTCCTAAATCTAAACTCTTTTATTCTCACAAATTCTTCTGAACTACTCTAATAATCTAATCCTACTTATATACATTAATAATCACTTTATTCTCTTATTCTCTATCTCTCTCTACAACCGGATCCGCTTGTCCGATAGTTGTCGTTGTCCGACATCCGAATCTATTCACCGCTGCGCTCTGACGGCTGGAGCTGTTAACAGTCACATTCCGATCAAGCTGAAGATAAGAACTGTACATTCCGAGCTCCGATGATATCGCGCTCTCAGCTCGGCTCCCTCTTCGCTCTTTTTCCTCCTCTCCGCTCAAGGAGATATAGACGAGAGAGAGGAGAGAGCATCATTGTGTCGGAGTGAGATCTAAAAAAAATGAGAGAGACGGAATGAAAGATGATGGAGAAAAAGAGAGAAGATGGCTAGGGTTCAGTGGGACTTTTTTTTGCTCTGGACGAAAAGAGCAAAAGTTACGTTCAAAGTCGATTCTATTATTGAATCTTTCTTCAGCTCGTATAGTTGGAGCAATGCTTAAATTATTTAGTAACGTGATTATTTTCTGTATTTTCTTTAAAATATTTTGTATAGTTTGTTCGGACAATAATCGTATATTATCTTATTAAATATTTTAATCTCAGCTTTTAATTTAGTGGCAAAGATACATGTTGTTTGATGTTACAGGTCATGAATTTGAATCTGGATAGAAATTTTTTCTTATTATAATAATAGAGATTTAAAAAGAGTGTTGAGTTCCAACTCTCTCATTGAAAAAATATATCTTAATCTCAAAAAATTATTTTTAAATTATCTCATTCTTTTATGTTTGAAACAATAGTCAGATGTATAGTCAATAGAATAAAAACTGGTTCTCAATTTTTTTTTTTTTTTATAAAAGTTTATTTTTTATTTCAATTAACGTTTAATAGCGTAAACAAATTAGGTGTACTTTTCAAATACATTATTACCACAGCTGTATGCTTATCTTATATGAAAGAATTTAGTAGTTCTGCTCAGTGTAACAAAATGCGGTTCATGCGGCTGCATATGCGTATGCGGTTGGCAACTGCATAGAAAATCAATATGCGGTCTCATATTTTTACCGCATATTTGGCCTCATATTACCGCATATTACTGCATACTTGTTTGTATGATACCGAATATTACTGCATATTACCGCATACTGCATTTACCGCATACTTGTTTATATATATATTAATTCTCATTTTAAAATCCGCATATGCGGCCTCATACCGCATAGAAACCGCATTTTAAAACATTGGTTTTGCTAATATCGATTATGATACTTCCATAATAGAGGAACAAGCTGAGTAAATTTTAGAATCAAAATTTCGAAAAATATAAATCAAGCGTCCATTTTGTTTTGTATTGAACAGAAGAAATTTTCAGCCCTTCAATTTGGAGTCCTGGAGCTTGTATTGATCATATGACTTGTGCCATGCTTCAAACTGTGCTTCATAAATAATTGTGCGACAGAAAAGAATATAAAGTAAAAAGAAAGAAAGACGAGAGAAGCTTTACCTTCTCTACTTTACATGTCGAATAAGAGGTGAACAAAATCACTAAATTTATACACAACTCATCACCTTTCTCCTTTCGTTTCCTCCGCTTCTCTCAACATTTTTTGTTATGAAACAAGCAGTGTCGATCAGGTGCACTCAGATGCATGAAGGGATTTTGCTTGTTCTGACCTTTCGGTCTTTTTTGAACTCTTGGCCCATTTGCTGGTACTAGCTATATATAGTATGGATGGCTTTACGCTCTTGTCTGTTTGGGGTTTTGGTCTGTACCAATTTAATGGTATGTGAGAGATAAGGACAGATACTACTGATTGGTTTTTTTTTCTAAATGGTTTTTGGCAACTAGGCTCGGTTCGGCTTGGATCGGATCGGATCGGATTGGATCAACTCGGTTAGATTAGTGATGAATTATTTCGAGTTCGAGCCGAGTTTGGACTCAACTCGAATTGAACTCAGCTCAATTTAACTCATTCAAGAGTCCAACTCAAAATCCATGAGTCTGCCCGACTCGTTTAGCAGGCCTATTTCCTCCCCTCTCATTCCTTCCCTTAAACGAAGACACTAGGCAGCATAGTCTAACTGGAGATTTTTTTCTATAGAAAATAATAAAAAAGAAGAGAGAAACATAAAATGTACCTGATTTTTTTTTTTACTGATAAAAAAACCGGTAATAGCCTCACCGATCCAAAATGTCCAATGTTAAGATGAGTAGGAGTGGAACCAATCCTAACTCATTTTTTTTTTTAAATTTTAATTCTATCCAATTAAATGTTGCATTGCGTTGCTGCGGCAGAATTAAAAAATATATATGAAGTGAGATCGGTTCCACTCATACCCATTTTAACATTAGATATTTTGAAAATCAAGTACTCTTTCTGTTTTTTTCTCTTCTTTTTTGTTATTTTTTATAGAAAAGAAATCTCCATCTCACTGTCTTCTTCAAGTGAAGTTCTCCATTGTTATTTTAAGGATGTGTATTATGGGCCATGACTTCTTTACAACAATTATTTAGCCCAACAAAGGTAACATGGGCCATGGCTGTTTTTCTTTAACGAGCATGCCGTTTTAGGATCATATTAAAGTAAATTCATTTTTTTTTTGGTGAAGTAAATTCATTTGTTATTTATAAATTTGTGGGTAAATTTCGCTGGAGGTTACTAAATTTTATTTTTTGTCACGAATTGATTACTTAAATTTAATTTGTGTATTTATAGCCACTGAATTTTTTATTCGTTCCAATTAAGTCAGTCTATAACTTTTCCATCTAAAATATTAACCGAATATACTCATTCCGTCCAAAATACTAACAAAAAAGTTATATTATATTAAATTTTTTAGTGAAAAAAGTTATAGAGTGATTTGATTGGAACAAATGAAAAATTCAGTGACTATGAAGAGACAAATCAAAATTGAGTGACCAATTCGTGACAAAGAACAAAGTTTAGTGACTTCCCGCAAAATTTACCCTAAATTTGTTCACAATTAATTTATTAAAGAAGTGCTAATTAATGGTTGTTCATAAATGCCAACCTACATGATTTCAAATATTAATTCTTATTTGTATTATGTGTGAACTATATAAAATATAGCTCACATTTGTTAGTGGACAGCCAACAAAATTATTATTTGTGCTCAAAGATTATGAGACACAATTAGTGGTGAATTAATAAAGAAGAAAAATCTCTCTCATCAAAATGATGTTTGTTTATGTTATTAAATCGTATGATTTGGACTGAAATTAATATGGAAACGGTTCGGATTGGATAATGAAATAACTGTTTCATTGATCATAAATTCATAATCACATCACTATATTCTATAAAGATAGAGAGATATTGACAGAAATATTTTTACTTTATCAGCATACGTCAATCTAGATAAAATGAATAAAAATGTATGACTAGTGCGCTGCGTGAAGTTGAAATAGTTCTGCTAATATTTTAACAGGAATGGATCCCAGGAAGGCAGGGGGTCCCACTTTCCAGTAAAACGCAACTCTGACCGAGGAAAAAGGAGGGAGAGAACGACCGACCGGTAGGTTTTTATGCTACAAAGTCCCATCTCTCTCCCTCCCCCTCTCTCGCCAGTCGCCATGGATTCCAATCCCGCCGACCCGATCCAAAACCGAACTGACACCACCGAGCCCGACGATCCACCTCCGGCCGACTCGGACATAAGCCCGACCCAGACCTCCGAGTCCGTAGAGCAGAACACAGTTGAACCGGAATCTTCTGTCCCAGAGCGCCTCAATTCGCTAACGCTACAAGAACCCTCCAGTGAAGACATCCGTCAGAAACATGTCAGCAATGGATCCCTCCCGGCTGATTTCTATGCGAGTGATGAGATCGAAATTGTCGAGGAGGAGGAGGGGGGTTTGGGAAGTAGCAGTGGCGGCGGCGGTGTTGTAACGTGGACGAATCGGAGCGACGGCCCACCCAGTCCCAGTAGCAGTGGGTACGCCGCGGAGAGGGGAAGCAGCGTCACCTCCAGTGGAGAGGTTGAAGAGGAGACTGAAGGAAATTCGGATTGGGGACGCGAAAAGAAGCATTTTCACGAGGTATGGGTTTTGATTTATTTCGTTAGAAAGTGCCTAAGTTAGCATTTTAAATTGTGGAGGCTACTAATTTGCATGAAAAGCTCTCTGATTGAGCTTTTTTTTTTTTTTTTTAAACTTCACTGATGCTAATTGCTGATCATACTTAATTGACCCGTGTACATTGCATTTGCCATTAAATTTAAGGAAGAGGATTATAACCTAATTTATGTACGTAATTGGACTTAAAACTTTTGGATTAACTAATGCTACTGTAGTGTAGATTCATAATGCATGCCTTGTCTGTGAAAATAAATAAATGCAGGATGATGGTTCTGATTCATGGAGAAAGAGGAAGAAGCATTTCTTCATTTTGAGCAACTCTGGTAAACCTATATATTCTAGGTAATAATATCTTTCTTTACTTGTGTCTTTGTGAAGAAAACTAGTAATTAAACAAACAACAAAATCAGTAATTTTTTAATTTAAGCTATTGTTTCTGGTCACAATTTCAGGTATGGAGATGAACACAAACTAGCAGGATTCTCTGCAACTTTACAAGCTATTATTTCCTTTGTTCAAAATAGGTGCGCTTTATGAGTCTTTCTGTATTTGTGCTGTTCTAAAATTATCTGAAATCTCTTATGAAGTCTATTTTCTTCTTCTTCTTTTTAATCATATAGTGGCGATAGTATCAAATTTGTAAGAGCTGGAAAACACCAGGTATTGTGACTCCTGAGTTCAGATCTAATCTTGTAAAATCAGAACTTTATTAAATGATACACATTTAATCATTTCCTTGTGTGCAGATAATATTTCTTGTGAAAGGTCCAATATACTTAGTGTGCATTAGTTGCACTGATGAGCCAATTGAAGCATTGAGGGGTCAACTTGAGCTCCTATATGGGCAGGTAATAGACTTAGTTTAATTAACATGGTTTATTTATTTTTCAACTTTCTTAGTTTTTGCCTATATCATATTTTATTTCTGAATTTGGTTGCAGATGTTACTAATTTTGACAAAGTCGGTTAATAGATGCTTTGAGAAGAACCCAAAATTTGACATGGCTCCCTTGCTTGGTGGGACTGATGCAGTCTTTTCTTCTCTTATTCACTCCTTTAGCTGGTTTGTATATGCAGACTTGTTCTAAAGTTTTCTCTTGTAAATTGCATGAATAATACCTTGTATGCTTGTAAATTCCCACATCTATGCTATAACGGCTGAGAGTTTGAGCTAATTGCAGCAATCACCTACATGTTAGCTTAGTGTGGCCTTGTAGGCTAATTCCTTAAACATAGACCATTTTGTGCCCTACAGATGCTAGATATTTTCCCTGAACTCAAACGGAGCTTGAATCAAGCAAAAAAAAAAAAAAGAACATTGGATATTTTTTTGCATCCTTTCGGAAAGTTTGGGGTTAATCTAGTCTTGTTTGTCTGACTTAACCTTGTGCTACTTTGAAACAATACAAAAGGTGTGGATTTGACTGAAATTGTAATAAATGGTACTGCTATTTTAACTTACCGAAAAAATCGGTGCAATATGTAAGAAGCTCATTACTCGTACATTTGTCTAGAGCTAGGATGATTGGTAAATAAAACATTTTTTGTAGGAATCCAGCAACATTCCTTCATGCATACACATGTCTACCTCTCTCATATCCTACAAGACAAGCAGCTAGTGCTATTTTGCAAGATGTTGCCGAGTCGGGAATTCTTTTTGCTATTTTGATGTGCAAGCACAAGGTATTTCTAAAACCTGAAGTTGAAAATGAAGATGTATCATTTTCTTGACTTGCACTTAGTTTTTCACTGTTCTGTTGTTAGGTTGTAAGTCTAGTGGGAGCACAAAAAGCATCTCTTCATCCTGATGATATTTTTCTACTTGCGAATTTCATACTATCCTCTGAATCTTTTAGGTAAGAAATATGTTTGTGCAATTAAACAGGTTTCTCCATAATAACTTTAAGACTTACCATCTTAAACAATGGCAAATTTTGACGTATTATTGATTTCTGTTACCTTCAAGGACTTCTGAATCTTTTTCGCCTATTTGCCTACCAAGATACAATCCAATGGCATTTCTGTATGCTTATGTACATTTTCTTGATGTAAGTGACTTTGCACTTTAATTTTGTAAGTTATATTTTTAAGTTACAGACAACTTTGTTGATGCTGTACTAGAAAAATGGAAATACCAAATATGTTGCTGCAAAGATCTGGTTTACCCCTCTCTAACATGGAACAAAAAATGCCCTAAATTATCCTGGTAGGATGGGCACATAGGATATCTCTCGTCTTGAGGTATATGTGATATCGTAGTTTGTTTTTGGGTCTATATGATAACTCTTATTCTGCAGGGGTTTACGTGATTATTTTGACACTTTACAAGATACATATCCTTTAAATTGGCTTCTATTGTTGATTTAACAGCTGGATACCTACTTGGTATTGCTTACAGCCAGATCAGATTCATTCTACCATCTGAAAGACTGCCGGTAAGCTGCTTGCCTGTAAAAATGAAAAAATAATAATAATAATAATATGCAAATTTACAGTTTTTTCCTTCTATACACTCAGCGTTCGAGTCCAAAATGTCCTTGCAAAGTCAAATGTGCTGAGTGAGATACAGAGATCCATGCTTGAAAGTGGGCTTCGGATCGAAGACCTCCCTTCTGAACCAACCCGCCTACCCGTTGAAAGAATCAACACAGAATCTATATCTACACAGAGGACCGTTGGTGGGTCTGCTGGGCTCTGCCATTTCATGTATAAGAGTGTGTACCTCAACCAGTTCGTCTCATCAGATTTTTCTGCTCCTTTGAAGAACCCTAATCAGCAAAAGAGGTAATCTAGCTTCTTTAACTTTTTTCCTTTATTCTACTCATTTCTCCTTTGCTGGTTTTTCTTTGTCCTTAAATGTTTGTGCACATGCAGATTGTACAGGGCGTACCAAAAAATGTATGCTTCAATGCATGACAAGGGGACTGGTACGCACAAGACCCAGTTCAGAAGGAACCAAGACTATGGTAGTTTATTTTGAGCTGAGCAAATCTGATACCTGATTCCAGAACAATTTTATGTGTTTAAAATTTACAGTAACTCTTTTCTTATTGTGTCTTCAGTGCTATTTTGCTGGATTACACAAGATTTTGAGCTTTATGCGACTTTTGATCCTCTAGCCGATAAGGTTAATTTTTCTAACTTCTTTTTTGTATCAATTTGTGAGTTGCTTGGGAGGATGTTTGATTACAATGCTAGCCTCTATTTGGACTAAACTTTTAAATCTTTTTTAGGCTCAGGCGATAAAAGTGTGCAACAGAGTGTGCCAGTGGGTGAGAGACTTGGAAAATGAGATATTCTTGTATGCTGAAAGCACCTTTTCCTGGTGATCTTTTTTCTCGGACAAATTAACTATATTATTACTTATTATATCTGTTAGGTTTGATGTAATTTACAACCTCATTTCTTTTCTTTCTCCTTTTATTCAGACTTAAAGTCTGTAACGGGAGTGTTCCTGGTTTAATGTATTTTTTGTTGATGAGCATAAAATAAGATTATCTTCTGCGGCATCTGAAACCCCCCCCCCCCTCCACCACACACCCCACTTTTATTCATTTCATTCAAGGATGCAATTACTGCACCTATCAGTTTTTGCTTTCGAGCAGTCACGAAGTACTATGGTCATTGAGCTTGAACAATTAATTTTGAAGTTTGATATTAGTAGTATCAACTTTTTTCTGTAATAGTACATGTTTTGGGTTTCATCAGTGATTTCCAGCAGAAAATGTTATTTCTTAGTATGAAATTACATATCTGCCCACAGTTTGCGAGTTTGAATCCCATCCCAAAATAGGATCGTGCGATGGGCCTGGTTGAATACTTGAGATAATTCTTTCTCAACATAAAAGCATATAAAATTATAAGCCCGTTGGGCCTGCAAACTATCAAAGTATGTAGATTCTGTTTTGCTACTATTAATTAAATGTTTTAGCTCATAATTACTAACCAATGCAAATGGAAATCGCCATTCATTTTCTACACCCAAAAATAACCGGACAGGGCATGTGAGTGCCATATTTTTCAAAAGATTTGAAAAGCATCATCTTTCCGAGTGGAAAGTAACTACTAAAATGAAGAAAAAAAATGAACTAGCTAGATTATTAAGCCTATCAATAGATCGGTCCCTTTCCTCTCTTCCCTTTTTCTTTGCAGAGATCATGACTTGTGTTTTGGGTTACGGTCGCTTTAAAGGTCGACAGTAGGGTAATCATGTGGATGTGATACTCTCACACCATCCATATCCCCTATAATTAGACGTTGCAGCAGTGCAGCACGAATTCATATTCTCTGCGGAGTTATCTCCTGTGGAGTCGTACGGAGCTTTTAATCTGGTCCGTTCATTTTGATCGGACGGACCAAATTAGATCTTTTCCGAATTGAAAACAAAAAAACAAAATTTCCCTATCCGATAAGATCTGATCTGGTTCGTCCGATCAAAACAAACGGACCAGATTAAAAACTCCGCATGACTCCGTAGGGATAACTCCGCAGAGGATACTGGTCCAGTGCAGCACTGGTCCTGTACCAGTTGAGATTGGATGCAGGTCTTAGTCTGGTAATGGTACAATGGACGCCACCGTTTTTCTTCACAAAATGCCTCTCAATAGCCTAAAGTCGATAGAGGTGTACATATTTGGAGTCCGAATCTGCTGCGATCCTGAGTGGGATCGCAGGATCCTAAAATTCCGAATCAACGGTTCAAATTTTTCTATGTGCGGATCTCGAAAACACTTTGGGAAAGTAAATTTTTATGCACGCATCACGAAAAAAATCAAGCGATTCCCGAGAATCAAGCAGATTTATTTTCACATATTTGAGACTATATCACATAGTTATTGTTTTTTTCTTCACATAATCGTAACATGACGTGTCGCGATGGAATTTTAAAAGACACGACTATCTTTTTATTTCGAAATAGACGGAGAAGTAATTTCTTTTTTTAAAAAGAAAAAGAGAGAGAGAGATAGGGAGGCACGTGCGACCTTTTCGCACGTATTTCATTGAGGAGTCGGACAAGGGGGGGATTCCTCGCGGGGACAATGACACGCGCACCAATCCTTGTCCTCATTGTTTGCCACACGTGTGTTGCTTTTGCTCCTGTGCTGACACATGGGCCAATAGTGGAGGAGAAAGATGACATGCACCTAACGCCCATGTGCTGCATCGGCTCTGTATTCTGCAACACGACAAAATGCAAAACGTTTGAAACGCCCCGACCGGTGGGTCCCACCTCACTCGCTGTTAGTCTGTAGGGGAATTATTAATGTAATGTCCGCCGTTTGTCATGTCATGTTATTGCTAAATTTTATCCATTTAATTAACCCTTACTAATTTGTCATTTTTCACGAAAGTGCGAATGATAATGATACTTTTGCTAGTTTATTTGATGTACATCTAGTAAATACAACTGATAATAAGCAAAGGAGTCTGATATATAAATATAATAGGCGAATGTATAGCTTCACAATTCAGGGTACGTTTGGATGGGAGTTAGAATGGCTAGAATAGTGAAATTTGAGAATAGAGAAAAAATAATAATTTTCAGATTAGTGTGAAAATAGTGCTATTCAGATTAGTAAAAATGTTGTTTGGATTGTACATGTGGAATAGTGAATAGTTGTAACTAATAAAGAATAATGTTAACAATATGCTAATTAAAAGGAAAGATAGGCAAGTGAGATCTCAAGTGAATTGTAACGACGTGGAGATAGCAGAAGTGGTGTCAAATTTGTCATTTCGGAATTGTGTTGGTGGAAATTCAAAAATGAATCATTTTTTTCTCTCTTCACACTTCCGAATAGTAGTTATTCCAACATTTATAAGGAATAGAGAATAGCAGCTATTCTAGCTATTCCGAATAGCAAAAATATTGTTTGGATGCACATTGCTATTCTGAATAGCTACTATTTTAGAATAGTCTCTATTCTTGTGTCATCCAAACATAACCCGAATTTTTTATTAATATCCAAAAAATAAATTAAATTACAAAAAATAACCATGTTGGTGTTGAAATTCGGAATCTACCCAAACCGGAAAAAAAATTTCCGAACTCAACGTCTAAGTCCGGAAAATTTTTTTCCGAAAACTCAACCCTAATTCCGGAAAAAAAATTTCCGAACTTAACATTTTTTTTTTTTTTTTTTACAGATTCCGGAAATTTTTTTTTTTTTAACTTAACAAAAAATTTTTTTTTTTAAAGAAAAAATAGCTAAAATACTGAAATCTAACACTAAAAAATCGAATTGTTTTTTTAAATATTTGTTAAATTAATTTAAAAAATTTCAAAATAGTGTAGAATAATTTAGAAATTATCAAAATAGCTAAAATACTGAAATCTAACACTAAAAAATAGAATTGTTTTTTTAAATATTTGTTAGATTACTTTTTTTGATAGCATATTTATACTAAAATACGCTAAATTACTTGAATATGTTAATTTATGATGATTGACACTAGATTACTTTAAATTATGTTAACTTTTTTTTAAGAGACAAATAGTTAAAATGTTGAAATCTAACACTAAAAAATCGAATTTAGTTTTAAATATTTGCTAGATTACATTTTTTTATATATAATTAGCATATTTATACTAAAACACGCTAAATTACTTGATTTATGCTGAATTACACTAAATTACAATAATTATGTAGAATTATGCTAGAATACGGTAAAGTACGCTAAATTACGTACGAATAGGGATGATATCTTCACTGAGAAGGCGAAAAACGACAACGAAACTTCAAACGGTCATAAAATGGCGCTCGAGTGTCCGATTTCAGCAAATGACCACTTTTCGGAAAGCTTGCGAAAATGCGCATGCGTCCAAATTGGCAAAGCCAATTTTCCAAATTCAGAATCGCCAAAAAATAAAGGGAAGAGCCTCAAAACTTCAGTTGAAGTTTCCGATTAAGATTTTCATTTATATTATTCAATCTACGTAGCTCAGTAAATTAGTTATGTAATGAACTTTTAGAATATCAATTTTTATTATTTTTGGAATTTTTTTTTTATTTTTTATGATTTATGAAAGATGCCACAAAATAGGCCCCATTCATACGTAATTTAGCGTAATTTATCGTATTTTAGCATAATTCTACATAATTATTGTAATTTCAGCATTTTAGTAAATTTACCGTATTTTAGCACAAAAATCGGCCCTATTCGTAGTAAAAAAATAATTCGATTTTTTAGTGTTAGATTTCAGCATTTTAGCTATTTTGATAATTTCTAAATTATTCTACACCATTTTGAAATTTTTTAAATTAATTTAACAAATATTTAAAAAAACAATTCTATTTTTTAGTGTTAGATTTCAGTATTTTAGCTATTTTGATAATTTCTAAATTATTCTACACTATTTTGAAATTTTTTTAATTAATTTAACAAATATTTAAAAAAACAATTCGATTTTTTAGTGTTAGATTTCAGTATTTTAGCTATTTTTTCTTAAAAAAAAAAAATTTGTCAAGATCGGAAAAAAAATTTTCCGGAATCTGTAAAAAAAAAAAAAAAAAATTGTTAAGTTTGGAAAATATTTTTTCCGGAATCTGTAAAAAAAAAAAAAAAAATTTGTTAAGTTCGGAAAAATTTTATCCGAAATCTGTAAAAAAAAAAAAAAAAAAATTGTAAGTTCGGAAAAAAAAATTTCGGAATTAGGATTGAGTTTCCGGAAAAAAATTTTCCGGACTTAGACGTTGAGTTCGGAAAAAAATTTTCCGATTTGGGTAGATTCCGAATTTCAACACCAACATGGTTATTTTTTGTAATTTAATTTATTTTTTGGATATTAATAAAAAATTCGGAAACATAACCTCATAGGCTGGCTGGCTCCATGTAAAAAAAAAAAAATATCACTGAAAAATGTTGAACTGCTTGAATGAAATAGCAAACAAGTAGAAGAAGTAAAAAATAGGAAGACTTTCATAATTTCAACAAATTAGTTATTAAATATGGAACCGCATTCATTATGTAGTTGTGATGCAGTGAATCATAGATCGTTAAATTAAAATTGAACATTTTAGATCATCTCGTAATTTTTTAGAGAGGGATTTTATAATCTGATATGAACAACCTTATTTTAGTTATCTTCATGCTATTTTATTTCAAATTAATTTACTTTTTGTTGTAATTTTGTCAATATGTTAAATATTAAACTAATATCGAAGAGTAGGGTTCAAATGCCTTCAATTTTTGTGCCTTCATCATGCCTCCATTTTTAAAAACTTTAATAACTCAAAATTTAACTTAAAAGTCAAAAATAAAACCGTTAGATATGATCTACATCATTTTATCTATGCATATATAAAAAATTATGACATTTCAACTTTGTTTTGGTTGTCATCAAAAGCTTGTAAAAACGTACTAATGTGGATAATTGCTAGATATTGAATTTTCAACTTATTGATTCACATAAAAACAAAACCAAAATGTGATAATTTTTATAAACACATAGATAAAATAACATAGATCACATCTAACAGTTTTATTTTGACGCTTATAATTTAAATTTTGAGTTATTGACGTTTTAAAATGGAGACATGGTGGAGGCATTTGAACCCTCCTCAATATCGAAAATGTCTCCTGAAATGTTACCCTACAATTATAACATTAACACCTCTAATCAATATAATCCGCAAAATATGTCTGCAAAAAAATATTATATGCGTTAAATAATTTGAATTAATAAAATTTTCAACTCAGTATATTATAGTTAGGTTCTTTTTTTTATATATATAAAATATATTGATCTTAAATTTATTTTACAAGAATAGTAGTTAACAATCACATACATTCTTTTTTACTTCTAATATATACCCAAAAAAAATTTTGATGCATGTGTTTTGTTGTATTTGCTCGAGGTGTTATATGGTTCCATTTAATGTTGTCTTTTAGCACCTTGCCATAGTGTGCTAGATACGGCGCTTGAATAAATGGTGGTTGTCTGGTTAGAGATACATCCCCTCAGCAATATATGAACAAGTTCAACAGATTCCCTAAACTCAATACTTAACCAATCACTTATTTATGATTTAAAAAACAAAGACGGTCTCTCACCTCACAGCGCTATACGTGGCATCTAATGGTTGCATTAAATAAAATATGATATTTATTGCATTACAAAATCGGATTTCATAGCTGAATTTCATCATTGGTGGGGTGAGAATGCACATGAATACATATGATTAGGTTGGTATCTAACACAAAAGGCTGTCTTAGGATAATTTGACTTCAACCGTTTGTTTATCGGTGAATATATAGAAATAATTAAAACATTAATTTATATATTAAGTTTAACCTTAAAAACTTATCTGTTTCACTTTTTCCTGTAAGGATAATGTTTGCATGTGACAGCACTGTCATGAATATTATCTTGATTTGACCGGGTTACTGGCGACTTGGTATCGTTGCACCAAATAATAATACATTGGTTAAAAAGATGATGTTGATGATGATAGTGCTTTTTATTCTAGCTAGAAGTTGTTGGTTTTAGATTCTTTTTTAGTCCTATCATGATATGTCTAACGATGGAGACAGGAGTAGGTCCGACACCGTACGATTAGCATTAAGATCTATCTGCACGGAAATTGATACAGACTTGTACATATTTTGATGTAGGGCACACGAATCTTGATGCAGATCGGATGGTCATCACACCCATCGAACCAAGGTAGGGCCGATGCCCATCGGACCTGGTTCCGTACCAGTGTTGTAAAAAATGGGCTTAACGGCTAATTAAACGTCTGTTTAATCGTCAATGGCGGTTAAACCATTATGAATACACTAATAGGAGGTCTATTAGCGTATTTTCCCAATTAATCGTCCCGTTTAATCGTCTATTATTCTCATTTATTCCAGTGAATATTTATTTTCACGTTAGTTTTTTTCTTCTGACTGTGTGATATTGTATTGTAGTTTTATTTGCACTTGGATATACATTCAATATTTTTTATATATGTTTTTTCTTTTTATTTTGAAATTGATTAATTCTGCTATTATTTATATAGTATATGTTTTTCATATATGAAATTAAGTTGTTATCATAAACTAAATTTAGTTATTTTATGTTGAAATGTTTTTTTCAAATAATATATTATTAGTATTTGAAAAGGCTTAATTTTGAATTTATTTTTGCATTAAATAAATGTGTTACTTACAAATGTAAAATGTGTATGTGTTGTTAAGAAAAAATAAGCGTAATGTCATAATAATAAAACAAAATTAATTAAGTTTATTTGTTAAGTTTGATGAGTTAAATAAATTATTTTTAATAAATTATGAATATATAAACATAATTTTAATGAAAACAATTAATCGGCCGCATACCGATTAATCACTTAGCGGTACCCCGTCCGTCTGACGAGCACATACCGTTATTTACAACACTATTGTCTACTGTTAATTATTTGAATTATGTCTTTCTTTTATTTATTTTTTATCGAATGAATTTCAATCTGAGAATATATTTTCATAATAAAATTTTGTCCACATCATTTAATAATTTTGTTTTTCTATCCTACTCTTACTGGCTACTAAATACCTAATTCATATATACATCCTAAATTGAGAATATCTTCGTTCTAATTTTCTTCCATTACCTTATTTTATTTGTATCATTTGTTAGTTTAATTTGACCAATATGAATATTTTTTGCTAACGTTAATAACTTTTTAATTAAATAAAGTTAATGTACCTTTTGCTCTTATGGAAATAACTTTTGCTGATGAAGAAAACGACGTGAAATTAATATCTAGTACTTTTTGGGAAAAAATTAGTATGACTAAGGAACTGTTCGGCTCTACTTCTATTTTTACTGTTCACCTGGGAAAAAAAAAATTCACTCTAAGGTCCTGTTCGGCAGTAAATAGGAAATTACTGTTCACGTGGGAAAAAAAAATTCACTCAGACTGAATTTTTTTTTTTCCCACGTGAACAGTAAAATCTAGTTCAAAAATTTCCTATTCCCGTTCCCACTGTGCAGCCGAACAGGCCCTAAGTGATTTTTTTTTCCCACGTGAACAGTAAAAATCAGTTCAAATTTTTTCAGTTCCTGTATCTATTTTTCTGCCCATGTGTCCGCCAAATAGGCCTAAATGACTGATTCAAATAAATTAAATTTTAATACCTCAAAGAATAAGTTATGCGGTCAATTTTTTTACATTAGACAAGAAGGCAAAGTTTGTTGAGCTTACGAAGAAAATTGTCCAAATACACTAATATTTTTTTTTACTGTATTAATTATTAGAACTTTCAATTCTAAGCTATTAACTAGATTAAGTATGTCATCACAAAAATGTCTTCATCAAAATTAAATTATAGAAATACAATAATGTTACTAACCCAAGCCAATTTTTTGTTAAAGATCTTAACAGAGCTGTTTTAGCTTCACGTAGCACACAAATCATATAGAGCGTTTGTTTCGAATCTATAATTTGAGCGTTGTATGAAACCAAAACTGCCCCGTTAAACTAAGACCTCTTAATCGATGCAATAAGAAGAATTTTTTTATAAACCATAATTAAAAAAAATATTTTTACAAAACCAACATAATTACTTTTTTCTTTTACAAAAAATATAAGAACCGAAATGTCATTTCGGTCTGATTTTTTTTTTTATTCCGAACCGATACGACATTTTAAAAAAAAGTTAATTATGGTTTATAAAAAAAATTCCAATAAGAAGCCATGAAATACTTCTCCATTCTTTTTTTTTTGCTTTGGTGAGCAATTTTCCATTGTACAGCCAGCCATCTGAAAAGACAAAAAAGCCGGGACCCACAGAAAAGAGAGAGATTCCTGCTAATTTTATTATTTTATTAATTAAAAGACAGGGTACCCAAATGGCGAGCACCTCCTGGCTCGTTCAACATTCCCATTGTTTTCTCGCTCATTTATTGAATTTAAAAGAAAATTAAAAAGAAACCTAAGACATCTCTTCTCTCCTGAGCCATTATATATATAGCTACTCTTGTCAAAGCACAACTCCCTCTCCTCTCTCTGCTCTAACAAAAAAGAAAAAGACAATAGAAAGAAGAAAATGGCTCTTGAGTCGTTGCCATGGGGTATAGGAGACTTCGCCATGGATGGGTTTGCTTCATTTTGGGGTCACAATAATAATGATCACTATTCTCAGGTTATTTCTTTTCTCCTTTTTCACCATGTCTTGTTTGACTAGATATTTGTCATGACTAGAAGAGAGAGAAAATTATTCGTATGCGTGTTTTTTTTTTTACTTTTTACTTTGGTCAAAATTTGCTATCTTTGAGTAGTCTCTGTTTTTGAGAAACAGTGAAAGAAACGCACAGATATCTGTCACTATGCTGGAAGCGTGATTGTTCATGCTCTTCTTTTCAAAAAAGTAAAAGAAGAAGATTTGGCAAAGAAAAAGCGAAGAAAAATGAAAGAAAATCAACGAATAACTTTTAGGTCAAATAATATCTGTGTGTGTTTTTCATTACATGAGAGTTTTACTTTGCAAGCTAAAAGTTAATTTTGCAGTAACACATAATTTAAAATCTTTAGGCAACCTTTTCTTCTCTAATTGTTACCTATTAAATTATCTAAATTTAACTCAAATTGTCTCAATTTGAACAGAGCACAGAGGAACTGAAACAGAAGCTCTTACAAACCACAATCGAACTCGAAACCCTTCGATCAACCGCAAAAGAGGAGATGAGGAAAAAAGAAGAGAGCATAAACAAGCTAATCCAACTAGTCAAGCTAACCACAAAGGAACGAGATGAAACGAAAGATCAACTCAGTGCACTCCTCTCATTTCTCCAATCCAAGAAACAGCAACAAGCTGCAGTCGTCAATTCGGGTTTGACTGAATCCGATAGTCAATCGGACACCCAAACCCGCATCAGCCACCTCTCACATGTCTCTTCTTCTCCGGTCGAATCCTTTTATCATGCCGAGTCTTCTAATATTACCACTGCTGCTACTTTTTCTACTGGTACTGGTACTGCAGCTGCTACAAATCTTGATTACGGGTCGGTTATAATAGACGAGTTGGCAAAGAAGAGACCATTACCAGAAAAAGGAATGCTAATGCGTGCAGTCATGAACGCGGGCCCGCTGCTACAGACTCTAATGGTGGCAGGACCGTTGCCAAGGTGGCGAAATCCACCTGTGCAGATTCAGGTGGCTGGGTCCCATGGGTCACAATTGTGCACAAAGAGGCAAATCACATTGCCATTGGATGGAAGATACACCGATTGCGGTGCGAAGCGGTTACGAACTTTTTGAGCGGAGATTGAGTTTGAATTTGTGGCACAGATGATGTTGCAAAATTGAAAGGACAATTTTTTGAACAAATTTAGTTTTAGATTGTGTTGAGAATTTGAGATGCATTAATTAGTCTCTTGTGTATTGTGACTACTGTCATGTTTGTAAAACATTTGTAAAGATCAGAGTAGACGAATAAACATGCTTCTTCATTGAAGCTGTTTGAGTTGTTGTAGATCTTTTGTAATTGAAAATTTCTCAACTTAATTTACCAGTATTTCAACTTTTTCTGATTCTAAATTTTGCTTAATATTTTTGCTTCTATTGCATAGTGTCATTGGTTCCCTTCTAACTAACATAGTAACATGTCATGTGCAGTAAGAAATTAACAAAACCAAGAAAAAACAACATATTAGAAACCATTTTTTTTTATCTAAATTAATTTTCTTCAATAAAGATTAAAAAAATTGAATCTAAATTTCAATTGCCATTATATCGCATATATGGACAAAGTATCCATATTCCATAGACATGTTAGGCCTATCCAAATTGCATCCTAAGCAAAGCAGCCGGCCTAATAATATATAGGTAATTAATATGAAGAGATAGTCTTAATTACGGTGTCTCATATCATATGTCTACTAGCCTACAAATGTTGAAAAATATAAGGTTGTAAATTCAACAAAAATTGCTAAAAAAAAACGAAGGCACCAAGTTTAAAGCTCATTAATAGACCCCTAGCTCGTTAATTAATACAAAAATTGTAAATCCAACACTGTATTATTTCAACGGCCAGATAGCTCTGAGGCACATGCCATTAGCCATAAATTAATTGTTCGTTTGTGGCGTTAAACTGCACAACATATATAATGGTTTTAGAACGAATTTAACAAAATTTTAACTGGAGAATTTTCCCCTTTTTTTTGTTTTAAGAAAAGAAGGGTTCGTGTTCTCTTTTCCATAATTACTAATTATATAGACTTTTAACATGTATTAAATTTTTGTTTTTATCATCACAGAACATCTGATCCTATATTCCTATGACATGTTGTTTGTTAATTGTTTGTTCATGCATCTCTCATGACAGTTGCCACGTGTCTGATTCTTTTGTCGTGTCTACGCCGTATCATATATTTTTCTCGGCAACAACACGTTCACCAATAGAAAGCAAGAGAAACTTTTAGGGGTAGACCGCCGCACACCTAGTTGCCATCCATGTGGTTCCCTTAATATTTGGGTCCCACCTCATGATAAACACTTTTCTAATTAGCATCCTTTATTCAATATTGAGTGTGACCCGTACAATATAACAATAACTCCAAAACATATTGAATTGACTTCAAACGGTGAATCCAAACCGTTCATTTTTTTCTTAATTGATGATTTATAAAGCTGATTAACAAGAATGTTATGGTTTATTACGTTATATGGACGTTATAAACTATAACGTTCTTCTTACATTCCGAATTCTTGCATAATCATTCTTTATTGTCGTTATTTTTTTCCTATTAATAAAAAAAAATCGGCAGTAAACTTATACTGCACGATGAGTGTTGCAAGTCCAAGCTGTTTTACTGCGATCTTTTAATGCTATTAGATGCTTGAGTAATAAGCTAAATGACAAATAAAAATATAGATTCTTAGGTCCAAAAAGCTACTTATAAAATACCAAAAAGTAGGTATACGTGGCATGGTAATGGGGCTTTCAAACCGATATCTGTCTTCTAGTTCTAGTTCAATTAATTATAATGGGCCACTACTCTGCTCAGACTCAGACTAAACCCCAACTTCAAGAAAAACAAGTATATACTGATCAGGAATGTACAGAGTGCAACAAAAATTGTCTGGCGGAGGGAATTCAGATCCAGTGCAATACCAGACTCAGTACAATGAGATCTGAGTCGTCAGTTTTAATATAGCGCACGAATCTCAAAACAGACCCTCTTGTATTTAAATAGGTACCGTATTATCTTTGAGAAAGGTTCAAATGCCTTTGTTTTTTTTTTTTTTGTCTTTATCATATTGGTTTCGTAAAAAAAAAAAACTTAATTATGGTTTATAAAAGAAATTCGATTTTGATGAAGCATTAAACTGAATTTGATTTGATATCATCGCTCCCTAGCTACTCCTCGTTATGCGTAGAGAACTGACTTAACATTTTCCTATAGTGATAAATCACAATAATAAGAAACATGACTAATAAAGAATAGAGATATAGGTCCAAATTCCAAAACACATATAGTTGCCTAAACAAAATGCACATGATTAGGTTTGACAGTTGAAAGCGGTTGTGTGGTATATGGAGGTTAAAGCTCGGAAATGGCGGGAAGCAACGGTCGCCTCAGTGCCCGACCAGGCCTCGTTTTTTCTGCGGGGTAAATTTGTCATTTCAATAATGTCAATGGTTCTCTCTCCTTTTTTTTATTTTTACGAGAGTGAAATGATATTCATAAATAATAGTGAGGAAAATGATGTTTTTTTTTTAGCAAATATTTCAGGCTACAAAGTAGCTGAATTATCAATTATTTGGATTTCTCTATATTTGGGAATAGTTTTGTGAAGAAAAAATTGTTTTACCATCTTAAAAAAAATAGTATAACTTCATTTAGGGGTGGATCTACTGTAGCACAGGGTAGGGCAACTGCCCTACCCTGAAAATTCAAAACTAATTTACAAAGACTGAATTTTGGGTCTTTGCCCTACTCTGAAAATTGATATTGTCTTACCCTGTAGTTGATTATCTAAATATTATGGAGTAGATTGTGTTATAATACTATTTTTATTGTTTTTGTTATCATGCTTTATCTATTATCCGATTATCTAATCGGTTTGGATCCAATTATCTATTTAAATCCGATTCAATAATTTTTTGCCCTACTCTGATCAAAATCCTGCATCCGCCTTTTACTTAATTCATGACTAAATATACATTTAATATTCATATACAGATAGTGATGAGTCTTATCAAGATACAAATTTAATTAATGTAAAAGACATAAAAAAAAAAAGGTACGACTGTGACAATTAACAAGACCCTTACATAAGGGATGGCTTAATTAATGCTGATATATCATTGGTCACTTATGAAATACTAAAGCCTCATTAATTAACTACAAAAAAAATAAAGCCTAATTAACCAGAGGTTGGCTAAGATACAAACGTTTGTTTCTAGCCTCCGGAACAAACATTTCGATTTTCCGATTTTCGAAGTCCAAACAGTCAATCCAAACCGTTAGATATTTAATCTATATTAAAATGTGCTTGCAAACAAAATTTTACATTTTTGGATTTTTTTTTACTATTTATTAAGATGGTTTGAAGGTCGCTGTTTTTCACTGGTGCAGAAGTTTAATAAAATCAGCGGTTTTCAAATCATCTTAATAAATAGTAAAAAATTTCAAAAAATATAAAATTTGGTCTCCAAGCACATTTCAATATAGATTGAATATCTAACAGTTTGGACTTCGAAAATCAGAAAATCGAAACATTTGTTCCGGAGACTAGGAAAAAACGTTTGTATCTTAGCCAACCTCTAATTAACCAATTATGAGATTTATTTTATGGGTCTTGGTACTATGGTTAGTGGCCTATAGTGTACTGGTTTGTTTGGTTACGAGATGTCCAAATTCAATCCACCGTGACATTGCAACTGTAAAAGTTGGATCGAGTCTTCTCTGTTAAATTAAAAAATAATGCTATTATGTGAATATAATGGATTTGTAATCATTTTTATATCACAAACCTACTTTAGGCACGAGCCTAGGGTATAGAGTCCATAATTTTGTCTTCTCATGACCATTTGATGCGTGCATTTGGTGCCTTTTTACTATTTTCGTCGCCTCAGTTCTGACGCCATTTTTCTAATTACTTGCTAATCCCAAAGCGGATTGCTTAAAAAAAAAACTGAATCTAACAATCTTGATATAGACTACTTTTACAAAAAAAAATTTGTGTTTAGAAATTAAATAAACAAATTATCGGAAAAAAAAAATATAATTATTTCGTTTCTTCATAAAATAGATGGGACAAATGGAATTTTTTGAGTTAATGAATTTCAACAGTCTGATTTTAAACGAAGCCAATCTGGCTTCTGTCTATAACATGGGGGGCCCTTTAATATTAATGCAAATCTAATTTGCACGAATTTTAAAGTAGATCGGACAGTCGAGATTCATTAACTCAAAATATTCTCTTTTGAGTTAATGCAGAGGATATCAATTCGGGACGCATGGGGCAGGCTAATGGGAGAAATGTTTACCTATAAAAAATATTTCAAAAAAAGAGAGAAAAAGAATGAATATTGCTGAATTTTTATGCATATAAGGATCGGTGAAAAGAAATTTTTACCGATTTAAATTTTGAATTAATAGAAATTCTACCGATTCAAACTATTTTTTTTTCATGTGTATATGTGTTCGGTTTTTTTGCAGCACTATCAGCTATGCTCCTTCTTGTGTGATGAAACTACAGAGAATTCGAACACATGTTTTTCTACACGTGTGTGCATTTGTCCGGATTTTCTGTAGTTCCATCATCTATGGCTCCTTGATTTATGTTATGTTCCTCCTCATGTGAAGCCACAGAGAATCCGGATACATCTCTGTTTTTCTAGAAGAAAAAATATATGTATAGTTTGAATTGGTAAAAATTCTATCGATTCTTCTACCCATGAAAATCTCACGATACTCTTTATATTTCTCTCTGTCTTTTTTAATGTCTTCTATAGATAAAAAAAATCCTCAACTAATAGAACTATTGATTCGGTCTATTAGCCTCATTGATATGTTCCTTCATACATTTAAATACGAGCGGTAATTACTTTGAATCACTTGTATGTAAGTAAATATTCATCTGAATTGTAAACTGTTAATCTTATCTACACTTCGATTTGAAAGTTACAAAATTTAAATAGTTTGTATATAGAGCTCACCTTCTCTCTCTTCCTCTCCCCTTTAAAAATTAACATTGTGGAGCAAATAAACAGGTCTGGTAACTCCTATTCCCTCTCCTCCCCTCTCTGTCTCTCCCCTCTTTTGAACACACTCTTTGGACGTGTTCCACAAACCCAGCGCGCAGAGAAAGGGGAAGGAAGAGGAAGGAAGGAGACGAAGCCCGGCTCCCCTCCGCACAGTAAAACTTACATCTCGATTTGGGAATGAACGGTTTCGCTGATACCCTACACGAGCGTCACCTCTGAACAGTGTTCTGTCTCTTTCCCTTACTGTCGTTCCCTCTCTGATCCCCCCCCCTCTTGAGCAAACGAACTCGCTTGGTCAATCCCTATTTGACGATCGAGCGTCACCTCCGCACAATAAAACACTCATTCCCCTCCTTCCGTCCGTCTAGAGCACACCCTTAATATTTCGTAAACACGCATGTACACAATTTCTCTTAGTATTGCATCTATATTGAATTATGGCTGTGGTTAATTGTCGAAATTTGTGTTCTGAAGTTGAAATGCGCAAATTCAAAAAATTTGTGAAACGACAACCAATAATATATGAAATGACAGATGCTATAATTTGCTTAGATTTTTTCTTGTCCATTGGACGAGGAGATGAAGATAATATTTCTATGATATTTGTTGAAATTATTTTATTACATTATAAAATTGTTCATAAATATTGCAAAGAAAGAGATATATTGTTAATGTGCTCTCAATAACAAGATTAGATTATGTGTTGATGGAATCAAATATGCTGCCCTTCTTTCATAGTATTTCAATTGTGATTTTCTTCATCTGAACCGTTCAAATATTTTTCCACGAGTCCCTGCTGGTCTCCCTCTATATCCATTTCCCATCGTTAAGTTATTTCTCCAATAAGGCACTGACACGTGTCAGCGGCCTTTTGGCTCATCAATGCGGTAAGAAATAAAATATATTAAAGTAAATGGAAAAAATATTAGTTATTACTTATCAAATATCAATCATTCACATTCAGTAGACAAGCACCAACTCTTATTCATCTCAAGTATCAACCTTAAAATATCTCAATTTGAAAGTACTAGACACAAGTATCTGTTGAAAATTCGGATAGATTATAAGTAAAATAATTTAATTTAGTATATCAATTATTCATATTTGAAAATAAAATCTAAATGTAAAATTAAATTCAAAATAGAATATGCGTAGTGAAAATCTTCGTCTAGTTATTGTATTAGTAATTTTCTTCTTCGTTCTTGAGTCAAATATACGCAGCAACAATAACTACGTCTCTATCAATATCCACACGAACAAGTTGAAAATTACTGCGAGTCGAAGTACTAGTGTCGATTGACAGTCCCATCTTCTTCTTTCTCTTTCTCACTCTCTCGGTTTCTGAAAATGGTGCAAACAGAATAACCATTCGAAAATGAACTGTGCATGTATATGTATAATACGATGCATCAGTTGGTCGCACCCATTAATATGCACCTTTTCAAATATATTTATTTAGATGTTATTTTATCCAGAGAGCAGAAATTTCGGGCCCATATATTCATGCAGCCCAAATTAGATTTACCCATATTTAATTTTAGAAATTATTAATTTCGACAAAGATAATTTGGCTTATAGAACAATTCTAACAATATCAACTTTGCTCCTTGGAAGAGCAAAGCTAAGGTATGATGTGCTCACCAAGAGGGGTCGGTGAGCACTGTTGGTTGTATGCAATTTTCTAAGTACTTTGTTTGACATAATTTGCAAAATATACATTAGTTGAATTTAACTGTTTACATGATTAAGTGAGTTTGTAGGTTCAAAATCTTAATTGCAAAATTAATATAAAAAACCAAAGATAGATTCAAGATCTTAATTGCAAGATTAATATGAAGAGAACCAAGGTTCATGAAGATCTTAATTGCAAGACTTATTTGAAGAACCGAATAAATCAACAAGATTTATTTTAAGAATTGTTGATTTCTGGAGCAACCGTTCAGAACGGACCAAACTGTATGGAACGTATTAAATCATAAAATTACAGAAAGTTCCAGTTTGGTTCCGTCCAGGACAGTTGTCATTCGTAGGAATGCTTATCAAGTTTTGTGGAATAAATTTTACTAACCGTCCTGAACGGTTAATATTAATTTAATTATTGCGAAAACCTTAATTTCAATATTCGTACAATCCATTCGGAACGGATCACTTCCGTTCGAAACGAATCTGGCAAATCTAGAGCCCCCACTATAAAAGGAGTTACCCACTTCAGATTTGACCAAGCTAGCTGTCTTCCACATTCCAAAAGCATTTATTGTGCATTCTTTAAAGCTTCAATTGTTAAGTGAGCTTAAACTTCAATATCCTTTCAACACTCTCAAATCCACTAGACTTATCTTCTTGGAGATATAGTTTAGTGTTTAGAACTTAGTTCTAGAGCCTTTCCATCCTAGCTAGTGTTTTCTGCTTGTAGGGCGTTGAAGGGATTCAGTAGCTTAAGCATTTCCGCTTACATATATCCATAGCTGTGTGACGATTTCGTTGGGACTCTTCAGCTCGAGCTTCTAGGCTCACATTATACACGAGTTAGGTCGTGACTTTTCACCTTTGTTTGGGCTCACGTGTCATGAGTTGTATCATTTCTTTTTGGTTAATAGGAAAGGGGCGCCAACGAGGTTGCTCTACCCCGGAGACGTATGCATTTTACGTCGAACTCCGTTATCATCTTGCGTGTCAAATTTCTCTAACTCTACTCTATTTACTTTATCTGTACATGCTTGTTTATTGTTTATTTGACTTGTTAATTTAGAGAATTTAACTGAAAAATGTCCAAGAGTTTTTAAGACTCCTTATTCACCCCCCTTTAGGTGCCGTTAGGGATTACAAGCACAATTTCAAAAGTCTCTCGGATTATCTTTAAACGACGAATCCAAATTGTTGAAATCCATCTACTTCATGAGTGATGCATGTACATGAATTTTTTTGAAAGTTTTGAATTCATTTAGTACAAAGTCAAGCGGTCGAATAATGAACACTTTATAAGTTGTTTTATAAGTTGTTTTATATATTCATTTTTCGTCATTTTTTTTACTACTTGACCTTGTACTAAATGAATTTAAAACTTCCAAAATTTTGCATGTACATGCATCACTCATGGACAAGATGGATTTCAACAGTTTGGATTCGTCGTTGAAGCCAATCTGATAGACTTTTGGAGTTGTGCTCACCAACTCCTTTTGGGGAGCACATCACACCCTAACTTTGCTCAACTTGGAATGTATTAATTTATTATTAACAATATGTTAATCAAAATTGTATCCGTGTATTAAATTGAGACCGGACGAAATGTAGTTAATGAAATTAATCACATCGTTATCAGTTTCGTCACGTCACGTGACTATTCTCCACTATCTTAGTCACGTCACGTCACATCATGCAAATTGACTCGGTCACGTCACGACACTGGGACTAATTTTTCAACATTATTTATTAACTATAATTTATTTTGTAAAAGTTTCTTTTATTTTGTATATTTTGTTATTATCTTCTTTGAACTAACTTTACTTAAAAAACAATAATTAAACGTGATAAGTTACATCACATTTTATCACATTACGTATAGTTACGGTATAACTATATATGACCTGAGTATTTGCATGACGTGATTGTCTTTCATTATTTTAGTCACGTCACGTAACGTCACGTAAAATTTAATTTTGATCACGTGACATGACCAAGTCTTGACGTATTAGTCCCGTCACATTTTTCATTCACTAACGAAATGTTTGTAATTATTGGTAGGCCCACCCAAAACAACTTATGTACATGTAATGATTGTAGTACTAAAATTCTTTGTGACAATAATAATGTAGTAACGAAGACAAAATCTAATTATTATCATAAATTATCTGGATGACATATTTATTGTGTGGTATATAGAAACTTTTATTTCGCATACAAGTCTATGAAAAAAATTGTCTTAACAATTGTAACAACCCTCTTCAGTATTAGGACGCTTATTGGAGGCCAAAAGTAACCTTTTAAGGATTTGAGCTTCATTCATTACGGCACATGAACGCAAATCCTTTGACATTGTTAAGCATGTAACAAGTTTCTAAAATTTAGATATAATGGAAATAGCATATTTTCATGTATATAATCAATGAAATCGTGAAAAAATTTCTATATTAACACAAACATCATTAACAAATAACAAAACGTTACTACTTATTAAAATTTATGATTAGCAAACAAGATATAATTTATGTATATTTTAACGGAGTTCTTAGTTTTATTTTATTTTTCATGCGACTCATTATGCCTTCGCTTTCTAATTCTTCATATAATAAACATTTAAATATCAACAAATAAATGAAACTACTAAAATGCATTTATATTTCTTTTCCTACATGTACATAAAATTATTATATTTTAGTATTATTTTCTGATGGAAACTAAGAATTCTGAAAGCCGTCCAAATTTTATAAGTGGTATGAATCACAATTGACAACCTTATTTGATACTTGAGTATTATTTTGGGTACACATTTTTGACAGAGAGGTTTTTAATTCATGCAAAGTATAAGATATACATATGAGTCATGACAGTTTTCACTCTATTATTTATGTTATATTATTTATACGAGGAGGGCTCCAATGCCCCATTGCTTCATGTCCCAATCGTACCCCAACATCTTTTTCTTCAATTTCAAAGTTCAAACAGACAATCCAAACCGCTCAACATGATATCCATGTTAAATATGATTGGAGACCAAATTTTATATTTTTTGAGATAGTTCACAATTCCCTGAAAAATAGTGATTTTATACCTATCTTAAAAATAGTAAAAAAATTTCAAAAAATATAAAATTTGGTCTCCAGTCATATTTTAACATGGATATCATGTTGAGCGGTTCGGATTGTCTGTTTGAACTTTGAAATTAAAGATAAACATATTAGAATACGATTGAGGTATGAAGTAATGGGGCATTTGAGCCCTCCTCTATTTATATTATGTATGAATTAAAAACTACCCTGTCAAAAAGTACCCATTATTTTTTGAGTTGTTAAAATTTGAAAATTAGAGGTATAAGATAGCTAGGCGCTAAAAAACAGAAACATTTAAACCCTTTTAATTCCATCAAATACATCCTTTGTCATTAACATTATCCGGTTTTTCCTTTTTTAATGTTCAATAATTCTCAATTTTAATGCACCTATAAGTATATAACAATTTGAAAGCTCCAAATACAATAGATGGAGGGGAAGGATAAATTAGCTTCCTAAACAGAAAGATCTATGTATAGCAGCAGCGTCTCTTTCACAATTCGGTGCAAATAGCAACTTATCTGCATCAGCGCGCTCCGGTGCCTCTCACATGCCTGGGTCCCGCTCATCTCAAATCAGACGGTCAATATTAACCCTCGTCAAATCTTAATCGCATCTTGACGGAATCACCTTGACTGCCAAGTAAGACAAAAATGTGTGGGACCCAAAGTCGGAGAGAGAGAGAGAGAGATTTCCAGGTTCCAATTTCATTATTGAGAGGGGCCTCACATGGCAAGCATTTATTGGCCTATTAAGCTATTTCCCTTTCTTTCTCCTCAAACCCATTAACTATTTTTCAAAACCTATTCCACTTCTCCTTCCCTCCTCTCTCTCTTTTTAATTTCATTTTCTTGCATTGAGCGGCACAAAGTCACAAACAAACCTTTATATAACCCCCACATAGGTTAAGATAAAAAAAAAGCGAGAAATTCAAAACTGATAAAGACAAGAGATGGCGCTCGAGTCTCTGCCATGGAGCCATGGAGAATTCGCCATGGAAGGGTTTAGCTCTGTTTGGAGCCGCCCCCAGGATCTATTTCCTCAGGTTCGATCTCTCTCTCTCTCTCTCCTCTCTCTATCTATCCGTAGGTCGGATTTGTTGTAGTGTGTTTAGTTCGGTATCTTTAGCGAAATTATTCTTAAAATGTCGACGAGTGGCTCGGCCGAGCCGGTGACGGGAGAAAAGATTCCAGTTCAACTTGTCCACGTGTCAATTAGTCAGTGGCTAATGTGTGCTGTTTCATGTTATGGGTGTTGCAATTCAATTTTCTGTTGGGTTAGGCACAAACAGTAGTCCGCTTTGGGAGTTGCATTGATAAGACTTGAAAATGTAGATACATAGAAATAATATCCAAATTTTCTAATTTTTTTTCTTTTCTTTTAAATAAACGACAAGGAGATGTGCTTGTCACGACTGTTTGTTGGGTATTTTAATCGGATTATGGGACTATTTTCCTTTAATTTGACTATTTTCTGAGACTGGTGGGTATGAATATTAAAATTTATCTCATATAGTGTCTGAGTTTAATTTATTAATTTTTATAAGTAGTGATCTTCTACAATTTTTTATTCTTTAGTTTATTCGGTTGTATTCACACCTAAACTAGTAGGTTAGTGTGAAATGTTGACCTCTAATACTTGGGCATGGAAATTAAACCACTTGGTCTCTTTTGATATTTTGGAATTGTTAGCATACCTTCTAGTTACTTTTTCTAATTATTGTAACAGAGCTTTTACAGTAATTTCAGCACCAATGATTGAAATATACCACCAAATAGAGCTTTTTTAAAAGAGCTTTTTTTACTGCTTGTAGTATTGTGGATCTCAATTTTATATATTTAATAAAACTTTGTATAGCTTTCAACCAAAAAAAAAAATTCAAAACAATAAATTTTTCCTCTGTATATCTTTCATATAACATGACTAGTTTTCTTAGAACATTTTTTTTTTTCAAATTTAATTCTCACTATCCTTTGCCATAAAGCTATACTAGACTCAATATAATCAACCTATATTCGAGTTAATGCTTTCACTGAGTAGAGCATTGTTAAACTAATCTTTCACATTGCATTTTTGTGAACAGAATGTGGATGAACTAAAACAGAAGCTACTGCTTATGACATGGGAGCTCGAAACCTTTCAAAGAACAGCTACGGAAGAAATACGAAAGAAAAATGAAACCATCGACAAACTAATCAATCTTCTCAACCTAACGAAAAAAGAGCGGGACGAAGCGAAAGAGCAACTCAACACACTCCTCTCCTGTCTCCAATCCAAAAACCTGCCACAGGCCGGGGCTGTCAATTCAGGTTTAACCGAATCCGATAGCCTATCTGACACCCAAACCCGCAACAATCGCAATTCATACGTCTCCTCTCCAGTTGAATCCTTCTATCATGCCGATTCTTCCAATATTACAAATGTTGCTACTGCTGGTGTTGCTACTAGTTATGATTATGGATCTTATATAATTGATGAGCTGGCAAACCAACGTCCGTTACCGGAGAAAGGAAAATTGATGCAAGCGGTTATGAATGCGGGCCCGTTACTTCAGACCCTTATGGTTGCAGGGCCGCTGCCTACATGGCGAAACCCACCACCTGTTCAGGCTTTTCAACCCTCTCGTTTTTCTTTACAGTGTCCGACCATGAGATCTCCTCCGAATTTTGCCAATGAATTGGGTTTTCGGGCAAAAAGACCAATTGGTTCGGGTTTGGATAGCATCTCTGAGGGTTTCGGTGCAAAACGACTCAAGAATGTTTGATCTAAAATGGAGGTGCTTGTTAGCCTTCTAAGAGCTTTTTTTTTTTTCCATCAGTCATAGAATATAGTGAGGTGCTTCCTTGCTAATTTTAAGTGAAGCATAAGCTAATTTATAATAGAATGAGATAATTATATGTATATATGGAGTTATGTAGTCCTTGATCTAGTATATTAGTGATCTTGCTTGGTTTCATCTTGGTATACTTTTTAAGTATTATTTTGCTCTTATCTAGTGACTTTTTTGCTGGTCTTTTAAAAAAAAAATTCTACATTGCATTTAGGTCTGCATCTCTTAGTTACTTTCACCGATTTTTTTTTTTTTTACTTAGCATTTGAAAAAAAAATACAGAATTGGAATTGGAAACAATTTCAATATATTTGCACCACTCAAGAATTTGATAAATACTTGTGTGTTCCAAGAGTCATTCTTAGGTGATGCGCAGATGATATTTTCTGTGTGCCACTCTTGGATGGTACTACGATAAAATAGAAGTGAGATGGTACTCCGATAAAATAGAAGTAAGATAGAATAAGAGATGAGTTAATTCGGAGTAAATTACTCCATCCCTTCAGGCGGATTAACTTACTCCACATGTAGGGTCCATTTTCATATGTAAAGATTCATTTTTTAACATCTTACTTCTCTAGATGGATTAATTTAAGCAATAATTCATATTATCAAGCAAAGTGTAAAATATGAAGAATGATATGGAGTAAGCAATTTAATCCTTATTAATTTTACTTCACAACCAAACATGATACTAGTAAACTATTATACTAGGAGTATGCAAGCCGAAATTTTTAAAAATATCATTCCAAAAAAAAAGATAAACCGAAAAACCACAAAATTGTCAAAATTCCACATTTATCATGGACACAATGTCATGTTGCGTCCACAGATTGGGTGGACACAACTTCAAGTTGCATCCATTAAATCATAATTCATAGTAAGTTTTAATATATATTTTTATTAATTTTCAAAAATAGAAGGAGAAACTTATAATTTGAATTTATTAGAAGGAACATTAAACAAAATAGATAAAGTATCTTATAATTTAGATGTACTAGAAGTACTACGAAACATTTTTCGAGCAAGATTTTTTACAGATGTAAAAAAAAAACTATTTCTTGAAACATGTGAAGTTAATCCGCCTGAAGAAATGAAGTAATTTACTCCAGATTAACTCATCTCGTATTCCATCTTACTTTTATTTTACTTCTCATTGTGAAATAAGAGGCTTACTCCACCTCTTACTCCACAACAAACATGACCAAAAATTTGCAACCTTATTCTAGTTGTTGTTTTAAAAAAAAATAATGGAAGGAGAAATGTTGTAAAAAAAGTAACTTGTTTTATTCTTTCTTTCGTTCGTTATGCATAGAGATTCACGTTGACAGCTTCAACATTCGCAACATTCGCATAGATCAAGTGCGTACAAATTTAGATGCGGATCAAGTAACTCGGACTGAGTATCGGACCGAATTTGGTTTGATGTCCGTGCAACTAAAAACCATACTTCCCCTGTTTCCCATTGCATGTCCGAAAGCTGTCACGATAGGGGTGTCAATGATACCTTTTTTACCGTTTATCCTACTCCTATCATATTCGATAAGGCGGTTATGGGTAATTTTTTTTCGTTAGCTTATCGGGTATGGATATGGGTAAGGATTTTTTTCGTTAGCTAAACGGGTATGGGTACGGGTAAAGACTATTTCGTACCCGTTACCCTATAAGATAATATATAAAATAAAATAATATGATAATATTTTAGCAAAAATTAATGATACTAAAATTTATTTGCGTGATATTTTATATAATAAAGTTCGAGCAATAATTAGTGATTTTTGTTACCGAGTGAATATTTTTTGCTAGAAG
This sequence comes from Carex kokanica, assembly GCA_025461125.1. NCBI lineage: Eukaryota > Viridiplantae > Streptophyta > Magnoliopsida > Poales > Cyperaceae > Carex > Carex kokanica. The sequence goes on along the minus strand of JAJGRX010000604.1, from coordinate 900,439 downwards.
AAAAATACTAAACATATTACTTTTATTTGAACGTTTTTTTATTTAGTTAAATAATTGAATTTGTTGGAAGAGATATTCGTGGTTTAAAATTCTCTTGCTTTATATAAAAACGAAATTAGTTAGAATTGATTGCATATTTTTTTTATTGGTAATGTGATTGCATATATGTGAAATGAACGGGTTTTGATATTATATTAGTAAAATATAATAAAATTAATTATTATATTAGTATTATTCGTTATTCACCCACTACCGTTTTGTAACCCGATATTTTAACGGGTAAGGGTAAAGTAAGGTAAGGTCAATTTTTAATGAGTATGAAAATACTTCTACTCTACCCGTATCGTACCCATTGACACCCCTATGTTACAATAAATCCCACTGGGCTCTGATTTTTTAAGAGAAAAAATTGAAAAGGTCCAGAATCAAAAGCCTAACGAACTAAATTTCTGTGTTGAAAACCAAACCCCTTACAATTTATAACATGGGCTGGATTTGAAATAAACTCAGCGCAAAATTCTGAACCATCTTGATGCGAGGGTACAAAATTTAAAGCCCAATTCCCAAATAGAGCCCTTCAAATTTCGGTTTGGTTTTGATATTTTGTTGACTGTTGAGCCATAGCATTTTAATTTGAGTGAGGCTACGGTACTATGCATAGCACGGATTGGTCCGTGCTACGACTCAATATTTGAGTTTTAAAAATTCTAACTGTCGATCCGAACCGTTTAACATGATTATAAAATGAATATGTACTTGCAAACCAAATTTTACATTTTTTCAAATTTTTTTACTATTTTTTTAGATAGGTAGAAAATCACTGTTTTTGGATGGTCCATAATTTTTAGATCAACTGATTTTCTACCTATCTAAAAAAATAGTAAAAAAATTCGAAAAAATGTAAAATTTGATTTGCAAGTACATATTCATTTTATAATCATGTTGAATGGTTTGGATCGACCGTTAGGACTTTGAAAACTCAAATATTGAGCCGTAGCACGAACCAATCCGTGCTATGCATAGTACCGTAGCCTCACTCTTTTAATTTTATAAGATGAGTAGAACTAGGGTGTGATGTGCTCACCAAACTCTTTGGTGAGCATAACTCTATAATCAATTGGATTCACTTCAAACGAGATGAATCTAAACTGTTGAAACCGATCTACTTCTCGAGTGATGCGCGGCGCGTAAATGCAAAATTTTGAATTTTTTGAATTCATTTAGTCTAAAGTCAAGTGGTCAAAATTGATGAAAAATGAATGATCCAAAATAAAGTTTTAGAAGTTATTTTAATGCATTTATTTTTTATCAATTTTGACCGCTTGACTTTGTACTAAATAAATTCGAAACATTCAAAATTTTGCATGTATGCATACCACTCGTGAAGTACATCGGTTTCAACAATTTGGATTCATCTTGTTTAAAGTGAATATAATAAATTATGGAGTTATGCTCACCCAAAAATTTAGTGAGCACATCACACTCTAGTTCTACTCTTATAAGACTGTAGCTAATTGAAGGAATTAGTTTAATTGATAAATTGTAAATACTCCATACAAACATAAACTTCAGTTCACTAATATTTTTGCTGACACTAGAAAGTTATTTTGGAGATTGACCGCTCATGATAAGAAATGATACAACAAATTTGATTCAGACTTCAGAGCGATTTGGTGTGAAATCCCAGGAGAAAGATACAACGCATAGATGCAGGAACTGAAAGTTTTTTTTTTTTGAAATATTTGACAGTGGCTGTCAAATTAAACAGGAACTGAAAGTTAGCTAAAGTATTTGATGCTTCGTAGCAAATATCAATGTCATTCATAGCCTATCCTTGAATGCTCAAGAACTGAGATAAAACTCAATAAAGACTATTAAACACTACACAAGTCATATTTTTGTTGACATTAGAGAAAAAAAAATTGAGACCTCTGTGAATTTTCTTGATGCCGTATAGAGCTAGTTTTTGGCCATAAGAAATCTTGCAATATTTTCTCCGAAATTTATATTTATGTTTGCATAGAGTAAGGACGAGGAGAAATAAGGAAGGAAGGAGGAAGGAAGAAGAGGAAGGGGCAGTAGAAGGAATTCGTATCCTCTGCATTAACTCAAGAGGGAATCTTTTGAGTTAATGCATCTCGACCATCTAATTTGTTTTAAGATTCGTACAAACTAGATCCGCACTAATATTAAAGGGCCTCTGTGTTTTAGGCAGTATCCAAATTAGCTCTGTTTAAAATCAGACGGTTGAGATTCATTAACTCAAAAGATCCCCTTTTGAGTTAATGCAGAGGATACGCATTCAAGGGGAAGGAAGTGGTTAATTATATTTTAGATAAAATTAAAGTTAATCAATTTTAGTTTTTAATTAATTGAGTAAATGTGTAAGTTATTACAATTTTGAATGATAAACACGTAATTACATAATTTAGACAGGGAAATACATAGTATTGGTATATATGAAATTCCCTCTAAAAATAACTATTAAAAGATTAAAGTACACAAATGGTCCTTAAAGCATCGCTCATTTAATAATTTGATCTTTAAAATTTTGATAGTATCTTTCAGTTATTAAATTTTTTAACTTTTATCAAATTAATAGTACATTTAATATTAGTTGAAACAATGATGTTTTTCTTTTATCGTAGCGAACAATCCAAATTGCCTTGGGGGATTGAGATGATGGCAATGATGATGTAAAATGGTTTGTAATATCAGACTATCAGTGCAAATTTGAAAAAAGGTTTACTAATCATCTAAGGCCAAATTCGTTTCCAACCTAGAAAGAAAATCGAATTTAAGGTATCGGTGCGTTTTATTGCCTCGTGAAAACTTATAAGGGTATGTTTGGTTGGAATGAGAATAGATTATTTTTGAGATTAGGCTATTCGGAATAGTTTATTCGGTGTTTGGTTGGAATGAGAATAGATTATTCTTGAGATTAGGCTATTCGGAATAGTATATTCGGTGTTTGATTGGGTTATAATAGTTAGAATAGTGAATTCAAACTTTTTGTCTTATTAGAATAGGTTATTCCTAAGGGTTTGTTTGGTGGGAATGAGAATAGACTATTCTTGAGGTTAGACTATTCTGAATAGCTTATTCGGTATTTTGTTGGATTAGAATAGTTAAAATAGTGAATTCAAACTTTTTGTCTTATTAGAATAGACTATTCCTAAGAGTTTTGAGATTTGGCTATTCTTGATTTGACTATTCTAGAAAATTTTACTAACCATACCAAACATACCCTAAGAGAATTTTACAACCAAACAATTTTTACGAGGTTCTTTTAAATTTTTGTTAGGTTAGAAAGTTGAGATCTCTTTGTAATGATTTGCTCCGTGGTGATGTAATTTTTTATAAGCAGGGTTAAAATAAACTATTGATTTTGTGTCCTAATCATATTCTATATCTCTAACTCTGTTGTCAAAATTTAAATAATTGAGCGGTAATTTTGTACTTGTCTAAAAAAGATAGCTAAAATTTTTCAAAAAATATAAAATTTGGTCTCTAAGCACATGTTAATATAGAGATCATGTTGAGCGGTTCGGATCGACTGTTTGAATTTTGAGAACAAAGATAAAGATATAAAGTATGATTGAAGCACAAAACTAATAGTGCATTTTAACCCTAATCTATTTGTCTAATGAAATAATATCGGAGGATTTAATCTACACAGCTAATTGAAACCAGTGAAATATTTTTTACATAATGGGATGATCCTATAATCTTTAACATGTCTAAATGAGTCATTTTTTATAAATGATTTTTGGATGCGTTGTAGTTCCTAAAAAGAACAGAAACAATAAGCCACTTCCCATTTGCATCCTAGATTAGAAGATTATGGATTAATCTTTTATTTATTTACGAAAAAATGGATATCAAGTTTAATTTTCAGTCCGATGTTAGGAGCGGATCCAGAATTTTTGTCAGAGAGAGGCAAGAAAATAAAGAATCAGATTTAAATAGTTAATCGGGTTCAAATTCATTAGCTAATCGGGTATTAGATAAAAAAATAATGCTCTAATTTCTAATTTCCAATGCTCTGGCTTCTAATTTTCAATACTCTGACTTTAATTCCAATACCAATTAGAATTCAAATAAATTATCATAATTTTAACCTTAAATTTAACATTAATTACAAACCAAAGTCCAGAGAGGGGCAGATAAAATTTCAGAGGAGGACAAAGTTGAAACCGAACCTATAAATTTATATAAAACTTTAAAATCCAGGAGGGCAGTTGACCCTCCTGGACTAGATTGGGTCCGCCCCTGATAGTGGATTACTCTTTTGTATTTTGTCCGTTGTCTTGGCAAGAAATCGTGGGCAGTTTTATAGACATCGGATCAAATTTAATTCAATACTCGGCCGGAGTCGTTCAATGCATCATGATTCGTACAAACAATTTTAAGATGCACATGAAACTTTATACAGATCAAACAGCTTCGATCAAATATTAGACCGAATTTAATCCAATACCCATCAGTCTGCCCCCACTCCTCTTGCCATAGCCGTACCTTGGTTTGTTGACAAAAATAATTGAAGTTTTTGGTGCCAGAAAAACTGACATGTACAATGTTCGGTACCAGAAAATCAGAAATAATGCTGCACATGAGGAATCTCCTAACAGGACCGGGATATTTTATTTTCATTGCTAAGAATTACTAGAGATTCTGAAAGTTCATAACTGAATATAAATCTCTAATAATTCTGTAAAAAAATATATGTATATGATTTATATTTTTTAAAGTTTAAATGCATTTTGGTATGACATAAATCTAACTACATGTGGAGGTTTTCATTTTAAAATTTTGACAATTTATATTTTCAATTTTTAATCATGCAATTTTTTTCTTTATGGGCCTGTTCGGATGTCACGGGATTACACGGGATGGGATTTGATGAGAATGGGAATTCACTTTTGAAAAAGTGGGAACCCACGGATACAAATATGTACGGGATTGATTATAGAATGAGTGTTCGGTTGTACCGTGAAATTAGTTGTGGGAAGTCTTGATTTATTTTAAGAATATGTGTTTCTAATTAAATTTCTCACTTATTTAAAATAAAAATATCACGTCAAGCAGCATATAAATTTTGAGATGCGAAAATTTATTCTTAGTATTTAAATTATGATCAATTTAAATATTTATTTACAATAACCTTACATTTATTATCATTAAAAACATCAATTAATAAATATTCAACACATGTTTTTTATTTATTCTCACTTAATTTAGATTAAAGTAGTTCTAAATCTTTTTGACTCGACATAATATTTTTTTTACATAATATTTTTTAATTACAATAAAAATCTCACAAATATGTTTTTATAGCAACCATGTTTTATTAAAAAAAAAATTAAAATTCACGTGACATCATAGATTAGTATTTGTTCATTATAATTAAATAACATTGATTAAAAGCAATATAACAATAAAAATATTTATTTTCTTAAATATATATATAATTCAAAAATACTTATCTGACAAAATTGTTTTTGATATATATGCTCTAATAGTATTATAGCAACCATGTTTTTCTAAAAATAAAATAAAAATCAACGTGCTATTACATAATTATTAGCTGGTAGTTTATTTTTATGAGTTAATTGCATTAATATTGTTTAATGGTGAGAGAAACATCACCCAATAACAGATAGGAAAAAAATAATGCAGTCCAATTGAATTGTATTTTTCCCATCAAATAACAAAGAGATGGGAACAAAAGTGGGAATAGATTCTAATTCCAATATCCAAAAAATATGCAGCCGAACGGTGTGTAGGAAAAAAATTCAACATGAATGAAATTATGGGCAATTCCTATGGTTTTGATCACAGCCGAACAGGCCCTATATAAATTTTCCGTTTGCACGTGAAGATAGAACTAAGAGCATCTACATTCCTGGTATTATTAGAGTTTCTAATCTGATGTGGCAGTTTCTAATTCAGTTTAAGAGATGTGGAAGAGTTTCTTATTTAGAAACTATGCAGTAAAGTTTCTTATTAAGAAACTGTTTATAAACTTTATGTTGGTCAAATGATTGGCTCAAATTATTTCTCCTTATTAATTTGTTGCTGACGTGGCTTAATAGAAACTCTAAAATTAATTATAGAAATGTAAGAGGTAGAAACTTTAGAGATCTTAATTTCTAAAAGAGGAGGGATCCGATTACATCTTTTTTGGTGACACACTTTGACACCTACTATTTTCAAAGTCCAAATAGTTGATTCAAACCGTTCAACATGATGGATATATTAAAATGTGCTTGGAGATCAAATTTTACATTTTTTTGAATTTTTTTGCTATTTATTAAGATGGTTACAAAAATCGTTGTTTTCAGACCATTGAAAAACAGCGATTTTGTAACCATCTTAATAAATAGTAAAAAAATTCAAAAAAATGTAAAATTTGATCTCCAAGTACATTTTAATATGGTGATCATGTTGAACGGTTCGGATCGACTGTTTGGATTTTGAAATCGCAAAATTGACCTATATAAAAAACGGTGTCACGATGTGTCACCAAAAAAGGTGTAATTGGATCCCTCCTCTTTCTAAAAACTGATTAACAGTTATTTAAAACTTATTTGAGTTGTTAGGATGTAGATGCTCTACCAAAGCGAATTCATATCATCTAAGATATCTCATTTTTATAGTTTAATTCCGGTCCGTTCGCTACATATTAGCACGAATCTTAAAGGGTCCGTTACAGGTCCGAATGGAAACTCAAATAGTGAGATAACTAGAGGATCCGGACTTGGACCCAAGCTTAGTTGGCATCCCACGTGGGAAGAAAGAGAGAAAAATATCAGAACCAAGAAAGCGACCGTTGTTTGCTTGGCCCCACAGTTTTTCCCTCGTTGAAATCACCATTCTCCAACAAAAATCCACCAAAACCACTGTTTATTGTTTGTTGTTGTATTAAATATTTATTTTACCTACTAAAACAACCCTATTAAATAATTAATTAACAAGAATTAGGACACTAGGTGAGGTAGCCACACACTGTCACAGAAATCTAGGCTGGTGTTTACTGAGTGCTGACCCATTAATCACTTATCCGTTATTTTATTATCTGTTATTATTATTCTTTTTGGTTTCTGAAATGGACAATGTGGAAGTACTCTTTTGTGTTTATTGCTATGCTAGAAACAAACCCTCCTTAACTTTTATTCCCAATTGTTTTGTTCTAATTTAATACAAATATCTCTCGATTTGACAACTAAAAAATAGACAATATATTCGCTTTCCTCAATTTTGTTGATTTTATGTTGGAAAAAAATTAGCAGAAATGTAAGTTTGCTTATCATAACACAGGGCTGCAAACAAATCGAATCGAATCGAACTTAATCCAGTTCGAGTTCGAGTCAATCTTGAACCCAATTAGTTTGAAATTGAAGCAGGGTTTCAAATTGAAAAGAAGAGTTCGAGTTTGATTTGGTGCGATTCGAACCAGTTTCGTACCGAACTGGTCCGAAATTAAAGTAGGGTTTAGAACTAAAAAGAAGAGTTTCGAACCGAGTCAGACTCAGTTCGAGTTCAATTTGAACCGATTTCGAACCGAACTAGACTTGATGCGTTTCAGAACCGAACTAGTTTGATTCATTTCGAACTAAATTTTTTTCAAATCAAATTTAATCAAATCACAAACTACGAGCTTTTTGTACATCCCTGTCATAACAAGTAACATTTCAGGGATAAAAGTATAACCAAGGTAAAAATAGCAATAAATCCATCATCCAGTTCAGCTTCTACAAAAGGGAGAGATTAAATTTTCCCTGCATTTAGAGCTACTGGAGATGACCTGCTACAATGCTACCCATTGTGATCAGTAATCTACCAAATAAATGGACGATTCCAGTTTCATCAAACTGGAGTAGCTTTCAGGTGAGGGAAAGAGCTCAGCTCCCAACACAGGTAGCGACAACCAGAGAACGAGGAGGCGCAAGGGGACATTAAATGACCGCCACGTGCCAGTGGAGCTATCGCGGTTTCCTTTTCTTCCTTTCCCACGCGGCGCGAAAAGATGACGTGTCGGTCTCAAGCGGGTCTTCTCAACCTTTACACCCGGTCTCTAACGCGTACCCTGCCCCTGACATGGCATCCAAACCAAAGGTTCGGACAGCCGTTTCCTCTCCGAACCAAGCGGACTTAGATAGTATGGGTAATTTTCTATGTAAGCCCTTGAAGAATTGGATATTATTTATTCTTATTTCCAAGTTTTATATAGAAAAAAGTTGAGAATTGGAAAGGAATTAAATGGGAACAAATCATCACAACTGGGAAAGATTTATCAGCCAAATTATTTGCCTTATTTGTTTGTATATTAATACTCCTGACACATATATTATTACAACAATCCAATTACCGAAAATCATTCTTTCCATCATATTATATATTTAATTAATTATAATCAATCATTTTTATCATATTTATTGCATATTAAATTGGAAATTACAAACTATAAAATATTCTAGTGTTCATTCCCGACTATCCAATATATATATGCACAGTTGAAATTTTTTTAGAGGCATGAATTTATATAATTAATTGGAACTGTGATGTATATAGCATGATGAAATGAAATAACACATTTTAGCAGGGCCTCAGAGATAATAATCAACAAGCATATTAAAATATTCGAAGGGTGGATATGCAAAATCCCAAATAATTATGGAACTGCTCTGCTAGTGTGAGCTACTAGAAGCAGGAAATGAGTACAGCCACCTCATTTCGCCTTCTCTCCCAAGCTAACATCATGATCCTCTGAATCAACCAAAAACGGTGAGATCACAGCAAATCTGAGAAGAAAGAACGACAACAATAAAGACAGAGAAATACAGCGAAACTTCTATACCAAGCCTTCACCATTGATTTATTTCTCCTTTATCCATCTCTTTCCTTTTACTGTTCGACGCAATAAAAGCTCTCACGCCTATCTCCAAATTCCCAACCCCCTCTCACGAGACACAGCACAAAAGCCTACGCCATTCTCTCTGTCAGTCCTCCTTTATAACTCTTCTCTTTCTCTTTCTCTGTATTCACAAAACAAATGCCTTTGCACGGGAAGCGAAGGAGAATGGAGCTCTCTGCAGCAACGGTTCTTGCCACCTCTCTGTTCTTCGCTCAGCTCTTCACGGCTCTCTCCATTCTCGACCCGGTTGATTTCTTGGCGCTACAGTCGATCCGCAAGTCGCTCGATGATATGCCTGGCTCGAATTTCTTCGCGTCCTGGGATTTCACCGCCGACCCCTGTGGCTTTCCTGGTGTGTTCTGTGCTGGTGACCGTGTGCAAGCTTTGGCATTGGGGGACCCACGTGCAGGCTCACCTGGTCTAACGGGTCGGCTCGACCCGGCAATAGGTCGCCTCTCTGCTCTGTCCGAGTTGTCTCTGATACCGGGTCGGGTCACGGGTTCAATACCTGATACTATTTCTTCCCTCACTAACCTGCGGTTTCTGGCACTGAGTAAGAATTTCTTTACCGGGTCTATACCCGACTCGCTTGGTTCCATGTCTAACCTGCACACACTTGATCTTAGCTTCAACCAGTTAACAGGTACAATACCGCAATCCATTGCAAACATCCCCTCTCTTGCAAATTTGGTTCTCTGTCACAACCTCCTCTCTGGTTCAATCCCTCAATTTCCTGATTCATCACCACTTCTTCGTCTTGATTTGAAGCATAATGATCTCACTAGCCAAGTGCCAAACCTTCCTTCCACTTTACAATACCTCTCTCTTTCTTCAAACCAACTGTCAGGTCAAGTCGATTCAGTTTTGGTGAAGCTAAACAGGCTCAATTTCCTAGACCTTGCCACGAACCAACTGGAGGGACCAATTCCTCCCTCCATTTTCACTTTTCCATTGAATGCTTTGCAACTACAGAGGAACTTGTTTGATGGGACCTTGGGGCCCGAAAGTGAGGTGGAGATACCATTGGTGGATTTAAGTTTCAATCGATTGTGGGGCTCGATCTCACCATTGCTGGCATCTGTGGGTCAGCTGTACTTGAACAACAACCGGTTCACTGGAGAGGTTCCGGCACGGCTGGTACAAGAGCTGATGGGTTCAGGGCGGTTGCAGGTGCTGTATTTGCAACATAATTTCTTGACTGGTATTCAAATATCACCCACATCTGCCAGGCAGCTGCCAGCTGGTGCATCACTATGTTTGCAGTTTAATTGCATGATACCTCCTGTTGGTACACCATGTCCACTTAAGGCCGGGACCCAGAAAACCCGGCCTGTAGATCAGTGCCCTGAATGGAGAGGATGATTTGGCCATGTATGGAGTAATAAAGCAATGGAGGAAATTACCAGTAAACTCTGTTGTACTGACTTACAACTGTTTCACTGGCATTAAAGAGTGAATAGGTATGTTTACAGTGTGCGTTAGGGCTGGAGATGGGATGAATTCAAACATCAGACAAGGGATTATTCTTTGATTTGTTTTGTTAGTAGAAGAATTCTTTTGTGGTTGGGGTTGAAGGTTTAGTAATCGAGGATTAATAAGCCGATATAGTTATGTTTTTTCTTCTTTTTTCTTAATTTTTGGCTGAATTAATGTTAAGCATCTTTGAAGAAGATGTTTTATAGAAGAACATGTTCTGATTAGTATATGTAATGTTACTATGTTTTATGTATGGAGGATGTGAATAGCAGAGCTGTGTGTGTCTTTTCCAGCTTCTAGTGAAATTAGATTTTTTTTTTTCTTTCCTTTGTGTCCATGGTTAATATTTTGAAGGTTTATGTTCCCTATCGTGTACAGCTTTAATTGGATTTTGATGGTGTACTAAATGAAGGATTTAGAGAACATCTTTATTGTGATTTCACAGATCGTGGCATTAATCATCAATGCATTGATCTGGATCTCGATGAAGATTCAATCTTTAACAAATGATCTGTGTTGTGCTATACTTCATAGGTCTTGCTGGCACACTTATGCTGTGAATAATAAGGATTTAAACCATTTATTAAATGAGCTTTTAAATGAGACCAGTGCATTCATGCTGGTTTATTTTCATTCTAGTAATGTTCAGAAGACCCTCGTGCCAGTATGTCCGGAATTTGGTTTGCACTTGCGACTGAAATTTTTTGACACATCTTGACATTTTTTTTTTTATATATCAATTTTGCCATTTCAAAGTCCAAATAGTCGATCCGAACCGTTCAACGCGATGGATATATTAAAATGTGCTTTGGGATCAAATTTTACATTGTTTTTAATTTTTTTACTATTTATTAAGATGGTTTTAAAATTGCTGTTTTTCAATAGTCTGGAAACAACGATTTTGTAACCATCTTAATAAATAGTAAAAAAAATTCAAAAAAATGTAAAATTTGATCTCCAAGCACATTTTAATATATCCATTATGTTGAACGGTTTGGATCGACTATTTAGACTTTGAAATGGTAGGTGTCAAAATGTATCAAAAAAAGAGAGTGTAATCCGATCCGTGGAAGTAAACGATACATTATTTTTTTTCCATAATACTTTTGTACTTTCTTTTAAAAAATGGAGAAAAATAAACATGCAGAGTGCAGGACGAAGGCAGAATTTTTTATTATGGGGATCAATTAGGCTTTGCTTTGTTCTTTTTTCTTTTTTGTCAGGAAGGCTCATATTTCTGTGTAGTTTGTATAGATTGCCAAAAAATACGAATGTAAAAGATAAAAGTTGTCTAATTTCAATATATGCATTGCTGACTAAGAATACTTTGTTTTAATTGAGATTTTACCAGCAAGCTTATAAAATTTGCCTCATTATTTCTTTTTTGGCATCTCCTTTTACAACTTATATCACTCAATATCATCAGTTCAACAAATCATTATATACATATTTCTACTAAATCTAAAAAATCACCGCATTCCGAATTGACTTTTTTTTTTTTTTTGGGGTCTTTTCTACCTCTATATTGATTGATATATTGTCACAACCAAGTAAAATAATTAGTATCTCTGATTTGATTAATGAGGGGAGACCCCTGACAATTTTTTATTTTAATAATTTTCAAAAATAAAACTTAAATTTGAAATTCAATATTATAATAATGATCTATATAATCCTACATCCAATGACTTAAAATTTTGACAATACTTAAATTGCCCAAAAAAAAAAAAAATTATTAGACTATTCAAGTGTTCATTAACAAACATAAATTAAATTTTATTATTTAATTTTATCTTTGAAAATTCACTGTCGACATTGTCACGTGATCCCCCATCATGATTAATTATCTCGCCCAAATAAAAAAAATTCACACCATTTATATCAAAGTCAGTCCCAATAGCTATTTTCATTAATAAAGTGACCTCAATTTAATTGAATCAATAACAAATTTCATCCGAGAATAGCCAACTTAACATATAAAAAATACTGCAATTTCCACATACTAGCACGTCCCTGCCATTGAATTCAGATCCAGTCAACGGATTTCACCTACGGTTCTCTCAAAAAAAAAGAAAAAGAAAAAGTCAACAGATTTCACCCGAGAATAGCCAACTTTAGATTTTAAAGAAGAGTATACTGCATTTTCCACAAACTAGCACGTCCTTATCATTGAATTCAGATCCAGTCATGTACCTAGCACGTCGAATTTTTTTTATAAACCATAATTAAAAAAAATATTTTTACGAAACCAACGTGATTATTATCTTTTTTTTTACAAAAATTATAAGAACCAAAATGTCATTTCGGTCCGTAATTTTTTTTTATTACGGTCCGGTTTACTTTCTGGATTTTCTATGGCGGCTCATATGAAAACTTGTGAAATCAGTACCACAGAAAATCCAAAAAGGGGACCGGTCCGGAATAAAAAAAAAATAACGGACCGAAATGACATTTTGGTTCTTATGATTTTTGTAAAAAAAAAAAAATTTAATTATGGTTTATAAAAAAAATTCTAGCACGTCCTTATAAGACTAGTCTGAATTAAAATCGTTCGGCTAGAATTCACTCTCAAGTAGATGCGCGAACAAGCATCCTCTCCAATATGTGTAGAAGATTCTCTTCACTTTACAGTTTGAGATTTACTCTCAGCCGCTTTGAGATTCAGACTAGCGCAGGGGCAGTATTATTGGCCTTTGAGATTCGTGCAAAGTTAAAAAGAACGGTTCAGATCCACTAATTGTAAAAGATTCTCTTTTACAGTACCGGGAAGGATGTGAAACCGTAGACGCGCTACCTGAGAAATGCTGGTCCTCATCCAAATTAAGGTTGACATTGAGTCGAGTTGTACAACAACGCAAGTTACTTTTTTTATAACATCTCTTCTTCCATTATTATTTTTCGAGGTTGCAAATTTGTTGTCATGTTGTGGAGTAAGGGGTGAAGTAAGTCTCTTATTTCACACTTATATCGTCAAATAAAAAATAAAATAGAAATAAGATGGAGTAACTTACTCCACCTGTAGGACCCATTTTCATATGTAAATGTTCATTTTTCAACATCTTACTTCTCTAGATAGATTAATTTAAACAATGATTCATATTACCAAATAAGATGTAAAATATGAAGAATAATATGGATTAAGTAATTTAATCCTTATTAACTTTACTTCACAACCAAACATAACCAGTTGCAGGCTAGGTACTAGTAAACTATTCTACAGAGTATGTAAGCCGAAATTTTTAAAAAATACCATTCCCAAAAAAAAAAGATAAACCGAAAAATCACGAAATTGTCAGAATTCCACATTTATCATGGACACAACGTCATATTGCGTCCATAGATTGGGTGGACGCAACTTCAAGTTGCATCCATTAAATCATAATTCATAGTAAGCTGTAATATATTTTTTTATTAATTTTCAAAAATAGAAGGAGAAACTTATAATTTGAATTTATTAGAAGGAACATTAACCAAAATAGATAAAGTGACTTATAATTTAGATGTACTAGAAGTATTACAAAACATTTTTCGAGCAGGATTTTTGCGGATGTAAAAAAAATAAATTATTTCTTGATGTGTTACCGGAAAAAAAAAATATTTTGGATCTCAGTTATTGATCTCGGTTCAAAAGTTATTTTTGGGTAAATAAAAAAATTATCGTTGTCCTTCTAGTACATTCAAATTCTAAGATACTCCATCTATTTTAAAAAAATGTGGTTTGCCATTTCGGATGTCAAATCAATTTTTTTTAAATGATTAAGTATCTTAGAATTTGAATGTACTAGAAGGATAACAATAATTTTTTATTTACTTATGAATGACTTTTGAACCGGGATAAATAACTGAGATCCAAAATATTTTTATTTTTTTCCAGTAACACATAAAGAAATCGTTTAATTTTTTTTACAGCCGCAAAAAATGTTGCTCAAAAAATATTTCGTAGTACTTGTAGTACATCTAAATTATAAGATGTTTTATCTATTTTGTTTGATGTTCCTTCTAATACATTCAAATTATAAGTTTCTCCTATATTTGAAAATTAATAAACAAATATATTAAAACTTATTGTGAATATGAATTCGGTATTAATATGGTTTAATGGACGCAACTTCAAGTTACATCCATCAAAGATATTAATGTGCAATTCTAACAATTTCGTGGTTTTTCGGTTTATTTTTTTTAAATGATATTTTTAAAAAATTCGAGTATGTAAGCTCACGAAAAAAGGAAAAAAATGATAGCCTGATTGGTGGAGAGAATGGATGCATTTGGGAGAGAGAAAGCAAGACTAAGTGAAAAAAGAAAATATGAGGGGAGAGAGAACGATGAACTTGTCAGAGCTTCTATGGAAAATGTAAAAGAAAAGAATAAAAATTATTACAACTGCGTAAGTTGCACACAAAACTACAGTGTCGAACCTTTTAAAAATTATGTGGGAGTTAGTAATTGAAATTTTGTACAGAAGTATTGAGGTCACATTTAAGGTACTTACAATATTTTTGTCTAAAATAAATATACAGAGTCTGGTTATTATAATATTGGTTTTATTTTAAATTTATTTAGTATGAAGTTAAGTGGTAAAAAAAATTATGAAAAATGAATACATTAAAATTAACTTAAAAACCTTCATTGTTGACTGCTTGACTTCATAAAAATGAATTTCAAAATTTATAAATTTTGCATGCAAATACATTACTCGTAAGATTAATTAGTTTGAATTCATTGTTTAAAACTTATTTGATGAATTTTGAAGTTAGTGTGACTTCGACTTAAATAAAACCAATAGAATAGTAGCCATACTCTACAAATATAGGTGATAAGTCTAAAAAAAGAATCGGGCCAATATCTGCCTCTGAGAGAGTCCACATCTATGTTTTTCTATCTATATATATTAAACATATTGCTCCTGTGAAATAACTGCTTTATGATATTTCTTCTTTTGAAAAATTGATCAAGATACTGCATTAGGACAATATTTGAATCGAACTAGAGGTGTCAATGGGTACGATACGGGTAGCTAACGAAAAAAAAAACCTTACTTATATCCACCTTATCAAATACGATACAGGTAGGGTAAACGGGTAAAAGAGTGTCATTGACACCCCTAAATTAAACTAACACAACACTAGTCTCCTATTTAACTACCACATGTAACCTTTCTACTCCAGAGCTAGCTAACTAGCAGTCTACCACATTAGCTAACAGCCACACAACAACTCCACGAATTGTTCTAGATGGCAACTATTCTGAAAGCGCACAAGAAATGCGTAAAATTTACTTTAAAACTGTGTTTTTGACGTAATGCACTGGCTTTATGTCACCATTAAGATCTAATTTTGGGGTAAAGCTAATCAGTCAAGCTGTTAAAGTTAATTAAGTCAAAAGTTACTGATTAGACCGAGGACCTTAAAAAGAATATTTCGGAGAATAAAGGCTTGAAAAGCAGAGAGTATGAACTGTAAAAAGTTTAGATTGTTTCTAGAAAAAAAAAAGTGAAGAACAGATTGTAAACAGTCTTTTATTACATTACCCGAAACAAGATCTTAAATTCCAAAAAAATGCCACCATTCAACAACAGCAACACATATTTACAAAGTAAACCTCTACTTTTGGATTATCACATATACATAATCATACAAGTGTATGCACGCAGGAACAGCACCTAAACAACAATGATTCAATCAACTAAACAAATGCATTGCTTGCTCCAAATCAATTAACTTCCATCTCATCTTCATGGGAGTTACCCCCAAATTCCCACCTGGCAACCAACCCATCCCAAGAACAGTTGACGAGGGTCGGGTAGTAAGGATGCCAGCTACAGTCTCTTACAGCAGCTGGACTTGTTTCACAGTCTAATTTTGCAACTTGAGCTCCTGTAACCTGAGTAACAAACAAATTTGCATATCATATCATTTTCTGTGTGTCTGTGTAGAGAGAAGGACAGAGAGGGAGGGAGGGAAAGAGAGAGCATACCACATCATAAATATAAACGCAAGAATCGTGCGATCCAGTATATATGTACCTCTTTCCGGTGCTGAATCAAGAGAAGAAGGTACATGAGTTTTCAACGTACCCATTGTGAAAAGAAATATTGAAACAAAAAATTAAAGACAAGAAAGTTTGCAAAATGACCCTATGCTATTTAGTAATTGCCACAAAGCTCAGGGTGCTATAATTGATAGTAATTTCTCACAGGAATTGTAGATCTGCTTTGGATTTTTGGATTGAAAACTATAACTGATTGTTTGTTTTACGAAGACCCTGAAAAATGAAATTAAACCTAAACTGCATTGTTGATGTCCGTACATTTAATAAGAGGACACTACAACAAAAAAAATAATATATATCAAAATAAAAAAAAGTGATAAATGCTTTTGATCAGAACTGATGAAATTTTTTATTTCATTGTCCTACGTATACACAAGTGATTAATTTATAACAGGAATTCAAATGCAAGCAAGGGTATTTCTAGCATGTTCTATTCTATGTATGATGCAACAAGAACATAAAGATCCACTCCTCCACCTTTTAGATAGAAATACGAATACATGATATACAAAATAAATAAATTATGTATTCAAAGTTTTTCAATACCTATATTCAGGTGAAAAGTAGCAGCGTATAAGTGTACGTAGAACTGCATGACCTCTATATGTAGCTAGTGATTGGTCATAGGGATGTCTATGAAACTTGTGCTGTTGCGGGTATTGCGTGTATCTGTAATCCCAATTTGAATACCTCATTCTGGAACTGCACGAGAGAAATGTAATACTAATTATAGTATTAATATAACAGGAAATGATCTATCAGTAACATATACTGCCAATGCATCAGCAAAACACTCCTACATCATTTGAGGATTTTTATATTATTTCGACTTCTGATCAGTGATTACCAGCTTGGTGGATTTTTCAGGCATTGAGAATGGCATAATTTCTTGCTCACCTCCTTAACCTAAGATATCTCACACTCATCCCTCCAAAACAAAATATTATATATGTTTCTCTGATTTAGATCCTTCCAAAACATCCTCATAAAGGCAATCCCCATTAGATTTTGGAACTTTATTCTTTTTCCTATTTCTCCACCTCATTTCTAGTATAAGCTAACAATTTCCCCACTCCATTATACAATAAAACAAAATGACAATTAAGTAACATTTCTTCTTCTTCAAAGCTTTTATTCCCAAACAAGTTAGGGTAGGCTAGAAATGAAACCCAATCGGAATCAGCAACACAGGGACTTCCTAGGAGGTCACCCATCCTAGTACTACTCTTGCCCAATTCGTGAGGGTTTCATTTCCATAAAGAAGCTGTTTTTTGACCGCTGGCTCGCCAAGCCTATCACGAAAATTTAAGCATGGTATATGTAAACACAACTAATGGATGTGGATGAACATCATTTAAAGAATTTATCTTTAGAGAGGTACACCTGATATTTATAGTTTTTTGAAGGGTTCAAGATAATTTTCATTTAACTGCGGGAAAGGCAATCAAGGGATTTATTATGTCATTTGATGCCTCACTAAGACGTAAATCCATCTGCATAGCCAAAAGGGAACATAAATGAAATGTAGCTAACTGCCAAAATAGAACTTATTACATACCGATCAGTAGTGGACATTTTTCTAATATCCCATAATTTAAGGGTTTGATCTTTTCCATTTGAAATGAAATAACGGCCATCTCCACGGCTATCAATGCATGTAATGCCTTCCAAATGACCAGTCAGAACCCCTGCCACTTGTCCTTGGTTAAGACAGCGCCTATCCCAGACCTAACAACAAAATCATCAGATCATATTTGTAGCCAGTAAATATCTTAAAAAGGTAATGCCCAAACATATCAGCATTGTTACCTTGCATAGACTATCATCGCTTCCGGAAAATATTAGATGACTTGTCTCGTCAGAAAATGCCACTGTATTCACATCAGCCTGGCAAAAAGAATTTTAAATTTACTGAAAAGGAAAATGTAATGTCAGCATACCCAACACAGTCCAATTTTGTTGCTTGCTTTTTGTTTTTGTCTTGTGTTCTTTTGACTTGAGGTGCTTCAAAAGCAGGTTTTGGTCATTTGGCAGATTTGGCAATATTGAACATACTGATGCACTTCTTCCTTCATGATTAAATACACAGCAACCAGGATCAAATTACTAAAATTAGTGTTTCCACAAATGTGGTAACAAATTGACTTCCACAAAAGAATTTAAGAAATATGCATGTACTTTTTCTTTCCTTTAATTATTTCATATAAACAAAAGAATCTTTCCACAGTTTGGCTAACTGGTTCCTTTTGCAAATACAATTAGCAGAACTTTGAAAATAGCTCATTTAGCAAAAACATCATATGCTGAACATCACAGCAACACTCCAAAATTAGATTTCACAAAGTTTCTCAGAGATTACTTTCACAAATCCTGTCATGAATGATAAAATTACGATTTTCTGGGATCTAAGATTTCCACTAGAGAAAAGATCCATATCAGCGACAAAGAAAAGAGTATCATGCAATTTTCCTTACATATAAGCTACAGCTGATGATTCAGTACGGAGTACGGACCAACAATTGTTTTGTTCTAGGCATTTAACTCTTACTTCTACGTACCGTATGAGCTTCCAAGCGCAAGGACACTTTATTGGCATGGATGTCATACACATATATTGAATCGTCATTGCTACCTGCGAGAACTTCTCGTCCGTCAGATGAAAACTTGACAGAGAATATTCCAAAGGCATATACCACGTCTTCATGCATAGAAAAATCTAACGCCTCATGAATATCCTGATAAAAGAAATTGTTAACAATTAATCATCTGTATATGGCCACAAAACATCAAATATCATGCATACACATGCAAAATATCACATTTAACCCTTGTAACATGAAAAATATCTTACATACCCCTTCCTAGCCTAATTTCTATAGAAGCACCACAGTTAAACATGTGAGGTTTCATTCTTTGTAATTGTAATGGATGATATTACCTGTGTTTCGTAAGGATATGCATGAAGTTTCTTATTTTTAAAGGGTATTTGGAAGCACCACAATTAAACATGTGAGGTTTCATTCTTTGTAATTGTAATGGATGATATTACCTGTGTTTCGTAAGGATATGCATGAAGTTTCTTATTTTGAAAGGGTATTTGGACTATTTACATTTTCAGGGTATATGTGAATAAAAGAAATCAAATAAGAGGACAGAGAGCATACAGTAATATTAGCATGTGATTCTCTTGCTGCCGAGCCTATGTTGACAAAATTAACAATCGGCGACATGCTAGAATATACCTACAATTTGAGAAAATAGTCAAACACAGTTTGTTATACATAAACTTACTGATAAAGAAAGCAATTCACATCATGACTCTTGCAAACAAAACGACTCTTTTGAGATGCTTTCTAATTATTGGTGGTCATTAGGAAAAACAAATGATCAATAAAGTTATATCCTTTGATTCCTTATGTTCCATTCATCGTCCCTCATTCTTTCTACAAACCTATTCCTGGTGACTTTTTGATAAGAAAATTGAAACAAAATGGTATCATGCAATGCGCACTTACTAGAAACCGTTGATCAGGAGATAATGAAGTGTCAGTAATAGTCCATCTCATGCTCCTCGCAATTATATCTTTATGCACTTTCCAATCATGCTCGACATCATATATTCTAATATGGCTTCCCTGATTAATGAATGTACATAAGTTAAATTGTATTTCACAGAAGTGGAAGAAGGGCATATATATTTTCTCTCCTCTTCTTAAAGTTATCACCCAACAGTTTACTTATTTGTTGTAAGTACCCTTGACATTTCTATAGAGTATTCAACATCTATAACGTATTTGTCCAAATGTAGACACTCTCTATCAAGAAAAATAAGAAAGTCAAGAAAAAATGACCAAGTCCTTGCAAACTTGTGTCATATTGACCCAATCTAATCTATACAAAGAAGTTCATATAAACTTAAAATCCAGATATTTAACATTTATTTGTATGATTTTGGTTCAATATATGTGCTGAAATCAAAGCGCGTTCCCAATCAGGGGAACAATTATCAACATTTAATGAATAAAAACTATATCTTCAGACTAAGCTAATGTTTGATGTTAGTAGTATAGTTCTCAGAAATGTAGGACAGAAGCAATGCTGGATCTTATTTGCATAGTGGTTAAATGTCTCTAAAGACGTAGGTAATAACTGCAATGCTGAAAACTGAATTATTAATTTTTCGTTGGATTTATTCAGGATACTTTCCATTAAGTAATTTATATGAGTCTTTAATCTTTCTTTCATGTAGTTATTGTGTTATTCATATGGTTCCAAAGACTCAGAACCATCTTCAAATAGGCAAAATGTTGGGTGGTACTTACTAAAATATCCCAAAAAACAAAAACATAACTGCATGGCATACCTGGAAAGCTGTAATCAAAAGGGATCCATCATCAGAGAACCGAGAAACGTAAGCACGTGTACTCTGCTTGTCGATTATGTGTGGGCCATCAACCGGCAAACACCGTCCAAGAACACATGAGCTATCAGCTTTTGAGAAGCCCCCATTTTTACCAGAATAAATTTCTCTCCCAGACAACATCCTGAACGTTGATATATTATTTTTCCTGGATCTGGTGGCCTTGCAGAGGCCTTCACTGGGCCTTGATCTGAGCATGGTTGTGTGAAAAATCTCATTGTCTAGCTGAAACATTTCTTGATCCATGTACGATGCTTGGTTCTGACTAGCTTGCGCTTGCTTGCTTGTTTCATTATCTATTGTCAGCTTGCTAATATTATATCCCATTTGCATGGGGAGTTAGAAAAGAGAAGTGGCATCCATTGATGCACCTGTGAATTTAAAATCAATGTAAAGGATTTAAATATGGATTCTCAGGCAAAGTCGGAATAATAATGGATTTAAGAGCATATTCATCTCTGCAATTGATTAGCAACTGCATATGGCAGTTTCTACTTCCAGATTAGCAACTTAAGCAAATATTTCCATAAACAATTTCAAATCATATTTATTCTTGCAATTCCCCCAGTTTTAACTTGTGGGATCCGTCCAATATTTTTCAGTTGGCTTATCACAACATGTTATTTATATACTGCAAATGTTTACCCATGCAATTGGCTTGTCACGGACATATTCTGTATGATCCATCTTGAGTGCAAAGCCTCTAACATTTCCAGTTCAGATTGATTATGCCTCCATTATAATTTTTTAAATTCTGAAGCTTAAATCAACAGAATTGACAAAATACCTACTTGTAGAGGTCTAGACTAGACCAAATTGAACAAACATAACTAATGTCACGGGCATATTCTGTATGTTCCATCTTAGAGTGCAAAGCCTCTAACATTTCCACTTCAGATTGATTATGCCTCCATTGTATTTTTTTTAAATTCTGAAGCATAAATCAACAGAATTGACAAAACGCCTACTTGTAGAGGTCCAGACCAAATTGAACAAGCATAACTAATGCCACAGCAATTCTCAGTATAGAAGCATCCAGAAAATGATGCTCGAATCTCTAAGAAATAAGTTGGAAATTCACTGGCTGCGGATAATTTGAATTCAGCTCATGAATTTTAACAACTGATAGTGGAATTCAGGATAAGGGTTGGCAATGAAATAAATGAATTACTGAACAAACAGCTTGATTAGTTGCCATGGCTACCCCCGGTTCTGATACCATGTAAAGAGTAGAATAAATGGATTTTAGAAAGAAGTATTTTCATTAATTGTCTTCATTCTGATACATTTACAGGAATGGCCTTTTATAGGCAGTAGTGTAATACTTAACAATGCTCTAACTTGCTTAACAGACTAACAAACGGTTACAACAGACAGCATAGCTGTCATTTACCAGTATCGCTAACACAAACTACAAACTTCTAGCTTTGTTTCGTTTCCAGACTCAAGCTTGCTAAAAGGTTGAATTGGTATTTTATTTCAGAAAAGGACAATCTTTTACCTGTCAGTGAGAACCAAGTCGGCCTCTCCTATCTTGTCTGACGCACGTAAACGTAAATTGGGGGTTAGGTAGAAATTTTATATCTCCGAAAAAAAAACGGAGAGATTTATAGACTACTTTTGCCTCCCGCTTACCATCTCCTGAGAGAGTGTGAAAGAGGAAGAGAGAGAGAACGAGAGGTGTATCGGAGCGGGGTAAGGAAGGACAGGGGAAATCCGCAAATCGCTGTGAAGCGTGATGTTTCGCAAGGAGTTAAAACGAGCGTGACAGCGTAGAGCTGTGACGGGAGAGCGAGAGGAGGTACGGCGGATAGAGAAATAGCGTTCGATGATTTGACAGGGGAGTAAAGGCGAAGCGACGGGGTGAGGGGAAAAAACGGACAAAACAGCGGGAAAAATCTCGGAGGAGAGAGTGAAGACGGGGAACAGAGAAAGAAAGAAAAACAAGGCTGTGGCCTAAAGATGTGGAATTCACATCACCTCAGGTTACAATTACGATCGGACGGTTCTTTTAACATGGCACGAATCTCAAAACACTCCTACAGTCTCCATAAGCACCGGATCACCGGATTGAGTTTGGCCCAGATAGAATTAATCTAGGCCGTCCGTTTCAATTTGCTTGAGTCAGGTACCTGGGAGGATACGAATCGAAAGATGTGAGGGAGTGGGGCCTAGCATGTGACCAACATGTCAGCGATTCATAGATCGTAGAATTCACATCCTCACGAGCGGTGCTGCTTAAGCAAACCCAAGGCAATTCTGAAATCGTCCATGGCGATCCGGGCCCCATACACATCCAGTGCTTCTGTCTAGTGGATTTAGCCACCGCTTTCGATGCTTTCACTTAGTGGATTTGGCTACTGCTCATTGTTCCGTCGACATTCAAGCCGGTACTTCCATCTAGTGAATCTGGTCACTGTTTATTGGTGCTTCCGCTTTGTGAATCTGATCATCGCTCTTCACATCGTCCTCCAGAGGACTTTTATTCTCCAAATCAAGTGGTTCGTTTTTTCTTCTCTTCTTCTGAGCTCTTATTCCCCTCTTTGGCAACAGAAGAGTGGGTGGAATGAGTTATACATATAGTTAGAATAAATCTCAAATAATTTGGTGGAGAGGAAGAGAGAAGTTCAAAACTCAAGTTTATAAAATTCTCTATTCAAAATATAATTTCTCACTTGCACACATACAACATAACATATCCATCTATATATAGAAACATAAGAAGTAAATTCTAAATTACATGAGTTGGCACTAATTAATGCTAGCCACAATTTTTTACCATTCAACTTATCATTTCTTATTCTCCAAGCATAAGTTTTTTGTTCTCCAAGTTGGTTAAGAGTCCAAATTCAATTTGAACTTTGTAGTCAACAATCTTTAACTTCTCATTACTTCTTTTTACACCTAAATTAAGTTTATAATTTAACAGTATGACATATATCTAACGATTAATTCCCCATCCAGAACCAAATTCTTTTTTATAAGATCACAGTAAACAAATAAATGGTGAGTCGATTCTTTGTCTGAACAGAAATGGCATTTCCTAACCATCCTTTGGAAGCTAAAGTTGTTTTGCTAAGTATTCTATTTCGAGTTAACAACCACATAAACATTTTTATTTTTGGTGGAATAGGGAGCTGCCACCATAAGGAGTGGACTTCCATGTTTGCTGCATGTTTGCTTTCATCACTATAAAATGTGCCTAATAATTTTCGGACGGCGAGCTGACAAAATTTTGTGGCACTGATTATTATCAAAACCCAAATTAAGATATTGTTCATCTATTTACAACTGTTTATTGAAAGTTCTTGAAGAACCAGCTAAATTATATTTTCCTCCACAAACTCCAATAAAACCCTGTATGCATCGGTAACACATAATTTTGGAGTTCTTTTCAACTTATCACTATAAAATGTTCTTTTCATAATTCATGTATCTCGAGTTCTTAAATAAAATTTTGGAGAAAAAACACTGTAACACAATATAGCATTTTTTTTTCTAATTTTCCTTTTTGGTTGTTGTCAATTTTCAACAAATCAAACCACATTATTTTTACATCAAATGGTCCTTTCCGAACCACTCCAGTAATCTAAACTGGAGAGGAATTCATAGCGGATCCGTCTCCCCTCATGTACTTGAGGCGTACAACGAGTAAAGAACGGTCTGGATTTAGTTCCAGCCGGACTTAAATAAATCCGGTGGCTAAGAAAGATATAGGCGTTTTGTTTCAAGATTCGTGCCAAATTAAAGAATGGTCTCGATTCAGAAATTCTACACTCAGGCCTGAGGGGATCCGAAATTCATCGCGGATCCGCGATCAGGTTTTACATCCTGCTTCGAAGTTCGAACGGCTTCTGGTACGAACCTCTTCTCCCGTGAGCTATCCGGTGGCGGCTTCGCCTGCTCGCCTCTCGATGGCAAGGAGCCCACTCTCAAGACCTCGTTCGCTCTACTACCTTTTCTCTCCCCACTGCCGCCAGTGCCACCGCGATTCCCACCTCGCCTCCTCCCCCAATCCCACCTCCGCTCTCTCCGCCGATCTTCTCTCCCTCCCCGAAACCACCCCCGATCACGCACCTCCACAACCCCCCCAATCCCTTCTACTTCACTCTTCCTCCTCTTGCCGCGCTTCTAATTCCATTTCTCGCGTCTCAGCTCTCAGCCTTGCCGACCACACTCGCTCCACGATAATTTCTCTTGCGAAAGAGATTCTTTGTTTAGCTAACGATGCCTCGTCTCATCTGGCGTCATTGCTTGAATCAGACCCGGTCAGATCGACTGTACGCCTCTCCACTGATCGATTTCTGTTTCTCCAGTTGCTCTCCTTGTTTAAACCTCGACCACGGCTTGCTCTTCAGGTACTCTTTGGCTCGTGCTTGTTTTAGTTCTTATCTGATTCTGGCATTTCTACCGTTCGTATCACATTTCAAATTATGATTGGTGAGAAGTATAGTTCGAACTTCGAACTGAAAGATTTTTTTTTATTATTATAGATGAACAGTAGCCAAAGATTAGTTTCCTTGTGTTTCTTTGCAGAAAATTTCAATTTTCTCTACCAGTAATTGAGAATTAGCTCTTGGAGTACCATTCGTGCAAAAATTTGTATCCAAATTAAGAGCATTTGTTTTCCAGATTATTTATTGGAGAAGGAATCTGCCAGATTCTCCTCCTCTTACAACAGAGGAGTATGCATCAGCCATAGCTCTGGCCGGCCGGGCCCATAACCTTTCTCTTGCTGTCAAATTATTCTACGAGTCTATTTCTACTGCTAGCGATCGCATCCTCTACAATGCACTCATGACTGCATTCATGTACAATAGTGAACTCAGCTATACCATCTCTTTGTTTGATAAATTAAAAAACGAAACAAAATTTGGGCCAGACAGTGTATCTTATAATATTCTCCTATCCCTCTATAGCTTCAGCACCTTAATCAATCAGATGGAGTCAGTTCTCAGTGCTATGGATTCATCCGGCATACCACGCACTGCTCAAACCTACAACATATTGATGTGTGGGTATTTGAGAAGCAAAAGATGGGATGAAATGGAGAGAATATTCAGTTCTTTGAAGGAACCTGATGTGAGAATATGTCTTTTGATGCTACGTGGCTATGCTATTGCTGGCAGACTGGAGAAAATGGAAAAGCTGTACAAGTTGGTAAAGGAGGAGGTACACACTCAACAGAGGTCATTAATTCAGGCCATGATTTGTGCATACAGCAAGGTCAGAGGTGAGTCTAGTCTCAGAAAGATTGAAGAATTGGTTAGATTAATTAGAGCCGAAGAGTATTTCCCACATGATCATGTAATTCTGATTAAGTTTTATGCTAAAGAAGGCTCAATAGATGAGATGGAGAGGCTCATTGTTGATGCATATAAAAAGAACATAGTCATAAGGTCAGTTCGTGTTATGAGGATAATTCTTGCTGTCTATTATAAGGGTGGTGATGTTGACCGGCTTGATCACTTCATCAAACAAGCCGAGAAAGCAGGTTGGAGTCTGTGCAAGGATCTGTACCGGTGCAAGATGGTATTGTACTCACGCCTAGGACGGTTAAGGGAGATGTGTTGTGTAGTTGATAAGATGGATTCGTATTGGCCGATGCGGGATAGATATACTCTTAAGGTACTTTACAAAGGGTTTTCTAATGCTGGGAGGAGGTTGGAGATGGATATGGTAATTGGTCTGATGTTTAAATATGGGTTTCAGTTTCCTAGAGAAGCAGTAATGCAGTAAATTGGTAGTTGGAGTTTGTTTGAAAGAAAAGGAGATTTGATCCTCTCTTTTTTGGGTCATCTAGCAATTTGCTAAGGTGATATTATGACCTCAACTTTTAATTTACATTGTCTTAATATTAGTTGAGCCAAGTCATATTAATGTTGAGAAGACCGATAACCAGCTTATTCTCTATAACCTTATTTCCATGCACCCGGTACGGCGAGCAAGGAATCTTTCCTGAAACAATATTTGCGAAAGTTTCTATTCCTCACAGTTCACTTGCATGTTAATTCCTTGGGTTGGCGAATTTAATTATATGAAAGTACTAAAGCTAACTAGACATACTCTAATATTTTATCACGAAAATTAACTTTGTGGTTTGCAAATTGTGCTATTATAGGAATGTCCTGTTTTGGCATTCAATATTCATTTTTAGTGCTGCTTATCACAACCCTCCGAAAAATAAACTGAAAATGTGTGTACACGATGGTTATTGTAAATGTAAAATACTAAAGTATATCGACACATATAGTGGTAAAAGTAAAAAGAAAAAAGAAAGGAAGAGCCAAAAACATGGATACTTGAAATGGTTTTGTTTTCAATTGTCTAATCTGAACTTTCATATACACCTGACAAACAGAGGTAATAGTTTTGATTTCTTTCTAGTAATAATTGTGGCTGTAAATGGTTTTCTTTGTTGAATACTTGAAATGGTTTTTGTTTTTAATTGTCTAATCTGAATTTTCTTTTTTGGTTGGCAGTGTAAAACCCTGAGATTTTGACCAGTAGTAAACCTGCTTGAAGAAGGCCTGATCTGGTATGTTCTTTGTACCTTCTCAATCACAGAAATGTGAGTTATTTGTAGTATTAGAACTCGGGAATCCTTAAAAGATTCTTTCAATGCTTGCTTCACTTTCAGTTATATCAAATACTGGCCTCAGTTTTGATAATCAAAGGCAGAGCTAATAAAGTTCTTATTCCGTTTGTTTAATTTCATTTTTAAAATTGTCAACAATTTTGTTCACTCTATTTGAGCAAAGTATATTTATTAGTTGTAGATATTCTTTTTTATTTACAAAAATGAGAGAAATAAAGTATTGTTATTGTTTTTTTAAATGAGGGATCACTTAACAATGGTTATTTTGACAATATTGACAATGATTTAAAAAAAAAACTCAAATAAAAATGAAAATTGAGTAGTATGTTATGGACACAGATAATCTCTAACAATCAAGGACTGTTAATTTTGAACTGCCGAAATTTCACACTACTTGATGTACATTGAATATAACACTAAATTGAGTGTTTTTTATAGACATGATATGTGGATAATGTAGATTGTCTATAATGTTGAATTTTATAATTAAGCTTTATTTTTTTTTTAAGATTGTCAAAATTGTCAAGATAAAGAATTTTTAAGCGATCCCACCTTTTAAATGCCTCTCTTTGAGAATACATTTTGGATTTTGGTCTGCTTATACTCTTTTGCATCAATCGTTGCTCATATTTCAACACACTGAAGTTTACTGGTTAGGTGTAACAAGGAGCTTCTATATGACTGCGTCACTGACAGTTGGGACTGGTAACTATTTAAATTTTGGGAGTTCTCTTCATTTTGTGTAGATCTCATATGTCAGTGACATGAAAAGTAAGAGCTTCCCTGTTACAATTAACAGAAATTCGTACTGATTTAGAAAAAAATTGGAAAATTTTATTATTTAATGTAATGCAATCCTAGAAATAAAAGCGTCTTTCTTTGTTCTCGACGCCCAGCTAATGACCACACAAAAAAAAAAAAGATGAAAAAGTTCTTGTAACTACCAATAAAGTGTTATCTAAAGAAGGCACGCGTAGTCAGAAATGGCAACTCTACTGTTTCTGAAGCGTGGAAGGACATGACAAAAAGGTTCAAACATGAAGGAAAATGGCGTCGCCACAGGTAAAAGAGGGTGACTTTCCATGAAGACAATGTTATCTTTACTTCATCGGGGCATAAAATATTTCCTTAATTATATAACGACTTTTGTGATTAATCGCATAGCAGAGGCAATAAACTGAAAATTGAAAGAGATGAGCCTTTTGACTTGTTGCATGATGCATCTTCCAATGCTTAGCTGAAATGTCATTGGTTTTGCGCTCTATGGATTGCTACTTGCGCACTCATTAAATCCTAGACAATAACTGTCAGGCATGTGCTTGCCATACAATATTTTTGTTTCAATTTTGCCACGAAAATCCATCATTGACTTTTCTTCATCTTAACAAATCATTGAATTTGCAATTGTTTTCATTAGGTTACTTCGCATCTTTTGGGTACAAAAACAATCAAGTGATGGCAACACTGTCCACGACAGCGAAAAAGATGGTTGCATCAAAACCATATTTCTCATATAAATTTTGTTCATTGTCGTTATTATCGAATCCAATATCAGTGGATCTAAAATACTTTCAAGTTTCTTTAAATTAAAATGATGTAAAAAGTTTAAGCGTCAAAGGTACATTTTTCTTTGCCTACGATCATGAATTTGCTTCAATTTTTTTTGTCCATTGCATATAAATCTCTATGCTGTACGTGGCAGATTCAAAGCTCCAACCGCAAAGTAATTGAATCTTCTCAGTGATAGTTATCCAAAATCCAATAGACGACTTGGCTCTTTGGAACAGCCAAGAGGCGCTTCACTAAATCCCTTGACACATGTAAAATCGTAATTTTTTAAAATTTCTGCTCCCATCCAAAACAGAAAAAAGAAAAGGTTTCTTGTGTCGTGATAACTCTTTAGAGGCAAGGTTGCTTACACGTGCCAAGTTAACAAACAGAAAGCTAAAGATTATAACTACCTTATCCGGATATTGTTGATTCCACGCTATTTGAATACAAAAAAAGGGTCATATTTAATGAGATAAGAGAAAATAAAATTTTGTAAATGAGCGCTGAGAATAAAAAACAAAAGAGGCTTTATGACCTTTAATTATCCAATGAAGATGACTTTGAATAAAACAAATTGGGGCATAGTAAAATATTAAAATGAGACAACATTTTGCATATACATGGTCTAGGGTTAGAGCACGTGTACTGAAGGGAATGAATGGAAGAATATGGCGAAGTGCATTCCCCCTTTCATCATATGGAATAATGGAATCCAGCCATGTACAGAAATCCAAAGTCTCTGTTCATGGTACTTGATTATTATAGAGGAAACAACATCAATTTCTGTGTTCATAGGACCATGGCGTAATTATTTTATCAAATTTGCAACAGATAGTTTTGTATGACATATGGTGCACTAGAAAGTATATAATATTATGTAATTTTTTATTTTGCAAACTGTGGTTGATATGGTTAAGTTTTTACTGATCTAGAAGATTGTTTTACGGTCCTCAGTTCAGTTGTTGTAAAACAAGAATGGCTATAATAGTCAAATCAAGAATAGCTATTGTTTGTCTTATTAGAATAACCAAATCTCAAAACTCTTAGAAATAGCTTATTCTAATAAGACAAAAAATTTGAATTCACTATTCTAACTATTCTAACTCAATCCAACATTGAATAGGCTATTCCAAATAGCCTAACCTCAATAATAGCTTATTCTCAATCCAACCAAATATATAACAGTTCTAGAACTGTAAAATCTTGCTGAAAGAATTTAGAAGATCTTTTCTTTCACCATGCCAATAATCGGTTATATGTCATAGGAAAAAACAAATTTGGGACCTTGAATTATAAAATAAATAAATAAAATTAGTATTTCTTAAATTTAGAAAGTTGTATATCAACTAGCATTTGAAATTTTTCAAAATTTGAATTAATTTGATTGCTGAACATTCGCTATTTCCAATTAGTCCTTAAAACAGTCAAAATTATATAAATCCAGAGAAGGACAGGATAGGGTAGAGTAGGCCTCCCTCTCCTTTTAAACAAATTCATACTTAAAATTACACATTCAACTGTTCAAGCATAACTAGAGGCCCATTTATGGCCCATTTCTATCAACAAATTATGTCAGTATATAGTTTGCAGTCATTCTCCTTTAAAAAAAAAAAGGCTGTGCAAATAAATTCCTTTTTATTATTTTTCAGTATATACAGGATCCGCAGGTGATATAAAAATGTGATCTGTTGAATGAAGATGTAGAATTATTTTTATCATTTTAGCAAAACTGTAACAAGTACTTAATTCTTAACTATATTTTCTTGATTTATTAAGGACATGTCTAATTTGGCTGATTTTAAAAAAAAAAAATTATTAGCTAATTGTTACTACAAAGTAAATTTTTAATCCTTGTTATATTGTACGTATTTGTTTGGCTCTCCCACGAAAGATTCTAACTCTATCTCTGTCTAGAAATGGACTCTGCTGCTTTTTCGAAAGAAAAGCAGGGACCTACTTTTCCGGATCCAACCATTCAAATTTTTTCATTCACGTATCTCGATAAAAAAAATTTCATGCACAAATCTCGACGAATTTAAATGGTTAGATCCGGAAAAGTAGCAGAGGCGGACTCCTCTGTCTAAGTCGATCCTTGAGCTTTAATCCGGTACAATCGTCTTAATTGAAAGAATATTCTTTTCCGTTAAACAAAGTTCACAAAAAGAATTGTAACGCCGACAACAATAACACCCATTCAATCATGAATTAACGTCACCTAGGGTTGTTAATAAACCGAGTTCGAGCGAGTTGGATTATGTTCGTGCTCGGTCCATTAAATTAATGAGTGAGTCAATTCAAGTTGAGAAGACAATACTGAATTGACAACTGTATCCGTGCTCAACTCTTTAACGACTCGAGTTGACTCGTAACTTGTTAAGACTTAAACCAATTGATGTATAAATTTTAAATAATTTGAATTTTTTTAAACCAAAAGTCCTAACATAATTTAACAAATTTAACCAACTATGGACGCTAGGTCATTTTGCAATTTTAATTTGGGTTTGGGTCTGGTTAGCTGGGATTGGATGTGGCATGAATTTATATAACTTAGTTAATAATAAGCGAGTTGAGGTCTGTTCATACTCGGTTCATTAAGTTAACAAGCAAGTTTATAATGAGCAAGTAAGTTATGAGTAAGTCACGAGTTTTGAGTTTAAATTTGTCATAATATGTTAATATGAATTTTGAAGAGATCATGTGCGTTGTAGGTTTGGATCAGATTGGTCTGATTGGTCGGTCCAGATTGAAACTCAAACATTGCAATACCTCATACTTTAAAGCAAGCAAGCAACTCCAACTCTGGAAATTAAATTCATAACTTTGAAATCTTAATTTACTCGATCTGCATGCTACTTTTTCAGATCTAAAATTTTGCCGAAATTTTTTTAGTTACCAAAAAATCAAATTAAATGAAAACCACCCTTTTTTCTCTTTTTTTCAATCCTACCACACACGCGGACTCAGTTCACGCACCAAAAGCAAGGGAGAAACTAGAAAATTGAAATGAGGGGGGCTAGAAAATACAGTGTAGTGTAATTTAATTTTATAGAGGGGGCTAAAAGTATTAATACATATAAAAATTATAAAATTCAATGGACAAAATTACAAATTTTCAATGCACAGGGGTGGCTTAGCCCCTTTTTGATTCTATTACCTTCCGCCCCTGACCAAAAGGGTTGGTGCGCAGACTCGCACCAAGTTGGTTCTAAGCTGGCGCACCAAATTAATTATTTTATTATTATTTTTTATGCGCAAATTGGATTAGTGCACCAAACTTTTTTTTTTTAGTTGGCGCACCAAAAATTTGCGTGTTTAATTCAGAACAAAACTACAATCCGCGCACCAAGGGTTTGGTGCGCCAACCCAGTCTGCGCACCGCGCTATCTTGGTCCACGAATCCGGTCCGTATGGGTGGTAGGATTGAAATTACACTGGAGAGGGTGGTAATCATTTAATTTTGTTTTTTACTGTGGTAACTAAAAAATTTTCGGAAAATTTTGATACGGATCAAGTGTGTACAAATTTTGATGCAGAGATTAGGTCAAATAATCATCGGACCCCCACTTGTAAAAATAATCATTCAAAATTTCTCATATTCAAAAAAAGCCTCAGAGCAGGAACAGTGAAACGCGTGCATAACTATTCTCTATTTATTCCTGCGTCTGGTACAAAGTGAAGAGAATTAATTAAAATGGGAATTTTGGGGAGCCAGCTAATGAATAGCTGACTTTAGTTACTTACAGGTTACAACGAAGACATAAATCTCAGTGGTACTGGTACGGTTGCAAGGTGGAGCTGAGCAGAGCACAATAATAAATTCAATTTAGAGGCAAAGTACTATTAATTAAACAGTGTCACACTGTAAATTTAACGGTCCTTTTCCTCATAAAAGGGAAACGCTAATTCAAAGTTTTAGGTGAGTTGTTTGTTTGATGCCTGTAAATACAGGAATTTAATAATAGATAATATTAATAGTAATATTAATAAGAGCAGGAATTTAGTTACCACAATTTTGAGTTACAACAAAGTTATCACAATAATTTTCTACATTTTCAAAGTCCAAATTGTTGATCCAAACTGTTCAACGTGATCTCCACAATAAAATGTGTTTCAAGATCAAATTTTACATTTTTTTGAATTTTTTTACTATTATTAAGATGGGTACAAAATTCAATGGTCTGAATTTGACTATTTTTTGTACCCATCTTAATAAATAGTAAAAAAATTCAAAAAAATGTAAAATTTGATCTGGAATCACATTTTATTGTGGAGATCATGTTGAACGGTTTGGATCGACGATTTAAACTTTGAAAATGTAGAAAATTGTTGTAGTAACTTTGTTGTAAAAATTGTGGTAACTAGATCCCTCCTCTATTAATAATAATATAATTATTATTATTATTGTTATTATGATGACGAGAATGAAGACAACAATAACAATAATAACGATAAGAAAATAAATAACAATAATATTAATAATGACAACAGCCAAAAAATTGGTCCTTGTGGCTTGTGGGTTATACCTGCACAACCTCTTTGCTAGTTGCACACGTGTTACATGCGAATCTGATAAAAATCATAATTTAAGAAGAAGAAAAATGACTAAATGGTTTTTTTTTTTAAACACGGTTTAAAAAATTCGGTGACAACAGTGACAAATAAATATTGTTAATAATGTTATTTTATGCACTTCTATTTCACTATTTGACTCATTTGTTAGAACAAAGGATTAACTTATTTTTAATACATTCTTTCAATAAAAACTTAATTTTAATACACTTAATAATTTGTGTCTGACAATCAATTTTTAAGTTTTATTTTTTTATTCCAACTGTCATTAAGTGACCACTTCTTTCTTTCGTGATAAGTCAATCTAAATGAATTTAAGTAAAAATCTGAGAACAGTGAGAGCACTTCATAATAAATAATAGAAAAGGAAAAAAAATAGATTTAAATATGTTGAGAAATCAGATTGTATAAGTGACAACCCGATGTTTTGGGGTCAGAAAATTTATCAAATATTATTATTCCTCGTGGTAACTACAAAAATAATATTCTTTTCTTTCTCTTATGACGGGCACATTTTTACTGCTTTTCCAATTTACTCATAACCCTAATTTAAAACTATTATTTGATTTATCAAGCAAATTAATCTGATAGCACCATGTGCCAAAAACCCCATAAGCTTCTCACGGGTCGAGCATTGAGTCTGACACTAAGAGTTTTCTGAGCCCATCTGCTTGATCGAACTCGGGAGATGCCGTGGCGGTCTAGTAAAGCCCACTCTGCTAACCTCTTAGAGCAAGCCCCATGCAAGCTCGGGATGGTCTTCACCTTTATGCGGATAATAATGCATCTACATGGCTACTATGTGACAACTAGTCAGGCCACGTAGACGTAGTCTCGTCACCGCTCTCATATTACGGTTACCGGATGACCTATATAAGGCCTCAAACTCAACTGAGCTAGTGGACGGACTTTATCTTAAGCAATGTATCATTACAAGAAAGAGCATGAATACCTCGATCCTCTCCCACCTCGAAAACCGATAACCAAGACCATTCATTCACGGTCTGACCTCCCGGAAACAGGCCGTGTCAGCAACCCAGATCTCACATACGACCTACTCTTTCCGAGATAGAACGTATCACCATCTAACTCAAATTTCTTGAAAAACAAATAAATGAAATATTCCCAATCAAAAACCTAATTTACAGTCTTGTACACAAGATTACAAAAATGGCTTGATTTGGAACCCGAGTTGATAAATAATTCAAATTTAAAATATACCAAACAATTTAAACAGTGCAGCACAAATCGAACGGTGATCATTTACTCTTTAAGTTTCGTGCAATTTTATAATATTTGGAACAATACATCTAAAAAGGTCGTAATCAGTATCTTATGTATCATTTTAAGGTGGGTTTTTTTGGCCTTTGTTAAAATTTGTAAGAACATCCTTAATTCACGGAATCATTTAAATTTATTAAGTTTTAAATCAATAATTTCTTTGTCAAAATTTTAAACTTGACTTTAAATTAAATTTGTCTATAATATCCAATTCATTCCTACAGTTTTTTATGTCATCCTCTGACATTTTTAAAAATACCCTAAGTTAAATAAAGATTAATAAAAATGCCCGCATGCCGCAACTTTTATTATAAATGCCCAAACCGGCCATTAAATAGCTGGTTCCGCAACTTTTTTTTTTATTAAAGAGGGGAACCGGCCATTAAATGGCCAGTCCCTCATTTAATTTTTTTTTTTAGAAACAAATAGATAAAATGCTGAAATCTAACACTAAAAAATCAAATTGTTTTTTTTAATATTTGTTAGATTACTTTTTTGATAGCATATTTATACTAAAATACGCTAAATTACTTGAAATTATGTTAATTTATGATGATTGACACTAGATTACGCTAAATTACAATAATTATGTAGAATTATGCTAAAATACGGTAAAGTACGCTAAATTACGTATGAATATGGCCGATTTTGTACCATATTTCATAAATCGTAAAAAATAGTAAAAAAATTTCAAAAATAATAAAAATTGGTATTCTACAAGTTCATTATATAACTAATTTACTGAGCTACGTAGATTGAACAGTAGAAATGAAAATCTTAATCGGAAACTTCAACTGAAGTTTTGAGACTCTTTTCTTTGTTTTTTGGCGATTCTGAATTTGGGAATTCGGCATTATTAGTTTTGATGCATGAGTATTTTCACAAGCTTTCCGAAAAGTGGTCATTTGCTGAAATCGGACACTTGAACGCCGTTTTATGGCTGTTTGAAGTTTCGTCGTCGTTTTTTGCCTTCTGAGTGAAGATATCATCCCTATTCATACGTAATTTTGCGTAATTTAGTGTATTCTAGCATAATTCTACATAATTATTGTAATTTAGCATAATTTAGTGTAACATAATTTCAAGTAATTTAGCGTGTTTTAGTATAAATAGGCTAATTATATATAAAAAATGTAATCTAGCAAATATTTAAAAATAAATTCGATTATTTAGTGTTATATTTCAGCATTTTAGCTATTTGTCTCTTAAAAAAAATTAACATAATTTAAAGTAATCTAGTGTCAATCAGCATAAATTAACATAATTTTAAGTAATTTAGCGTATTTTAGTATAAATATGCTATCAAAAAAGTAATATAACAAATATTTTAAAAAAATAATTCGATTTTTTAGTGTTAGACTTCAGCATTTTATCTATTTGTCCCTAAAAAAAAAATTAAATGAGGGACCGGCCATTTAATGGCCGGTTTCCCACTTTAATAAACAAAAAAAAGTTGCTGAACTGGCCATTTAATGACTGATTTGGGCATTTTTAATAAAAATTGTGACTTGCGGACATTTTTATTAATCTTTATTTAACTTAGGGTATTTTTAAAAATGTCGGGTCATCCTCTCGTTTCTCCGTCTTTTATTAAGTTTAAGTTAGTAGTTTCCTTTATGTTTTTGACCTTTCTTATATACCATTTTCTTGTTACTTGACATAAAAGTATGAAACCTTGGAGAATCAAAACAAACCCAAAATACCCAAAACGGCTTGCCAAAATCTGGTAGGGCTACGACTTGCGAATCGAAAATTCGAAATTTCCAACCCGCACAAAAAGGGATGAACACGACAAAACAAGACATTAAAAGCGAGATTTGGTTGATTTTATGCTCTCCCCCAAATCCCCAACCTTTCTTGGTGGTCCATTACTTTAATTCATCTCTTCATTTTGCGATGTTATTATCACATGAACTCGCCAAACGCTAGCTTTGATTAGGTCTTACTTTATTTCTTTTCTTTTATTTTCTTTTCTTTACTTTTCTTTTGGTTGTACGTGGTTGATTTGGCCACCACATACAATCAAAAGGGACTTAATAATTGATGTGTGTGCATGAATGATGACGCACTTTAGTTTGTTAATGGATTTAATTCGAGGCTCATGCATGATCATTTATGGGCCATCCATTACATCGCATGTGAACAAAGTCTATATAGTCATGGTAGAGAAATTAATAACAACACCAAATAAATTGCCATTTTTTTTTGTATGTAGACAAGATCCTTTGTTGCTTGACACAATTTTAGTTAGGAGTGTCAATGACACCCTTTTATCCGTTTCTCCGACCCGTATTGTATCCGAAAAAATGGATAAGGAAGAGATTTTTTTTTCATTAACTTATCGGGTATGGATAACGGTAATGGTTTTTTTTCGTTATCTTACCCGTTATCTAACAAGATAATTTTTAAAAATAAATTATTTATATAAATATATAGTTGTATGAAGATAATACATGATACAATAAAGTTTTGTATTTTACTAAATTTCATAATACAAATTAGTTGTGTTCATTATTATTATTTTCTTTTTTTCTTGTTTGAATTTTTTTTTATAAAAGCATAAATCGATATGTTAATGGCACTTTTTTATCCGTTTACCCGACCCATACCGTATTTGAAAAAACGGGTAAGGGTAAAGATTTTTTTATCATAACGGGTACAGATATGAAAATGCTGCCACCCGACTCGTATCGTACTCGTTGACACCCCTAATTTTAGTGATGATGGAATGAAAAGTGTTGCACCAAAATTTACGTATTTTTGTTGAAATTTGCATAATATTTTACTAAATATCAAATGGTGTATAAATAGCCCTGCGCTTTTAGAGCATGTTCAATTGTCACCGAATTAACATAATGAAATTTTATGAATACATAAATTTACAAAAAAATATATTTTTATTTGGAGTCAAAATCTAAAAATATCTACAGTAATCTATAAATTACTCATACCATACATATTAAATTTTCTGATGTGAATTTATCATTTATCAAATAAGTTATTTGATTTCCAATAAATCTATAAACTCCATAATATCCTTAATCTGATAATATCTTCGATTTCATATTAAAAGTTTGTTTAAGGTTTGCTAATCAGTTATTAAAATGACTATATGTGCATAAAAAAAAAAAAATTGAATAGTTCGCTTCTTTCCAATGTGATGTCATTGCTCACCTTATCTATCAAGTACCTAATTTTGGATCAATTTAGATTATTTAAAACCTAAATCCATACGTAGACTCAGTATATTAATATATGTATATTTATATGAGGAAATGCAAGAGTGGTGGAGGCTCCTCCTCAGTGAGCACATAGTTGATCATGTTGTTCCAGCCTCAATTTTGCAAATTAGTTTTACTTAGCCTCAGCTCTTTGTTAAGTGGCTTAGAATTAGATCAATTTGAATACTTTTGGCGGTTAACTGTGAATGACCTGTGGTTATATTTGGATCTATATCTTGGTTTGGTGCTCCTTAGTTTGAGCACAGTTGGAGATTAAAAAATGGATATTGTAATTAGAGTGAGGCTATGGTACTTCAGCTAGTGTACTACGGCTCAATATGGTACTTTTTAAAATCCTAACGGTCGATCCGAACCGTTCAATGTGATATCCATATAAATACGTACTTGCAAACTAAATTTTATATTTTTTCGAATTTTTTTACTATTTTTTTTAGATAGGTAGAATTTTCAGTGTTTTATACAAATTCTGGACCATCAAAATTCTACCTATCTAAAAAAATAGTAAAATAATTCGAAAAAATTTAAAATTTAGTTCGCAAGTACGTATTCATATGGATATCACATTGAAAGGTTCGGATCGACCGTTAGGATTTTAAAAAGTACCATATTTAGCCGTAGTACACTAGCCAAAGTACCATAGCCTCACTCTTGTAATTATCTGTTTCAGTCGATGGAATGGGCTAATAGCCTCTCTTTTTTTTTAATATGAGGAAATGCAATTATTCCTATATCCATACATAGACTCAGTATATTAATATATGTATATTTATTTGAGGAGGGATCCACTTACAACATCATACAATAATTCGATTTTGTAATTTTAAAAGTCCAAATAGTCGATCCAAAAATTTGTGACAGGTGTAATCTGCACTATTTTTTTTTTCAAAATAATAACAAATATAACAATTACTGTAAAACTACAGTGATTGATTTTAGGCCGACAACACCTACCTTCTAAAATTCCAGTCAAGCTTTACAAATTACAACCAAAGAAAACAAACCACAAGCTACATAATACTACTAATTTTCTATTCTTAGTTTGCTCCATTTTCAAAGAATCTTAGCAACAGACAAAACAACAGAAGAGTTTATAGCTTGTAGTTTATATTTTTCCTCCATAAACAAATAAAGAATTGAATGCTTTTTCTAAGTGAAAAGCATTCAAACTGGCCTCCACGACTAAACAACTTAGAGAAACGACAGAAACAAAGTCTAGCACAAACGACAAAAGCAATTGCTTTAATTAATTGTGCTCTGGCAATAGTAATAGTGAGTAGTTCCCCATTTCATTCAAAAAAGTATCTTTGATTAGTGTAAACATGATTATACTACTCACGGCACGACAAACTAATCCATCAACTCGAGGAGAGAGAAAGTCAAAAGAAGAGAGTCAAATTTAATACGATGTAGAAAGCTTCACCATCCTCTCCATTTGTTATAAAAACGGCGACATTCCTGCATAAAAAAATTACTCACGTTTAAATTGTATTTACAAGTAGAGGTATCCTACCTTGAAAATAAAAATATTGTCAGAGATATCTTGACTTCACGCAGCGCACAGACAATAGAAATAGAGACAAAAGAAAAAAGTGGATGACTGGTGAGTTAAATGAAGCCAAATTTGCTCTGTCAATATATTTGCCCCACCTCTGATAAGGACATGTCCAGTATTTTGGAGTAATGGAGAGGACAAAGCGAAGAGATAGGCGCAGAGGCTGTTTTGTCCCGTTGTAGAGGGAAAAGAAAGAGCGCCATAAATTCCAAAGAGTAGGTGGATTCCCCATCAGAAGAGAACAAAGCTCATGTGTCTTTTGAAGCGTCTCTTTGAGGGGTCCATTTCAGGGGAGCGGGGAAGCTCCATTTCTTTTCTATCATTTAATTTTCCATGTGTATAATACTATAATATAATGCTATCATTTTCTTTTCTACAACTAAATGTAATTAACATTAATTAGGTGCGACTTTTGTTGTGTTTTCTTTCATTATAAATCAAGGGATGTGTTGATTACTATTCTACTTTGTCAATTCCACCTCTATTCATGTTTGATTGTGGGTTAAAATTATGATGACACAAGTTGTTTATTTTAAGTTATGACAGCATAAGAGCATCTACTTTTATGGTATTATTAGAGTTTCTAATATGATGTGACAGTTTCTAAATCAGTTTCAGGGATACGAGAGAGTTTCTTATTAAGATATTGTTTATAAACTTTACGCTGGCCAAATGATTGGCTCAAATTATTTATCATTTTTAATCTATTGCTGATGTGGCTTAATAGAAACTTTAAAATTAATTTTATAAATGTAGAGTTTAGAAACTTTTGAGTTGGGATTTGTTGGTTTAGAAACTCATTTGAGTTGTGACTACTCAAATTTTATTAATTTATGATAGCATAAGTGATTTCTTATGATATACTATTTCATCATATTTGACAACATAGGTGTAAAATAAGATGCTTATTTC
Organism: Carex kokanica; assembly: GCA_025461125.1. Classification (NCBI taxonomy): domain Eukaryota; kingdom Viridiplantae; phylum Streptophyta; class Magnoliopsida; order Poales; family Cyperaceae; genus Carex; species Carex kokanica. The sequence continues at coordinate 859,870 of JAJGRX010000604.1, read as the reverse complement.
ATGACTTATGCTGCAACCAAACATCACCATAGATGTAAGTTTTATAAATTTACTTAATTTGAGAAAATTACGCCCGACACATCTAAGAAATAATTTCTTTAACCTCTTTTTGCCGTTGAACTAAAGGATATTGTTTTATTCTTGTTTGTAAAAATTATTAGACTATAACTTGAGTAATATTTTTTTATAACAGTGAGTTAGTGAAAATTTTCAACAAGAACTTTATTCTCGCATTAAAAAAAATTCTGTGTCGATGAGCTAGATTGAACAAGGACAATTTTGGATGAAAAATTATTATGGAGCGAAATGTTGTAATTTTGCTCATCTATTCATGGATTAGTTAGAGAGAGGGAAAAGAAGCTAGAGAGAGAAACGCACGCATCTCTCACTCTCTTTAACTCTCATTCATACGCATGGGAACAAAAATCCCTCCAGCTAAGCTGCGCCTGAATTGGACGGACTGCGTCTTTATTTTAAATGAATTGGTAGTTTCTCTCTCTAGCTCATCCATAGGCTTTTTCTTCAGAAGTAATCCTTCTCTGTTATTATTTATTAGTTCACAAAATACCACAACCATTTTTTAAGAGTGCACCTCTCTCCGTTGCTATGTTATTATCTATAGGCTCTCATATTTCCCGTAGTCAATATTTATTTAGCTATGTTCTAAAAAACTAGTAAATATAAGGCTATGACTTGTAATTTTCACTTAAAATGTAGAGACATGAAAGCCTAGTAATCCGTTAAATAGAAGTCATGGCAAAAAGTCACAACTTATACTTTAAATCAAAAATCAAAATTGTATTGTGACTTGTGCGACCCGCTTTTCAGTAGCCTATAATTTCTAAAAATGACCAAGCTAACAAATTGCAAAAATAAATGAGGTAAGATTGGAACTGTTATGAGTTATTTTTCTGAGTGTCTTTCATAGTAAATTGGTTAACAAGCATCACAGGTAGTGTTTGTACATAGTTTCTAAATCTTGGAGAAAACAAGGCATACAATCATGATCACATGAAGACAACACACATCACACTTGCCATTTCAATTTCTTTTTGCACCCAATTAACATTGCATGATGATCTCTATATTAGCACCAATGTACAATTTTCTTTTATCAGCAAGATCAAAAGTACATAATACACAGGAAAAAGAAAGAAAAACCAGTGAGAGATCCAAATGAGGACGAGGATGGCATAATAGTTATACTGATAAAGTGATAAACCTAGAAAAGTATAACATGAATCTTTGATTTCCATTTCACAACAACACGAACTGATTTCCCCAATTGCTCCACCATGAAGTTAAAAAAAACCCTAACTCTAGCCACACATCAACACTATACACATTCACATTCATGTTAGATGGGTCTTGACCGAAACATCACCGAAATAAACAGCCGATCCGATTCGATGCAAGCGACACCAGTGGAGCCCACAGTAGCTCTTTGTCAGAATTACCAAGAAAACCTGGTTAAAAATACTTCATCAGCGTAATACAATACAACTGCCCCCATTGATTTGATTTGATATGATTGACTTCTCCAAATATAACCATCTGCCAAACGAAATCTGAGCAAGCTGAAACGTAACTATAGCACCACTAACTGTTCAACTCAATCATATAACATCCTCCTCCCCTTTTCTCACTCTTCTCTGTATGAACTCCTGTATGATTTCTATGTACTAGCAGTTAGAACTAACAAAGCTCTTGATCTCCTCCATTACTTCATAGTAATGGTTGGTGTTAGGCAATAAATAGAACCCGACTGTGGCTTGTTCTCGGTACACCAATTTCACCTCATGCCCTGACTTTTTCAACCAATCCGCATATGCCACCTGTCGGTCAGATGTCAGATCAAGACCCGACACTATAACAAGACTTTTTGTAAATGATAAACTGTCCAATGGGTCCCCATTTGGCCCGAAAGGGTTGCAAGCCGGGTGATCCCTATCAGCCTTCTCAGGCAGATACGCCTTCCAGTACCAGTCCCGGTCTTGCAATGTCACAAAGTACTTCCCATCGAGTCGCCTCTCCGACTCTGTACGCAGATTGCCACCAAACATAGCATTTAACAGAATGTTACCAGCAATATCAATTCCTGACTCTGCCGCACGAACAGCCACATGGTGCGCAATATTGCCTCCTGAACTGTCCCCTGAGAGGAAGACCCTAAGGCGAGGTGTGTCGCCACTATGCAACCATGGCTGGGTCAATGCCCATTTCAATGTGGTCCAGCCGTCATCATAAGCACAGGGATATCTGTGCTCTGGGGCCCGCCGGTAATTGACCGAGATCACAACTGCCCCACAGAGGGACACAAATCGCCGGCACAAAGCATCATAGATTGTAGTATTTGAAGAAGAGTGAGCAAAGCTGCCACCATGGAAGAATATTATGACAGGAAATGGGTCTGGGGATGCAGGTCCCGATAAGTCTTGGAGGAATGAAGGGATGGAGGCTGTTTCCGGGTTCGGGTTGGGTACCGGCCGGTAGATGCGAACCAGGAGGTTGGTGGTCCTGTCAATTATAAGGTCAAAGGAGGCAACCCCATTTACAGGAGATGCATTTGCCGGGACCCGCCGGTCAAGAAACTCAGCGAGGTTTCGATCGAAGGTGCCGTCAGGACGGCGCAACATGTTGTATGCAACTTTGAAGTTGGATATCAGCACCCATGTGTGTAGTGGCACAGCCATCTGTTATCATACACAGAAAATAAACCGTTATTACAAACAGATTTTGGCTATAGTTTATAACTTCATATGGTATTGAGGGGCCTTTAAAGAGATTTAAATGGTTTTGGGACTTTTATCTTTTTCCCTGGTGGTCGAGGCAAATGAAGAAGGGGAAAACAACGGACGAAATCGAAAATTAGAGGGATCAACTGTACAATTTAAATAAAATCAAAAGATTAAAACGAAACGCCCTAATCACTACTTTAGAAACCAAAACCCCCCAAAAAGAAAGCTCTCGAAACAGCACAAATACAGCAACAAACACATCAAAAATCAACCACGAATGATGGCGAATAAATATAATAATCTGAGCCCGGGAAGGAGGGGAGACGATAAGAGAAGAAGACAAGACGAGAGAGGGGACAATACCTTGCATTCGTTGGCGTTAACCTCGTTGCTCCCAGCCATGGCGAAGAGGGAACCGACCGCGAAGCTGATCAATATGAGAAATCAAAGGGGCAGAGCGCGAGATTTGTCGGTCGACCAGAGGATAAATCGAATGCCTTTTCTCATGAGCAGAGTACGCGAGGTAAGAAATCTGACTCAATCGCTGTTCCCCGCCGATCTCTTGTTTGCCTCAATAACTCCAGTCTGGTTTCTCTGTTCGACTTCTATCGCACGAACTCCTGCAGAGAGAAAGAGTGATAGAGAGAAGAGAGAGAGAGAGAGAGAGGAGGCGAGTGGGGGTTAAAAGAGAGTACGCGAGGAGAGAGGAGTCAAAGGCAAAGGAACTGAGAGAGAGAGAATGCGGGAAGGGAAGGAGAGAGACGAAGGAGACGACAAATCGGGGCGGCTGAAAAAGTAAACTTGTGGAGGTGGGCCCCACGGGCATTTTACTCTCTCTCTCTCTCGCTGCCCCCTCTTTCCCTCTCTATTTCTTTCCTCCCCTCCGTCCGGGTTAAAAGTGCTTAGTATTTTTATGTTATTTTTGCTAGGAGACCCTCTAAAATTACTTATTTGTGAAGTTATTGTTTCTCTATTTCTATGAATAGTTTTATCTAATGTTGTTAATTGCGGTTTTGTTCATGCATGTGGAAGGTCATTGCATATGCGGCCGCATATGCGGATTTTCATGTAGACTTATATATGCGGATTTTAAAATGAGAATTCAGATATATATTCATATGAGTGTATTTATACTACATGTATATATGTAGTATATATAGAGCTCCTCATATGTAGTATTTATATTCATATGGAAGCCCAGTCCAGCGCATGTTTACAAATATAATAAATAAATACCCATCAACTGTTTTAATTCGAAAAGGACTAATAAGTCATAAATGCAGCTGTTTTAATTCGAAGTCCTTTGTAGCCAATAGCCAATAATGGGTCATAAATTCAGCTGCTCAAATCATTCGGCCCAAATTAGTAATAAAATAATGTAAACACTGAATTCACGTGAATTTCACCCAGAGCGTCCGTCTGGAGTAACCGGTATAATGGTACTTCTTTAGTCCCAACTCTTAAAAACAAAAGAAATAAACTTTTTGAGAGCCTATAAAAGAAGCTGTATGGACTATGGGAAGCTTCACTTAACTGGATTTGTGTTCGAATGAGTATAAAGAATTGAGTCTGGGTTATACTGCATATCTGATTTTTTTATTAATAAATATTTGATCAGAACTTGATTTTTTTTTAATTAATTAAAATAAACATTTGTCTGGACTGTATGGTATAATGCGTATGTATGCAATCTGTATGGACTACACATGTGGTTGTATATGCAAAACCGCATATATGAGACTGCATGAAGATCTTCATGCAGTTTTCGACTGTATAAGCATATGCGGCCGCATTATACAACACAGGTTTTATCATTGCTAACATACTACAAGTGTCTTGTAGCAAACTTTTAATTTTGAACATTTAATGAAGTATAATTTATATAAAGTACAATATGTTGGTTATGCACTGCAAATTTTTTTAACGTGGGAGATATAATGTTTGCATGAAGTGTCGCTGCACTTACAAAAATGATTCACTTATTACAAAATTAATTTAAATTTACACTTGTCTCATTTTGACAGTTTTGTAAATTATTTTTTTCAGAGGACTCTAGAGTTACAAAGGTTGAAAATATACCATATTATTATAATGAGTGAGGCTATGGCCTATGGTACTATGCATAGCACGGATGCATCGGTGCTACGGCTCAATATTTGAGTTTTCAAAATCCTAACAGTCGATCCAACCGTTCAACATAATTATAAAATGAATATGTACTTGCAAACCAAATTTTACATTTTTTCAATTTTTTTTACTATTTTTTTAGATAGGTAGAAAATCACTGTTTTTGGATGGTCCAAAATTTTCAGATCAAGTGATTTTCTACCTATCTAAAAAAATAGTAAATAAATTTGAAAAAATGTAAAATTTGGTTTGCAAGTACATATTCATTTTATAATCATGTTGAACGGTTGGATCGACCGTTAGGATTTTGAAAACTCAAATATTGAGCCGTAGCACAGATGCAACCGTGCTATGCATAGTACCATAGCCTCACTCTATTATAATAATAATTATTATTATTGTTATTACTTCTGCTGCTACTATTTCTTAAAAAGTTATGGTACACCTCATCGTTTTTAGATGTTTTTCTCGAGAATCAAACATGCGTCTTTTCAAATAGAGACGAGGATCCGTACCACTGCAGTAAATCCACGTTTTTATACCACAATATTATTAAAAATATAATTTTTATATCAACTCAAAAGTTATATATATAATAAATGACTTCACTGTAGAAAATATGTATATTTCAATATTTTTTATGGACACAGCCTAAAAGTTATATATATATTTTTTTCTTTTGTTTAATAACATGGCATCTTGTTATAAAATAAAGCTTCTAAGAAAATGTTATCTATGATTCTAAGAGCCTATTCGGCAGCACTCCTATTTTTACTGTTCACTTGGGAAAAAAAAAAAATCGTTCAGAGTGAATTTTTTTTTCCTCACGTGAACAGTAAAAATCAGTTCCAAGTTTTTAGTTCCTATGCCCATTCTCCTTCTCATGTGTTCGCCTAACAGGACCTAACAGTGTATATATTTTTTTTTAATTTTGTTGGTCTTCATCTCATCCTAATTACAAGCACAGATACTTCTATTAAAAAAACATGCCGACAGTACAAGGACCCAAGTGCACAAGTACTGGGGGTTTTTACTTGTGTCAATGTCGATCCTGTTTTATAATAACAATAATAGGAGTTTAACTTCGTTTTCGACGAAGCGACACTAACTTTAAATAAAATAAAATAGCAAGAGAGATTTGAGCCAGCCCCTTGTGAGGTGCAGTGTGTTACGCAACCAGTTGGCGATAGTGTGTTTTGACCAGAAAGTCGCTCGTGGTCGTTTCATGCATCCACTAAGCTGCCACCTCCCCCCTATTCATTTATTTATATTTAGGTTTTGTTTTTAAAAAACAAGTATGCATTTTTTTTTACAAATCAGGTTATGGTAATATGCATATTATATGGCCGTTTGTACTATGAATTCGTGTTCGTTTTCGAAACATAAACAGTGGATCTGATAAGGGGTGGATTCAGAATTTTCGTTAGAGGTAACACAAAAATAAATCTGGTCTAAATAGCTAATTCGGTTCAAACTCAAATTAAAAAATATTTCAATGTTCTAACTTTTAATTCTAATTACCAAACCAAATTAAAAAAAATATTATAATTTTAACCCTAACTTTTACTCTAATTACAAATTAGAATTTCTGAGAGGACAAATAAAATTACAGATGAAGAAAACAAAGTAAGTCCGAATCTATATATGTCCATAAAATTTTCAAAATCTAGAAAGCTCTTACTGGGTCGCTCCTCGATCTAAACTGCTTAATGTGATATGTATGTGAAAAGATACTTGCAAATTGAATTTTACATTATTTAGCATTTTTACTAACTTCTTAATTTATCTACAAATTCTACACCACCCGATTATATCTAACAAAAATGATAATCTAAAAAATATAAAATTTAGTTTTTATGTACAAAAATATGGAGATTGTGTTTAACATATAAACTATTTAAATTTTAAAAATAAAGTTATAGATCTATGGTATATTATCACCATAACCTCACTCGTTTCACTATTTTTTTTTTTAATCCTCGGTAGAGACTACCAAGTTTAAAATCACCCATTTCATTATTATTTACCCCAAATTGGACTCAATAATCGAAACAATGTTTGGAGTAATTCAATTATTAAAAAGTGATTGACAAAAAGAAATTGTCTGCTTCACCATCAAACATAATAATTTCGTTATGCTGTTTGATTACCATGGAAAAGGAATAAACAAAAAGTTAACTATTGAAGAATAGTCTAGGCATGTTTTTGTGTGTGAATCTTGAATTGTCTCACCAAAATCACATACTAATTTTGCACTGCGTAAAATTTTTTAAGTAATGTCTGAAAAATAATTATGTTCTTGTCTAATTAGTAATTAGTAATTACTATATTGAAAAAAATTACGGAATTTTTTTAATTAATTTTGTTTGAAGAGGGAGAAATAATTATGCCAATTTATTTTTGAATCCCTCGTATGTAAAAATTTGATGTATATAATTTAAAATACAATTGTCTGGTTAAATATGATGTGAATTAAAGAGCCGATTTTTTTATTAATACCCTAAAAAAAAAATATCAAATATGTCCTAACCACTCCCTTCTGGGGCGGTTCACTGCTCCTAGACAACCGCCCCCTTGCTGGGCGGTCCACTGCCTCTAGCCAATAGCCCAAACGTGGGGCGGTTCACTCTATTTTTTTTTTTTAAACCCCCAGCGCCCCCCACCTCTAACCCTACCCGCCCCCCAGCCCCTGCCTCCTACCCGACCCAAGAAGCACCCCAGCGCCCGCCCCCGTCCAGCCCAGCCCTGGCCTCCCCTCCCCTCTACCCCGCCGCCCCTCCCCTCCCCCACCCCACCACCACCACCCCCACCACCCCTTACTCGAACCAGCACCCCCCACCTCTCTCTCGGCCACACTCTCTCTCTCTCTCGATCGAATTTTTTCGGGTACGTTTACGTAAATTATTCATTTATTTTTTGTAGGAATTGAGAGGGTTTAGTTTAGAAATTGAATTATAGTGTGCGGGTTGATGATTTTCCCGACGCGAGTAAGTTGATAAAAATTAGGGTTTAGGGTTTAATTTAGAAATTGAATTGTTAAATTGTGCGGGTTGTTGATTTTCCCAACGCGATTGAGATAATTAAAATTAGGGCTTAGTAAATTACGGCCTAATTTAGCGGGTTGTTGATTTTCCCGACGCGATTGAATTAATAAAAATTCGGGCTTAGTAAATTACGGTCTAATTTAGAGGGTTTAGTTTATAAATTAAATTACGGTTTAATTAGGGTTTAGGTTTTAGTTTAAAAATTGAATTGTTAAATTGTGCGGGTTGTTGATTTTTCCGACGAGATAGAATTGATAAAAATTAGGAGTTAGGGTTTATACTTTTTAATATCCAAATTTGTGAAATTTAAGTTATTTAAAAATTGTGCAATGCGGATACTATAGAGAGGGTGGATAGTTCGTTCAGCACAGAGGCTCCCAGTGCATCTAGTGTAGAGGCATCTGGAGCAGAGGCTCTCGGTGCAGAGTACCCCACACATGCAGCTGATACATTCAGTTCTCTTCTGTGGATTCCACACGTCCAGCACCGGGTCGCGCTCGCATCTATGGAGGTACGTTGGTTTTTAAGCAATTTAGTTCAAATTACAGATTTCTGTTATAGCATATAGAAAGTCGCTTATATTAAAATCATTATTAAATGCAGGAAGAGACGATGTTGACCGTGAGACATCGCACACCCAGGATACCGTACGTCGATCATCCTTTGATGGAGTCGTGCATTATGAATCTCGGGTCGTATCAGCTGGCTACCATGCCTCAGAGTAGAATAGATAGGGTTGTATCAACTTGTATATTTCGTTACTTGTTCAGTCCTACATGTTATTAACATTCTTTTTTAATTTAAATGTATTGCAGGACTAAACACAATAAGCCCAACGTCGACTGGAGACTGCGTCACGCGGATCATTACTCTGAGCGGTGTCTGCACAGCATCACATATGGTCTCCTCCTACGGCCGATGATGTCACACTGGGCGCAGGGCCTAGGACCTTGAGGCACTTAGTCTGGTACCAGAGGTGGGGCATGCCCTCGGTATACCTCACGGGCCACTGGGGTGAGACCCTTCGATGGAGGCTTTCTCCTGCAGGGTCGAGAAGTTTTGTGTCTTTCGGACCGATCCAGGCTCGCCAGGTAATTACTTACGAAACTGACATATTTAAACCATTAAATGTTTATTTATTTTTTTCTACAATAATTAAAAAAACACTTTGTGCAAATTCTTACCAGTATTAGAGGAATGGCACACAGCTTGGTGTGCTTGGCAAAAGAAGGTTGGCGAGCAATTAGATGTACAATGCTCCAGCACAGTGCCCCTATGGTGGAGGACTCCGGCTTTGACGGGCACCTCATTGGCATGTTGCATGACAGTGGGGAGAACATAAACTGGCGCGAGATAGAGCCCCCACCACTAGATCCGGATTAGCCTAGAGTCGTTATCTACGCTGATGAGATGCAGCCACCTCCTCCAAGTAATTTTGTTTTGTCGTACAGAGTCATTTCTCGATAAAAAAAAACTATTCTCATCAATTTATCTTCAATTCTGCAGTGGATGACTCAGGTTTGGGCTTCCACGAATGGGTGTTGAATAATAATGCGTGGAACGCTTACTATAATGAGTTTGGAGTTCCGGTGCAGGTTGGCCAGGTAGCAAAAATTTATTATTTAATCAACTTACTAGTTATTTTTTTGTAGCAAAACTAATATTGTTTGCATTAAGGATGAAGCTCCACCACGGTAGGCCACCCCGGAGTTCACTATGGCTAACCTTACTGGAGATGATGCCAGGGATGAGGGACTCAGCTTCCACATACCACGATATTCGGAGGCCAGACAGAACGACAACGAGGCCAGTAGGAGTGGAGCACAGCATGCAGATGACTTTGCATCTGCTATATTTGGCACACCGCCTCCTCCGCCTACGTATCCATCGACCTAGGAGGGCGACCCATGGGAGATGCCGCCCATCCCCCCACTGGTGGAGGATCCATGGGCCGAGGCAGATACAGCCGCACAGAAGGAGGAGGTTCACGTGAGGCGTGTACAGCCGCCCAGGGACTGCCGTCCACTTGATAAATTGGATCTCTCTAGTCGTTGCCCTCGCCCTCGTCATTAGGTTTTTTATGTTTTGTAGTTTGATAGGTTTCTACTATTGTATATTCGGTCTGGACTGTTTTTTCTGAGTTGTGGACATTTATTTTACGTAGTTTGGATTTTTTTTTTTTGTAGACTTACGATTTAGATTACATATTTTTCACTCTTTACAACGTTAGCCAAATCGACAATCAGTACAACAGCCGTATAATTGACAATTATTATAAAAGAATCGATGGTGCTAACGTCAAACGACGCATCCAAACTCAACTCAATTTTATTGAAAATTACAATAAAAAAAATTTAAGCACTTTCCTTCATTTTTATATAAAATTTACAATAGAAAAAATATATATCAATATATATTTCCTTACAAAAATATATATCTTAATAAACAAAAATATATCTTAAACAATATATACATCTTAAAAAATATATATATCAATATACATTTCCTTATAAAAATATATACCTTAACAAACAAAAATATATCTTAATAACAATAATATATCTTAAAAATATATATATATCAATATATATTTCCTTATAAAATTATATATCTTAATAAAAAAAATATCTTAATGAAATCATATGTCTAATAAAAATATATATATATATATATATATATAAAAAAAAAGCCAACCGCCCCAGGGTGGGGCCATTAGCCAGAGGCAGTGGACCGCCCCTTAACTGGGCGTTTTGCTGGGCAGACTGGACCACCCCACCCCTGGGCGGTTAGGGCATATTTAAAAATAATTTCAAACTGAGGGCATATTTGATATATTTTTTTTTTAGGGTATTAATAAAAAAATCGGATTAAAGAGATGACGGATAAATATAAAATGAAAAGGAAATTGATAAGTATATATAATATTAAATTTAATTTTTTTTCAGAATTCGAATTTAAGCTGATATTAATTAATTTTCAGCTGTTGGATTTAACTAATTAACGATGAAAGAGCCAACAAAACGAATCTACCCGTGATACCAAGTGTACTAGCCAGACAATGTTAGGATATATAGACTAGACAGTACAACCGATTAAATCAAGCAATTGATCAGGATAGTTATATTGACATATGGTACATCCAATCAGCATAAAAAAAAAAGCAATAAAAAGAAATGACAAATTAAGAAATGTCGTTAAGATGCACCTAACTCGGCAAAGCAAAAAAGAAAAGGAAATCAATCATTGGTTTGCTTAGTGAAACGAGGCAAAATTAGAATCAGAAACTGTGCCAGGGATCAAACTATCTGCCACGGACTATACCTGTCGACTTGTAAAACAAAGGCCAATAAAATCATGGCCACATGCTATATATATTTGGAAAAAAATTTATAAACCATAGTTAAAATTTTGTTTTTTAGAAACCAAAATGATTATTTTTTTTTTTTTACAAAGACTATAAAAATGAAATGTCATTTCGGTCCGAATTTTTTTTTATTCCGGAATTTCGGTCCGATCTCCTTTTTGAAAATTCAAAAAGAAAACCGAACCGAAATGACATTTTGATCCGGAATAAATAAAAATTCGGACCAAAATAGCATTTCGGTTCTTATGATTTTTGTAAAAAAAAAAGTAATCACGTTGGTTTCGTAAAAATATATTTTTTTAATTATGGTTTATAAAAAAAAATTCCTATATTTGGACCTTGGTAAAATCGGCAAGAAAAAGAAAGATATTTTTGCAAATAATCAAACTGGTAGGCTGGTACCTAGCTAGTAATTATCTCACTGTTTTCTTAGAAAGGAAGAAAAGTGAGTATAGTTGAATAAAATATTTTTCAAGGACCAATAAAATGTACATGTTTAAATAAGCATGTGCTGAACACGTCAGATTAACTAAGTCAATTGTTTAAAGGTAAATACAAAAGCAAAAAGATTGAAAAGAATGGTTTATATATAAAATTAGTGCCAACTAAGGGTGCAAGTTGCTCTGATCTTCTTGGACTTTTTCTTTGTGAACTATTTAAAAAGGTTAACTTTAAAGTTTAATCTCTTAATAGAAGCAGCCGACTGTGTAATTTCATATTAATACATGTATTGTTATACAAACTAATATGTACTCTGCTTTTGATGGACACCAGAGCCGTCTGATGCGCTTTAAAATTTATATACACAAATCTCAGAGCATGGGCGCACAGCCCTTTTAACAGTTTTTACTATTTAAAGCAAAAATTGTTTCCCGCGCTTACTAAATGAGAAAAAAAAAATAGAGCGCGTCTATGCGCCCTATGTCAGCAACAACTTGTCACGTGTTTTTTTCTCACGCCTCCTGCCCATGTTAGCATCCAAGTGTTTTCGTACACAGTTGTCAATTGTTGAAGTTATAATTGGACTGTTTATGTAATTATCGGTGTTAATAAGATTAAATATTTTAAGTGTTTATATATTTATAAATTGATGTTTGGATTTGTAATTTTTTACCATTGCTGTGTGCCTGTGTCATTGAGATTTCACATTTCAGAGGTAAATAGTCAAAGGTAAAAGTTTTGTAGAGGTAACTTTATCTTTAGCTCACACTTTACGCAAAACAGAGGTAGCTAACAAGAAAAGAGAGCAATTTTCACTCGGAGGTTATTAATTCCTCCAATGCCAAGGTAGAAAAATGGTCATGGAAAATCTCGCAAGAAGAGAAGTAAACAAAATAAAATAGAAAAATGATAGAAAACAGAGAGTAAAGGACAAACGATGAAAGCTCATCTAACAGTACTTAATTTCATTTGTAGCGCCCTACTGTACCAGTTCTGTACCGGGGTCTAATCTCCTCTATATGACGTTGCCAGTGCCAGGTACTATTTTTTGCCACGACCCCACCTCGCAAACTAGCGTTGTTAGTTTGCTACCGGATCTGAAAGGCACACGCCACCTATATGTAATTATGTATCACCATTAATCGATATACGATACAATAAGACCAGTACAGATGCAGCCACATAAAATCCATAGAAAAGGACAAAAGATTGCTGCGTGAGGCGGACGCCAGCACTCGCGCTCGGCAACAAAAGGTCCTTAATTCGTGATCGTTTCCCCTCTAATCAATGTTACCGGAGATATCCATTTCCATTTTTAAGGAACTTCTCCGTGAAATGGAGGTGTTAGGATAACTACGAATGGAGAAATATTAATCGCATTCAATGGTCAGGAGGTGTCCACCTCTGCTACTTTAGACCTTTTTCTTACTTTTAGCGTGTCCTTTTTGGCTTTTGTTTTCTGTTAAAAACGCGTCTAATTTATTTCTCCCTAATAAACCAAACCAGGTATTGATGTCTTTTCTTTTTTGTTTGGTAGTGCTCGATTCCTTTTCTTTATTTTATTTTTTTCTGATGTTGCCATCAAAATTGGTCTAATAAGTGTGTACAAATGGAGAAATACTTTTAAATGATTAGCTCAATATCTCAGCTTGCCATTACTTCCTCAAACGGAACTACTTTTTCGGTTGCATATTATTTGTAGTCTACGTGTAGCGGGTAGAAAGAAATAACATATTATGACATGCTAGCTACATATCTCCATTCTTATAGTATGCACGTAGTTGTCCTGATTAGCCAGCGGATGAGATTGAAAGATGAAATTTTTGAATTGAATATCAGCCCTCTAATCACATATTCTGTCTTTTTTTATTAAATACATCTATTTTATGTGTAGAAATCTAAATTTAGTTAAAAACATACTTGCCACACAGACTGCTACATGGTTTGTTACAATTAAAATTGAATGAATCCCTAGCAATCCGTTTCCTTATTTCTCCTTACAGCTATCTCTGATTCCTGCAATTAAATTATTTTCTTATTTCTCCGTTTCCTTCGTTTCATTTCTCCTCTTCCTCTTTATTTTTGACAATAAAAATGAAAACAATCGTATATTTTCTAATTTTGTTTAGGCCTATTGTATCTCTGTGAATAGATGAAGAGCAGATCTTGTGCTGATGGAAACAATCATATCTTTCTGATCTAGAGAGAAAATGAAGAATATCAAGAATTTTCGTGTAGAGAAATGATCTGTAGAGAAATTTCCATTATTAAAATAATTTCCATCAAAAATATATTTGTAGAGAAAATCCTTATTCGAATCATTTAATTATATCTTTCTCAATTTTGTTTATTTACATATCATTTCTTATCTAAATCGATTAATGACTTGTCTTGTTTGTGGAGAAAATTAGATATTAAATCATACAATGATACTTCAATAAAAAATTTCATGTTATATTTGATCCTTTTTTTTATTTCTTGTTGTTTTTTTTATTGTTATTTATTATTTGGACCTTCGTTTTTTTCATTTGTGCCTTTTATTTTCATTTAAATATACTTTTTCTTAATTTTGTGTGAATATTAAATAAAAAGGTCACTTTATATTCTATTCAATTTTATAATATGTCCCCGTTGCAACGCACGGGCACGATACTAGTATTTATATATGGATTAGAAATAAAAGACCAGAAGAATGCAATAACCTTCCAAACTGTAATTCGTTTTCATTGGTTTGAAACTGAGAACTCCGATATTGTGCCCACTTAAAATTGAAACGCGGATTTTTTATTTTTAAAAATTATTATTAAAATTATAAAAAATAGACAAAATATCTTGGAATTTCAATGTACTGGAAATACGAATACCAATGACCCAGATCCAAAGTTTGAATAAGTATCAATGGCATGGATCAAAATCTTATTCAGACTGTTTCTTTTGCTGCTAATATTTTCATCATTTTTTTAAAAGAGGCAGAAACCCATTTCATTACTTAAATTGTTAAATACAAAATCCAGTTAGCCAGCTAAAGCTGGACTGAGCCTCATACAAAAGAGGCATACCATTTGTTTAGAGCAACATAATAGGCATAACAACCAAGAGATATACCAAGAGTTTGAGATAGCTAATCTCCAATAGTATGATAAAGTTGCACTAACTAAGCCACACAGTAAAGTGCTAAGGATAATAACTAAAGACAAATTTGGGTCTTCTGCATCTTCATTCCTGAGTTGTAGACCCTGGAGGAGGCTGATACACCACAATCTCAAGAGGCATGTATTGGTCCAAAGGGATAGCATCTTCAATCACTGGCAGTCATTCCTCAGCAGAGATCTGTGCCTTTTTCTTGAGATTTCCTGTCCAATAGAGTACCAAAGATTTAAGTAGCATTATAGATCTAGCTGTCTTAATGGACTATTATTAAAGCAAATATCATTTCTATATTTCCAAACAACCCAACATAAAGTACTGACAACTATCAGAAAGCCAGCTCTCTATGTACCAGGTAAGTGTAAGGCAAAATTAATAATATCCTCAAAAGTATCCCAATTATGCATATAACCATATCTGTTGTACCAGAGGGCATTTTAAAAACAGGTGAGTAACTGTTTCAATATCAACACAAAATAAGCATGTTGGTGATCTAGTACACCCTTTGGTATTAAGATTATCTTTTGTAAGGATTTTGTTATGTTGAGTGAGCCACGTAAAAATTCTAATTTTTGGTGAGATTGGTAAGATCCACCACATCAATCGTAAGACATGCAATTCCCATCTATAATTCAGGAATTTATAAATGGATTGAGTAGTAAACTTTCTTGATACTTCCCATCTCCAAGATAATTTGTCATGTGTGTGAGTGAAGGAAGTGACACTAAGGATGTGTAATATTACCCCTAGTCATGTTGGTTTGCCCCTTCCAATGTTCTTCTAAATTTCAACCTTTGCCCTTGGGATTGGATAACTTCTGTTAACATAATTTCTTTTGTACTACATAACTGATATAGGGCTGGGAATCTAGTAGCTAATGTGCATTCTAAGAACTGTATATCAGACTAAAATCTAACTTGGGAATTCACACCTGGTTCGTAAATGACACTAATATTACCCAGTGATTCTAGCTGAAGGATGTGAGGCCATAAATGAGAGAATGACATTGGAGTACCAATATAATATTTACGTATAATCATTGTTTTCCACATTCCCTGAAATTCTGAATTCTTATACTTCCACCACCATTTCAGTAGAAGTGCCATGTTCATTTGATTAAGATCTAAAACTCCAAAATTCCCAAACTGTTTAGCAATACAAATGGTTTCGTAGTTCATCAAAGCATATTTGAATTTCCTATTTGATCCTTGCCAAAAAAAAATTCTTCTAAATTTATTTATTTTATTTAAAACAGTCACTGGTATTCTAAATACTGACAAAACATAAATTAGAAATGTAGTAAGAACTGAGTTGAGTAATGTTGTTCTACCTCCTATAGATAGAAGCCTCCGCCAACTAGGTAGTCTACTCTCAATTTTGTCTATAAGGAAATTCCAATCAGCTACCTGATGGACAAAAATGGTACTACTATTTTTAAAGATTTATAAACCCTAATTTATACTTATGTTCAAATCACAAGTGCATAATCCTACCGTGTAATATGATGGGGTGTCGATCCATAGGGATAGTGTATTAGATTTTAAACACTTTTCACTAGTCTAATTATCGAGGATTTTTTAAAGATTTGATGCGGTGGCGCTAATTATGCTAAGGTTGGAATTAAACAGTAAATAAAGAGCCTCTAGAGTTCAAGCTCTTTCATTCTTAATTATGCAAAGTATAAATTTCGATGTCTCTCTACGTCGCATGCGGCACTGACATTGTCCTTTCTAATATTTTCACCATACTTCTACTTGTGTCTTTATGGCAAAAAAATGAAAACTCTTTAGATTCGAGCCATTGGTCCTGATGCAAACTTTAGATGCGGATCATTAGTCTCGGTCCTTCTAATAAACTGGAATTCTAAGCTAGTTCATTTAGTTTCTTATATTATTTAATAGTAATTTTGAAATCTTGGTCAAATATACCTGCGAGTTATTCTTAAAAAAAAATATCTCAGTCAAATCAATGCGCTGGAATGTCCAATCATTTTAACTGTCCCAGCACTAGAGATGATGCGAGACACTGTACCGTTGATCCATGAGACAAAACAAAAGCAAACGGATTCTAGACCGTTAGATCCGAACTAACCAAATCAGGAGACAACACAAAACGGGTGGGACCACCCTTGACCGAATCACGTTACACCGTAACGGCAGACATCCCCATCTGTTTGCTTCAAACGCAAAAAAGAGAGCATCTATTTGTGCGATTGCGACGTGGAAGCACCGGGTGCTGCCACGTGCGCGCATCAGTTTCTGCATTCAACCAGGCTCCAGACCAGACATTGCCAGGCGCAAAAGAATGGAGAGAAAATTAAACATAGGATCCTGCTATAGATCCCATGCAATGAATTCTCTCACATCACATCAACGATTTTATTTTTTGAATGTGAAATACATGCCAAAAGGTATTATATACGTGCAATGGTATTTATTGTGAAGTGATTGAAAAAACACCTCTTGGAACCTAAAGATTGACCGGGAAACACTGAACACTTCAATCCCAGTTTTTCTCCAACAGAGACGGTCATGTCCGTCTCAGAGAAAAACCACCTATCTTCAGATCAGACGCTCAGTACAGCTTTAAAAAATTCAGTGGATTATCAGTGGCATTCACAGACTATTTTCCGTGTAGCGAATCATCCCTGTTACTTTTTTACAATTGATATACTTTTATATTTAGACGGCGTTCACAGAGGATCTGAGTTTGCATGTAGGAGGCACTGTGGGAAGGATATCTATAATTTGTCACCTTACAGCTTCAACTCTGCAATTCCTGTTCGTTATAATAAAATACAATTATTTTCATCGATCATAGTTGAACCAATCAAATCAACCACTTGAATTTTGACAAAAGAGCGGAGTGCTTCCCTCGCAGATCGAAACGTGTCGTTCTCTTTCTGACACGGCCTCTTGTCACTGCAATTTTTGAAAAAGCTAAGTACGGATGTCAAAAAATAAGAAAATGGAAAGGAACAAAATAGTACGAGCACTGCATCTCTAGTGCTAGCCTTAGCCTAGCTAGCCGTAGACTGTAAGCAAAAGTAAAATTGAAGAAATTATTGTAGAAAAAGAAAGCCTTACTCAGTGTTTATGTCCTCTCTGTTTTTTTTTTTTTTTTTTGACATTTACCAGGTTGCTTTGATAAAATTTCTGTAGTATGTAATTAGGCCGATATCTTCTTGGCTAAATATTAATTAAACAAAACTATAATATTTTTGAAAAATAAAAATTGTTTTAAGACAAAATTGTTGATATCTTCATTCTAAATTACTTATTTTTCCATCAAAACACTTAAATTTTTTTATTTTCCATTTTAACTACCACTTAGTTCTAGGTCCAAATCTCCTAAAATAATTCAAACCCAATGGGAGTGAAACACATATTGAGAATCAATCATATAAAATTTTCAAAAAATATGGCAGTCAATTTTGCAATATCTATATTATTTTATGCTAAACTATAAAGAAAAATCATTTATGATTATGATTTTATTTTTAAAAAAAATTAGAGGTCACTGGTGGTGTTTGGTTAAGACCTAAAGTTTTGAAGGTCTAAGTTGATTATTCTGATTTAGACCAGCTTAGGTCTAAAGCTATATTATGGCTTAAGTTATTTCTTATTTGGTTGAAATTTGAGAGCTTAGGATATGGCTTAAATTATTATTATATTTTGTTTTGGCGAACATTACTGCAGCTAAGTTGAATTATATAGTTCTTGCAGCCATTTATTTTTGGAACGAACTCTACTGCTTTTTTTAGAAAAATACAGGATTCTGCTTTTCCGATTCTAATTATTCAAATTTGTTGAGATTTGTGCATAAAAAAATTTCTTTATCGAGATACGCAAATGAAATTTTTTGAATAGTTGGAATCAGAAAAGCAGAAAGCAGAGTCGGATCCTTTATTTTTACTTAATTGAATTGGTTACAGTACCACTATATATATACCAGTCAAAATTCTATAGAAGTGCAATATAGTACGGATCCAGCTTTTTTTACTTTCAATTCTTAACATAACTGAATGATGAAAATAGGTATATGTGGATCCAGTTCATGTACGGATCCACAATTACATGTACAAATCATCAATAAAATTTTAGGTATATATGGATTCAATTCATGGTGCCAGTATATCATGTCTTATCAAATTCTAAATATGCGGTACCAAACAAAATAATAGAAAGTAAGACATAAAAATTGAAGGTCCGAAGAACCAAGAAAGATATTAAAAAAAAAAACATTAATAGAGAAACAGAAATCTTGAAAATAAAATACCGAAGAATTAAAAAAAATCTCAAGATTAATATCACAACAACAGTATATAAAAAATTGCAAAACATATTATGGAAAACAAAACATTACTTTACTCTCAAGTCACATAAATAGTTAGGCGAGGAGAAAAAAACAAAAATCATAAGTATCTCACTTACTGTGGGTCCATACATGGACTAACTCTTAAGTCACCTAAATACGTAGTTTAACTTTTTTTATTTTTAGGCTGTCCTAAAAATCGGTTTATGTTATCTTAATCCGGCTCAATTAAATCATGTTTGGTGGAATAAATGAGACCTAAAGACCTTATTTCATTGTTTAATTTACAACTAAACATCACCATTTAATATTCATGGAGATTCTGATCGAACTGTTCGAATGTAAATTCAAACTTTGAGTTACTTTAGCATATCCATAATGCTGAAGTGTCTGGACAGGTAAATTTTTTGTTTGTAGAAAATATTAAAAAAGAAAAAACAGAAATAGAAAAGGTACTTGCAAATTTTTATGAGTAGAAAGATCGGTAAGAATTCTACGAATCTAATTTTTGAATTAATTTGGATTGGTAAAATTCCTACTAATCCAAACAAGTTGTTCTTTTTTTTTATATTTTCTCTATTAAAATATAAAAGGTTTTTAGAAAATAGATTGAGTCTTTTATTTTTTTCATATTTTTAGTAAAGAAAATTAAAACAATGAAAAAGCCTTGTTTAGACGGTAAGAATTTTACGATTCAAAATTTTTGCAAACTTTTGAATCGGTAAAATTTCTACCGATCTTTCTACTCATGAAAATCTACTCATACTCTTTCTATTTCTCTTTCTTTTTTTTAATATTTTCTATAGACAAAAAATTCTCTCTGGACAGAGTGATTGAGGTCCCCCATTTCTATTTTTTTTAATCCAAAAAATGTTTCTTACAGTGTGGGGGTTGTTTTGGCAAATTTAGAGGGAAACAAAAGACCAAAATAACTTATTGTTGAAGCATCCAGCTGTTGCAAAATTGATGCCATTTGTAACTACTCTCAGCAGACAGCACTTCAAAACACACAAAAAACAATCATTTTTTACTCTTTTAAGAAAAAGGCAATAGCGGAGGCATCATCAAATACATCATAACGATTAGATTCGGCGAAATTTGGTTAGACAAAAAAATTTAATTTTTTTGCAACAAATTATACAATGTGGTATAAAATAGTGCATGGCCCAGGGCTGTCGATAAGCTGGTTCGGGCCGAGCTGGGTCCTAGCTCAGTTTGTTAATTCTGGACCGAGCTTTTACCGAGCGAGCTAGACCTAGGGCATCCGAGCTAAAACCTTAGCTTGAAATCGTGACGAGCCAGCCCGAGCTATCTGACGAGCTGACTGGATCTTATTTTAACTGAGATGAACCGAGCTAGACAGTTTAAAATGCACACAAATTCACAAATTGATGCCTAGCCGAGCTGGTGAGCAAGCTAGGCCCCAGCTTGAACTCGTTAATTCTGGACCGAGCTCGTGGTGAGCTGGCTCGTTAACAACTCGATCCAGTAACGAGCGAGCTGTTAGCGAGCGAATCAGGTGCGAGTCACGATCGAGCCACGAGCTTTTTTTGCCAACCCTAATGGTCCTGCTCAATTGAGGTAATTTGAATTTTAATGTGTACTCGCAATCAGACCTTTTGTTTTATTTTGTATGTTTTATTTTCTTTTGGAAGTAATGGACAAAGAAATTTGTATTTGCATGGCACCCCACCACCATTGTCCATTGGTATAATAAAAACAAATGGTGGGTAGAAATGGCAATTTTTAACGCACATGAGTCATGAGTGCTCACCTTTAGTATTTTAATTTGTTTTCTTCACATTTAGCCCCATGTTACAGGCGCCGCACTAGAAAATGACAAAATTACATGATTTCCTGAATCGCCTCATTTAATGTTTAATAATAATAGAGTTTGAATTTCTATATTGATTTTTTACTTCCAGTGCCAAGTTCGTACTAGAATTAATTTAAAAATATTCAGGAAAAAGTAAAAAAAAAAAGTTAAATATGATATGGATATAATTTATTCAAATAGTGTTTGAAAATCATCTGAAGGAGGTGATAAAAAGGAAAATAATTCGAATAAAATACCGATATCATCTCAAAACCTTATCACTGTGGTTCTTGCTGTGGAGATAACATGAAAATTGAAGATTCCCCCATTGGGACAGAATTTAAGTCCTTCGTCACTGAAGTGTTCAATGTATTCAGATTTAAAATCATAATATATTTAGTTTGAAAATTTAAGCCTGACAAAGTTAATTAAGATAATATTCTTTGTACGAGAGGTTATATATTCAAAATCTAACGCCTGTGAGATTTATGAAGAAAAACGAAGAACCTCGATTGTTTCATTTCGCAAAACGAAAATAATAATAAGAAAAGTAAGAAATTTATTTAACCGTTGTTAGTCGGTTGTAAAAACAAGTTGATTATACAAGATTTCACTTTACATCACGTTACGTTTTATATAAGGGCAGTAACAGAGTCATATTGAATCAGAATTAGGTTGTCGTCTATTTTTGAAAAAAAATTATTTATTTTTGAACTGGACTCACGTCTGAATTAATTAATTCACAGTGATCTGCAATCCACTAGATGTATCAATAATTTTTTTACTTACTCTAACTATGTCCCTGTACAAGGGAGACCCTACAATTAAAAATTTAGTGATTTTAAATATTCATATTGATACGTTGATCCTGGTAATTTTATAATTTCTATCAAATACGATTCTCGACTTGTTGTTGCTTAAAGTCGATCGAATCCCCGAGGATGTAAGTGACAACCATGTTATTGAACTTAGTTTCAGCTGCTTGATTGGAAATAAACCACACATATTTTGACACGCCGAATCATCACAGAAAAATTCATACAACTGAAAAAAAATATAAGAATAATACTAGCATGCATCTAATAATTAAGGTATATTAATTTTAGATGTCATCTGCAGTGGCGGATTCATAATTTCAATCAGGAGTAGGCACAAAATATTGACAAAAGTACAATTTCTTTTTTTCTTGATGATTTGGAGCTGAGTAGCAGTTAGGGATCTAAAAAAGTCACGGCACGTGTGCTGGTCATGTGCCATGACCCATGACCCATGACTCGTGTGTCCTGTTGTATGACCATTCAAGTGACGTGACCATCTTTCAAAAATTTGGCACGACACGGCACGGCGTATGGTTATGTGAGTCATGTGTAATTACAACCGTTAGATCCTGATCGAATGGTGAATCTGGAATAAACAAACCTAAATTATGAAAATAGTTAAACGTGACCAAACGTAACCGGTCACAATTGGACACGTCACGTGTGGTCACAACGTGACTAAACGTGTTGTGACCATTCATGTGCCATGATCATCCTTCTAAACTTGATCACAACACAACACATATAAATATGATTTGGTTATGGCTCGACACGCAATCCAAGTCACGGGGTGATTAGTCACAGCACAGTACGCATTTAGATCTCTAGTAGTGGGCTTCTTTATTCTCCTAGCGAATCAACGATTGTTCTGAGTCAAGTAGTGAATCGGACCGCGTCTTTTTCTTTCTTTCTTTCTTTTATGCGAATCAATCTGAGCTAACTTTGTATTATGCACAATTTCCTTCTACTTGCCCGTGATTTAAATCCAGAGATACGTATTATTTCCATCTGGAGATAAGCACCAGTATAAAATGTCACTTGTTCTATAAAAATTTGAATCAAGAAGTAGACACTTGTCTACCCCTGACCCTCTTTGTATCCGCCAATGGTCACGTATATCATATATGTTCTCATCATTTTGATAAAATTGGTATTAAATTTGAGTCAGTTTTAAATTTAAAGTTTCATCATAAGATTATTAAAAAAAAAAGCTCAATTTTTGGAGCACATTTTTATTTACTTTTACTATTACATCCCTTATGTAATGGACAAAATTTTGAATGAAATAGGAGCTATATCTATATTTATTTCAATTTTTTTTATTCAAACTTAATTAATACAATTTTTATTTATTTCACGAAGGGCTGAACAAATTTTAAATTTATTCTAATTTTATACCCATGTCATTTAAATAATTAAAAATACATTTATGCTCATACTTGTTTAGTATGTACATTTATTTTATTTAAATAATCAAATAAATGTAATATAATGATGCAATTACGCTCAAATTGCTCTAATAACATATTATTTTTCACACGAGAACTAGCTTTCGGTGTGGTGGCTTAAGTCAACGCTATGTGGATGAGAGATTGTAGTTTTTGAAATGTGAATGTTATATGAATATTTAAATGTGAAGACTTGCTTTCCATCTTCTCTTGAAAATAATAATCGAATAACTAGAGCAAATCTAGGGTGTGATGTATTCACCAGAGGGTTTGGTGAGCACAACTCCAAAAGTCTATTTGATTGGCATCAAACGACGAATTCAAACAGTTTAAATTCATCTACTTCATGAGTGATGCATGTACATAAATTTTTTTTTACAAGATCAAGCGGTAAAAAAATGAATCTTTTATAAGTTATTTTATAATTTGTTTTATGTATTTATTTTTCATTATTTTTTTTAAAATTCGAAATTTTAAAAATATGCATCTGCGCTGTTAAATAAACACGGCCGGGTTATTTTGTCGTTTTGTGCTTCTCAGCACGAATTCCGATGCACGCGCCTCACTTGCCTCTCGCTCTCTTTTATTGTCTTTTGTCCTCTCCTCTCCTCTCTCTCTCTCTTTAAAACAAACAAACACATCCCTCAGGTCCCCTCTCTCCCTCTCCTTCTCTGTACAGTGTATGTAACTATGTACACTTGTTGTTGAGAATTTTTTATCCGTAGAAAACATTTAAAAAAAAGAGAGAGAAATAAAAAGAATATTGTTAAATTTCTATCAGTAGAACAATTGATAGAATTTGTACCGATTCAAAAAATATCAAAGTTTGAATCGGTGAGAATTCTACCAATTCAAACTCATTTTTTTTTTTTTTTTATTTAGTTTTTTTATGCAATGAGTGAGAACCACACTATTTGAATAATAATAAAAATAGAGTTAAGCCTTAAATTCCGTCCGATGGTAAGAGATGGGCCGACTCTTTTGTCATTATTTGAATAAAACAAAAGAAAAAAGAATTTGGATCGGTACAAAATTTACCGATCTTTCTATGCATGATAAAACAAACACACTCTTTCTGTTTCTCTCTTATTTTCTTTAATATTTTCTACTAATAAAAAAATCTCCTTGTAGTTTGTTCTGGACTGGATGTCTATTGGCAAAATAAGAAAATATGTTTTTTTCGGTGATGTGACAGGTTTCATAACTTGTTTGATGTAAGAATATTAATTTTTATGTTGCTAATTTATAACAGTTTAATGATATTTTATCTGAAAGTATAGAAGGTTAAACTATTTGTTGTAAAGGACTGTATTATATCCAAATTAAGAATTTTAAACTGCGCTAATATATATTTTGAATTTTAAATTTGTCAATATACTCACAAGAGAACTTTCTCTTATTATTTGATTTAAAAGTAAGGAATTACTTTAGTTGATTTTAAAATGTGAATTATTACGTGAGGAGGGATCTAATTACCACAATTTTGAGTTACAACAAAGTTAACACAATCATTTTCTACATTTTCAAAGTCCAAATCGTCGATCCAAACCGTTCAACATGATCTCCACAATAAAATGTGCTCCCAGATCAAATTTTACATTTTCTTACTATTTATTAAGATTGGTACAAAATTCAATGGTCTGAATTTGAATTATGTCCGACTGTACTCAACAATCTACGCAATTATCAAGCAGATAATTTTTTGTTATGTCGGTACATTCATCATTTTTAGTAAACATTCAAAACATAATCAAATTGCATTAATTCTTATTTGTAAACATTTACAACCACATAAACATCGAAATTTTTAAATATACATTATTAAAAGAAAAGTTAAACCAAATAACTACAATTTGACAGAATTTCATTTTAGACACGGCCATAACGTGAAATTGTACACATAAATTGAGTGTACACAACTTCACATTGCGGACAACATCTTTTCTTTTTTCCTACTCACAGCCGCTGTTTCTCAGATTTCGTGGGCCCCAATTTTTTTTAGCCAATCAAAATACGTTGAAAACAAGATGTTCGTCAAAGTTATTGTCCGCAACGTGAAGTTGCGGACACTATTTCTGTCCGCAATCAGGCGATGCAGCCGTGTCAAAAATGAAATTCTGACCAAATCGCGATTATTTAGTTATTTTTTTATGATAAAAATATAAATTTCGGACATAAACATGCATATAACTATATAAGTGATTTTTTCTCTCAGATTAAATTGCCTCGTTTTGTTTTCCCATCAAGGAGTATTCATAATAAATTCCTTTAAAAGTGCAATTTTTGCCAATTTTTGCCATATAAAAATCAGATCCGTCATTTTTTTAACAAGACATTCTACCATCTGACATGCATCGTATGATATTTTCTTTGAAAAATAAAATAAAAAATATAAAATCAACGAAAGTTACCGACTTACTCTGCAATTTGCTCAACGCCAAGGTATAATTATTGCACCAATGAGTCAAATCCAAGCAACAAAGCAGCGGTTGTGCAACTGCATTATTTCCTCATCTTATTTTCTTGGTTACAATAATGTTTCTATTGTCGTGATTCGCCTAACTGACACGTTTTGACGAAATGTTGAAAAAAAGAAGAAAAAAAAGATTGTGCATCGTGCCATGGTATCCTACTAATTGCTTTCAATTATATAGATATACCCAATTATATTTATATAGATATCTTACGGTAGGGAACAAACAAATGGATGGTCTCCTTTTAAATCTGTCGCCCTGTTTGGCGAGTACAGGGATAATCAAAATGGAATAAGGAATCTTATTCTTATGAAATACATTATTGATTTGTAGTGACCAGGTCAATGAGTTCTCATTATGTATTAACACGAATCTTAAAGATGTCCGATATATTATAAGTTTGGATCGGATTCTGATCGAACGGTATGGTATGCAAAGGATTTAGACTCCTCTAACCTTGTCAGGGGCGGAAGAATGTATAGTCAAAAGGGTACTAAGCACCCCCTATTAATTGAAATTTGTTCATTTTAATCTTCAAAAAATTAATTTCTACAAAAAATTATATTATTAGTTTCTCTCAGTTTATGAAGTTATACAGCATTTATTTATCTAGCGTCCTCTATATCAATTTTCTAGTTCCGTCCCTGAACCTTGGAGAATGAAACAATACAAACTCCTAGAGATTTATGAAAGGTTAAAAAAAGTTGAATATATCCTAATTACTAAGTGTAGTGAAACAATAGATTAAAATCTCAGTGTAATTAGGTACCGGTACAGACAAAATAAATGGAGAGAGAGAGAGAGAGAGAGAGAGAGTTTTGAACAGTGTATAACTAGAAGAGGTACCATACCTGAGAAAGCAAAAAATAAAGAGAAGGTTCACCGACCAACCCACCAACCACGCAGCTCTCCCCACGTTTTATATTTTGAGGGATGCATGTGCCTCCGTCGGCGTTTCTTTTGTTCTCTTTCTCAGGTCTCTTGTTTATAATTTCTTAATTAAATTTCTTTTGTATCCCACTCTGATCCATTAATGGTTTCCTTAAGTGGCCGTAGTGTAGGTGGGTACATGACAAACAAAAATCCACTTGTTTATAACCGCAGGTGTACCAATCTTGTTGTAAATTAATAATTCAGAGCAAGGAGCAGATATGCAGGATTAAAATTTGATAATTTTTTTTTTCCTGTTGGGGGTAAAACAGTGGCACACCAGTTGAATCATGGATCAATTTTACGATAAGTTACTTGAACTCAAATGTGAGGTCAGGTCTCTATGTAGTTAGAAAAGGGAAAAGATGAAAGATTTATTATTGTAAGGTAAAAAGAGAGAATCATTAAGCCTTGTGTGCTAAAAAAAAAAAAACAGAGAGGGAAGGGTCCTGTAAGAAAGCCCGTAGGTAATTTCCATTAAACACATATAAAGAGTACAGATTACAGCATTATGCCAACATCCTATGATTATTAAAGTAATTTAACGGGAACTTGACAAGTGTATCGACAGATTAGATACTACTGTGAACAAGCATTATTCCTTTTGGACCTCCACATGGCCCCTTAAACATAAGAGGAGGTTGTATTGGGTTGCTTCCCTTCAATTTGTGTTTATTTTTCTGTTATGGGGCCTATTGAGGGTCCCACCTGGTGGTATTAGTTCCAGATCAGCTGATGCCAGCATGTCCAGGAGACGTCCAATGATCAATAAAATAACCATCCAGGTGATAAACCTTACACTCCAAACCTTTCGATTTTGATCGGACCGCTCCGAAGCTCACTGGACTTTTCTGGGCTTCTTGTTGGATCCGTATCCTCCCAGGTACCTGACTCAACACAATTGAAACAGACAGCCCACATTTACTCTCAGCCGGTTCTTGCTCCGGATGGCGCAGGGGCATTATTATTTGTGCTTTGAGATTCGTGCCAAGTTAAAAAAGAATAATTTTGGGCCATCGGATTCAATTGTACTCGGTAACCTGAGGGGATGTGAATTCCTTGTTGTGCGGCCCCTTTCTTTTTTGATATTTTGAATAAAAACAAAACGAAGATATTATAATCGACTTTATGCTTACTAATTACTTAACCTAACATCTCTCTAGGCAGTAGCAAAAAAGATTAGCAGCTAAATCAACATAACAAGTAAGCAATCAATTTTACTGCATTAACTCGAGCAATGAACTTGAAATGCTAATATTACAAAGAGATTTACCTTAATTCTCTTACAATGCGTTAGTACCGCACCACCAAATTAGCTATACAACAACAGCATCCCAAGCACGGCTGTTTTATGCTACTTTATATTTTTTAAGCAACACTATTTCATCCTGCTTCAAAATCTCACATATCCTAGTTATATAGTCCCGCTGTTGAAACTGCTCAAAAACCAAAGTTCTAGCACATTCCTATATAAACAAACATTACATGAAAAAAGAGCAAATTACAAACAAATTATCAACTCGAGCTAAATTGCCTAAGATGAAAAGTCCCAATACATGCAGCGCCTCACAGGCACGGCCAACGAACTGCCCTTGTGGGGGTGAAATAGCACAATACACGCAGTGACACATACAAGAATACCTACCATAACAACTGCTGCAAACCGGGCCCTAGTGGGCCCACCAGGGTAAGCAAAGGACCAAGTGCGTCCCACTTGTGGATTGCAACACTCTCTGTGTGCAATTTCTCTCTGCAGTAGTGCAACCCCTTCATCCTCTGTTTGTGCAGTACTAGATGAGCATTGTTCATCTTCTCTTCTTGCAACATTCTCCTGAAACGGATTCAAAGATTCCATATTTTCTGAAGTAAGTTTTTGAGTATGTTAGCAACAAAAGGGCATTTTCTAAAGAGAACGATAAATAATTGTTTAGGCATTAATATGCTAAACAGAATTTAGTCACCATGCCACATATTGCAGTACCAGATATCGGCAGTAATAATAACCCCCTGGTATACAACTTGGAACTATGCATATGTTTTTAAGTTCCTTTCATTATCAGAAGCTTCACAGTGGAGAAACCAAGAAAAGGTTGTTGGAGTCAACACTACTATCATTGGATTATCATGTGTGTATAATTGTTAGTGCTTAGTGACATTAGAGGATAATGCTGTGTTAATACTGTTACACAACAAAACAAACCTCTGGCATGTAACACTATCAAGAAAAATGATACACGTCCCCCAGTCCGAAATATATGGCAATTTACCTGTTCTGTGCATGCAGTTGACAATATGAAATCATCATTGGAATAAGTATACTTCGACAAGCCTAGGTCGGGCTTCGGGCCATGACTAGTTCTACATCGTAAGCACTCTTTTGCATGTCCCACCAGATCAAGAAACTGTGCCACATCAGTATCATGCTTGTGTTTCTCCAAGTTAAACAACACCTCACTGCCAAATAAATTCTCCAAAGAGCACAACACTATTTCAAGAAGATTAACTAAATGATTAGCAACTAAGAACCTCACTAAGCACGTTAATCTCTGAATATTAACTGTGTGCAGCTCATTTTTATATTCATCTAAATTAGGCTTCCTCTGCAACCACGCGATGTCTAACAGTAGTTGAGAGATGGCATTTTGTTTTGAAACGAAGTACTCGCAGGAAAGGCTGTGAGAAGACAGGCTTGTACTAAGTGCCTTTTCTTGGATTTCCGCTAGCTCGGTACAAATCTGTTTACTACCAAAAAGGATGGGTACAAAATTGGACAGCCCTGATGCATTCTCGACCTGCAAAAAAAAAAAAAACAAATAAATTTTGTATACATATCTAATAACAGTAGTACAAAAAATCAGGCTTTGGTCAACATGGTTCCTGAACTTTAATTTGTACCAAATTTGTCCTTGAAGTTTTGTTAAAGAAATCAAATTGGTCCTTGAACTTTGGACAAAGAAAACAATTGATTCAAAACATCCATTTGCACTTAACTGCTTTAGACTTTCCAACAAAAAACAGATTGGTTTCTAAACCTTAAAAAAAGCCTAAATTAGTCCTTGAACTTTCTCAAAATAACCGAGTTAGTTTTTTTAACTCGCATCAGCTGCGATAAAAGCGATGGCATCTCGCTTCTATAATTTCTGTGAGCTGCCTGTTCAAAATCAAACAGTTCAAATTGCACATTTTATACTTTACAGGGATTTTCTTTTCTTAACTGAACCATCCCACATACAATGTAGCACACTGCTCTCATCATCTCAGAAAGGAAATTTCTATATTTTGAGAAAAGTTTTAAGGATTTATATTTTAGTTTCTTTTCTGAATGTAAATGGACTGACTATGTGCAGATGAAAGTTTCGTGAGCAATGTCTTTAATATTTCCAAATTCACACGCCAACCTTTTTTTCTGAAACTTCAAGGACCAAAGTTCTTTTTTGTCACACAATGGAGGGGTTACAACCTGAATCTTCAAAATCAAATATCACAATGATAAGTATTGTAACCTCAATAAAAGCAGGGCCATGAACTTCGGTGTCAGTTTGGGTTATACTCATCTTCAGCATTTCATGATTTGAACTGGAGAAATAATCTTCTTCATTTCCATGAGTTTGGCTGTCAGTGCTCTTATATCCAACTCGGCTGCATTGATGCTTCACATATTTTCCATTAAATGACACCAGTGATCTATCATAGTAAATAACAATTTGACATTAAAAATCATTGAAGATTTTGCACAGCAATTGTCTGTGCACACAAAAAGAAAAAAAATGGAGATCAATGAAGTAACCTACCTAAACTTGGGTTGGTTGAGGTAACTGCCACAAACAACAAACTCGATCGGTTTCCCAACTTCAAAATATGTCGGCTGCACACAATGAATCCTAGGTGCATGTACCTCCATCTTGATGTTCATCAATGAAGTACCATCTGATTTCACATTACAATGAATCTTATGTTAACTATAGCTTCGGTAAACATTTCTAAAACATACATTCTATCTTGAAGAATGCCAATAAAAGTTGCGTATGTCTGCGAGGAACCATAACCAAGTGTGATATTGACTGGGTATATTTATAGCATTAAGCTTCTATCAGACCACAGGAACTCATAAACTTAGAAACAGACCTTTCAGAATTTGAATAATTGTATTGTCGAGCTGGATAAAGAATGTCCCCCTCCCAACCAACATGCTATCAGGTGCATTAACCAGGTCTTTAACAAGAGAAGCGGCATCTCTGGATAGCTGTTGAGACAGATTCAGCAGAAATAACAAGAGTGAATGATTGAAGTTTTGATTTAATATAAAATCAAACTTCAAAGTCATTTTATTTCCATTTGCACAAACAATTTTTGTTTCTTTTAAAAAAAGGTAAGAGCCCTTTTCATTTCAACATGGAACTATAAATTACAAAGATCCTGTAACTGATCCTACATATCATCTACTATGCACAAACATATATTAACGGTCCCTAATTTGGTAAGCTCAAGAAAAACAGAGGCAAGTTTAAATGTCTCCACCGTCCATGCCTATATTATGCCTCCACCTTTTATTTCCTTGATGATACAAAAATTAGAACTCAAAAAGAAAAGGATATAGCCATTATATGTGATCTATAACCCTTTCTTTACATGCATGTAAAATTTTATGTCATTCCAGCTTCATTTAGACAGTTGTCAAGAGGTTTGTAAATTTCAACTAATCGGACAATTTTTTAGCATTGATTTTCCATGCTCTTTAATGATGCTGAAATGACACAAAATGAAGCTGCAATTACTTCAAAATGATGCTGAAATGGCCAAATTTTCGCACACATGGGAAACATAGAATAGATCGCATTGGACAGTTTTATTATGTTATTTGAGCAGTAAAATTTTACTATTTAAACATTTAAATAATGAAAGCATGATGAAGGCATTTGAACCCACCTCAAATATAAATTAGTGAAATTGTATTTGGGCATAATCATGATATAACAAGGTATGCAGGTTTAGCCTTGGTGATGGAATGGATGGTGATGAAGATTCCAATCATTTGCTTATTAAAAATTATCCTACATACCTTATCCCACATATACTGCGGCATTGCAATAAAGAGAGTCAGGATTGTGCATCCAGGCCGAATGTAACCCTCCAATTCAACAGGCATGCTAGCCAACCATTCAAATATCTGAAAGTTTCCAAATGAAAGAACTTTAATTTATTATCACTTAAAAATGACATGAGATTGTAAAGTATAGTTGATGTGCATACTTGGTGGCGCAACCGTCTAGGAAACTCTGCAGGGTTCCAATCATACAGCTTAAATGATATGCGCCCTGTAGGGCACTACATAATAAAAAAAAAATTGGTCAATAAGAAGTCAAATCTGGATAGCAATGCATATAAGAAACAAAAATGTGCAAGAAGAAGAAATCAAATAGAAACCAACCCTACCGAAGATGCATACATGCTCCTGTTATCATGAGCTAGGGAGGAATATAAAGGTTTTGTGTTATCCAACTTTTGTTCTTCAGACACCTCAGCATTTGCAATGAAGGACGTGACACCGTTGTTCTGTTCGTTAGGCATGTTAGGTAAGGTGCAATTGGGAGAAGCAGTGCCCTCATCAGATCCTGTTGATGTTTCTTTCTCCAAGCTTTTGCTGCTAAACACTGTTTCAGAGACAACATTTGAGGTCTCTGAACAGAATACAATGTACAGAGAAAAAAAGTTCAGTGAACACTGAAAAAAGATAATTTGAAGTTCTATAACAACACAAGTGAAATTTCAAAAAAGCAATTTTCTTTTATAGGTCATTGTTAAAAAAGATCCCAACAGTAATATAATTGTACCTCCCCCTGGTAGCCCCTCGCATGTCAAATCAACCAGGAAATCTACTTGATCTTCCATTTCTTTCTCGGGGTCATTCTTAGAGTCAGATTTCCTACGCCTTCTCTTGTTGTGTCTCTCTAGTTTTCTCCTACAACTACGCTTACCTTCATCGAAATCTGGTAGCACATGAAACCTACAGGACAGATTTATATTATTAGGTAAATTCCTTCATCAGGTTTCCAGCATTAAGTTGAGAAAGGTACTAAAAAATCTCAAGTAGCCAGCAATTAGTTGTGTCTCCCTTTTGTGATTTCTCAACTGAATTAGTCCATTACATGATGGAAATTATCTTTTGTTAATCTGAGGATACATGTCATGGAGAAGAATCTGAAAAGACAAATACCAAATGTCTTGGTTGAGTGATTCACAAAAATTATAATCTTCATCGATCTTATAAATTGATAAATATTGATATTCAATTAAACCAGATTGGCTAATTGAGGACTGCTAGATGAACTTTCTCCCTGGCTAATTGGGATATGGGACATCAAAGAATCTAAAATCACAATCAAATGAGAAAACAATTCACTTTTAGCTACGCAGCAACAAGTCAAGTATGGGCATAAATTGGTCAGAAATCAATATGGTCATCACCAACAGCAATGTCAATACATATATATGGACAAGAGGTGTCTTTCATTCATTTGGTAATTTTTGATCCCTCATTTGGTATTCCTTTTTGAAACCATAAATTGCTATGAAGCAACTAAACAATAGAATTGAACACAAAAACAGACTCACTTGCCACACTGCTGACAATACCGCTTCTGTTCCCCTTCAAGCACGACACAAGTCGCATTGGCACAACGTAAGCATACCCGATGCCGGCGGTGGTACCCTTTCAGCTCCTTTATATCCACCTCACACCCTGGCACCTGGCACCGGATCTCAACCTGCACACTCGACCCACTTTTCCTGACCCGTTTCCTCACTCCAGATGCTAACTCTGCCGCCTCCTCCTCCTCTGCCGCCTTCGCATCCAATTCAGGACACGCGCAGGGTACCCTCCCAGCCAAATAGTTCGGACAGATCAGCCTCGGATCCCTTTTCCTCACCCGACCCAATCCTTCCACCGGAGATGGAGGCAGATGTGGTGCCGGAGCTGCTTCTTCGATCGGTTGAGGCAGATGATCACCGGACTGGAGGACATCAGCATCGGTGGCATTCCAGGGAAGAATCAACGGTTCGTCAGTGATTTCTTCAGGATTTAATGGAAAATTAAGAATATTATCCCAGTCCCAGGGAGAGGCTGGATCGTCAGCGGCGGGGAAGGAAGGATCTTCCATTGGAGAAAAGTCAGAAAACCCTAATCCTAACCCTAGTAGTTGGGAGGTGATTGGTTGAAGCCTACAAACCAAGCGCCAATTATTATTTCTTATTCTAGAAGCAAGAGATGATTTTGGTGGAGGTGAGGTGGTTGGCGATTTGGCGAAGAAGTAGGAAATGAAAGCGAGAGAGAGAATGAGAGATGAGAGGAAGAGCGCAGACGGGGTCAGAGACGGCGGTTGGGGTTAGCAATAGCTGCTTACCGTCAAATGATGAATTCACCAACGAGTGTTGGCGACTTGGTGCGATGATGCTCAGTTCGGGAAAGTGGGCCCCAGCATTGCAGAGAGTTGGGAGCCTAGACCCGGCGTTTTTGTAGGCTGCGTGAGCCTAAAAACTGGTAGGACGTGGCTTACGTATTTTTTTTAGAATGAGCTTTTAGATTTAAAATTCGATTAAAAATCTGTTTTCAAACTATCATGTGGTGTTGACTTATTAGGTTTGCCCGGGTGTGTCTTACCCGCCCCAAGTCGATAAAAATTAAGTATTTAAAAATGAACAGACTTAGTGAGTTTGCAAAAAGAGAAAAATTGTATTAAGTTTAGTTTATTAAGAAAGTTTGTAAGCTTATTTGTAAATAGAAAGAGGGTTCAAATGCCTTCATTTTTTGTACCTCCACCATGCTTCCATTTTTAAAAACTTTAATAACTCAAAATTTAAAACTTAAAAATTAAAATAAAACCGTTAGATGTGATCTATGTTATTTTCTCTATGTGTTCATAAAAAATTATCACATTTCAATTTTATTTTTATGTGAATCAATAAGTTGAAAAATCAACGTCTAGAAATTATCCACATTAGCACGTTTTTTACAAGCTCTTGATGACAACCAAAACAAAATTGAAATGTCATAATTTTTTATACGTGCATAGATAAAATGATGTAGATCATATCCTACGGTTTTATTTTGACTTTTAAGTTTTTTATTTTGAGTTATTAAAGTTTTTAAAAATGGAGGCATGGTGGAGGCACAAAAAATGGAGGCATTTGAACCCTCCTCTTGTAAATATGAAATTAAATTTACAATTTTTTATTTTATTTGAAGTACCAAATATTTACCATTTTTTCGTTTTTTTAATATCAAAAGATTGTATAATTGTCTAATATCATTCAAAAATCCTTCCTTGCCAAGATATTAAAATAAAGAATGTACAAAATTCAGACTAATTTTAAAAAAATCAATAGGATCGTGGAATATTAATTGGAGATCTCTTTCCTTTTCTATTACTAATATTATAATTTAGTAATAAAACAATATCTCACGATAATTAGATAATATTTGGCCAAATTTTTATTACATTGAATCTATGCATAATCCTAACCTATATAAAAAGAGCTCTTGTATTACTGTATGATGTAATAAATAAGTTGAGTTGTTGAGCATTAGCAATTTTTTATTTAACTGACAAGAATCACTCGTATTAATCGTTATTGTATCTGGCCGTTTTTTATAAATTATTTAACCTTATGATTTTTTTTTAAATCTTAACAGCGACCGTCAAGTATAATTTTCATTAAATAAAAGTATAATTAAATCTATCATCACATCATCACAATATCATCGCAACATTATCCAAACAACACAACAAATATAAAACACACATCAACATCTAGATAACACAACACAACTAGCAACATAACATCTAACAAATCGTTTTGAGGCGATCGTCAATCTCCTCTCTCACCTTCTTGCTTTCTGTTGCACCAACCAACCAGCAACACAAAGGTGGAGGCATCTAGGTTTTTTTTTTGGGTGGCGGGTGGGGAAGGCCGGCACTAGCCGCGACCTTCCCTAACCCTACCTAGGGTTCTGGAGTAGAGGTTTTAGAGATTGACAAGGTTGTGTGGCGGTTGGAGGAAGCGGGGGGGAGAGGCGGAGGGGCGGAGGGGCTACGCCTCTTCTCCCTCACCTTTTCTTTTGGATCTAGGTTTTAGTTGCGGCTGGAGAAGGTTAGAGCCGTCAAGAAGAAGGCACCAATGAGCGGAGCTGGTGGTGGGAAAGAATGTTGTTGTAAGCAATACTCTAAATATATTATTTGACTAATTTGCAAAACATACAATACTTAAATCTAACAATTCCCTTGAGTTAAGATGCTTTGCAGGTTTAAGATAATTGGAATTGCAATTTGGATCTGTTTATCCTGAAGAAATCATCAAGTTTTATCAATATTTTAATTTGTATAATTCATAGAATTGGTAAAATAGATTTGATGTTGAAGTCAGGAAACAATCGTTACCAACGATTGTCTAATCGTTGTAACGATTAAAATAGCTGCACAGAAAATCAGAATGCGAGAAATAACACATTTCTTCCAGAGAGTAATCGTTACCAACGATTATATAATCGTTGTAACGATTATGTAAGTCTCGCAGAAATTTGAATTTGGCTGAAACCCTAATTGCATTTGAGTATCAATCGTTGTAACGATTAATTAATCGTTGGTAACGATTATGGGCAGAATACTCTTTTGGAAACTGCCTCTATAAATAGAGCAATTAGGTTTTCTTCCAAAGAAACTAGAGCCGCCCCCAGCTATTCAAAAAGCGATTTTTCTGTGCACTATCCCTCCATTGTTGTGAGAATTCAAAACTTCAAAATTCCTTTACACAACCTCAAATCTACTTCACTAATCTTACTAGATTAGATTAGAATTAGTTTTTGTGAGTGTTTCCTTCGAGATCATAAACTTAGAGACTTCGTTCTCTACTCTAGTTGGCCGAGTGACTTCCCGTTGGTTGTAAGGGCTCACCGGTTCACAAGTTGTAATCTTTCTCATTGGGTAATAGAAAGGCGCACCGAGAAGCGGTTGCGACGCCCCGGAGACGTAGGCCATTTTGCCGAACTCCGTTAACATCTCGAGTGTCAATTTCTCTAAACTCTTCTATTTTATTTATTTGCAATTAATTTCAGTTTTTAAAGTAGATTAGTGGTGCCTTAGGGACAACAAAGTGGTATCAGAGCAAGTTACTCGAATTAAGACACACTTAATTCTAGCTCTAGTGATCTAAAATGGCACCAAATAGATTTGTGAAAGAACCTCCAACCTTCGGTCTTACAACCAAAAACTTTAGTCATTGGAAAAGAATTATGATTAATTATTTAAATATTCTTGAAGTATGGGATATTATTGAAAAGGGGTATACACCTAAGTTTGAGGGAGAAGATAACAAAATCCAAACTCTTCCATCAAAAATTGAAAAGAAAGAAAATGACAATGCGGTTAATGCAATATTAAACGCAGTTAGTGAATCAGTTGCCTTGATTTTTGGTAACTCAACTAGTGCCAAAGAAATGTGGAATGCCCTTATAAATCGGTATGAGGGTAATACCCAAATCAAAAGAACCAAAATAACCGGGTTAGAGACCAAATTTGAAACATTCAAGGTAGAAAATGGTGAAACCATAGAAGAAATGTATAATAGACTTATGCATATACAGAATGAATTCATCGAATTGGGAGAACCGCTTTCTAACGATAAAATTGTAGGAAAGCTCTTAAGAGTTATGCTTAGGAGACCTAGATGGGAAGGATTGGTGAGTGCCCTAGAAGCAATTCAAGGAACACATGCATCATTCACCGCAGATGAACTGTACGCGCACTTTAAAAGTTTTGAGGAAAAACTAATACAATCCGGTGAACTAAAGCAAGAGTCTAAATCAAAAACCGTAGCCTTCCCGGCACAAAACCGTAGCCACTCTAGCTCCTCAAATAATCGTATGCCAAATGACCAATTCATAAATAAAATAGACCATGAATCCTCCAAAGATGCCCTTCTCTTATCCAAAATGTTCCAAGGAATGCTTGATTTCGAAAGAAAGTATAACAAGGAACGTGAGGATGAGAACAAAAGAGTAGTATGCTTTGCATGTCATAGAGAAGGACACACCATTCAAACTTGCTTCAAGCTATTTCCTCATTTGAAGAACAAGGATGGTGAAGGACAACACGACCGAAGGCCAAAACAAAAATATGATGGATACAAAGGCAAGAAAAAGGCGAAAGCAATGCAAGCTATGTGGAGCATAGATTCCGGTGAAAGTGATGTAGAGGAATCCGACACGGAGTCGGGAAATGAAGAAGAAATCAACCTCGCATTAGTAGCAAGTGTGGATGAAGGTCCGTCAATAATCGATGTGGACTCAATCATTGCTAACAAGAACATCACCGATGAGACCACCATCGAATTTCTCAAAAATCTTGCAAAGCAAAGGAACAACAAGGAGATGGATAATACGAATGAAGCTTCAACAAGCTCCGCTAATGAGGTACATTTTGATTCTGATTTTGAAGGTTGTGAGTCCGAAACTGAATTGATTGATAACCAAATAGAGACCAAAGAAACCGAAATTGATTTGAATACCAATTGGATAATTACCAATGAGACAAGCAGTTTCGTTAATGAGATCTTAACATATCATAATGCCCCTAGGTTGCTTGATGAATCAAAAAGGTTATTGCATGAAAAGGAAGGTATTATCCAAAATCTAAACTCTAAACTTCTTGAATTTGAATCCAAAATAAAAGAATTAGAAATAGTAATACCCAATTCAAATTCGTGTCAATCACACTTAGGAGAAATAGAAATGCTAAAAGTAAAAATTCAAACATTGGAGACCGAAAATAGGGCATTAAGATCTCCTAGTGAATTCTCAAATATCACTAGTATAGATCCTTATTACATGCATAATTTGACCAATGCAAAAGTTGATAAAACGGGCATTGGATACAAGAAGGGTCACTCCTCATTTGAATCAAATTATTCACAAAGCCCGAAAGAAAAAGGGGGACATACTCAAAATTTAAATGTAGAAAATCAACAAAAATATTTAAACAAATTTAAATTTGATAGTAAGGATTATTTTACTCACCAATTTTATACTAAAAAGGGCAAAACTCTTTTGAATAATGAGTCAAATAGAAAGCAAAATTGTCAACCCTCAAACCAAAAGTCTCAAAATCATGCATTTCAGTATAGATATTCCAACAAAAATTATAAAATGAAAATAATTTTCAAAATAGTGGTAGGAATACATTCCATCCAAAAGGGTCAAATAAAATTTATTTTAAAGGACCGAATGGATGGTCTTATAAACCCAAAGATAAAAATACTTTAGAAAATAGAACTCAAAGAAATGGTCCGATAAGAGATGTTCCCCAACATCAAAATAAATTTATCAACAAAAATTCATCATTAAGTGTTTCAAATCAATTAGTCAAAAATAATAGGAATCAAATTCAAGAAGTGAAAGATAAGTTTAAAGCTACCTTCACTCATGGTTCACACAGCATCAAGCAATCGGTGACATTTTGTAATTACTGTTGTAAAATTGGTCACACCTCATTAGAATGTAGATTTAGGAAAGGAAACAACAATTCAAATGTTGTTTGGATTCCTAAAGCTAAACTAGCTTGAATTTATATTTGAAATCTCCCCAAAATACTAAAATTGCTAAAAATATTAAAATTGGGGAGATTGAAACAAAGTATACGTTAATTGTTAATATATACTCTTGTAGGTGTGTTTGATTACTACTCATAAAGAAAATGCTTGGATCATTGATAGTGGATGCTCACACCATATGACCGGTGATAAATCTAATTTCAAATCTTTAGAACCATATGATGGTGGGTTGGTTACTTTTGGTAGTAATCAAAGAAAAAGTTCAATCATAGGATTAGGTTCGGTTGGTAACCAAAACTTAACCATATCGGATGTCTACCTTGTTGATGGGTTGAACTATAACTTACTTAGTGTTAGTAAGTTGTGTGAAGCCGGTTATTATGTTAAATTTGACATTAATGCTTGTTTCTTAGTTAGAGCTTCGGATGATACTCTAGTATATACGGGTAAGAGAAAGAAAAATGTTTATTATCTATATCTTACTCATTTTGATTCCGGTGAAACATGCTTGAGTGCTATAACAACCGGATCTTGGTTATGGCATCGTAGATTAGGCCATATTTCAATTGATTCAATTAAAAAATTAGTTAAATTAAATCTTGTTCGTGGATTACCAACTCACAAATTAGAAATTGAAGGCTTATGTGATGCTTGTGTGCAAGGTAAACACACTAAAAGTTGTTTTAAGTCCAAAGACATGGTATCAACCGATCAACCTTTACAATTACTTCACATTGATTTATTTGGGCCAATTAGTATACCTAGTTTAGCTAAAAAGAAATATGCATTTGTAATTGTGGATGACTATAGTCGCTTTACTTGGGTTATATTTCTACAACACAAGGATGAAGCAATTGATAATTTCATTGAATTTTGTACTCGTGTTGAAAATGAAAAGGGTCTAAAAATCATTCGAATTCGAAGTGATCATGGGGGGGAGTTTGAAAATGCAAAATTTGATGAATTCTGCTCTAAAAGGGGATATAGACATGAATATTCGGCTCCTCGCACACCTCAACAAAATGGGGTTGTCGAGAGGAAAAACCGAACATTACAAGAGCTTGCCCGAACCATGCTAAATGAATATCCTTTGCCCAAACATCTTTGGGCCGAGGCAGTCAATACGGCTTGCTACGTGATCAATCGCGTTAGTATTCGATCGATATTGAAGAAAACACCATATGAATTATGGAAATGGTACAAACCAAACATATCCCACTTTAGAGTATTCGGTTCAAAATGCTTTGTTCTAGATGAATCCCCTAAAATAACAAAATTTGACTCAAAATCAATTGAAGGCATATTTGTAGGATATTCAATGACAAGTAAAGCCTATAGAATGTACATTGCAAATCATAGGATTGTAATTGAATCGGTACATGTTAAATTTGATGAAGTTACTAATAAAAAGGTCGAGAAAGGTATTTTAATTGTAGGTACTGAAGATGTTACTCCTGAGGTTGAAGTAATTGAAAATCAAATCATCATAAGTGAGCAATCATCCGAACAACCTCAATCCGAAGAAAATGCAACACCTCATGTAGATAATCCTTTGAACACTTCAATGCAATCCGAAGAGTCACAACCTCCACCATTTGAACATCAACCTCCCGAAGACCTAAGGGAAGTTTCCTCTCACCCTCTTTCTAATATTATTGGGGATCCTAAGGAAGGGGTTAGAACTAGATCGGGATTGAGTCAAATGATTGCGCATTGTGCTTTCGTGTCAAATGTTGAACCTAAAAACTTTAAAGATGCGAATATTGACTCAAATTGGATTTGTGCCATGCAAGAAGAACTTGCTCAATTTGAAAGAAACAAAGTTTGGACTTTAGTACCTAAACCAAATGATCGAATGATTATTGGAACTAAATGGGTTTTTCGAAATAAAAAGGATGAATTTGGAAATGTTGTCAGGAACAAAGCTAGGTTAGTCGCTCAAGGATATAAGCAACAAGAAGGTATTGATTTTGAAGAAACCTTTGCACCTGTAGCGCGTCTAGAATCCATTCGGATGCTTTTAGCATATGCCTCTAACAAAGGTTTTATCTTATTCCAAATGGATGTTAAGAGTGCATTTCTGAATGGATTTCTAGAAGAAGAAGTATATGTTCACCAACCACCCGGCTTTGTTGACTCAACCTTTCCAAATCATGTTTATAAACTCACTAAAGCACTCTATGGACTTAAACAAGCTCCTAGAGCATGGTACGGTCGACTTAGTTCCTTTCTAATTGAACATGAATTTACAAGAGGTAAAAATGATACAACTCTTTTTACTAAGAAAAGAGGTGAATCAATTTTAATTGTGCAAATTTATGTTGATGATATTATTTTTGGTTCTACTAATGCGGCACTTGCCGAGAAATTTTCATCTCTTATGAGTAGTGAATTTGAAATGAGCATGATGGGTGAATTGAACTTCTTTTTGGGACTTCAAATTAAGCAACTTATCGATGGAACCTTTGTAAGTCAAACCAAGTATGCTAAGGAGTTGATCAAGAAATTTGGCTTAACTGAAAGCAAGACGAGTCCCACTCCCATGGCCATCAATGCAAATCTCGACTCGGATCCTAGCGGCACGCCGGTGGACATTACTCAATACCGAGCCATGATAGGTAGCTTACTCTATTTAACTGCTAGTAGACCTGATATTATGTTTGCGGTATGTCTATGTGCTAGATTTCAAGCCAATCCCAAAGACATGCATTTGAAAGCTGTTAAAAGAATCCTTAAATATATCAAAGGCACGTTAAATTTGGGATTATGGTATGGCAAACAATCGGAATTAGATTTGATAGGTTATACCGATGCTGATTTTGCCGGAGACCGAATGGACCGTAAAAGTACAAGTGGTACATGCCAATTCTTGGGCGGATCACTTGTCTCTTGGTCAAGCCGTAAGCAAACCTCGGTTGCGCTTTCCACTGCGGAAGCCGAGTATGTTGCGGCCGGTAGTTGTTGCACACAATTGTTATGGATGATTCAAACTCTCCAAGATTATGAAATACGCTTCCGCAACGTACCAATTATGTGTGACAATACCAGTGCCATTATGATTTCTAAAAATCCGGTTCTCCATTCTCGTACCAAGCACATAGAAATACGGCATCATTTTATTAGGGATCATGTTGAGAAAGGTGAAATTCAACTTATTCATATTGACACCAAAAATCAAATTGCCGATATTTTCACCAAGCCCCTAAATCCTCAACAACATAATGAATTAAGGTTTAAATTAGGCATGCTTGAACTTAATTAGTCTACTGATTATTATCACTTAGTGCATCTGCATCTTAGATAGGACGCATAGCAATCACTCGATCACATCAACGTTCCGACAACCTTTAGAAAACCCTACCAGACCACAATCGTTACCAACGATTATTTAATCGTTATAACGATTAATTAAAGAAAACTGAAATGTTTAACCTGCCAAACGCAAATTTCATCTGATTTCTTCCAGAGCACAATCGTTGGGAACGATTGTTTAATCGTTATAACGATTAATGAATTTCAAAATCCGACTTTTCCCTTTGAAATTTCATCAATTTCTGCAGGATTTCCAGAGAACAATCGTTACCAACGATTAAACAACCGTTGTAACGATTAATTAAATTTCAATTTTCGCATTTTCCTCTCCAAAATTTCGTCTTTCAAAATACTTTCCAGAGGACAATCGTTACCAACGATTAAACAATCGTTGTAACGATTGTTGGCAGAATGCGAAAAGTCGGGTCCGCCTCCTATTTCTCTCTTCTTCCTCCTCTACTTCGCATCTCTTCTATCTTCTTTCTCTTTCTCTTCCTCTCCGCCGACTCTCTCTCTTCTCCACTATTCCTACCTCCAAAATCCACCATTTCTCCACATTTTACCACTTTTCTTCTCTCCTCTCTCTCCTCTACTCTATTCTCTCACTAGGTTTCCCTCTCCTCTCCTTCTTCTCTCTTCTCCATCAAAACCCTAACTTCACCTCTTCTCGAATCCGACCAATCCGACCACTTGATCGACGATCCGTCTTCATCACTGCGCTCCTCTCGTTCTTCTCGTCACGGGTGTGTGCTTCATTTCTCAATCGGTAAATCTTTATCCTTTCACCGTTTACGATGCCTCCTAAACCGTCCAAAATTGCATTTCGCAAAAGGAGCCGTACTGACTCCGGCCAAACCTCTCGTCAAATTGATGACCCTCCTAATCCTCAATTACCAAATTGGATAATTAGCCGAGATAATCGGTACCTATTTAGGGATGCCGAGGCATATACCAACTATATCGGTTTATTTGAAAGTCGGGCTTTGACCAATTGCTATCACTTTGACAAGCATTCTGCCGAATTTCCTGCCTATGAGACCAACAAAATCAATGAGTACTTGGCACATTGGGATTGGGAACCTTTTATTAACTGCATGGAACCGTACAATGTTATCTTAACCCGGGTCTTCTATGCCAATTTTCTCATGACTCTATCCCCATTCCGAGCCTCTTCCTATGTCTGTGGTACTGAAATAGATTTTTCTCTTGCCAACTTGGCTGAATGGCTTGAATTACCAAATGAAGGAGAGGAATCATACCCTCTTAGAAAATGGCCCGAGACAGCCGTCGATACAGCCGATAACTATAAAACCTGGTTTGACCGTACCAACCGAGTTGGTGCTCCTCTTTATGCCTCACATCTTCCATCCCTTCATCGTTTGTTACATCTCCTTGTCAACAATATTCTCACTCCCAAATCCACAATCAAAACTAATATGGAATGGAATGCTACCTTCTATATGCGCCATCTCATTTGCTTGGATGAGAAACGCTTCAACATTCCGTACATTATTCTCCGGCACATGCGAAATTCTTTCAATAGCAAGGTTTATAATTTACCCTATGCTCATATCATTCACAAAATTATGCGCCTCAATGAAATTCATCTTTCCCATGATCTAACCCTACTCGGCCCGGTAAATTTGGTTACTGAAATGCCGAATATTGGTTGGTCTTTAACGGCCGCTGCTAATGGCCCACCCGGTCTCCGCCCCGACAACCGTCCCGTCAACCGATGGATTAAAGCTCCCAATGCACTTCCAAATCAATATTGGGATCCAAATGAGGCTCCTCC
This sequence comes from Carex kokanica, assembly GCA_025461125.1. Classification (NCBI taxonomy): domain Eukaryota; kingdom Viridiplantae; phylum Streptophyta; class Magnoliopsida; order Poales; family Cyperaceae; genus Carex; species Carex kokanica. Next base: position 815,502 of record JAJGRX010000604.1, on the reverse strand, counting down.
ACCCTCCCCTCCTCATCAAGTTCCACCTCCTATCGATCCGGCTCAACCACAGGCTTCCACTCCCGAAATGGCTTGGGTTATGGCTCAATTGTGCGGTATCACCTCCACTCTTTCTACTCTCGGCACTAAAATTGATCGGGTCAATAAAGGTGTTCGTCTCAATGCCAAGAATATTAAATCTCTTGATGATGCTCAAACGGATCTGGCTAAGCGTTGGGTGCGACGTTTTGGAGCGGGCAGTGGTAGTGCTCATGATGATGATGATGATGATGATGATGATGATGCAGATGGTGATGCGCCTGATGATGACATCTAGTTCCTTTTATTTTTTTTTATTTATTTTTTTTTTATTTATTTTTTTTATCGCTATTTTGTCGCGTACTATGTGATTGCTATGCTAGGCACTTATTATTATTTTGAGTTGCATGTTATGTAGAACTTTTAATTTGCTATTTTTAGTTGTGTTGGTTTAGTTCTTTTCTGTTGCATGGTTGACTTGTTCTATGATTTATATTGTTGGTTATGACATTTTTCGACTGTGTGATGTGCTTTAAAATTATTTACTGTATTCCAATCATTAAGGGGGAGTGCTTATTTTGAGGGGGAGCACTCGTTGTTTTCTCTTCCCTTTCGTCGATTTCCAAAAGGGGGAGAAATTGCAAGACATGCCAAACTGATAAATTGGGAACTAAACTATTGGAAAAATAATTTCAAATCAATTTATGCATTTACTTGCGATGTATGTTTTGCAAATCGTCAAAAGGGGGAGATTGTTGTTGTAAGCAATACTCTAAATATATTATTTGACTAATTTGCAAAACATACAATACTTAAATCTAACAATTCCCTTGAGTTAAGATGCTTTGCAGGTTTAAGATAATTGGAATTGCAATTTGGATCTGTTTATCCTGAAGAAATCATCAAGTTTTATCAATATTTTAATTTGTATAATTCATAGAATTGGTAAAATAGATTTGATGTTGAAGTCAGGAAACAATCGTTACCAACGATTGTCTAATCGTTGTAACGATTAAAATAGCTGCACAGAAAATCAGAATGCGAGAAATAACACATTTCTTCCAGAGAGTAATCGTTACCAACGATTATATAATCGTTGTAACGATTATGTAAGTCTCGCAGAAATTTGAATTTGGCTGAAACCCTAATTGCATTTGAGTATCAATCGTTGTAACGATTAATCAATCGTTGGTAACGATTATGGGCAGAATACTCTTTTGGAAACTGCCTCTATAAATAGAGCAATTAGGTTTTCTTCCAAAGAAACTAGAGCCGCCCCCAGCTATTCAAAAAGCGATTTTTCTGTGCACTATCCCTCCATTGTTGTGAGAATTCAAAACTTCAAAATTCCTTTACACAACCTCAAATCTACTTCACTAATCTTACTAGATTAGATTAGAATTAGTTTTTGTGAGTGTTTCCTTCGAGATCATAAACTTAGAGACTTCGTTCTCTACTCTAGTTGGCCGAGTGACTTCCCGTTGGTTGTAAGGGCTCACCGGTTCACAAGTTGTAATCTTTCTCATTGGGTAATAGAAAGGCGCACCGAGAAGCGGTTGCGACGCCCCGGAGACGTAGGCCATTTTGCCGAACTCCGTTAACATCCCGAGTGTCAATTTCTCTAAACTCTTCTATTTTATTTATTTGCAATTAATTTCAGTTTTTAAAGTAGATTAGTGGTGCCTTAGGGACAACAAAGAAAGCACCGGCAGACGAAGATATGAGATGAGGACAAGATCGAAAGGTCGGAGCCAACGTTCCTCATCGGAGAAGAGGGACAGAGAGAGGCGGACTAACTGATGGGGTGGTGGCGGGCGGGCTGAGGTGGGCTGGGACGAACTGATTGAGTAGGAGAGGCGGGGGGAGGGGGTTGGATGGTGGCGGCTAGGTTTTGCTCCTCATCCAACTTGCTCAAGCATTTATGTTGCATTGAAGTCATTTAACTTTATGGAGTAGAACTAGGGTGTTCCTAAGATCACCAAGCCTCTTGTGAACTCAACTCTAAAACCTATCGAATTGACTTCAAACGATATTTCCAAACGTTAGATGTTCAATCTATATTAAAATGTGCTTGGAGACCAAATTTTACATTTTTTGGAATTTTTTTACTATTTATTAAGATGGTTTGAAAAATCGCTGTTTTCCAATGGTGCAGAATTTTAATAAAAACAGCGATTTTCAAACCATCTTAATAAATAGTAAAAAAATTCCAAAAAATGTAAAATTTTGTCTCCAAGCACATTTTAATATAGATTGAACATCTAACTGTTTGAAAATGTCGTTTGAAGTCAATTCGATAGGTTTTAGAGTTGAGTTCACAAGAGGCTTGGTGAGCTTAGGAACACCCTAGTTCTACTCTAACTTTATGTTATTATAAAGTATTATGATGTTAGATTGTCAGGACCACACACTGTCAAGTTTGTGAATCGTTAACTTCTTAGTACAAGAAATCAAAAACATATATTGCTTCATTAGAGAGACGTTGAAATGGATAAAAGAACTAAAGGAGAATCACAAATAAATTTTTTGATATCTTACAAAATGTACTCTAAAATTATAAAATTTATGTGGATAAATTCTTCGTAAAAAATAAATAAGATCAATAGTTTTAACTTGTTATTTGAATTATAGTTTTTAAAATATAAATGAAAAAATAGAGTTGTAATATTTTATGACATCAAAACTCGTGATATAAAACTTTTAGGGTAAATTTTATTAGAGGTCACTAAACTTTGTCTTTTGTCACGAATTGGTCAGTTAAGTTTGATTTGTCCCTGATGGGTAGAATCGTGATCAGGCTAATAAAATTTATAATCCAGTTTGCTATCGAGTCAGATTACAAGCGCATAATCTTATCGAGTAAAATAAACGAGTGTCGATCCTCAGGGAATAAGATTTAAGGTCCTGAACGATTAAATCACAATCTTTCAAAAGGCTAGACAAAATCTGAAATCAAAGAGTTGTTTTTGAACAATGTATTTGGCGAAAATTAAAAGTAAGTAAAATAAAGATAGAGATGTGAATTCCTAGGGTTTTGGCACACCGTTATTACTTCAATCCGCTTTGATTCTTACCTTATTTGATGTTAGTTTGCAGTTGTTGTATGAGGGTTTCTAATCCAATTTAGTGATTACCGTTTTCGCCTAGCAACCACCTTACCAATCAAGAGATCCCGTTAAGGCTTCACTTATTGGGTAGGTCGCCCTACTATCTTGGTTATATTGGGTGTCCCTATGGTAAGGCATGACAATGCGATATTCGTCTGCAAATGTTGAGACTCTCATGTGTACTTTTGTTGATCCAACTAGTGGTATCTCTGGTTAATGTCTCCACCACTAATATAGTATTTTAATTCTCCATTATCCCAATTCGATTAGTCCAATGATGACTATTTTGATGTGTGGCCATCACATGACGGTCTAGACTAATAAACAAAATCGAGTAAGATAAAACATAAAGCGCAAAAGCAATCGAACAACAAAAGACTAAACAATGATCAAATAAAAGTATATATCAAAGCATCATGAGTAACAATGTTTACTGTCAATCCTAAGAATCTAAACTTAGCCGCCGAACGGCATGTTTACAAAGAGATAAGAGAAAGATACAACCATACACGAAGTACCCTCCTACTTAATCTCTACACACTCCTCTCTTCTCACTTAAGAAAATATAAAACTAAAAGATACAAAGATGTGTTTCTGTTCAATCCAGAAGGCTTATATAGGAGTGAAGGGGTGCTTGGAGATGAGTGAAGTCTAAGTTATCTGATTTGGATATAGCTGTCAAAGAATTCACCAAAAGGCACCTCGGGTACAGTCCGTATTGGCTAATACGGACCATACTCCCACTGTGTCGCTGTAGGAGTTAATGCGTATTTGGCCTTCTTTGGTCTGTACTAGAGCTCTGGTCCGTATTGGCTAATACGGTCCATACCAGAGCCTTAGTCGGTGAGCTACGCTTTTTCGATCGACCTGATTTTTGCTCCAAATGATGTAAAATAGCCCGAAAACATGGTTCCTGCACTAAAAAAAAAATAGGGCAATAGTAACCTTTTTCACATAATAATTAAACATTAAAGTGAGAAAATAAGGCAAAACCTAAGCCAAAATCCTACGTAATTCACTATCAAAATGAGCTTGATCACGCCTCCCAACTTAAATTGTTGCTTGTTCTCAAGCAACGACATCCTAGCTGGTCTAAGGTCAGGTCTAGGTCAAACCATACAATCTCAAGAACTTGCTACAAATTAAATTAGAACTTGGACTTGGTACAATTGATATGGCTTTCAAAAATTTAGAACTTCAAAAAAATTCATGACCTCTCCCTTGAACAATTTATTCACCCCATAATTGACCTAATTATGCATCCCTTAGAATAATTATTTTTTAAATAATTCATCCCACAAATATCCCTAAACCTGAGAGTGCTAATTTCTCCTTCGATTATAAATTAATCTTTTCTAATTAATAAGAATTCTAATGATATAAATTTTGATTTTTCTTCCCAATTAATTAGAGCAAAGTATGACAACTCCATGTAGTTCTCCAAGTATTGCGTGCGTTTCTTCAGATTTTCTATCATGTTGGTGGCATAGCGCGAGCTTGGGCCGGGTTGTCTTGGTTAATCAACTTCTTGGATGGTCTCTTGATCCCAGCTGGTGGGCGTGATGGTGTGCATTGAGTGCGTGCTTGCCCCAATGATGTTGCTACTTGGAGGGATTAGGTGCCTCACAAAGGCGCTTGTTTCGTGGATTGGTTCGCTGGTTGTCTCCTTCATTGGTTTTTTTCAATTGGAACGTGGTCGCTCTTTGCTGGATCATCATTTTCGGATTCGTATCCGAATTGGAATGAGCCTTTGTCGGTGCCCAAGTGCATGGACATGTCTTCGCCAATTTTCAGCGTGTAGTTGATATCTCATGTCAATGTGTTGAATGTGGCAAGGATGTGGTTGTTGTTGACTAGGAAATTGATGTTGAGGCGAGGCAATCCGAACACTTCTTGTTGGATTTATTGCCAACCTCGTTGGATTTAATGCCAACATTGAGCATATATGTAATCTAATTATGGATTGAATATATTCATTAGGATGTGATCCATAAATGTGTAGAACAATTTAGGCAAAAATCAAATCATTGATGGATTGATTTTGAGATTTGCAATTTAGAAAACTGCCATTTAAGAGGATTGCGTAGGCCACACGAATATTAATGTGGCCGCACAGATTTTGATGTAGTCGCACAAAATACCTTTTTCAAGTTGGCAGATAACCAGATAGGTTACTATATATAAGGATTGGTCCCCAAGGCACAAGATAACACAGAAAAATACAGAAACAGGACATACGTTTTTCTCCTTAGAAAAACACAGCTCTGTGTGCATTCTCTTCTTCTTCCACCATCAAAGAATAAAGAAGAGAAATCCATTAGGAAATTTGGAGAGGATTTCTCAAGGGTCATATCTTGCTGTCTTGGAAGACTTATTCCTACGAGTTACTCCATGGAAACATCTATGGAATCAGGTATTATGTTCCGCACTTAAGATTTATGTTTTATGAGTTGGCTTTGGCATATGACGGTCCTTAGGTTAAGGTAGGGAACTGTTTCTCCTTCTCCGGGGTGTAAGTGTTTGATCCCTAGATGAGATGTAATTGTTTGATATCTAAATAAGACGTAATTGTTTGACCTTTATGATTCCCCAACAATTCTCTCTCCTTCTAGGCTCAATTGGTGGTAATGTGCAATTAGGGTGACGACACTCTCAACTGTGATCACGTGGTTGTTTTTCTCATCATTGATCACAATTTTTAGATGGTGGATGATGTGATAGCCAAGATATGGTTGACGTTTGTGGCTCTTCATGCATCTTATGAGATAGATGTTCTTCTCCTTGACCTTCGTGTTGTTCACCTGTTAGAAAGATTGAATTTGAAAATATGATATGAATGTATCTTAATTCATGCATCTAATAACGCAAATATATTAATTAATTTAAAATGTTGTCTTGTTTTATTCGGCGAATGAATGCAACCTTGTGCAAGCTACTTTTTTATTGAAATTGAAGAACAATGCGTGCAAGCTACTTTTTTTTATTGAAATTGAAGAACAAATGCGAACCTTGTTATTTTTTTTGGGGGAGGTGTTTGACTTCAAGGGAAATATTACAATAAATCTTTCTAAAAGATTTTGATGAGTCGTCAGCAACAGTATACACTTTACGTATTCAACAGATATAAAAAAAATCTGCCCAACAATTAAAATTTTGGATTAGGAGTGGGGGCATACTTGATCATTTAGACCAGGTCCAGGAAACAATTAAAATTTTGGATTAGGAGTGATGTCGGAACCGGGATCACCAGCTGTCGACACAGCAGAAAGGCGACAAAAGTAGAAAGCATCAGCTGGTTGACCCCACAGCAAATAGCCAATGCGTCCAGTTCCACTCGTTTATTCCCGTCAATCAACGGCGGGGATCTCTTGAAGCAGCGGGCATGAAGGAGACTGGTTCCATGGGGGACGAATGAGCAGCATAATGTCGACATTCATATCAAAATCGGCGGGGATCTATCGACCGTGATCACCATTCGTTCCGCAGACCAAGTTAACATACCAGACACACACAGGTCCGCCATGTATGAGTGCCACGTGCATCAGATCCGTGATATAATATTGGCAAAAATACACTGCTTCAGATACTAGCCATTATACAATGTGATATTTCAATGCAAGTCTTCTCATATTTGTTACATTAATAATTTGACACAACAAATTTTATTTGTTACGATGTCGTTGCAGTTTCCTTAGAAGCAACTGAAATTCATCTTGTTGCGTTATCAATTCACATGAATTTTGTCCGTAGTATACTCAAGTATGAGTGAGGCTATGGTACTATGCATAGCACGGATGCATCGGTGCTACGGCTCAATATTTGAGTTTTCAAAATTCTAACGGTCGATCCAACCGTTCAACATGATTATAAAATGAATATGTACTTGCAAACCAAATTTTACATTTTTTTGAATTTTTTTACTATTTTTTTAGATAGGTAGAAAATCACTGTTTTTGGATGGTTTAGAATTTTCAGATCAAGTGATTTTCTACCTATCTAAAAAAATAGTAAAAAAATTCAAAAAAATGTAAAATTTGGTTTGCAAGTACATATTCATTTTATAATCATGTTGAATGGTTGGATCGACCGTTAGGATTTTAAAAATTCAAATATTAAGCCGTAGTACCGATGCAACCGTGCTATGCATAGTACCATAGCCTCACTCCTCAAGTATTACATCCTATAACATCATCTCCATGCAAAGACAGCTAACTTTCTAACTATAAAAGCAAATGCGTCATTCGTGACAACAACCTTTACTTAAACTACAAATTAATCTACTATTGTATAGTTGCTTAATGCTTAATTTTGCTGCCGCATCCTAATGCAATCATTGCAATAGTTGCTATATATTGCAACAACTCCCACTTTCTTTCACCACAGCACAGTTCGTTGCAACGGATACACGAGTATTAAAAAACATATATATAATAGAAATGAGTGAGGCTACGGTACTATATATGCATAGCACGGATTGGTCCGTGCTACGGCTCAATTTTTCAAAATTCTAACGGTCGATCCGAATCGTTCAACATGATTATAAAATGAATATGTATTTGCAAACCAAATTTTATATTTTTTTGAATTTTTTTACTATTTTAATTGTTTTTGGATGGTCCAGAATTTTCAGATCAAGTGATTTTCTACCTATCTAAAAAAATTCGAAAAAATGTAAAATTTGGTTTGCAAGTACATATTCATTTTATAATCATGTTGAATGGTTCGAATCGACCGTTTAGATTTTGAAAACTCAAATATTGAGCCGTAGCACGGACCAATCCGTGCTATGCATAGTACCGTAGCCTCACTCAATAGAAATTGCAGTTGTATATACAAAAAATCTTATACAGGTAAATTCAACTTGATTATACTGGTAGTATTTATACCATCTCTACCGTATTAAATTTCTAACCTATCTTTTGAGTCCAGTTACGCACACTATTCTCTCTCTCTCTCTTTTTTGTTTCTAAAACACGGAAACAAAAATCTCATAGACCTCGTGCCGATATTTTTATTAATAACATAAAACAAAAGAAAAATATCAAATATAACCCGATCTGAAACTATTTTCAAATCTAATCTAACCGCCCAGAAAAGGGGCGGTCCAGTTGCCTACCAAACCGCCCCATAGGGGGGCGGTCCAGTTTTTTCCTTCTTAGATTTGAGAGACAATATGAATGAAATTTAATAATAAAAATTTGAATTTTTTTTTTAATATTTGTTAGATTAATTCTTTTGATGTGTAAACCGACATTATGCTAAATTAATTGAAATTATGTTAATTTATGCTGAAATTACAATAATACGGTAAATTATGCTAAATTACGTATGAGTAGGACATATTTTGTACCATCTTTCATAAATCACAAAAAATAGTAAAAAAACTCTCAAAAATAATAAAAATTGGTATTCTACAGGTTCATTATATAACTAATTTATTGAGCTACGTAGATTGGAGAATAGAAATGAAAATCTTAATCGGAAACTTCAACTTAAGTTTTGAGGCCCTTCTCTTTGTTTTTTGGCGATTTTGAATTTGGAAAACTAGCAAAGCAGTACGGACGCATGCGTATTTTCACAAGCTTTCCGAAAAGTGGTCATTTGCTGAAATCGGACACTCGAGCGCCGTTTTATGGCCGTTTGAAGTTTTGTCGTCGTTTTTCGTCTTCTGAGTGAAGATATCATCCCTATTCATACGTAATTTACCGTATTTTAGCATAATTCTACATAATTATTGTAATTTCAAGTAATTTAGTATAATTCAGCATAAATTAACATAATTTCAAGTAATTTAGCGTGTTTTAGTATAAATATGCTAATTATATATCAAAAATGTAATCTAGCAAATATTTAAAAAAACAATTCGATTTTTTAGTATTATATTTTAGTATTTTAGCTATTTGTCTCTTAACAAAAATTAAAAAAATTAACATAATTTCAAGTAATTCTCAAGTAATTTAGTGTATTTTAGTATAAATATGCTATTAAAAAAGTAATTTGACAAATATTTTAAAAAAATTCGATTTTTTAGTGTTATATCTCAGTATTTTAGTTATTTAGTCAAGGAACCGACCGGTTTGAGTATTTTTATTAATCTTTAATTAACATTGGGTATTTTTAAAAATGTTGGTTTACACATCAAAAGAATTAATCTAACAGATATTAAAAACAAAATTCAAATTTTTATTATTAAATTTCATTCATATTGTCTCTCAAATCTAAGAAGAAGAAAAAAAAAACCGGACCGCCCCTTTGTGGGGCGGTTTAGCGTCCACAGCTGACCACCCCCCTATGGGGCGGTTTGGTAGGCAACCTGGACCGCCTCTTTTCTGGGCAGTTAGGTTAGATTTGAAAATAATTTCAGATCGGAGTTATATTTGATATTTTTCTTTTGTTTTAGGTTATTAATAAAAATATCGGGACCTCGTGCTTGTTAAATTTCTAACCTATAAAGCCTAATTTTGTGCTTTCCGTCCATCGCCAAGCGGAACGTTACTGGGCCGAAGGAATGGGCTGAAAGCAAGCCGTTTAAGGTCCATAGGTTAATTTATACAGACTAAAATATTACTGGGCCTATAGATTTAAGTTTATGTTGTTCACTGTGATTTGTAAGTTTACAGTAGGGGGCCTTCCGCTTCGAGGGAACAAGTGGTTTATATTTATCGTTTTTCCGTTTTGAATCTACGGCCCAATGATTCTACCAAGATATATTATTGTTTGTTTGTTGGTTTTTGTTATGTTTTTTTTTCTCCCCTTCATTTTTGTGTGTAAAATGGAGAGTAAGGTGTCAAGCAATTTCAACTCAAAATATCCAATCCAAATTTACTAAATTAAACAAGCATAGAAAAATTCTAAAACTAAATATGAGCAACAGTGGTATGAAACCACACAACGAAATTAAGCTTAAGAAAACAGCCTGATTGGTATGAGAACAGAAGTCAGAAAATACCCCAAGCAACAACATATGATTTAAATTGAGTGATGTTGCCAAGACCAATTCTCAAAGCGTGCAAACCATAAGAACATAATATTTATTCTTTAAAGCTAGGTGAGTATTCAGGACCGTGCCGCCCCGCTTGGATTAGTTATTTTTAACCATTGGACTGATTAAGTTAAGATTCTTGTGAGCTCAAGATTGAATGGTCTTTATTCTTTCACCGTTTTCCTCTGACAACAAATTGGTTACTAAGGAAAAGGTGACGTGGAACAAAGAATAGCTTCAGTGCTGTGCTATGGCGATGCATTCATCGAAGATCATAAAAAAAATTGCTATCTGCAAGTTGAACAGGAGAACTGGAGTCGATCTTGGCTGTGAGTACGTGCCATCAACTTGATGATAAAAATAATCCGGTGTCATTTGGTCGGATCATTTACCAACAGTAGGCGGAGGAGAGGATCTACATAGAGTGAATGGGGGTAAAACTAGCTTCTTTCAGTCCTCCATATAGGATAGAGAAATGTTTGGAAGATAGGATAGCAATGTACTTGAACTACTCTGTAATTGCTAAGTTATGTGGTAATAGAAGCCTACGGGCATGAAATTTTGCAAAAAAAAAAAAAAAACGAATTTATTTCATGAGAAATTTGTATTTTGTCTTCCTCGAATTTATTTTTTTGTTCAATCTACTATTCAGTCTCCCTGTACTAGCTGAAACCTCAATTATTATATTCGATTTAATTCAAAATCATCTCTATTCAACTATGTTTTAATAAAATGAACTCATTTCTCCGTTATCGTTTCAGATCAGAGGCTTCTATCTATTCATGCCATGAAAGCTGCTGCTTTACGTGAACAGAATAATTTGATCAATGCTGATACTCTTTTTTTTTTCATTTTCGCAGAGTATAAAGTATAAACAAAGGTAAATGAAAGGATGAGTAAAGCTCTAGATTTTCTAATCGTACAAGAAGGACAAGCTGCATTTTAAGCTCTAACTTGAATTGGCAACACGATTTGTATGGCCAAAAGAAATCATAGAAAAACTCAAGTTGCACTCCAAATGTGAAATTTCTTTATGATAAAAAAATAGAGCTATTGGTCTTGGTTTGGAATTACAGGTTGGTGGATATTTCGAAGTGCATGTTTTCTGCACCGTTCGAAGATGCCATCATACAATAAATCAAATTGCACTCCTGCTCTTTTTCTATTCACAATGAAAAATATATGATCTGCTTCCATAATCTTGTAATACCTGCATAATATTAAGCGCCACAGAAAAAAAATTCAGTGAAGACTACAAATTAGCACCCATATCCATGGATCTACCATAATTTGATTAGGGAAGCAAACTGATACTTCATATCCATGGAGTGATATAATTAGAATAACTATATATCATTTTAGAGGAGGGTTCAAATGCCTCCACCATACCTCCATTTTTAAAAACTTTAATAACTCAAAATTTAAAACTTAAAAGTCAAAATAAAACCGTCGGATATGATCTACATTATTTTATCTATGCTAAAAAATTATGACATTTCAATTTTGTTTTGGTTGTCATCAAGAGCTTGTAAAAAAGTACTAATGTGGATAATTTCTAGACGTTGATTTTTCAACTTAATGATTCACATAAAAACAAAATCAAAATGTGATAATTTTTTATGACCACATAGATAAAATGATGTAGATCATATCCAACGGTTTTATTTTAACTTTTAAGTTTTAAATTTTGAGTTATTAAAGTTTTTAAAAATAGAGGCATGAAAAATGGAGGCATTTGAACCCTCCTCATCATTTTAAGGTTATTTGAAAACTGCCAAAGTTTGGTCATGCCAACCTGCAAATCAATGTGACTGACACACACAGCTACTACTCTGTGCTACATAAAATTTTGACAAGGCAACAATGCCAGCTAGATAAGTTGCAGCTAAGAAAATTTTATCGGAATCAAGCACCACAAGTTTGATTTTTCTAAAAACTGCAGAACAGGTGGAATTATTCCGCGCTCAATTTTCACTAAATTTAGGCCGAAAGCTCTCTGGATTAACTAAGTTTGGCAGTATGATTTACATCAAAGGGTTTCCGTACAGCTGGTTCACAAATACTATTCCAGACCATATGTGTTGGCATTGTGTTACTGGACAAAGATTCAACCAACTCCTACCAACAAGCTTTTACTAAATGGGCCCCACTTCAGCCATATAACCCAGGTAATAATAAGTTCCTACTAGTACTAGCTACAAAGGCTGGTCGAGATTATAATATTTCAGCAAGTATACTGACCAAATTCCAGGTTTCAGAGGATGGCATTCAGAATCATCAAGCACAAAATGGTTTGGGTGCTCCATAGGTATGCGAGGGTGCGTCATGGATATCGTGTTGAGTGCTCCATCATTATCCTCCCAGTCTTCATCTCTGTTGCAAGCACATAACAATGGAATATATTTGTTGATATTTACATCGAACAATTCAACTTAATTAACAAAGAAGCCAAAAGGAATATTGCATACTATCACAACAGAACCATATCTTACACACCTGTAACCCTTGTATGGTAACGGTGCACTCGGAGGGTGGCGCCACAGGCACATCTGCAGAACTCTGACAAAGAGCATCGGATGGATCCCCAGTATGCTCGAGGGCAATGTTGTCCCACAAAATTTTCTGGTTCTCTTGGTTGCATAACTAAAGTAATACGTACTGGGAAATGTGTGCAGTTTAGAGTTCATTTTGAGTGACCCTTGCAGTGTGAGATCAGGTAATATCCAATCTCCCGAGGCAAACGGGCCGGAGTTGCCCAAAAGAAGATCAATTAAACCCAATATGCCAGTTTTTCGCCAGGACATCTCAAAGTGGTCAAAACCAAAGTTGTAGTAGTTTTTGAGCCAGGGGATGTCAATCCAGTCATATAGTATCACTCCTATTCGGCACAGCTGCAGCAGTGAAATAGATTTCATGCTCCTCCCGCCATCAGGCCTAAAAGTCAGCTGTCAATCTTTTGTAGCTTGCAAATAAGTAAATTTGGGTGGGTGTAGAAAGAGAATATCATAACAGTCATACTCATCGTAATAACTCGTGGAAATCACATACAAAAAGCGTATGAGAACCAACTTCATTTGTCAACAATAACGATGGAACTTAACTTTTTTTTTGTGTAATATTTTTTGCAATTGCATGTAACTTTCAGTGGTTATAAAAAGAGAATAGTCATACTTACTGCATTCCGTCATAGTAGATTCTAGTAGTGCCATTGATTGCGCCTGACAGGGAGGTTAGGCTCATCACCCAGTCTTCTGAAGTTTCATGGCCACTAAATTCCTACGTTGTATCATCAGTTACAGTGCAGTTATTGTTAGGTAATGAACTTTGAATGAAAAAGGTGGACAGTTAGGTAGAAAATGAAGGTTTTACAGTTTTACTTGCTCTTTGTGGTAAAGTTAAAATTAAATACAGAAGATGAGATAATTGAATGCAAGTAGGGTACCTTGTCAGCTAGCATTTGCTGCAGCACTCTAACAACTTGTACCCCAGCTGAATGACCAACAAAATGAATTGGATGATGCTCATCCCATGCTGGATAATGCCCTGAAATTCAATCACACAGAAAATTCTAATTTGAGAAATTTGTAATCTTGTGGGAAATCCTCATTGTTCTCTGTTTGTTTTTTGCTTAAAAATATGCCAAGTTTACTGAAGACTGCTTCATGACAAAATCATCTACCTACTGACAGCTCAGCACATGGAGCAGTAAAGAGATTAAAAATATATGTACATTAGATATTCGATGTTGCACAAAGGATCACTAAAAAGGGAAATAAAAAAGGAATTGTTACATTTCCCCCCACACATAACTGGTGTTGTCAAGGTGGTCAGCATTTCATCCAACAAACTTACAAGTGGTACTACCATGACAACATTCAAATTTATAAGTGCAAAAAGTTTGAGGCAAATACTACCCTAATAGGAACTTTGTCTTAATTTGCTACCTGTATCATAAATCTTTCCATATTGAGCATGCCCACAGGCGTTGCTATGCTCTTCGCCATAATCGACCTGTCCTCCTTTCAAATAGTAGAACAGCTCCCGAGCCCTGGCACAAAAACCCATTCAATTGCCTTATTTCTCACCTTTTATAGTAAAAAACAAAGTTCAAGTTTCTCAGAGGGAGAAACAAACTTTTCTTTCTCTTTTGATTCAGAATAAATTTTAATTACTAGAGAGCATAAGGTCTGGCCAAACTGGTGATCAACCAATTTACCCTCTTCGCCCTTTTCCAGATCTCAATTAATGGCAGGAAATCAAAAAATAAAAAAATAAAAAATAAAAATCCCAAAGAAAAAATAAAAAATTGGGAGCAAATCTACCTGTCATGAATGCTGGTTAGTGACCCCAAATCAGGAACCAAAGCACGATCATCCTTCTTCTCGGCTCCGGCAAAGTATGAAAGGTCCCCAAGCCTCTGCGTACATATAATCACAAAAGCAACAATATCAATTAATTCATCTCCATTCAGCCTACTAATTTAATAAAACCCTGAGAAATTATTTTCGGGAGTATATATTATATACCCCTTTCAAACTCGACTTTAACCAAAATTTCCTTCAATGTTCCCGTCCTTCTATAGCCAGCGTCAATTCATAGCATAAAAATTACGGTATATTATCCCAAAACTATGCTTAGGAAGCAGTGCTATTACCAATATATCCAATGCGACGGTTTCATGTGTAAATCTCAACATTTCAGGTTGGACAAACAAATTCAAGGAAAAAACGTGTAAAGAAAAGTCGGTTTCCAACTTCAAGCCATCAGATGAAATGACATTCTTACCCCTTTGCCAAACCCAAAAATGCCATGAACCAAGACGATCGGCGGAGGCAGCTCCGGCGAGCCATCCAAGACCACAACTTTCCCTCTTTTATCTTCCTCTTCTCTCGCCGTGAGATTGAAAATGTTAGGCGTGAGACAATGTGTCGCCACCTGAGACAGGTCCAATGCAACGGCCGTGCAAAAAATGTACAACCCGAAAAGCATATGCACCATTGAGCTGATAAAAAGCTCCATCAATCCCAGAATCAGCCTCGCCATTGCTACGACCGTATCTTTCCTCCCCGAATTTAATTTTCTTTTTCCTTTTAATTTGGGGGGATTCCCCCCTCTTTCTCTCGCTCTAACTCTCTCTTCTCTCTTTGAATCAACAGTTTGGAGAGAGGGAGAACGAAAAAAGAGGGAGCATGAAAGAGATGGTGATTCCGTGGCCTTCTTATCCTGTTTTTGAAAATTCTTTGTTTGTATCTGTGTGTAGCACAGCGTGGCAGTTTCCTTTCTTTTTCAAAAGGGTAAGGCGAGGAAGTAAATGTTAACAAAAACGAAGTTAGGTGGGAGAGTTGGAGGGAATTCGGATCCTAAAGTAACTCAAACTTTGAGTTTAAATCCAGACCGATTAGAATTTACATGAATATCAAAGAGGCTTTGTCAAAGAGATTGCAGATTTTAATCAGATGGTTCGAATCCAAACTCTTTATTTGAATTACTTTAGACACATATCAAAGAGGCATCGCAAGTTAAACATATCTCACTCCATTCCTTTTCGATACAAATCGTCCGGACGCCTCGTTTCGTCATCACTTAACAACAGGTCCTGCAAATAATTGCACTGGTAATAAATAGCAGTGTTGTTAAATAATGATATGCGGTCGTTCGACGGATAGTGTACCGGCGTACCGTCAAGTAATTAATTAGAAATAGTTAAAAATAATTGATCAATTAGTCAGAAATATTTATAACAGTTTGGTCACCGCCAACGACTAATTAACCAATTAATCAGCCTAAACAGACATTTTTTACAACGCTGATAAATAGTACGTAACTTAGAATGACACGTTGCAACGTGCCTTGAAAAAATGATATTGATAAAAGGACGACAGGGGTTACAATAATTCAATTAGCAATTGGCTAATCATTGAACAATAGCTTAAAGTTATCAATAACACTGCAATTAATATATCATTGTGGGTAACAACCGGACAAGATTCCAGAAGAGCGCAATTAGCAAGTTATATAGAGTCTGGCTAGCGTCCAAACGTTTAGATAGAGGCCTATATCTAAACGGTTCATTTTTGCAATTTCAAAGTCCTAAAAGTCTATCTGAAGCGCTCAACATGTTTTGAATATTAAAATGTGCTTGGAAACTAAATTTTACATTTTTTGGAATTTTTTTCCTATTTTTTTAGAATTTTTGAAAATCGTTGTTTTGATTAATTTTTTATTATTTTTTTCCTTATCAAAATAATGATTTTCAAAAATTCTAAAAAAATAGCAAAAAAATTCCAAAAAATGTAAAATTTAGTTTCCAAGCACATTTTAATATTCCAAACATGTTGGGCGCTTCATATCAACTTTTGAGACTTTGAAATCGCAAAAATGAACCGTTTGGATATAGACCTCTATCCAAACGTTTGGACGCTAGCCGGACTCAGTTATATATATATATATATATATACACAATATTTTTTCATCCAGAAATTCTAATATCAAGCAATTCCTTTGCGGCTTCGCTTCCGTGAAGAAACGGGCAGGGGCGAACCCAATGTATTCCATAGGAGGCAATTGCTCTTCCTGGATTTTGAGTTTTAGTAGAGGTTTATCGGTTTCGACCTATTTTATTTCTCTGAAAAAAAAATTTCCCTCTGGACGTTTGATTTGTAATTCGGGTTAAATTTAGAGTTAAAAATGAAATAAATTTGTTGAATTTTGATTAGTAATTAGAATTATAAGTCAGAGAATCAGAAATTACAAGTCAAAGCATTATTTTTTATTGAATACTCAATTAATTAATTAATTTAAATGCAATTAGATAATTAAATCCAATTCAATATTTTTTTTTTCCGCAAAACGAAAATCCTGAAACCGCTGGAAACGGGGATAAGGAAAATATAATTCGAGCTTCATTTGTCTTTCTCTGCCTCGATATTCTCATTTTGATTCTAGTTTCGTCATCAGATTGGCGGGTTCCAGTTTAATACGAGTAGGAGTAGTTCATTGATCTTGCTCTTGCATGACTCGTGGGGCCCACTACTTTTCTTCGTAAAGTTCAAAACATGCAACTGAGAGAGTAAATGGAACCCACCCCAACTGCCGACATTTTTATTAATATCCAAAGTTAATTACAAATTAATAAATATACCCACTAATGTTGGAAATTTATAAAAATATCCATACTGACAAAAAAATAGCTGATTTTAATTTTTTTGGTAGTACTAAATTTTGTTCTTTTAGAGACTATGAATAGCAAGATGTTGAAATCTAACACTAAAAATTCGAATTTTTTTTAAATATTTGTTATACTCTTTTTATATATAATTGGCATATTTATACTAAAATACGCTAAATTACTTGAAATTATGTTAAATTACGCAGAATTACACTAAATTACGCTAAATTACAATAATTATGTTAAATTATGCTAAAATACGATAAATTACACTAAATTACGCTAAATTAGGCCGATTTTGTGCCATCTTTCATAAATCATAAAAAATAGTAAAAAAATTCCAAAAATAATAAAAATTGGTATTCTACAAGTTCATTATATAACTAATTTACTGAGCTACTTAGATTGAATAATAGAAATGAAAATCTTAATCGGAAACTTCAACTCAAGTTTTGAGGCTCTTCCCTTTATTTTTTGGCAATTTTGAATTTTAAAATTTAACAAAGCGGGCACTGACACATGCGTATTTTCGCAAGCTTTCCGAAAAGTGGTCATTTGCTGAAATCGAACACTCGAGTGCTGTTTTATGGCCGTTTGAAGTTTCGTCATCTTTTTTCGCATTTTCAATGAAGATGCATAATTTAACATAATTCGGCGTAATTTTGTGTAATTTAGCGTATTATAGTATAAATATGCTAATTATATATAAAAAAAAAGTAATCTGACAAATATTAAAAAAAATTAAATTTTTAGTATTAGATTTCAGCATCTAAAAAAATAAAAAAATTAGTATCAGCCATTAAATAGCCGGTACCAAAAAAAATTAAAACCAACAATTTTCTGACTGATATGGATATTTTTATAAATTTCCAACATTAGCGGATATATTTATTAATTTGTAATTAACTTTGGATATTAATTAAAAGGGAATGTCGGCCCAACTGTCTCCCACATTCTTTACAAAATTCAAGACATTTTTTTCTTTGTTTGGGTGAGCTGTATTCTACCGGTGCGGTGTACTGTCAGCCGTTTGATCGATTTTCATGAGATCGGATGACTTATTGTATATTGTTGGGCTGCACGTGGTGCGCCTCTGGAGCCTGGAGGTGGCTGAATCTCTTGATTGTAGAACTGTAGTCATTTAATTGCCGACCCCTTCATAATTTCATTCATTATTGAATTTTAAAAATATGATAAAAATTAGAGTCGTTGCTTCCAAAATAATTTTTTGAAGTAATTTTTGGTGTAAAACAAACAGTGATAATTCTCTTTTTAAACTCTGTTTAGTTCTACCTCTCGATACAATTAATTTTGGGTTGCAAATCCAGAATGTTAGTCAGGAGAAGAGGTTGGAGTTGGGGTGTTCATTGGGTCCAGTTTAGTCGGTTTTGAACCGAACCAAATTAGTTTGGACTAAACGGTTTGGTTTGATCGGTTTAATACTTTGGTTCGGTTTACTTTATAAAACTGAATTATAATTTCGGTTCGGTTTTAAATTTTTTAAAACCGAAATAACCGAACTTTTATATATTATGAATTTAATCCGGACCGTTCCGGTTTATTTCTTAATCAATTGCTTTAAATACTTCGGTTTATTTCTTAATATCCCGGTTTATTTCTTAATATAATTCGGTTTATTATAAATCAATTGCTTTAAATAAAAAAATTAATATATTTTAATTTGAACCGAACAAACCGAAATAAAACTTTAATTCGGTTCGGTTTGGTTCTAATTTAGAAACTGAATTATTAATTTGATTTGCCTAATTCGGTTCGGTTGAAACTGAACCGAACCGATGAACACCCCTAGGTTGGAGAGGCAAGAGTGCCCACCCCTCCTTACCGCTCCAACAAAACTAGTCAAGATCAGCCTAATGAAGATCTGACTTGAAATTTTTCACTTTTGTCTTGCTTAGCTTATTTGATGATATGTTGTTGTTGTTAAATTCTACTACTATTTTTGTGACTAGTAAACTGTGTAGTAGGGTGCTCTTTTTGGAATTGTATCGAGTAGTCGTAAAAACTATTTCACAGGAGAATGGTCTGATTTTTTTAATGAAATTGGTAAGAATACTCCCATTTTTCTTAAAATAAATAAATAAATATGACCAAATAGTTATAGGAATGTGGTTACTCAAAAATTGAGAGTTTGAACTTCGCTCACGACTTTACAACCTCTGCGAAGATTTAAAAAATATATATAATCAAATATTTATGTATTTGACTATCAATGGTTCACAATTTCCGTACCGTCACTCAAATATATTAACGTAATTTATAAATTTGAACTTCGAACACCTTAATTCTACTCTTATAAAATAAAACAATTTGAAAATTAGACATCATATTTGTAAAAACACAATACGAACCGACCCGAAGTGTCTTCACATACTTGCAAGTTCCTGCAAATATTTGTTCCGACTTTAGTCTGAGCCATCAAAACATCATTCCTGGTCTAAATTGAGGGAAGGAAATATGAATTGTAATTCTCTTTTCAATCAATCGGCTTCCCACTGTGTTTCCTCTCCTTTTCAGCTAATTTTTTTTTTTCTTAAAAAAGGAATGGATTAATAAAAAAATCGAAGTATATTTTGATTTGTTTTTAACGTGGCACGTGTCGTGCCCTATGATCGGTGTCCGGACATAGATAGGAGTAGGTCCGATGGGCATCGGACCTACATTTAGGTTCAATTAGCTCTAGGACCGTGCGATTAGCATTAAGATCTTTGCACACAGAAATTGATACAGACTTGCACAGATTTTGATGCAGAGCACACGAATCTTGATGCAGATCGAATGGTCATCACACTCATCGAACCAAAAGTAGGTCCGATGGGCATCGGACCTACTCTGATTCCGTCCGGACATGTATTTCTAATAGTATGACATGTGACATGTCAACACACGTCCAAAATTATGGGTCCGGATTCCCTAAAGTAACCCAATTTTTGAGTTTTGGATCGAGATTGTTCGATTCGAATTCGTCACTCAAAATCATTTTAGAATTCAAATTTGTTGTCAGAATGTATGCGCTCATTTCGCAGATGAATTTTTGCAGATTCGAATCAGACGATCCAATCTAAAAACCAAAAGTTGGGTTACTTCACTGGATCCGAATTCCAAAATTATGTCATGCATCTTATAATTAGTGTCTGGACACGCACTTCTAACAGTACGACATGTGAAATGCCGACACATTAAGTCCAAAACACGTGTCGTGTCCGTATCGTGCTTTGTCACGTGTCATGTATCGTGTTTATTTTTTTGAGAAACAACGAGAGTTGTCACGTGTCATGTATCAGTAGCACGTTATATGTTAAATATTTTTGTAAATTCAGTAGTCAATTCGGGGAATTTTTTATTGGTAGAAATTAATGAAAAAGAAGCGAGGGAAATAGAAAGAGTACATGAGTTGTAATATTGGTAGAAAGACCGGTAAAATTCTTACCGGTCTAAAAAATCAAAAAGTTTGGACCGGTAGGAATTCTACCGGTCTAAACTTACTTTTTTTTTTTTTTTTAAATCTGATGTATAGATGGAGAGAATTCTGATATTAGATTTTTAGTAAAATATGAAAAGTTTTTCCAAAAATAGATATAATGTTTCTATTATATCTAAATTTTAAGATACTCTATCTATTTTTATAAAACAAATTATATTTTACTAGAAAAAGTGAAAGAAAAAAAAACTTTTAGACCGGTAAGAATTTTGCCGGTCTTTCTACCAATATCACAACTTACGTACTCTTTCTATTTCTCTCGCTTCTTTTTCATTAATTTCTACCAATAAAAAATTCCCGTCAATTCGTCATAGTTACTAGCTATTAAGTCATAAAACAAATAGGGCGAATTTCATGTATCCCCTCAAAAACTTCAACATTACGTATTTTCTCCTCAAAAATTTGTAATATCATAATTGTCCTTAAAAATTACAAAAATTCACATATTTACCTATTTCATCAATAAATATATTAAATATATCTAAAAACAATTAAATAACAATTTTCAGACTCTACATTTTATTTCAGACCATTATAGCCTTCTTCTCTCTTTCTCTCAGTCTGGGTGCCGGCAATCTTTCTCTCAGTCTGAAGTCCGGAGCAAGAAGAAATTTTGGTTCTCACTTAATTTGGTCCCCGTTAGTTCAAAATTGAAGTCCTGACAAAAAATGGACTATCTTGTACAGCTTCCCTCATTTTCTTTTTGTTCTAAGCTTGAGGCTGCCATATCGAAATCAAACCTCTTGAAATCAATCTCCCTCACTTGCTAGCATTTCTCAATTGGAAAAAGTGGTTCAATTCACGCAAAACCCTTCAGACTCTCATGAATGAAAAAGAGAAGCATTAGGATTTAGAAAGAGACCTATAGGCAAAATGCTTCTTTGATTCATGCCCGTCAAATCTAAAACACTTCTCCATCACTTGCTAGCATTTGCCTTAATGAAAAAAAAACAAAGATTCTATGGCAGCATTAAGCCAGATTGAGTCTAGGTCTCTGATTTAGACGCTTCTCACTTCTCTTTGAAAAGAGAGCGAATGGACTTTTTTTTAGGGTCAGTTGGCAAAGTTGTCGACTGACGATTTTATTTGATGTAAAAAAAGAGTGTTACATCATACTCTTTGTACAAATATTTACTAGCAAAAGCAAAATAAGTGCTGAAACTGATATAACTGCATACACAACTATATCACAGTAAAGATTAAACTAAAAACAGTGAGGAAATTAGAGCGTTGTAGCTCCTGGCGTGGTCACCTCCCACTGTTGTATTTCAGTTTTGGTATTGTCGACTATGTGTTGCACGGGGCACCTCTTCTGATAAAAAAAATCTTTTATTTCTTTGGCGCCATAACGCTCATGCTCCCACCCACGTAATATCCCATGTCCTCCTTACCGTGCACTACATGCCTCGACCGTGTTGTAACCAAATTTCGTACCAGTCAGTAGTGTCGAAACAAGGCTGCGCAGTACCAGTATCAGCCAACAGTGCTCTCCATAAATCATTGGAGAAGGATTAGCTCCAAATGAGGCGGAGAGCTAATGTACATAATTGACAAAAGAGGGATGGGAGCCATGAACGAATTGTGAGCTGAGGCGAGCGATCAGCTTTTAACATGTGATTTGAAAGGAATTCAAGAGGCATCTTAATGTTTTCACGGATGCTTCTTGGTCAATCATGAGGTAGAATTGTTGGGGAAGGGAAGTGAGAGATTATTGAGGGGGAGGGGGTTGTGTGAGTGGAAAGTGGGAACTGAGTAATCGAGCAGAAAAGAGTGCAAGGTGTCTTTTTGTTTGACTAGTTGTTCAATGAGTTGTAGAGAAAAATTTTTGCTGGAAGTATCTGACAACACTCAAAGGGTATAATGGTCAAAATAGCATTTTAGAGTCTGAAAATAGTTATTTAATTGTTTTTAGATATATTTAATATATTTTATTGATGAAATGAGTAAATATGTGAGTTTTTGTAATTTTGAAGGACAAATATGATATTACAAACTTTTGAGAGAGAAATACGTAATATTGAAATTTTCGAAGGGGATACATGAAATTCTCCCAAACAAATATATGGGCATAGATGACCCACGTTATTGTTATGCATTTAAGACAGATTCATGTCCCTGGTAGAACGCAGCCAACAACAAACAACAGAATAACAGACAATATCTAAATTTTATTTCTTTTTCAGTGATGGCATTAGACTTTGGTTGACGGTTTTCTTTATTTTTGTATTGCAAGTCGATGGTGCTAGAGTATGAATAAAATGTTAAACATTATGTAAAATTTTAGTGGGCTCCCGTGGTGCTGGGATTAAATTGAAGTGCATAGAAATAATATAGGGTAACCTCTTTTTGAGAGTTCATTAAATTTATGTTTTGTTGATGTAATCAGGTGCGGACTCAGGTAGAGTCAGGGGACAATTATCCTTTCTGAATTTTAAAAATCTATAGAGATTTATAGGATCAAATCAATTTTGTTCTCTTTTGGAATTACTTTTGCTCTTCTCTAAAATTTTAGTATGTCATTCAAGTTAAATTTAGAGTTAAAATTAGAATAAATTTTTTGAATCTGAATTGGTAATTAGAATTAGAAGTCAGGGTATTGAAAATTATAAGTAACATTGTTTTTTATCTAGTACCTAATTAGTTAATGAATTTGAATTTAATTAGCTATTTAAATCCGATTCATTATTTTTTTGTCCTCCTCGTAAAATCTTGAATCCACTCATGCTGTAACATATTATTTTGAATAAATCCTATTATCATCTAAATGAGTTATAAACTAATATAAATCTGCGGGAGCTTGTCCCTCATTTATGTATTCGGAGCCAACACACCTGATTCAAATTAGGGGTGTCAATGGTACCTTTTTAGCCGTTTACCTGACCCGTATCGTATTCGATAAGGCAGGTATGGGTAAGGTTCTTTTTTCGTTAGCTTATTGGTTATGGGTATGGATAAATTTTTTTTTTTCGTTAACCAAATGAGTAAGGGTATGGGTAATGACTATTTCGTACCCGTTACCCTATAGGGTAATTATAAAATCTAAATATACATTCAATTCAATTTCCAACCCACCTAAATATGTATTTGTATTGTTGAGTTTTCTTCCTTTATAAAAGACAATTTAATTGGAATTGATTGCACGTTCATTTTTATTTTTTATTAGAAATATAATTAAATATGTGTGAAATGAATGAGTTTTTTATATTTAATTTGTAAAATATAATGAAATTAATTATTATATTAGTAATATCCGTTATTCATCCGCTACCGTTTCATTACCCGATAATATTAATGGGTAAGGTAGGGTAGGATAAGGTCAATTTTTAATGAGTATGGGTAGAATATGAGTAAAATCAATTTTAATAGATATGAATATGAAAATGCCTCCACCTGGTCCGTACCGTAACCATTAACACCCCTAATTCAAATGAATAATACAATTTAGCAGAAAATCCTGAATAGTGAATATTTCTTCTCTCCGGCCTCTGCCAAGAACAGTGAATTGGTGAAAAATGTAAAGAGCGAAGACGAATGTCGAGTCAAAAGCTAAAAGCTACCACTATATATTCTGATTTGACTAAAATAAATGCTAGTGACCTCCATGAGGACCACGAGTCCATATGATGTGTTCCACGTGAAACTTTCAACCGTGCAAGCCTTTTTTTTTTTTTTTTAATATATCCGAATAGTTGCAGAAACCGTAGGACCTGTCGGTGCGTTATCGTGCCGTGGAAAAAAATAATTTATTTTAATTGAATTTTTTTTTCTCACACACATAATAAAATTTATTTCAATTTTTGTGTTCATATTTATTTCTTTCTTGACGCCGAACAGGTTCTTAGGATTTTTTTTTTTGTAGAAATTAACAAAAAAGAAGAGAGAGAAATATAAAGAGTATATCAGGATTTTGATTGGTAGAAAGATCGGTAGAAATTCTACCGATTTTAAAAATAAAAAAGTTTGGAATAGTATGAAATTCATCGATCTTAACTCATATCAGAAAAAAAATATTTTGATCGGTAATATTCAAACCGATACAAATAGTATGAATATTTTAATCAAATCATGTATTGTATTCATATGAAACATGGTTTCATTCAAATTAAAAAATTCTCCAAAGTTTTGATCAGTAAGAGAATTACTGATCTAAACTCCAAACTTTTTGTTCCTGCCTTCCTGGCGAGTGTTGCTGTGGAAAAATAAAAATAAAAATAAAAAAAGAGTTAAGATCGGTAAATTTCATACCGTTCCAAACCTTTTGATTTTTAAAATCGATAAAATTCCTACTGATCTTTCTACCAATTAAAATCATGATGTACTCTTTCTGTTTCTCTCTCTTCCCTTTTATTAATTTCTACCGAAATTTTTTTTCCCTTATTAAGTAACTAATACACATGGACATGGTTAAATACATAACAAATATTTCATTCATCCTGATAATAGGATAAATAAATGAAATTTTCTAATGCATGTGCCGCGTGAATATTTTTTTTATAAATATATGGTTATTCTCACTTGGATTCACTATGATACACATCTATTTGATGATAATAAAGTATAAATTAAAACATAAATAAATTATAGATGTATTTTTAATTATTTAGATAAAAAAATATCAAATTTGATTGATCATTCATTACCGTCATCAATGACCACAGTTAACTTTTTAAAATCATTTAATGAAAATCTAAATATCTTTTAAATAGATAAAAAAATAATACATGTGCCATTTAAAATTGATAAACAATATATATACGATTTTTATTTTCAAATTTGAACAATATTTTCATTGGAAGCAGTGGGACAAAATTTTAGAATGAGACAATTTTATAATTATTTTGAACTTTAGATATATTTCTATCTCTAAGATACTAAATATGGGCAGTGACGGATCCACTCTATATGAATGGAGGTCAAATGATTCTATTTATTTTAATATATTTTATATTTATACATGATTTTCTTCTATATATTTTAGAGTAAAAT
This sequence comes from Carex kokanica, assembly GCA_025461125.1. Taxonomy (NCBI): domain Eukaryota; kingdom Viridiplantae; phylum Streptophyta; class Magnoliopsida; order Poales; family Cyperaceae; genus Carex; species Carex kokanica. The sequence goes on along the minus strand of JAJGRX010000604.1, from coordinate 789,742 downwards.
GTTCTGATAACTATAAAATTGATCTTCATTTTCTTCTTTATACTTTATATTTGACTCTCATAGTTTTGAAAATCTGACTTGGCTGTAAATATGGGCTCTTCTTGGAACTTGCTGTAACTTGTGGACTCATGTTACAAGAGATCATGAATTTGATTGATGAATTGATGATTCAAAATCAAGAAGATGTGGGTTGCTTTCAACACCTAACTGTAGAAAAATGTGCTGAAGTAATTACATCTGTTAGGTCTAAATCGAAGGCTTGTTTTATACGGTGTGAGCTGTTGGATTCATTGATTCGTTGGTTTTATTGGTATAGAGAGAGAGAGAGGGGTCAGAGACTCATAGCAAACCCCCAACTTCCAACAGCTTATCCGGACAGCTAATTTTAGTTGGTTGACTGCTGCTATATTTTGTTCCTTTCTTTTCTGACCATGTGCTACTAGCGTTGCCAGGTTTTTTTTGTCAAACAACTGTGACTATCAGTATTAATTGAAAGGGGAGCTAGTACAGTTAGTTAAAAGAAAAGTTTTATGATTGTTGATTATCTGAAAGTTGAGAGTTCGATTATTTCTCACGACTTCAAAACTTCTACGAAAGTTTTCCAAAAAAAAAAAAAAGACTACCAGTATTAATTGGAGGGAGGGAGGGGAATTCGGATCCCCTCGAGTAACTCAAATTTTGAGTTTGGATCCGGACCGTCCAATTTGTTTTGGCACGAATATTAAAGAACCTGTGTATTTTACCTCGGTACAAATTAACTCAGATTTTGATTGTACAACCGATGCAAATCCAAAATTTGAGTTACTTTGTGAATCTGAACTCAGGAGGAAGTGGACACTCGCCCTCTCCTAACTCAATTTTTTCTCAAAAATATGCTTCTATTTATATATTTTGTCAAAAAAAAATTACAATATTATAGTTAAGACTAAAAAAGTTATATAATTTTGTATATCCCTAAAAATATTTTTTTATGCTTCTATTTCTGTACTTTTCTCAGAATTAAAAAAAATACATAATATTAAAAAAAAATTATAAAATCATGTCTCATCCTAAAATTTTGCCCCACCCTGGTGATTATCCTGGCTCCACCCCTAGAAATACTTGGTCAAAGCCGTCTGATATGCATCAAGATTTGTGTGCACTTGATCAACACAAATTTAAAGTAGTTTGCGTATATCTTGATGTGTATCGGACGATTCTAACTTGACATCAAACCAAATTTGATATGATGCCTCTCGGAATTGCCTCATTTTTTTATTAATTTATTCTTACTTTTCTGTAAGGTGTTTTGAAGCTTCTTTTGTGTTTTTTTTTTCTTTGTAAGCAAATTTAGGTAGGCGAATTCCTTATTACAACTAACAAGGTAGGCCTAACTAGTTTTCATTAAAATTAAGCACATTAGCAAAATAAGAGTGAGGCTACGGTGCTATGCATAGCACCAATGGCTAGTGTACTACGGCTCAATATGGTACATTTTTCAGATAGGTAGAAAAATCAGTGTTTTTTTGAAAATTCTGGACCATCAAAATTCTACCTATCTGAAAAAATAGTAAAAAAATTCGAAAAAATATAAAATTTAGTTTGCAAGTACATATTCATATGATTATCACATTGAACGGTCGGATCGACCGTTAGGATTTTAAAAAGTACTATATTGAGCCGTAGTACACTAGCCATCCGTGCTATGCATAGCACCATAGCCTCACTCGCAAAATAATCTTGAGATTTGGAGCTCTTTTTAAGTACAGCCTAGGCCCAATAATCTTGAGCCTAATAACAAGGCGCGCCCGCTCCCACTTCTACTCCAATTAAAGTGTCAATGTACTTCATGTCAGACTATGATTTTGAGCCATCGTAGACTTCGTAGTAGAAAATATATCTGATTTTTATCAGGTCACACCGTCACAGCCTTGACATTTGGTTAATATAATGAAATAATAGCATTTTGATCTACTAAATCTTTCAGTTAAGGAGCAACAAAATTCCTTTCAAACGGTCTTATTCTAATTTAAAAAAGTGGGAGAACTTTGACATATATATATATTTTTAAATCACAAATAAAAAATCGGGAGATCTTATCAGGTTTCCCAATGTATTGTAAAAACCTTTTTTTTTTTTTTTTTTGCCCGCACCTGATCCATCTGATTAACATTAGATGGCGCAAAAAAAATTCAGAAACTTTATTCTTTTGCTGACCCTTTAAAAGAAAAAAAAATAGGTGATTTGGAAATATATATGATGATATTTTGAACATACAAAAAAAAAATTAAAGCAGTTTTACTACTCATTCCTTCTTCTATTGGGACGATCTCAAGTGATAATTTTTTTATTTCAAACATTCACTACTAACTACTAAGACATGGTGCTTAAAAACATTACATCTTTGTATACCAATTGTTATATATGTTGTAAATGTACCACTCTTAATTTTTTAAAGTATCTAACATTGCACTGAAAATTAATTTTTATTGATAATTTTTTTTTCATATATTGTTCTTCTATAATTTGAATCAACAACAGTCACAACGGAACGCAAGAATAATCGGATCCGTATCCTCTTTTGAGTTAATAAATTTCAACCGTCTGATTTTAAACGGAGCAAATCCGGCTCAAGTCTATAACATAGGAGCCCTTTAATTTTAGTGCAGATCTAGTTCACACGAATCTTGAAACAGATTGGACAATCAAAATTCATTAACTCAAAAGATTCTCTTTTGAGTTAATGCAGAGGATACGGATTCAGAATAATCGCTAGTGTATATGATGATTATAGTTCTAAAAATTTTAGCCCAAAATGATCTGGGCTTTAGAGGCTTGTAACCTTAACATGATGGTCAACTAGATACAGGCCTGAACTTGATCTCTAGCTGGGTCTTATTTTCTGAGAAGTTAATTCCCAAAATATTTACATAGCAGATCATTTAAACCAATCATTATTAACCCAGAGTAAGGCTTAGGTCCTGATCTTCTGTGCTACGGTCTAAAAAATATATCGTATAAATTTCAAAGTTCGATCTAAGTAGCTCAGTAAATTAGTTATATAATGAACTTATAGAATACTAATTTTTACTATATTTGAATTTTTTTACTATTTTTTATGATTTATGAAAGATGGCAGAAAATAGTCCAAAACATCGGCAATTTTTTTTTTAAGTCATTTTTCATAATTAGTAAGAAATAGTAAAAAAAAAAAAATTTAAAATAGTAAAAATTGGTATTCTACAAGTTCATTATATTACCAATTTACTTGAGCTAATTAGATTGAAGTTTAAAGTTTATACAATAGATTTTTTAGGCTGTAGCACAGAAGACCTTATGTTATCAATAACACCTAAGCCTTACTCATTGAATTCATATCTTCTGCATTAACTCAAAAGATAATATTTTGAGTTAATGAAACTCGACTGTCCGATCTATTTTAGAATTCATGCGAACTAAATCTGCACTAATATTAAAGAGACACGAACCAGATTAGCTCTGTTTAAAATCAGACAGTTGAAATTCATTAACTCAAAAGATTTCCTTTTGAGTTAATGCATAGGATACGAATCCTTACTCATTAACCCACACACAAAAAGATCCAAATTATGGGTGTTGGAGAAAAACAATAAGATCCAACTTTGAAAATAAATACGAATTTTGGTTCGACGGAGTCCATACTATTCTTTTACGTTCGAGTCTCAACCAACAAAAGAAAAAATGTTTCAAATAACTGGAATAATTATCCAGTGACTGTCGTGATTAAACACTTTATTCAGTGGCTATACCTTTATAAAAATGGAACGAATTCATACAAAAAATAAAAGAAAAAATGGTAATGTACATTATATTTACTCCATACAAGTACAAACACATATTCACTTCATACGGGCCTGTTCGGCGCGCAGTAGGGAATGAGAATGGGCTTGGGAAACGGAAATTTTTGAATTGCGGATCACTGTGCACGTGAAACAGAAAACACAACTTCAGACTAAATTTTTTTTTTCTCACGCGTACAGTAACTGCGTCGAACAGGCGTGGAGTCAAGTGAAGTCAAAAGTGGATACTAGGTCAATTTTTTTTTTTCAAAATCATGCTTATATTTTTACGCATTTCTAAAAGAAAAACTATAAAAATAATCTGCACAACTTTTTACTCAACATATGTTTTTATTTCTATGTTTTTCTCAGAAAAAAAAATACAAATATACTTAATATTTAAAATAGTTATAATTTTTTTGTCTTATCCTACTAATTATCCTAGTCCCGTCACTGACTTCATATGCATGTGATATCTCATACGCTTTGGGTATTTATCAACTTTACCAGGGTTCATGCCACAAAATTTGCATTCCCTTTCACATAATACATTATAAATTGCACTTCCCAAAATGCAGCTGGATTATCACCCAAAGAAAAAAAAAAATGCAGGAGTTATCTGATCTGATCTGGAATCTCCGTCGAGAAAGATAGAATAGAATGAGTGAATAACATGATTCCAAGTCATGCAATGCAACTGTGACGAGAAAAGGAGGGAATTTTTTAAAAAAACAATAATTAAAAAAAAAAATTAGCAAATCAACATGATTACTTTGATCTTTACAAAAATCATGAAAACCGAGATACCAATTTGGTGTGCATTTTTTTTTTCCTCAGAACCGAATTAGCATTTCGGTCCCCATAATTTTACAGCTTTTCCGCAGAGTAGTCACATAAAATCTAAATGGACAGGGGACCGAATTGGCATTTCGGTCCCAATAGTTTTTGTTTTTTTTTGTTTTTAACCTGACTGCTGGTTTCACCAATAAAAATAATAATAAAAGAATGAAGAACGAAGGACGAAGTCCAAAGCTAAAATCCATAAATGTTACACCATTAAATTACCCTGATTTCACTAGTAGAAGAACGAAGTCCAAGGCAAAAGAACGAAGAACCAAAATAAATTACCCTGGACCGAGATGGGATCTCGGTCCTAGGGTGTTACACCAAATGTCACAGCGTTTGTTCTGAAAATGTGTGAAATCAGGGGGGATCGAAATGTCAATTCGGTCCCAAAGAGAAAAAAAATAGAGACCGAATTGACATTTCGATTCTTATGATTTTTGTAAAAATCAAAGTAATCATGTTGGTTTGCTAATTTTTTTTTTTTTAATTATGGTTTTAAAAAAAAGCCATTCACTGTTGCTACAACAAGGAATAAATTAATTTAAGGACCGGAGGAGATGAGATCAGGTTCGAAGCATGGTTCAGTGGGCCCCAAATAGCACAGTAAAAAGCTGCTGATGAGCACGTTATGCTATCCGATTATTGATGTGCCAAGGCTGGGTACGCTCACCTCAATCTCACTTGAGCAATCTCTCACCGTTTACTGTTTATTCCAATTATAATTCTCTGCTGCTGTGACTGACTAACTGCCACCTTTGTTCTAAGAACTAAGAATACGAAGAATGATTGGTTGAACACCTTGTTTCGCACGATAATTTGTTTATCCTGGGTACCATCATAAAATTCTGATATCAGGTAATGATAATTGATTGGTAAATCCAGATATTTAAAGACCTGTTATGCTCATCGAGAAATTTCTTCGCTTCAAAATCACTGGTTTTATTCGTTTGGCGGCTTGGAGATGCAAACGCATCAATATGTCTGTAGCTGCAATTAGAGTGGGAAAAATGACACAGCGGAGCTGACTCCGTTACGGAACGGTACGGCAGGCATATCAGTTACGTGCCGTGACTCGCGTGTCCCGTACCGTGATCATTCGCGTGCCGTGTTTATCTTTAAAACTTTGGCATGGCACATGAAAGATTTAGTCACGGCACGGCACGACGCGTAGTCACGCGAGTCACGTGTAATTAAGACTATTAGATATTGATTTAATGGTGAATCTTGAATAAACTAACCTAAATTATGATTAAATGGTTACGCGAGTCACGTATGATCACGGCTGACCATTCGCGTGCCGTGACCACCCCTTGATATTTTAGTCACGGCACGGCACGACACGTGAAAAATTAACTTGGTCACGGCACGGCATGACACGAGACCAAAGTCACGATGTATTAGTCACGGCACGGCACGTTTTTTCCACTCTAACTGCAATGCTGCATCAGATAAAATATAAACATCATAAAAAAACAAAAACTTTTTTAGACCAAAATTTCTTTACTTTCTGAATTTATTTTGTATATCAAGGTATAACAATGATCTAATCGACTAATGAACATTGATTATCAATGAAATGGTTAAATTTTCTATCTTCTCGCGTGTTTTTATTTGTTCGATTCTCTTTTTCTCGCCAACTTGTTTTAATTATACAACCGTCAAATTTTTATTGGGTTATATAAATGATGCATTTAATTATTCTAAGAGATGTTTCATCAATGCTTAAAGTTTTTCTTATTATGTATAAGATGAATTTTTATGTTACGTGATATTCATTTATTAATTTTTTTGTATATTTTTTTATGTTGTTTCTTATAGTTTCTATCTCGATTTAAAAAATTATTTTTTGTCCAATACGTAATTATCCTTTTTGGAAATAGGACTGGAAAATAATTTTAATTTTTAATATAAAAATAATTATAATTGAAAAATAAGTAAATACTAAATAGATAAATATTCAGACAATAGGTGAATTAATATATTTTTTTAAAGCTTCACAAAAGCTGTGAAGTCGAAATAAATAGGTAGAAAATAATTTGATTTGAAAATTCTGGACCATCCAAAAACAGTGATTTTCTATCTATTTAGAAATTAGTAAAGAAATTCTAAAAAATATAAATTTCGGTCTACAAGTACATATTCATATGAAAATCATTTTGAACCTTCAAAAGAAAAGAAAATCATTTTGAACGGTTCGGATCGACCGTTAGGATATCAAAAACCAAAATATTGATCCATATTTACGGATCAAATCGTGATACGCACAGTACCATAGACTCACTCATATTTTATTATGAAGATTATGTTGAGTAGTTCGGATCGACAGTTCGAACATCGAAAATAGAGATAAAAATATGGAGCATAATTGAAACACAACACTATAGTGCATTTGAACCCTCCTCTTTGTATTAATCATAATTGATATTTGGTTACATGCGGTTGATTCATGAATTAAGTCTTTGGTAACACATGCCACGAGTCCACATCGTCTGCATTAACTCAAAAGAGCATTTTATGAGTTAACGCATTTCGGCCGTCTGATTTTAAACGGAGCCAATCTGGTCTCGGCCTATAATTCAGGAGCCCTTTAATATTAATGTAGATCTAATTCACACGAATTTTAAAGCGAATCAGACGGTCTGAATACATTAACTCAAAAAAAAAAAATTTTTTTAGTTAAGGCAGAGGATACGAATTCCACATGCCACCACCAAGCCTTTAAAAAAAAAAAGTGTATAGTAACACATATTCACCTAGGAAAGAGTAGACCTGGGATCCGGCACCGGTGAGTAGGGACGAGCGCACATGCGGTCGCCATTATCCCCCATTACGGAATAGAATGCATGGGGTGAAACAAAGGAAAACGACGATTTCAATGTCTCCCTCCTGGCGTCCTTCCAAATACGACGCCGACATGTGGGCCACACATCCCCATCAACAGATCCACTCCAAGTACCGATATGCATATGCATATGCTTCGTCTTCTCTATTCTCTAATCAGCGACTTCGCCAGCTTATCCAACCTAACCTAATCTTGTTAAATATACTGAAATGGGTTCTTCCGTGAAAATTTCTATGCGGTGTAAAATAAACACCGGATGTAGGGGTTTTAATGGCACCTTTTTATCCGTTTATCCGACCCCCGTACCGTATCCGATAAGACGGTAGTAAGATTTTTTTTTTTTTGTAAATTTATCAGGTACGGGTACAGGTAAATATTTTTTTCATTATCTAAACGGATAATGATACAAGTAAAGTCTATTTCGTACCCATTACCTGATCGAGTAATTATAAATTTTTTTTATATATATTATATGTATTAATAAGCATTGAAAAAAACACTTTAATTGATTTACTTGCCTTTAGTATGATAAGAATTTTTCTTTCAATAAAATAAATGTATATGTATATGTTTTATGAAATGAATGTATATGTTTTAATGTTTTATTTAATAATTAATAAAAATAATTATATATTAGTATTACCCGTTATTTATCCACTAGTGTTTCGTTATCCGACAACCATAACAAATAAGAGTAGAATATGAGTAAGATAATTTATAGCAGGAAGGATAGGATACGGGTAAGAACAATTTGTAACGGGTACGGATATGAAAATGTTTCCACCCGACTCTTATCGTACCGTTGACATCCTTAACCGGATGCTTCTTTTTTTTCATTATTTTTTTCTCTTGAACAAGGTAACTTAACTCTTTGGAGAATTTAATTGCTCTGTTCGAACAATATTAGAACTTATGTTTTAAATATCATCTCATATTAAGAATTTAGGACGTAGGTTACCGATTTTTTATTAATAGGAAAAAAAATATTGACAATAGAGAAATATTTTTAGAAAATTCGGAATCTAAGAAGAATGTTATGGTTCCATAACGTCCCGCCAAATTCTCATTTTACCTCTAATCTCGTAAAAAAAATTGCTCCAATAGGCACGTTATAGACCATAATGTCTCTACTGTAGCAATTTTTTTTTTGGTTTCATTTTCATATATGTTAAAAAAAATTCCATTTTAATTTTTGTTCATTTGAATTTCGAAATCAAAATTAAAATTAAAATGAGATTGAAATTGTTCAAATTGGAATGTTTGACTTTCAAATATATTCAAATGAGATTGAAATTAAAAAGTAAATTTATGGATTAGTTATTTGTTAGTCTAACAATCAAATATCGTACAGGTTGAATATTGTTTCATTATGCACAAAAAAAACTATTAATTACAAATTGTTCAAATTTTATGCTATGGTAAATATTCTGTATAAACACTATATATAAATCATATATATAATACTCATAATGTTAGATTTTTTTAACATATATGAAAATGAAACCTCAAAAAAAAAATTGCTACAGTACGGATGTTATAAACCATAAAGCTTGTTGCTCATGATTCAATCGCGTTAGAGCTCAAATTCGAACTAACTCAATATGTAATTATGATATTTGATTGATCTAGTTGGCAATTAATATAACATAATACTTATTTTTATGTATAAATATAATTTTTACAATCTTAAAAGGAGTAAACACTTATTATTTACTTTTAAATTATTTACGAATTTACGCAAATAATTATAAAAAAAATCCTTATAGTTGAGCTTGTGTAGAATTCGATCTCAATTCGAGTTCGAATAAGATCGAGCTTAATAGCTTGTTTGATTTTCAACTCGAGTTCGATTCGACTCCCCTTATAATCAAATTAAACTTGGGCAATATTAAAATGCCTGGAGGCATCTGCTGCAGAGGCCATAACACTCTCAGAAGTACCAGACCATTTCCTTCTGTCCTCCAAGTTAGATCCTCTCCATTAGTTACCATTTTCATTCCATAATATCAAGAAAATCTAGACGTTCTGTTACATCAGCCGGTCCAAATTACTCCTGCCTGGACAACTCCATAATGACACCTGTCAGATTGAGTAGAGATTTAAAGCGCTCGATCGAAAGTTTATGGTCTAGATCTGGCTATGACCATCCAACGGAACCTACAAAATTGTATAGGATCCAGACCACTTTCTGAAAAGCGAGAGAAAACGAGAATCAGATCCCCATAAAAGGGCTAGCTCGCGCCAATCCTACTCAACCGCTCTCTCTTTCGATCTCAACTCCACACTGATCAATGGATCACCATTCCACCACCTCCTCCTCCTCTTCTCCCTCCGATAACCTAATGGCAGCCATTCTCTCTCATCCACCTCGCTCCTTCTCTTCTCTCATTTCCTCCCTCTCCACCGACCACCGCTTCATTCGCTCCCGCCTCGCTTTCCTCCTCCTCTCACCGCCGCATTTCTCATTTGCTCTAGCTCGCCTCCATTCCCTCTCTCTCTGTCAGAAATCCCTCCTACTCGCTCGCCTCCTCCTTCATTACCTCAACCTCCTCCTCCTTTCCCCTTCTCCCTCTCACCGCCTTCGCCTCCTTGATTTCGACGCTGCCATTCTCCTTATGGCCATGTGTGATTCCTACTCTCCAAATACCTCTCCTTCTCCTGTCAACTGGCATTCAACCATAGCCACTCACCTTCTAACCTCTCTTCTCAGCCCTTCTGGTCTTGGATCCAACTCATGGCCCGTCGTCAGTCACTACGTTGACACTGCTGCCAAGTGCAGGAGGTTTCTACATGTTGTATCTGGTGGCACCGTAAAATCTGTCGGTGAAATGGCCACTTCATCAGCAGCAGTGGTATCACTGCCGTCAGTGGAGAGCCGAGGAGAGAGCGGCGACTGTGTGGTGTGCAAGGAAGAAATGGAAACGGGGAGAGATGTGTGCGAATTGCCGTGTGGGCATCGGTTCCACTGGAGCTGTGCATTGCAGTGGTTGGGTAGGAAGAACACGTGCCCGTGTTGCCGGTATGAGTTACCGACCGAGGATGTGTACGGTGAGATGGGGAGGCTGTGGAGAAAGCTGATGAGGATGGGTGGTGGGTAAGAGGTCGGAATTCATGAGAGAATTCCATGGATGGCGAAGTTTCATGTTTGATTTGTTAACTTTTGTTGAGTTTTGGTTGGATTATTGTAGTGTCCATAAATGATAGCGAGTGGGAAAGTGGAATAAGATGTTCTATGCCGAAAGTGAAGGCTGGTATTTAATTAAGATAAAAATGAATAAAGCGAATTTGGCCTAGTGTAGCTAGGCACTAGCTTTGGTAACTTATTAATATATGTTATTAATTGTGTACGTGCAAAAAGATTATTTGGATTGTTGGATCTATAAAAGTCTGATTCTGAAAAGCAACACCGATCGATCTACTTAGAAAATAAAAATGAAAAAGAATAGGAACACTGATTAATACACCTTATTTGACAGTTTGGACTGAGAAAAAGGGAACGGACTCCGCTGCTTTTCTGGAAGAAAAGCAGGACCATTCTCTTTCAAATCCAACAACTCAAAATTCGTTGAGATTTGTGCATGAAACAAATTTTTTATCGAGATACGTGAATGAAAATTTTGAATCGTTAGATTTGAAAGAGGAGGGTCCTCCTTTTCTGCTAGAAAAGCAGCAGAGTCGGACCCTAGAAAAAGGAAGGGTTGATGAAAAGACCAGTGTAGCAAGCCCAATTAACCTCTCTCTAAAACAACAACGCAATTAAGCCCGGTTCATCTTTGCTGGTTTTGCATTTATCTTTCTTTATTCACAGGACAAAAACAGAATAGATCTAAAGCCGAATCTAAAATTTCAAATTAATAATAGCTGCCACAAATTCGTTAAGACTTTTGAGAAGAGGCTTATGACCTATGGTCTGGCCTGCGTCGTAACTCAACTCGTTAATTTTTCCACCTTTCTCTCATTAATACATTCCTTCAAGGAATTACCTCTCATTTTTGAGAAAATTTCCAGGAAATACCTTTCTGTCATTATTAATTAACTACCAGCACTATTTTACAAAATCAGCTTCAATCCAAGAACTACACCAGAGATTTAACTAGCGATATTTCTACAACATGTACATACTTTTCTCAAGTAGACTGCAGAACACAAATCTCCTCAATGAAAATATAACACAAGCTAAATCAGCACAAATTTACTATGACATTATTTCAAGAGCCTCCCTTGTCTGTCCGATGATGTTGAACACAGTTGCCGCAATGTGAGATGCTGTCAAGCCAGCCTCGGCTATCTGATCGGCCGGTGCCCCATGTTCAATGTACCTATCAGGAAGCACCAAGGGTCTCCACTGTACAAGCAAAATTAAGATGGCAAGGTTAGAATGTCAGTAAAAATTCAATAATTGAAAGTGCTTGCTTAACTGAGTATTGTAAAGCAAGTTAGGAAGTTTGTACCTTTATATTACCATCAAGTAGGCCATCAAGAGCCATGAACTGAGCAACATGGGAACCAAAACCACCTATTGAGCCCTCTTCAACTGTAATCAGCACCTCATGAGACTTGGCAAGGCTCCTGATAAGAGACCGATCCAATGGCTTACAAAACCTTGCATCAGCAACTGTAATTTTAAGACCATGCATCTCCACAATAGATGCAGCAGCCAAGCAGTTTTGAACGGCAGATCCATAACCAAGAAGAGCCACCCTCTCTCCTTCCAAAACTATCCTCCCTTTACCAACCTGTGAATAACTACACTGTTAAATTGTCATATATGTTGAGGGAAACATTATGCAAAGTATTCATAGGTGCAGTGGTAAGACTATCTTGGACAAGAATAGCATCATCAGCTTCTACCAGGACTTAATAAAAGGAAGGAATTTCTGATTACAAAAAGTTACAAGGAAAAGAAAACACTAATCCAGTGATGTTGGGTATGGACACACAGCCTGAGACAACCTCAGGCGAGGCACAACTCAACTGATCTGCTAGAGGTACCTGCACCCCCAGTTGCTGAATTCGACAATAGCTGATGCCAGTATTGAAGGAGACCATACAACCGATGATTTATATTTCTGTCTTGACCTCATAATTGATTAGGATTTAGTTTTACCAAGACTAAGGATTTCCAATTTGAGATAAAAATGAAGTCCCATTCATTAGGCACCCTTGGAAAAATGATTGATCTAATTCCATTTATCTCGGAATAAGGAAGGCACTGAAATCCAGGACGCCGGTGCTTGACAGACTCAACATAATAATACACTTCTGAATGAATAAAAACCATAAGCACAGCTACAATGCTATTACCTCAAGTGGGACACCTTTATTTCCAGGGGGGAGGGGGACACCAATACCATTTCCTCTAGGGTAGCGGAAGCAGGAAGGCCTATCATCTATTGCAGCAGCAGTTGCGACCATGTGAAACAGTTCAGCCTCATCAGAAGGTGCCATTACAACCATGTTGGGGAGACACGCCATGAATGTCACGTCGAAGGCCCCACAGTGAGTTGGCCCATCTGCACCAACCAGCCCGGCCCGGTCCATTGCAAACCTCACTGGCAACTTTTGCAGATCCACGTCATGTATAACCTGTGCACCAAACACCAGGTAATGGTTAACCAAAAACAGATCATTAAACATTTGAGTTGTTTACACAGCATAAATGGTGATTTACTCTAATAAAATAAGGAATTCTTATCAATGCCTGTTAGATGTGGCTCGCATTTTTTCTTCTTATTTATTTATTTTTTCCAATTTTTGCTCAATTAAGAGCTTCCAAATTTCATACAAGGCAAAAGAATTCAATATATTTAAATGGTTGTTAACAAAAAAGCTTCCATATGCCACGAGAACAGATTCCATGGTTCATTGTATTATTAAACATAATAATAACATGGCATCTTAATCTCTGAGCCCCAAGTTCATGGGTTTAGCACCTTGAAATTTAAGATTGACACTTCAGCCTTACGGACCCTAATCATCCAACTGAAAGCTTACCACACTCAAAACTTCAATCAATCTAAGTCCATAAGCAGGAAAACAAAAAATCCATTTACAAAAATAAAGACTAAACTATTAGCAAAGAAAGACAGATAATTATGATGCCAATAGTAAATTTCAGCTTTACACATTAGTAGCGAATATATGAAAGAAGCATAGAACAATGTATGAAGAGAATGGACATACCTGATCATAAGCTCTTTGTAAGAAGGACGAGTAAATTGCACAGAATGGTTTGATACCCTCACATGCCATGCCAGCTGCAAAAGTTACAGCATGTTGCTCAGCAATGCCGACATCAAAGCACCGGTCAGGGAACCGGCGAAGGAAGTAGTTAAGGCCAGTGCCACCTCCCATAGCGGCATGGATTGCAACTATATCCTTATCAGCCTCTGCCTCCGCTATCAATGCTTCCGCAAAGTAGTTGGTGTAGGATTTGGTGCTGACACTTGACTTGAATTGCTTTCCAGTTGCGGGATCAAATTTTGCGACACCTGCATGCAAAAAGGTACTACAATGAATTAATACCATATGCTATTTAGCAAATGTTCGATTGTAAAACCTTTTCTCGGGTGGCTATGATTTGCAAAGCCTGGCTTCAAATTCATGGAACTTTTTTACTTTCTTAAAAGCAATAACTTCATAATACATTACCTTATTTACAGATAATCTGCCAAGACTAGCATATTATTGGACTGTTTGTTGGTTGTTCAAATAAAAAGAAAAAAGAGAGAGAGAGAGAGGAAGCAGGAATAAGGCTATAACTAATTATTATAAAAAAAAAAGTAAAACAAAAAAATCATGCATATCTCCCAAAATTACATTGACTTAACATTACACTCAATAAATTATACCTTCAAATAAAAAACTTGTTAACTACTTAAAATGGAGAAGGCCCAAATATTCTAAATTGTGCAATTCAAAGTGCTTCTAATAGTTATACCATGATATTTATCAGATGCCTTCTCTGCATATGGATATCCACGGCCTTTCTCAGTAATAACGTGGATGAGCACTGGACCAGTTATCTTTGTGCTCTTCACTTCATTAAGAATCATAATTAGATCGTCCATGTTGTGCCCATCGACTGGTCCAATGTAATAAAGACCAAGCTCCTCAAACAGAGTTGAACCGGACCCACTTATCATCCCTCTCGCGTACTCGTCAACTTTTGCCGCAAGTTCATGCACTGATCCACCAATCTGCTTTGTCATTCCCTGAAATAATTGCAAGCATGAGATTAAATTCCGGTTCGATCAGTACTTGCCAACATGTCAACACTAAATAGTTTTATTTTGTACCTTTGCAACTTCCCTGAGTTCTCTTAAAGGCCGGCTAGACTGTAGTCTGCTAAGGGCACTGCTCAGGGCTCCAACTGGTGGAATAGGTCCATCAAGGCTGGCAGTTGGTAGAGAAACTTGTTTGTTGTCATTTAATATGACAATCATGTCAGAGTCTAGATAGCCGGCATTGTTCATGGCCTCGTATGCTTGGCCAGCAGTCATGGCACCATCTCCTATTACTGCTATTACCTTGTTGTTTTTCTCCTTCAGGTCCCTCCCAATTGCCATACCTGCTCATTTTTCCAAAAAAGAAAAAAAGAATAAACATATATCAGTCCATCATGAGAAAGTTGAACTGAAATGACAGTCTGCACAAGTAATTTTACATTACAAGGGGCAGTTTCCCTGGAAGACTGATGGTGTGGACCCACTTAGCATTCTTTGCTGGGTGTGGTTTTTTACTTTTTATTTTCTTTGAGGAGTCTTTTGGAAAAGTTTGCTATTTACAGGCAGTTTGTGCATATAAGCATTGGGGGTGGGCATATCAGGATGCTTGTGTAGATATTTAAAATGAGTGGTTTGACTCCTGGGGCGTGCTGATATAATATACCAGTATAAGTAACAGGGCATATTATATTTCTTGGTCGTTTTATATAAATAAAAAATATTGTATTTTGTAAGCTCGTTTTAATTTGTTAATGGAAGTCGGTTGGTGAAAGCTCCCTTTTTCTAAAAAAAATATCGCATATTGAAACTTCGTTGATTATAGTTATTCTAGTTTTGCTTAATTATAGAAATGTTCTCAGAAACAATTTAGAAGCTCAATTACATATTAGCTTTTAGAAGATTTTATACAATTAACAACTATTTTTATACATCAATTTTTATTAATATATTTGAATAACAAAATTTAAAATTAAAATTAAATAAATAAATATTAGCATAAAAATAGAGCTAAATAATTACCTAGAGCGGCTGAGATACTGGTGGAGCTGTGCCCAGTGCCAAAGCAGTCATATTCACTCTCAGATCGCTTGGTGAATCCTGATAAACCATTAGTTTGCCTCAGAGTAGGCATCTGGTCCCTCCTCCCAGTCAAGATTTTGTGTGGATATGACTGCAAATAATTAATTACATATCAGTGTTATTCAATAAATCTAATTATAATTTTGTGCACTTACTGAAGAGCTCCCATGGGTCCAAAGATTTATATACATTTTTATATTCATAATATGCAATAACTCATTTTACAAAGGTCCAATCTGTAAATAAGCCAATGATTCTGAAAATAACATCATGTGCCAAATCACATGCTGTGTTAGCAATTAATCACCCAAAGAATATATTCAGGTTGACCTCATTATATTGTGTAAAATAATAAAGGAAATCAATTTAATAGCAAAATTTGATGATGAGAACAGAATAAAAAAATATAATAAGGAAATCAATAAAAAAATAAAGAAAGAGATAGTAACCTGATGGCCAACATCCCACAATATCTTATCTTGGGGGCAATTGAAAACGTAATGGAGTGCCACTGTTAATTCCACCACACCTAGACTTGAGCCGAGATGGCCTCCAGTCTTTGAAACATGAAAAATTACATCTGATCGGAGCTCATCTGCCAGCTGTTTAAGCTCCTGTACTAAAAGTAAATAACTCTTGTAAGCATTTCATCAAACACGTTTAAGGGTATATTTTTAAGATTGAGAATCAACCTTCATTGAGAGGTTCTTCATGTGGATTGGATAGTTGACGGTGTCTAGCAGCGGAGTTGGTGGCCTCTGTGCATAGTACTCCCCTTGGTCTGACAGGGAGGCGGAAACACATGCTCTTCTCCTAGGCTGTATAACAGAAAATTCTGATCAATAACAAAAAATAAAAATAAAACTATCAATAGAACCAACTAGAGAACAGTAATCAAAACTACAGCGAGCACAAATGCACAATTTTTTCAAAAAAATAAAAAAAATAAGAAGTTCCCAAATAAAATAGCAAGCACTAAATAGAGAAGAAGACTCGTCTAGGAATCAGAAAATTTGAGAAAGAGAAAATAAAATTGTGAAAAGGAGATCCGAGAAAACAAACCTTGCATAGCCTATTGTGGCTCCTATTACAATGGAGATGGATTGGAGCAAGCAAAACGGAGGCGAGAGCGTTACTCTTTTGGAAATCTGAAGGTAGCACTACGAGCGAATGCGTAGGAACGGAGAAGCTTGCTAGAGCCATGGAAACTAAGCTCACACCTCTCCCTGTGGAAACGCCAAGTAGAAGAGAAGTAAAGGCGCTCTAACGAGTTAAGTAACTTCTTATCCGGTAACTTGTCGAGCAATTGGGAATCTTGTAAGAGAAGAGAAGAGGAGCGGAGAGAGAAGGAGAGAGTATAGAGAAGAGACAGGAGTTGAGGGGTCTGGCGCTTATAGCGTGGGATGGAGACGAACAAGCACTGAGTTTGTGGTTGGAATTTATTTCGCTACGTTCAAAGTTGAAACCCCACTCGCCAGTGTCGCCGCATTCTCTCTCTCTCTCTCTCTACGGAGTGTGCACTGTCACAATCTTACTATATCTTTTCAATCTGCATCTTGCCACATCGGACGGTCGAGCGTCACTGGACCAACATAGGACGCGCCACCTCTGTGCCTACTCATTGGGCCAGCTCAGCAGATATCGAGAGAGGATAAAGTGCGCTAGATAATTCAGGGACCAAGGAGGAAATAATTCAAACAAATCTCATCTGATGGGTGGGCCTAGGGCTGATTAATGAGCGAGTTAGGGTATGCTCATGCTCGGCTCATTAGCTTAATGAGCGAGTTGTTAATGAGCATGATGTTAATGAGCGAGTTATGAGCGAGTTGCCGAGTTATGAGATTTTGCAGCCGCGTCGAAAGCTTTTCAAAATTTTCAGCTAAAAGTTCAAAACCAAATAATATTCATTATTATTCACTCCCGTTCAAGGCTTCAAGCTATAGTAGCTGGGTCTGGACCTGTAGTTAATCTGTTAATGGATATTACGGATGATTCTGGGGCCTACTTTCTTTAGCCCAACGATCCTATGGCATGCATGCTTTAAACTTGCTTCTTGGGCCATTCCAAAAAAAAGAATCAAGGGATTAAATGTGGCAGGATTTGTGTAACTCAGTTCTTAATGAGCTAATGAGCGAGTTATGAGCGAGTTGGGGTATGCTCATGCTCGGCTCATTAAGTAAATGAGCGAGTTGTTAATGAGCATTTAGCGAGCGAGTTATGAGCGAGTTACGAGTTATGAGCGATTTACTCACCCCTGGGTGGGCCATACCTTTTAGGCACAATAATTCTTTTTCTTGAAGAGTTAATTTTTTTTTTAGGAAAATCAATTTTAATTTAACACTCTCATGGTATTAACCTTTGTAGCATGTATCACATGGCGTGCCGAAGTCTTACAAAAGAAATTTACTAACGGTACTGCTTTAACCGAAATAAGATAAGCGTTATATTATATATCTTTCTTTTTGTTTTTCTTTTTTTAATGATAAGCATATCTTACTTTTTTTGTAACTGAGGAAAGATAAAGATTATCCTATTGAAATCACTGAACATGACGAATAATAGGTCTTGAAATCAAGGTGACCGTTTGGTTTTTATATACAGAATTACTTCTTTTTTTTTTAAGAATTGCTCGTTGGTCTTGTCTATTTTCGGGTAAGTATTTTAACAGAGTAGTTTTGACTTCATGCAGCGCAAAAATAGTATGCAGGATTGTTTTGATTCTCCTTGCACAATCGAATCATAAAGACTTTACATTTTGGTCACACCCACAAGATATTAAAATCTTAACGCTTTAATTTAAAACAAGCAGTTTTATCCGACAACGCAAATTTGTAATAAGCAAGTTCTTTTTATTTATTGGCAATGCCACCGCATCATTCAAAACATTGAAGTTGTTATAATCACCTCATAAATTTTTTATTCTAATAATTATCCTTACAAATTCAGATTTATGACTATTCATCCGACTGTAAAATTCAATTAGCATCACTAATTTGTGTTGATACATGATGAAATAATCCCAGCAATTTAGTATTAATTGATTATTATTTTAGATCTCTATATTTTTTTCAATTTGAAAGTAGATGTCATAAATATTTATTAAAAGTTCTATAGTTCAAGAGTCCAACAACGATGTCATTCACAATTTTTTTTATTTTCTAAATAAAAAAATCAAATTATTGGAAATATGATGAATTATTTTTTTCTCGATAAATGGATGGGACCAACCAATGATTCAGTCCCATTAGGAAGAGACCAATGATATCGAACAATTACACCAATGGGACTGAACCATCTCTTTGACTTATTCCCAATAGGGGACCCGAGTGGAAGAGAGAAAATGAATGAGAGGAGAGGGGAACTCTTACTGGAATGGTTTGGTTCCAATCGTTTTCAGTTTTTTGTGACGAAGTTACATTGCAACTTATAGAAACTACTTGAATCAAATGATTGATTCGGTCTCAGTAGATATCTCAATGGGACCAAATTATCTATGTGATAAAAAAAGTAATCATTCTAAAAACAAAAAAATTGCCTGAATCCATCTTGTTCCTGATAATTTGATTTTATAATTCCAAAAAACAAAAAATCGGCCACTTCAACTTGAGTACCAACGACATTCTAAACATATTGAATGAACTTCAAATGACAAATTCAAACTGATCTATTTCATAAGTGATGCACTTATAACATTTATAAATTTTAAAATTTATTTAAAATCAAATCAAGCGGTAAAAAAATATTTTTAATTTAATTGCAGTGTTAAATTTTTTTATAAAATTATGTAGGCACACGTACTTCACTTCTTTCCTCCCCTCAAATAAAATCCAAACCTTAGCCTCTTGCTGATCTTGCTAGATAGAGAAATAATGTTGGAGGACGGTGAATTGTGATGAAATAGCTGTTAAACATAAATATATTTGAATGGTATTGTGAAAAATTGAAATTTGAATGAAAGTGTCACATCCCATTTTATTGTATTTTTGTTCCTACGGTTCCATCTAAATGGAATGTATTGTACTACGGGAAGATGATATAGTGAAAAAGTATATTTTTTATTAGAGTAGGAATAAAACCTGTTGTTTTTGTTGTTTTTGGTTCCAATTATGTTTAAAGATCAAATTTTATATTTTTAGATAGACACATAATCACTGTTTTTTAATGTTTCGTAATCTTATAAAAAACAGTGATTTTGTACATATCTAAAAAAATAGTAATTTCAAAATAATATATAAAATTTGGTCTCTAAAATCATGTTAAGCGGTTTGAATCGACTGTTTGAACTTTAAAAATAAAGATGTAATGATGTGAGGTATGATTGGGGCACAAATAGGGGTGTCAACGGGTACGGTAAGGGTCGGGTGTAAGCATTTTCATATCCGTACTCTTCTCTTATCCGTTACGAACTATCTTGCTTGTACCCTACCCTTACATGTTATTGTTGTCGGATAACGATATAGTAGTGGATAAATAACGGATAATGCTATTATAATAAAAAAAAAATATTTACTAAATAATATATTAAAACACATTAATCATTTCATAGATATATATGTGTTTTAAAGGTCTAAACCTTATTGGAATTCAAGTAAAAAGAAATAAATTTTATTGGGATTTACTGAAGATCATAGAGGAAGAGTGTTGCATAGATTTTAGAATAATAATTAGTGGAGACCATAGTACATAATTTCTCTAAATAGGGTGCGGAGATTTTGAGAATACAGGAATGAGGGTACTCAAATAATTATTCTTAAATTAATTCCAACTCTTTTCGTCTCTATTTAGTATATGAGGTGGTTTTAATTGTCTTATGTCTTTTATGTCTCATCATGTCTCGCATTTTATATCTTTGTTTTTAAAGTCTACGCGGTCGATCCGAATCGCTCAATATAATATCCATATTAAATATGTTTAAAGACCAAATTTTATATTTTTTTGAAAATAATTTACTATTTATTTAGATATGTACAAAATCACTATTTTTTGGATGTTCCAAATTCACTGATTTTGTATCTATACAAAAAATATTAAAAAGTTTTCAAAAAATAATATAAACTTTAGTCTCCAAGCACATTTCAATATGGAAATCATATTGAGCGGTTCTAATCGACAGTTTAGACTTTAAAATTAAAAATATAAAATATGAAGTACAAAGAAACATGAAAGGTACGAGCCCAATTGAAACCCCCCTCCTAGTATATTCCTCTCCATCTTCTAATTCTCTCTATAAGTGAAGAAGTGAGGTATACAAATTCTAGGTTTCGAGTAGTGCTTTCCAATAAATGAAAATTCGAGGAGAGCAAATGCATATATACTACCAAATTATAAAATTTATATATATTTTGTCGGGTTATTTTCTAAAGGAAAAAACGAGATCTTATAGACTCTATCATAAGTTTGGACGAATTTTTTTTTTTTCATCCAAATGTGTAAAAAATCATAGTCGCACTTAAAAGCCGAGTACTTGACCATTGGATTAGCAACCCGGATAAATTAATATGCAAATAATTTATCTCAGATGTGACAATGACCAAATCTAAACAAAATGTTATATAATCACTTAATCCTTCTCTGTTAGAGCCTGTTCGGCGCAGTTACTGTGCATGTGAGAAAAAAAAAATTTCAGTCTAAAATCGTATTTTTTATCCCACGCGCACAGTAATCAGTAGTTCAAAAGTTCCCATTTTCCAAGCCCATTCTCGTTCCTAGGGGTGTCAATGACACCCGTTTACCCATTTACCCTACCCGTATCGTATTCGATAAGACGGGTATGGGTAAGGTTTTTTTTTCGTTAGCTTAATGGGTATGGGTATGGGTAAAGATTTTTTTTCATTAGATAAACGGGTATGGGTACGGATAAAGATTATTTCGTACCCATTGGGTAACGGGTAATTACATGAAATAAATTATATATAGATATATCAATATTATATTCAATTTATTTATTTCCCTATTTTCCATATTGCTGAATGTTTTGTTATTTAGTTAACGAACTGAAATTGAATTTGTTAGAAGAGATATTTGTGATTTTTATTTTATTTTTGCTTTCTAAAAAACTATTAATTAGAATTGATTGCATATTTGTATTTTCATTTTTATATTAGTAATTGTGATGGCGTATGTATGACATGATGAATTTAGATAGTTTATTTGTAAAAATAGTAAAACCTTATTAGTATTTTCGTTATTCGCCCACTACCGTTTCGTTACCCGTTAATCATAACGGGTATGGGTAGGGTAGGGTAAGACAAATTCTTAACGGGTATGAGTAGGGTATGGGTAGATCAATTCTTAGTGGGTATGAGTATGAAAATGGTTCCACCCTACCCGTATTGTACCCATTGACACCCCTACTCGTTCCCTACTGCGCGCCGACCAAGCCCTCAATCTGACGGACGAAACAGTTTAAACATGTCACAAGGCATATTTATTTTTTTCATAAACTTTTATTCCAGACCCACATGGCCATACATCTTGATATCCGGGGCGGTGGTGCATTGTGAAAAGGGAAAATAAATGCAAGGGGCCATTGTCAACTTACATAAATTAAGTGCCGAGTTGTGTGATGTCGGGGAAGAACTCACAAGGTGACACGTATTAGAGAGATGGCGACGGAAAATGTTATCTTAAAACCCCCAAAAGACAGGTAATTTTGACGCACTCGATAAATAAATTAAAGACGGTGATGGGTGTCATCGCACATTATGACCTGTTGATATATACATATATATCTCCCTACACTTTGAGAAAAACAACTTAACAAATATTTTTATCATACTTCAATTTTGTGTGAGCATTTAGATGTTTTTTTTTTATGAAACATAGTGGTATCTTAGAATCACCACTTCTATTGAAAATAAAAACAGAGCTCATACATACATAACAAAATAAAATATGATGAGATATTTTTTAGAATAAGATACAATTGCCTAATTATATTAAGCACAAGTATATTTCCTTAATTTTTATATAAAAATTACGATATGAAGAGCTGGGCTATGGTGAGTTGCGAAGTAAGAGGTCATTTTTACTTCACGCTCATATTCTTATTTTGAAAATATAAACAACCGATCCGAACCGCTCAACATGATCTCCATATTGAAATGTGTTTGGAGACCAAATTTTACATTTTTTGGAATTTTTTTACTATTTATTAAGCCACTTTGAAAATCGCTGATTGAATGGTCTAGAAGTTTTTACTATTTTTTACTGTTCACTCAAATCAGCGATTTTCAAAGTGGCTTAATAAATAGTAAAAAAAAATCCAAAAAAAATGTAAAATTTGGTCTCCAAGCACATTTCAATATGGAGATCATGTTGAGCGGTTCGGATTGATGGTTTGGATTTTCAAAATGGAATATGAGCGTGAATTAAAACGTTGTTTTACTTCACAACTCACCGTAGTTTATATATCTCTCTCTATATATATATACTAGAATCATGCCCGTGCGTTGCAACGGAATATATGATAAGATAACAAAAATAAATTCTCATACAAAATGACAAATTTTCATAAAAAACAAAATTAGAAATATATTCTACATTTATCACAGTAATATGTATAGAAATAAGGAAGTAGATAAATAAGGAAGTGAACAAAAAATTGATTTGCATTGTGATCTGCCGTATATAAAATTTCAATTGAAGAGGGAGAAATAAGGAAAGAAAAAAAAAAGGAAACGGAGAATTATATTGCTAAATTTTAGAGTCTGTTTAATTTTAATTGTAACGCATCGTGTGGCGGTATGTGTGACGAGTATGTTTGTAGCTAAATTTAAACTTTTACACATAAAACAGATGCATTTAATCAAAAGAAGATAGATTATGTGATTGGAGAGCTGAGATTAAATCCAAAAATTAATCTTTCAATCGCAGCCGTTGGCAGATCGGACACCCAACGTGCTTAATAATGGAATGGAGATTTGTAAAATCAGGGATAAACAAGTGTCTTTTATGTTTTCATGTAACTCTGTCACTGAACCCCATTACCCCATTAGTCCCTCCTATCCAAAATAAAAATGAAGAAAGTGTTAAAAGATGCTAAATTAGAAGGAGATTTAGATTGGCGTAATTGATAATAACTTTATTTCTTTCAAGCCACAATATCCATCAGATCACACATATACAACTTTTCCTCATTTAATCATGACACCATGTAATTGAAGACAATTCTCTCAAAGCAATTCAATGTTCTCCAAATTAAGATTCCATTGCCATATTGTAAAAAATAAATGATTACATAATTCATTATCATGACAAAAATACAATTTGCATCCCCAACTCATCCTCTCTTGATAAAAAAATATACAAGTGGCTTTTAGATTTTGAAGAGAGACAATTCTACAATGACATTCCCAAAGGTTTGGATATACAACAAATGGTGCTTTAATTCAGTGCTGGAGAACATACACAAGATAAACATAGAGCTATTAGTTATATCAGCATTTGTAGTACGGAGGAAACGTTGCATCATAATTTTTAAGAGGTGTGCAAAATTGAAGGAGAAATTGTAGAAAAATTTACAAGGAGTGAAGGCCTTTGCACTAATAAAATCTTAATTGTCTTTAATTGTCTTTCTTTTCTACCGAAATTTTTATTAATACCATAATTAAAAAAAAGATAAATAAAAAAAACCACTTTTTTCAGAGAATTCAAAATTTACCGGGCCACAATGGCACTTGGCGGCCCATTTCTTGGGGGCCGCCAATTGTCGTTGCGGCCCCAATAATGGGGCCACCAAGTGCCATTGCGGTCCTGATATTTATATATATATATTTTTTAAAAATAGATAGATTTAATTTTGTAGTTGGGTTTTTGTGTTGATTTTGTTGTAGTATATTTAGTTAAAATAATAGATGTAAGTTTATTTATTTGTTTTATTTTCATAAAAATATAGAAAAATTAAGTATTTTTCTCATCGGATAATACTAACAATAAATATGAAAAAGCCATAAATAGAAAAATATAATGCATATGATCTCACGAGTACAATAAAAAATTAAAAATACGTCTAATAAACCTAAAATAAACAATGTTCTTACCAATATAATAAAAACATCCAATACATTAAAAACATAAATTTAACTCCTAGATAAACATTTAATCCATTGATTGTTTTTCAACCTGCAAATTTACAAACAAAAATGACTGTTAAATATAATTGTTTCAATAATTTTTTGAAAGTTGAAATTGAATAATAAAATAAACATTGTATCAACCTCGAGCATCTCAAGCGACTCTGTTGCGTCTTTCTTGTGCATCTCGGTTGACTTGATGTCCTCTTCTCCTCTTATTTAGTAAGTCCAACCACATTGGAATCCTGTTGTGTCGTCTTCTACCTAAAGTAACTAGCCTATGTTCTGGAACAAGGATATGGCCCTCGTGTTCAGGCCATTTCGACTGATTGTCATACACATACCATTCACCCCTCCATGTGTTGATTAGTGTTTGGATTTGGTAGCAGTGATTTACAAAAGTGCTAGGGTCGATGCTTCGGAGACGGTCCATTTGTTTTCAGAACCGCTAAAAAACCTGGCGGTTGACTTGTTTTTTGGACCGCCAGGTTTTCTGGCGATTGAGGGTTTTATTTTTTATTTTTTTCTTGGAAAGTTTCTCTCTTATCCCACTCACAATCCACTCAAAAAGAATAGAAGAGAGAAAGGAAGATAAGAGACGATTTCAGAGGTGTAAACAGGCGAATTTTGAGATGATTTTTTGGTATTTTTTATTTAATTTTTTTATAATTCTGAAAAAATCATGGACATTTCTATTATTTTTTATTTAATATTGGATATTAATAAAAATTCGGCTGATTTTTTCTTATAATCTTTTAAATTTTAAAAATTACGTATTACTGATCGTTGTAAAAAAAATTTTGGTTAAAGTCCGTAGGCGCTGATAGTTTTCATTGAAAATATTACGTAATAATATTTGTCGTTGTAAGTCATTCAAAATAATATATAATATTATTTAAAAGTAAACTGCCGCTGATAGGTGTTTCTTGTTATGACCATCCATCGGAAAATCAACACGACATGCGAATGATCTGGTCACGGCACCGGCACGTAGTCACGCGTGATCATAATCGTTAGATCTTGATCTTGATCAAATAAATTTCAATTCTCATTCTTCAATTTTTTTTCCAATTGATCCGATTTTTTATTATTTAGGTTATTTTATTCTATCAAGATTAAGATCTAACGGTCCTGATCACGCGTGACTGCGTGTCATGATCAGACCATTTCGCATGCCGTGCCGATATTTTAAGGGATGGTTACAACATAGAACACGCAAGTCACGTGTGTACATGTCGTGTTGTGACGTCTGAAACGTGTCATAATAGAACTGTGTTGTGACGGAAACATCACTTGTATATAAATATTTTATAAGTATTTATGTATTACTAGTATCGTGCCCGTGTGTTGCAACGGAATATATAATAAGATAACAAAAATAAATTCTCATACAAAATAACAAATTTTCATAAAAAAACAAAATTAGAAATATATTCTACATTTATCACAGTAATATGTATAGAAATAAGGAGGTAGATAAATAAGGAAGTGAACAAAAAATTGATTTGCATTGTGATTCGCTGTTTAGAAAATTTCAACTGGAGAGAGAGAAATAAGGAAACAAAAAAATTATATTGCTAAATTTTAGAGTCTGTTTAATTTTAATTGTAACGCATCGTGTGGCGGTATGTGTGGTGAGTATGTTTATTACTAAATTTAAACTTCTACACATAAAACAGATACATTTAATAAAAAAAAATAGATTATGTGATTGGAGAGCTAAGATTAAATTAAAAAATTAATCTTTTAATCGTAGCCGTTGGCGGATCGGACACCCAACGTGCTTAATAATGGAATGGAGAAACACATCTCTTAATTAAGTGGGAAATTTTGAATTGAAGTCTGGACGCCGTAAATCGGGACGTTCACTTTTATTTTAGTCTATGGCGTCACCGTTTTTTTATTTATCAAAATATTTCTAATTATCCCGAATTTTGATTATTTTTATTTTTTATTTCCTACTCATAAAATTTTCGGCGGAAACTAACTGGTTTTTGAAATTTAATTTTTACCTTTTGAAAATACTATCAAATAAAAGTTTCAGCATTTCCGACCGACCGAGCCATGAGACCAGGTCCGGATGGTATGGTGCCACGCGGCTTCCACAAGGGGAAATAAATGATTTTTGGTGTGTAGCAACTCGGAGTCTCGGAGATTTGTTATTGCGTGTGGGATCTGGTCGGTCCAATGAATTACTGACAACCTTCTTCTCTTGTGCTAGAAAAAAGAAGACCCGCGTTTACTGAATCTATGACGTTGTTCTATATCTTGAAACTTTTTATTTTTAGAAATAAGAAAATCAAAGAAAACATAATATTTATTTCCCCCATAGATAGGATACCAATGATTTTGGCCATATTAGATAATAGGCGGGGACCTAATTAATAGTTCCATCTCATAAACTTTTGTAAGTTGCAATTGTGTTTTCGTCACAAAAAATATATCTGAAATTTATTGAGACTGAATCAAAGGTACTGTCTCATCCACTTATCGAGAAAAAAGAAAACAATTCATCTTATTTCCAACAAATTAACTTTTAATTTCTAAAAATAAAATAAAAGTATATCTTGCACCGCCCATCATAACGGTGTGTCGTCCAGGTTCATTAGCATCTTAAGCTAATAAAAAAGTATGCCCTAGTGCCGGGCATAATAATATATAGAAAAGCTGAAGATCATTTTCCAAAACATATGAATTTTAAAGTTCTAATTTGCAACTAACAATTGTGGTTCATTACAACAAAATCCTAATGAAACTAGAGTCTGACTAATGTCATAATGTTATAATTCCAGCTTAAGTTATAAGAGTTAGTTTTGGCGATTTCAATGTCTGAACAGTCGATCCAAACCGCTCAACGTGATCTTCATATTAACATGTGCTTGGAGACCAAATTTTATATTTTTTTGGATTTTTTTACTATTTTTTTTATATAGGTACAAAATCACTGTTTTGGATGGTCCAGAATAATATCAAAACAATGATTTTGTACCTATCTAAAATAATAGTAAAAAAATTCTAAAAATTCTAAAATTTGATTTCCAAGCACATTTTAATATGGAGATCACGTTGAACGGTTTGGATCTACTGTTCGGACTTTAAAATCACCAAAACTGACTCGTTATAACTTAAGCTGAAATTATAACGTTATGACATTAGTCAGACTCAAGAAACTATATATAATAGATAACAACGATTATTGTGAAAGCTATTATATATGACAGCGGTAGATTTAAAAAAAAATTCTGATCCTTCAACACGCAGATCCAAGCAATAACTGTATTTTTCTAATTTTTTATCAATTAAGTAGCGTTAATACATGAACAAGCTACAACGAAACTATATCATTACAATGTCATAGATCTGTTCATATAAAAGAAAAGCTAATAAGAACTATAAGGTTTAATGTATCGAAGAAAAAGCTTCAGAATAGTACCTTAATTATGGATATTATCTGTGCACAGTGCAAACAAACAGTACGAATGAGTATGCATTTTAACTTCCTTACCAGTTTGACGACCGACGACGGTCGCAGCTGCACTAATTATTTATGCGCCTTTTGTAGACTGGAAATGGAAAAAATATCAAAATAAAAAAGTGCGAGATATAAAAAAAAAATTGGAGCACAATCACATCAAAAGGTGGCTTCACAACTCCTTAAGGAAATTCCATTCTATATTTCTCAAATAAAATACAAAACTGAAGAGCAGACAACAATACATGCTATACATGCACATGAAGCAGGAACGTTTTCAAAAGTTATCTAACTGGAAGGGAAAGAAAAAAATTATCTTGCATATTTGCTCTGATTACACGCAACCATTACAACATTCAACCCAGGTGATGAAATTTTTTATTTTTGCGGTGTCTTTCCTTCCACCATCAATTAAAACCTATAACTAGACGGTGTTAACATACTCATGCCAATAAAAACCGATGCATAAAAGATTCTCCGTGTTCAAAGATCCAACAAGATTATGCTCACGAGATTACATAAGCTGCACTAGCCTAAAAGTATAACAATACACGAGTGATTTAATTCTCATCGAGGTGGAAATGAGAGATTAAAAACTGGTACAAAATCAGCCTAATTTAGTGTAATTTAGTGTAATTTAACATAATTATTATGAAAAATGGCACAAAATCAGTCTAATTTAGTGTAATTTAGTGCAATTTAACATAATTATTGTAATTTAGCGTAATTTAACATAATTTCAAGTAATTTAACGTATTTTAGTGTAAATATGCTAATTATGTATCAAAAAAAGTAATCTAACAAATATTTTAAAAAAAATTCAAATTTTTAGTGTTAGATTTCAGCATCTTGCTATTCATAGTGTCTCTTAAAAAAAAAAAAAAAAATTTAGGCGTACGCTTTAATGGCATATTTTTATAAATTTCCAATGTTAGTGGGTATATTTATTAATTTGTAATTAACTTTGGATATTAATAAAAATGTCGGCAGTAGAAGAAATTTATTTTAGGCGTACGCTTTAGACTTTCAACTAATGAAATGTTGCTGTATACTTAATAATTCAATAATTAGTAATTACTGTAAAAAAAAATATTAATCCATTCTTTGTCTTCTTGGAATAAAAAAAAATATTAAAACAGACGATCCAGTATTGTGATTTAAATCTTTTTCTTCACAAACTTTAAAATTTATTTTATCTTTCAAGCTATTCAAATTGGGTAGGTTTTCAATACCTCATGTCTTTCATACCTCATCATATCTCATATTTTATTTCTTCGTTTACAATGTTCAAACTATCGATCCGAACCGCTCAACATGATATCCATACTAAAATATACTTGGGGATGAAATTTTGTAATTTTTAGAAGTTTTATACTATTTTTTAAGATAGGTACAAAATCACTGTTTTTGGACCGTTCAAAAACAGTGATTTTGTATCTATCTTAAAAGAGGAGGGTTCAAATGCCTCCATTTTTTGTGCATCCACCACCATGTCTCTATTTTTAAAAACTTTAATAACTCAAAATTTAAAACTTAAAAGTCAAAATAAAACCGTTGGATATGATCTACATCATTTTATCTATGCACGTGTAAAAATTATGACATTTCAATGTTGTTTTGGTTGTCATCAAGAGCTTGTAAAAGACGTACTAATATGGATAATTTCTAGACGTTGATTTTTCAACTTATTGATTCACATAAAAACAAAATCAAAATGTGATAATTTTTTATGAGTACATAGATAAAATGATGTAGATCATATCTAACGGTTTTATTTTGACTTTTAAGTTTTAAATTTTGAGTTACTAAAGTTTTTAAAAATGGAGACATGGTGAAGGCATGAAAAATGGAGACATTTGAACCCTCCTCATCTTAAAAAATAGTAAAAAAGTTCCAAAAATTATAAAATTTCATCCCAAAACATATTTTAGTATAGATATCATGTTAAGCGGTTAAGATCGATAGTTTAGACTTTGAAAACGAAGATATAAAAATATGAAGTATAATGAGGTATGAAAGACATAAGGTATTAGGTCCCTTATTCAAATTATATCCATAAAACAACAACTAAACATGACCGAAGCTGAAATGATGAAATTTCAGATCCAGTTTTAAAAAGATCTGAAGTTTGAATTATATCTTAAGTACTTAGCATATAATATAAAATTATAAACTTAGCGTTAAAAAACTGTGGTAGATTAATAAAAAAATATATTATGATCCCAACAGATTGTACTTCCAGTAACTATACAAAATGATAAATATGTCGTACAAACTGAAATTAATGCAGATATTTCACTTTTTTTAAATCATCAAATTCATTAAAAATAATAATAATATAACCCAAAATCAGTTACTAATGTTGCCTTCGTAGCTGATTAATTTAAGTTAAGTTATTCGCCAAATTCTCAAATATTATATTTCTTCGCTACTTTTTAATTAGTCTTTTCTAGACCTACTAATCAAACTTGACAATCGAAAGTAATGAATAAATATAAAATATAATTTTTTTTAGCGAATAATAACTTTAGTGGCAGCTACAGCAGTAAGCATTCAATACATGCAAAAGCTACAACGAAACTATACCATTACAATGTCAAGCTATTTAAACTTTAATAATCAACAATTGTGGCAAGTGGCTAGAACGTAATCGATTATCTCAAGTGTTTCACTATAAACATCTTAACAAGAGAACTACACCTACCTCAATTATCTAAAATAATACTCTTCATGTGATGTGATGTGATGGGAGCTCAAAACCGACCAAGTACTCGAACCAGATATTAAAAATGGACGGCCAGTACCTAAAAATAAAACCAATTGACAACAAATTTCTCCCTTCCTGCATATGTGACACTAAAGCAGGCAACAATTTTCTAGAACATGAAGACTTCATGTGCCTGGAGAAAAAGAAAAGAAAAGACGCGAGTAAAAAAAAACAAAAATTAAGTAATAATGATTATAGGGGGGATTAAGAGTACTTCCACTAAAAGCAAGGACCAAGCAGAAAATCACATATTCACATAAGCTTCAGAAAGACTTCTCCAAGCTATAAAAAAGCAATCAGTGTCGGGCTATTAAGAACAAGTCAACAAATAATAGCAAAAATAATAGAGCAATAAAAAATGGAACTCCACTACCCAGAGAACTTCTGTTGAACATATTTTTTTTGTGCATGCACCAAGTGCAATCACCTTTAACATCAAAACAAACTCCATAAAAGCAGGTCGATACAGCATAGAGGATATGGCATTGGACAACTCCTTATCACCCATCCTGCCAATCGATATCATCTTCCTCTTCCTCGAATTCCTTGGCCTCCACATTCAAATCTGCTGCCAGCTTATATGATGCCTCTGCATTTCCTGTGTCAACTGGGCAGAAAAAACAGAATAAGTTGCCATTTTCTGGCTGTAAATAGTGCAGAAAGGGTCAGATTAAACACCATAGCGGGACAAATATATAGTTAAAGAGAAAGCAATATAAATGCATCACAGATCCTTTACTAGCTAGCTTGTAGAAGTAATTAAGAGGAAGCGAGCTTTTTCAGTATATATCCTTTACACCTTCCTCACTGTCTTTACACCATAAGCCAGTTTTTGTTGGCCTGTCATTTGAAAGAATACCCTCTACTTGTGCCTCTGAGGCTCCGACATAACCCCATAATCCCCATTGATCACACAATTGTGCAATGTATACAGTTTAACATGGCACGATATCAATTCTGACCCTTTGCTGCTCCTGTTTTTTCAGCAGCAAAATAAGTTTAAAATTAAAATTGCTGTTGTCAAAAAGTTCTGTTGACTGGAGAACAAGATAGAGAGTTCTTTTCGATATACAAATTGACAGATTTGAGAAGGGGGAGGAACATCTTAGAATCATCTTTTTCTTTAACTTTTTATTCTAATTATTTATTTATCATTATAATGTTGGTAATGGCGCAGCCACTATTATTGTACCTGTAGGTTCAGCTTCTTCCCACTCAACGTACTCATTGTCCTCATCATTTCGTTTTGATTTCATTCCCACTTGCCGATGACTTGATGTTTCTAGAGTGCCAAATGATTGGTCTGATGCAGAAACCCCAAATTCTTCTTGCTTTTCTGATTGGCTACCTGCAGCTGCTTGCATCTTTGCATAGTAAGCAGCCAAATATGCCTTTGTGTACTCATCCTAATATTAGAAACAAGGGGCACAAAGGAACCTTAATATCCATAGACAAAATGTTTAGCAGCTTTTTGGGACTTCACCGACTTTATACATAGATAATAATGTACAAATATATGGCTAGGGTGTTGCATTAACAGTTAGTCTGCTACAAAAGCAGACTAATGAAGGGCTAAAATAATTAAATCACTATCCATCTACAGCTAAACCATATCAAATCAGCCAATCCAATCTGATTCCAAACATACACTGCAATGTAAACCGTATGTTCCTCCTGTATCTTTTAATGGGAAGTTTGAAGTAGACCACATATTAAGCTAAGAATTACTGACCATTAAGCTCTTGTCATCTTCCTTCAAATCTGCTTGTTTCTTGTCATCAATGGCTGCTTCTTGAATGGTCTCTGCCCCAAGACTAGTCTCACCCCTTTGTTCTTTTGTAAGAACCATTCCTTCTTTGATCATCCATGGTGGCAGAACCTTGGCCTTGGTAGGTTTACCTTCGGGCTGTACCTCCTCTTTCACTCCACCACCTAGATCAACCTCAACCTGATAAAACACAGATTTATCAAGTTGCACATGTGTATTAGAAACTTTTGAGAATTATAAGTTGCCAAAAGCTACATGTAATTCCCATCATTTGATATTTCCATAGCAACTGATGTCCCAAAGAAAGAGATTAGTAAAACCTGAAATAATCTAACACAGACAACCAGATTTGATTCATACACAGTATATTCATAATTCCGCTAGAACTTTATAAACCAAAATCAGAACAGAAGAAAGTAATCAAGTATCACATTCTTAAGTAAAACATGAGTAGTTAATGCAGTACACAACAGCAATACCCAAGCAAGCACAAGTTTTGATACTTAAGACTCTGTATATCATGGAAATCATGAATAAAATAAAATAAAGTTAAGAAGAACAAAACAATCTCGCATTGAAATATGGCCGTACCTTTGTATCCCCAAGAGAAGGCATTGGTGTGCCACCATATCCTGGAACCTGAGATTTATTAGCATCATTAGGATCAATGTCACCATACGCCAATCCAGCTGCCCTTGCTCTAGTCTCCCATTGTTGAAGTGTCCCAAAATCAGGCACTGGCAAGTCTTTTACCCTTGCCAGTTGAATGGTCAATGGCTTCAGTTGCTCCTGCATTAACATATATTCAAACAAACAATACAATTATGAGTAAAGCAACAAGTAGACAGTAGAGACACAGCCCAAATAATATCAATATAACACGACTTCAATTTCATATCTATTCCGAAAAAAAAAGACCCTGCCAAAGCATGGAACACAAAAAGAACATAGACCTGATATACTAAAATGCTGCTTGCTTGAAAAAAGAGTAGGTCAGTCCTCGATGCTGCTTGGTGCAACAAATGCATCTATCCCACTACTAATAAATGACATGAAATGTCCGATACAATTTCTATAAAAAGCTCCTAAAACTCATAGAAATATAGCATGACCAGCAAAACTAAAAGAATTACAATATCAGCACTAATTTATCAATATCAGTCTTGGCAATAACTGCATCTCAGCTCCAAATATACTATTTCCATCCTTTCCCAGGTAAAGCAACAGTGATCCCAGAAAGCAAATATAAATTGGAAAACAGGAAGTAAAGAAAAACCTCAATCCTCTGAAGAAGATCTTTCAATTTCTCCCGCCGCCGACTCCTATTGTCATCTCCTTCTCCCATTTCATCAGCTGCAAGCTTGTCACTCTCAGCAACAAGTTCACCATCACATCTTTCACAGTGAAACATATCATCGGTATAACTAATAAGTTGAAGGGCATCAAAAGCTGAGTATCTGCAATCAACACGTGTAATATTGAGCAACATTTCCATCATACATTAATATTCTAGGGGAATAACCCTGCTTAATTATGATGTGACAGTAGAAACGAGTGTGACAAATGCTACCTAGCAGCAGCATATGCAAAAATTAAAGCAAGTCTGAGCTTTTATGAGCAACAAAAAAGACCCTACAATTTTTTTTTTTTTCAATTCTATTACCTTTTTGCACAATTAGGACAGATGTACGTCTGAACAGTGTTCCTGCTATCCAATTCATCTTTCAACTTTTTCTTCATTTTGTGTATCCTATATCTAACAACGTCATAGATCTGATCATAATGAAAGAAAAGCAAATAAGAATAATACAGTTTAAGATATCGAAGATAAAGCTTCAGAACAGAACCTTAATGATGAATATTACCTGTGCATAGTCCAAACAACAGTACGAATGAGTATGCATTTTGACCTTCTCTTCACCTTCCTTACCTATTTGACGGCCGTCACCGGTCGCTGCAGCAACAGCTGCACTAAATATTTTTGCGCCTTTTGCTGACTGGAAGTGGAAAACATATACAAAAGTGCGAGATGTTAAAAAAATAAATGGAGCAAAATCACATCAAAAGGTGGCTTCATAACTCCTAAAGGGAGTTTCATTCTATATTCCTAAAATAAAATAAAAAACTGACTATCAGACAACGAGCAACAGAGAGGTCACATTTTGAGTTTATACAATGATGTAAATGAGGACACTTACTGTTAAACATGGTATTGCACCGATCAATTTTTCATAAAAAAAAGACAAGTCTAGTATAACATGGTAATACCAATCATGTTTTCATAAACAAGCAAATTTAAGTGAATACCATACATTATTTTCATATATGTGACAAAGGGATGCTACATACCTCTTTACGATGGTCTCTAGTGACAAACTTCTCTTCCTCAAAAAACCTCAAAATACGACGGAGTTGTTTCGAATGCAGCTTCAATGCCTTCGCCAAATCTTCCTCTCTAACCCATTGACGCCTGTTGAAAAAAGTTAAGTCTGTCAAACAAACAAAGGCAACAGAAATGCTACGGATTGCAAAGTATCAGGAAGAATCAGGTCTGATTCATGTTGAGTTGAAATTTCTTGTTCAAAAATAACATCAGGTCAAATCCGACCCAACTGATCTTGACCAGCAGGCAAAGTATATTGACCAGTACCCAACATATGTTAACAGTTAACCTATCACTAATTAGAACTCACTTTTTGTTGGCCTGACAGTGCCAGGAACTGAAATGGTTAGATTCTTTTGCTTCTGGGTTAATACTGGATTTTCTTCTTTTCATATACAATTCTCGACATACAAAGTTGGGATAGCTTGAATCACAACCTCCTATTTTAACCAAAAGAAAGAGATACAATCAACTGTTAAACAGGTCACATTGAACAGAATCAGCTAATTAAGCGATAAGGTCTGCGGAGTCCACCTGAATCTGCCTTAACTTGGTTAGGCAAAGAACTGCCACCTGACTGAAACATTGTTTAGTACAGCTTACATTGCTCATTTTTTTCACTATATTATGAAAAGTTATTACAACTAATGCATATAATCATCTGAAAAGTTTTAACTTCTTGATAACAGTGAGGCTTGACTTGTAAAAGTTCACCAAAATCAGAAGCATCGAATTAATAAACTGGTTTGAAATGCTTCAAAATATTGCTTTGCTAGAAATACAATCTGTCAACATTATTGTAATGAATCAGTTATATTGCTAGAGTCTAGAGAGAACCCAAATACTTCAGTTAAGAGGAAAACATGGTCAAAAAGCACAAAAGAGCAAGCATTTTGAGCATTAAAATCTCAATGGCGTACAAACTACCGACTTGACTTCAAACAAATTGCCATGCCATTATCGAATAAAACTATCAAACTGATGGCTATTAGCTAACCTTGTGAGAGCATCAAGGACCACGACAGCAATTCCTCTGTTGTCGCCTCTACCAGTCTTTGGTTGGTTATCACCTTTCATGGTAATGTCATCATAGAATGCTCGAGCAGCGAGCTTCACCAATCTGCATCACCATGAGTTAATCCAAATAATGCAAAGTCTGGTATAGAATTTTATTATTAAGTAAGATGAAATGGAAACTCAAGCAAAGATAAAAATTGCATACCTATTGAACGGCTCAAGACTCATAGTGGAAGGAAAGAGATAAATCTCAGACTCGGGAGTCTTCAGGTTGGTTTCACTAGCACTGAAATTAAAGTCGAAATCAATCAGATTGTATATTAGTATCGTAAAATGGAGGTTTCATACATTGCATCTTACGGAAACCTAAGATTGGTAGGGGCTGCTCAGTACGAAATAAGCAAGAAATATCATATAGAAAAATATGAACAAAATAGAGAGAATATAGGGGGGCAAAGGCTCGGAAACCATCAATTCAGACATCTAGATTAGGGTTCTGGCGGCCATCGGGCGACAAATCGATAGCGAAAGTTACCGAGAGGGAGAAAAGAGAAATTTCAAGAGATAGGTGGAGGAGAGGAGAGAGAAACCCTATCCCCGAATAAAAATAAAAGAGGCAAGGAAAGATGACCGGACCTTCCAGCAGGTGGGAGAAACCATTGATGATGCGAAGAACTGTTCTGTTCCTTGGTTTTCTTTCCTTTCGTTTGATATCTGGTTAAGCGGGTCGAGGTGAACGGGAGAGGGGAAGTAAAAAAAAAAAAAAGAGTGAGGCTATGGTGATATGCATAGCACCAATGGCTAGTGTACTACGGCTCAATATGGTACTTTTTAAAATTCTAACGGTCGATCCGACCGTTCAATGTGATATCCATATGAATATGTACTTGCAAACTAAATTTTATATTTTTTTGAATTTTTTTACTATTTTTTCAGATAGGTAGAAAAATCAGTGTTTTTTGAAAATTCTGGACCATCAAAATTCTACCTATCTGAAAAAATAGTAAAAAAATTCGACAAAATATAAAATTTAGTTTGCAAGTACATATTCATATGGTTATCAAATTGAACGGTCGGATCGACCGTTAGGATTTTAAAAAGTACCATATTGAGCCGTAGTACACTAGCCATCCGTGCTATGCATAGCACCATAGCCTCACTCAAAAAAAAAAGTATCAAGAGAAAAAAGGGAAATTGGGAATTGTTCAAAGCCGCTTTCTAAAAATAGACCCCTAAATTTTTTATAATTACTTAGCGATAATTTAGAAATTGGAAGCCAAAATACTCCGAGAAAGCAACAAATGAATCGAGAATCAGGTGTCGAGATTTCCGCAAGCGTTTTTTTTTTTTTTTCTTTTCTTTTCATAGAGTTAAATAAAGCCATCAAACTGTTTTTAATATTTACTGAATATTTTTTATCCAAATTTCGAACCTTCGATTTCACAAAAAGAATGTTACCGCAAGAGTTTTAAAGCAGTTCCTCGAGATTCGAATCATTTTATAGTATGAAAACAATTTGATGGTAGATCCAAATCGATCATTATATATATATTTTTAAAAGACCTAGATCCGTTTCATTAATATGAAATTTTTTTAAATTACAAGTCTGAAAATAGTTCAACAGTTCATACAATCGATCATTATAATTAAACAATCTAAACCAAATCTGATTTTAGATTAAAAATAAATAAATCAAATCTGGCTTTTTACCATTAAATTTAAACATAAGGAACATGTGAGGCAGCTTACGGTCAAGCTTGATTTAGTATCTCGTAAATTAATAAAATTAATACAATTAACAATTGTCGTGAATATGATGCAATATGCATGTTAATAAAAAAAAAATGCACATGTATAAAGCCTCATAAAAAAAAGAGAGCCAAATGCACATGTATGAACACTAAATGATCGCTTAGTAAGAATCTTTCGAAATAGAGTAGAAATAATAGATAATTCTATTTTTGAGAACATTATTTATTGTATTTTAATGCCCATATATTAATTTTCGATAAAGTAACTTAATTTATATTGTAATTATGATTATACAGGTGCAAATCTCATTGCAAACTGTCTGCTCAACAGAAGATGTGGCTCGAACAACGCTATAAGCGCAATTCAAGCTAACAATTATCTATGCTTCTAAGGCAATTCAAGCTATAAGCGCAAGTCAAGCAGAGGCTAGAGCAGTGTTAGAGGGATACAAGTTTTTAATGCAAAATGCGGATGGATTTGGCACTGTATTATCTGATTCTGCAGAAACAGTGGCATCACTAAAAGGCGGTCTTCCTATTTTATATGACTGGAGGTCTTATGACGAAACCTGGAGTGCTTGGAGGCTGCAAATAGATGCTCACTGTAGTAGAAATGAAGAGAGTTTGAAGATGGTGGATAATTTGGCAAAACCAGGGTAGATTATATTTGCTGGGATAGAATGGGTTATACGAATCCTGTATTTAATATTCAGCAATTGGTGTAATTTGTATCTGATGTAATTCGCCTATGGGCTGTTTGAATACCCAAAAAAAAAAGGGTGCAAATCAAAATGATTGCATTCCTTATTTATAATTTCCAAAAATATAGACCTGCCATTTGCATTAACTGCTAATACCTCAAATGTTTCCTTATTAATAATAATTTAATCTAAAATAAAGATTGGAAGAAGAATTTATTGAGAAAAAAAATCTCTCAGAATATTAGAATTCTTGCTTTCAAAATAGCACTCCCCTTTAGAAAATGAAGCAAGTAAAAAGAGAAAGTAAAAGTCACAATTAAACTCTAATTATGGATATGAAAAGAAATTAATTAATCTTCAATCCCAACAAAAATAGGATAATTATGTTTGGTATATAGCATAATTAAGGTATAATGGCTAACATCACCAGTACTAACATGGTAGCTAGGTTGAGTATCACTCCTCCCAGAGACGAAGTACTTGACTGAATTGCATGAGGCGTTTGTGGCCTGGAAAAGGAAATTAGCATTAACATAAATTCACAAAATTATGGAAGGAACAAGCTTATTTTGCTAAAATCCTAGTCTGGTATTCTCAATAACGCACACTGCTAGGATCAGCTAAATGAACCAATGGAACTTGGTAGACTAGGGTTAGCACCCATTCAGGGGCGGACCCAGGATTTTCATCAGGGGGGAAAAAGAATATCGAATCGGGTTTAAATCCATTAACCAATTGGGTACTTGATAAAAAACAATGCTTTAACTTATACGTTCCAATGCTTTGACTTATAATTTATGATGCTCTGACTTATAATTCTAATTACCAATCAAAATTCAACAAATTTATTTCAATTTTAATCCTAAATTTAACCCGAATTACAAATCAAACGTCCAGAGGGGGCCAAAAAAATTCCAGGGAGAGGCAAAGTCGGTCGGAACCAATAAATCTCTACTAAAACTCAAAATCCAGGGGGAGCCCCCCCGGAATACTCTGGGTCTGCCCTTGCACCCATTGATGAACAAAAAAAAAAAATTACCGTTGCAGTTTGCTTAGAAGACCACAATACAAAACATTATGTGGAACCATCATCTCTGTTCTGTTATAGCCACCTGGGTCGGCTACTCTGACATAAACCTCTTCGCCTAGATACCATTTGTCAAGATTCTCCGATCGAAGATTCCAGAATCCGACATTGTCTAGAGACACTAATACTGCTGTCCATGCTCCCGGAAAGACCTATTGTTACAAAAAAAAAAAGGTTAAATACAGAGGATCAGCAAAGCCTATTTGGCAATAAATTGGGATGAACTAAATTAAATTCAGAAAATTGTATTTGGCTTAGAACCTGAGTTGTTGTGCGAGAAACAGCATCCCATTTATTGTATATAGCTCTGCTATTCTTTGACCACTCCCCGTAGTCCATCCTAAAATCCATATATATATATATTCATCAGAAGATAGAATATATATGTATGATGAGAGATGACACTGATTATAAAGAAAAGGAAAAAGAGAGAATCAAGATCAAATACCCAACAACAAAAAATGCATATCCATCCAAGTGGAAGGTGCGAATTGTGGTATCATTATTCTCAAAAACAATCTCAATAAACCCCTTATAAGAAGCATTAATAGCAGATCTACCCAGCCGAGGCTGCCTATTCTTTGGCCTAGCAGGGAAGTCTAGTGTATAAACCCCTTCCAACTCATGTAGATCTGCTAGTCTCAAAGGAGTGTCAGGCGGTGTGTACGAGATGCCATTAAGTGTTGAACGCCTCTTTTCATTTATGTAAAGTGGTGGCACGCTTCTTATCAAGTATGTATGAGTTATGTTTATTGAACCATAGTGGAACGAGCCCTGAGGATTTGGCCGGGCGGCACCAGCACTTGTGTTCATCCTGAAAATTGTGCACCCGATATAGAACATTATTTAGATATATCATTTTGATTTCAAAGTAAATATATATACCAATAAAATAAAAGACTTACTTGATTGTTTTAGCTTGGTCCATGGAATAGGACCGATAATAAATGTCATTTGGAGGGTCAGGGAGTGGGCCTGATGCAGCCCCTTGTGAATTTGAATAATGTAAAACCGCAACACCAGTAACCCTAGCCCAACCTGGCTCAGCTGACTCATTGACAAATCTCGCACTAGCCACAATGTAATAGTCGGCACTCGCATCTTGATCCATTGTGACTAAAAAGGAGTATGACTGACCCACATGTATGTCTAAGTTGGTGTAGTTCTGTTGGATTGTGTAGGTGCCTTCAGCTTCCACTAGTAGTAGATTGTGGCTTTGGATCCTAAAGTTCAGACTAGTTGAGGTGCCAATGTTGTGAACCCGGATCCGGTATGTTTTTCCTGTGTACAATTAAAAATTAGGTTAGTGCTATTGTCCCATGCAGCCTCAGAAATCTGGTTTCCAGTCCAATGGATATGGATCTGAATTTCAGACCTGACCTTAACTGACCCAAAATATAAACCCCTATCAAAAACCAAAAAGATCTGGAACCGACTCAAAAATAAACCCCCATAAACAAATCCCAATACAATTACAAAAAATCAACTGAAGTTTCAAGTCATTAGTGCTGTACTCTGGAACAACCAAAATCATTAATCATGAACCTGACCGACCCATAATCCAAATCAAAACTGAAACCCAAATTTGAAATTTATTCAGGTGCCATAACTTAATTTCTAACTTAAGCTTTTGATTCCAGGCAGATAGTGCAACATGTATACTGACATGACTAGAGTACAATAAGACACAAATAGTACAAAAATGTAAGTAACAATAATGCAACTTCTCACCTGATTCAACATTTATAGTTTCATGATCAAAAGTCTTTGGTGCCAGTGTGGGATTATATGGTCCCTTGCCATTAATCAGAACTCCATCAGGTATCCCCAGATCTTTTCCTTCATCTAGCAGCTTTCTCAAATCCTACAAAAAAAATAT
The DNA here is from genome assembly GCA_025461125.1 of Carex kokanica. Taxonomy (NCBI): domain Eukaryota; kingdom Viridiplantae; phylum Streptophyta; class Magnoliopsida; order Poales; family Cyperaceae; genus Carex; species Carex kokanica. Next base: position 748,052 of record JAJGRX010000604.1, on the reverse strand, counting down.
GAACAGTTTCCTAAATTATCTGATACCAAACAAAGAGAGACAAATCCCAGAGACTCTAAAAGCTGAACTTACTGTGTGATTCTGGGTGTACCAGTCTCCGATAAAAATTGTGAAATCGCCGTCAGGCTGGGCAAATGGCGCTGGTATAGTATTGCGGTTGTTAACTGTGACATGCCCGAATCCACCAGCAGCCCGTTGGAGGCCCAACGAAGGGAAGTAGAAGAAGCTTCCAATCTGGTCCTTGACCTGGAACTGGTACGTCCAGTTCCAACCTGGTGGTATCGGGCAGTTGGTACCAAGCACTCCATCTTGCCAACTGTTTCTTCTGTGTTGCAATCCATCCCTACAATAAGATGCAGCAAGGTGGCACCTAAAGTTTCCTCGTTTTCAACTTCTAACTATAGAACTTTCAAAATTCTGCATTACAACAACAAACAACTTTTCTTTTTCTTTTCCTTGGAGGGAAGCATGGACAATCTAGCAAACTAAGTGTGTTTCAATTTCAAATTGAAAAAAAATGACTTTTTGGATAACCATAATAAGGTTGATGGTGCTTGAACTATTCATTCTGCATATATAACCGTGCGCGCGCATAAGAAAGAAGGGTGCTAAACAAACATATTGGAAGTTTAGGGATTATCATATGATCAGATGAAGCTTAGATAATCGAATAAAAAAAGTTTTCACATCAAATTATAAAATTATAAAGGATAAATGCTCGATAAATTGTTTACCAGGTGAGTAAGAGTGGCTCATCCAAGCCATTTAAAACATTGACGACCGCATTCCAATTGGTGGTAGTGTTAATTAAAGGCCCTGGAATAGTCCCATTAACTGTAATTACCTACAAAATTTCCACAATAGCAATCTTAAGTTCCCATAAAAAAGTCACAATCTTTTCAGAAACAAAAAGAAAAATAGAGGAAAAAAGTGCAATGCCATCATGAAAGTTTTATTCATATTTTCAATGCAATTTTCTTGAATAGGGGGGTTTAGATGTAGGCCAGAAGAAACCGGCTCAATCTGCAAGTCATTTATGAAATTGTAAACCTTCTAGCAAGGACGGAAGAGGTATGAACAAGTAGAAAAGGGAAAAGGAAGCTCTAGATCGTGACAAGCGTTCTTAGTTTACATAAAACTCGGAATAAACTCCAATTGACACACAAAATTTAGAACTTTTCTTTTTCCATAGTCCTTCTCAGTCTCAGAAATATCAATTTGACATAGAAAATCTATGAACACTTAGAAATGCAGCATTTGAGATTTCTTCTCAGAAAAATCGACAGGATTGAAAAAAGAAAGATATCAACATTTTCGGGAATGCATAGAAATCAATAAATGTGAAAAGATTACAAAAAATAGGGCCTTTTTGAACACCTTTTGGGGCACTCCCAGTGGGCTTAGAACCTTGTAATAGACCTCTAAGTAGTAATACCCCGTGGTATTCGCGGAGAGAGAGAAAGAGAGAGAGAACGAAAAGAAGACTGAAGCGGCGCACAGTAGCACAGCCGGCGGCAGCCTGGATAGGCGCATGTTAGTGGTATCGGCGCACGATTAATCGTATAAGAAAGAGATATTCTAACACTATATATGCTCTGTTTCTGGTTTCTATTCTCTTCCTTCTCTGCCTTGTATTTTGTCGTGACTCGAGAACTCCAAACAAGACGAATGGAGCCACTTGTAGCCCTTTTAAATGGAAAGGGATCACGCGATTGTTCCTTCATGAGCTCGGTCTATCATAGACCAAACTAATACTAGAGTGAGAGATTTGGAATTTCGGATCCTCGATAATTTATAGTCAATCTAAGAGTATCGTTCAAATAAATTGAATTCGATGATTAAATTGAGAACAGAAAAATGATAAATCGTTATACAATGTATATATATTGCAATTTAAAGCAAATGTGATTTTCTTGACAGAAAAAAAATGAAACAAATGATCGAGATATGTATTGAAATTAAATTATTCAGACATAAATTAACAGTAATTTTTTTTTTTAATTCAGATATTAGGCACAATATTTGCTAAGATTTTCATATTGCAATATAAATTTTTTGTATATAACAATATAGTAAGAATATGGAAAACTATTGTTATTATATAATATGTCCATATGAAGAACTAGAAAACAATCTTTTAGGCTTAATATGTGAATTATATTAAGATTCTTATTTTGAAGTACCAAACCATTGTTTTTCATAATCTACATTTACTACTGTGCTCCAAATCCAGAAATGCTGATCTGCTGTTAAAACGCGGTCAACTAAAGAGGTTCAAATTTCTCCGATAAGGAAAGAAATCCTTAAAAAGGATCCGCTCTATTCAGGCAATAATCAATGATGTAAGAACAATAATAATCACTTTCTCTTATTGCCTATTCATATCTCTGACTGTTGGATTAAGAGACGAGAGATCCTGGCCGTCCGATCGCTTTATGGCGGTTTTTGGTAAATGCTGTCAGTCGCCTGCTAAGAAGAGTAGAAGACCCGTGTGTTTTTCTTTGAATAGACCCGGTCTACAAAATCCAAGGAGGGTGAAACCCAGAATCCAATTTGAGAAAATGCCAAGGGTCTTCTCTCTCCGGTATAGTCCAGGTGCATTCGAACTTCATTTGAAACGGCAGTTTTTTTTTTTTTGAGATAAAAGTAACGCCAAATAAGGTTGTAATGTAACTGCAGCGACTGATTTAAATTAGATTCAGAGGTTAAGTTACGAGATGAAGAACAGCAAACATGAAAACGGAGCGTTATATAATGGACATGCCACATAATTTTGCATTTCAGTCCTATATAATCTTTTTTATTGCAATTGAGAGTTGGGATTTGGGAACTAGAAGAAACATCCCACAATTACAGAAAAGACGAACGAAGAACAAAATGCCCAATCGGGTGCATTATATTTTGTAGTACGGGATCGAATCCGTACTAAATTAAAAGAACAAATCTGGACCGTTCATTTATAATTTGCTCGAGTCAGGTACCTGGGGTGATCCGAATTCCTTCCAAGGGAATTCGTATCCTCTGCATTAACTCAAAAGATTCTCTTTTGAGTTAATGCATCTTGACCATTTGATCTGTTTTAAGATTCGTGCAAACTAAATCTGCACTAATATTAAAAGGTCCCTATGTTATAGGCACGAGCCGGATTGGCTCCATTTAAAATCAAACGGTTGAAATTCATTAACTCAAAAGATTCCCTTTTGAGTTAATGCAGAGGATACGGATCCCTTCCAAGGGACCTCCCAGCCGAGTGATTGGAATTTAGTGCGTATATGTAGATACAGGAGGTTTGTTTTTTTATTCATGCCAAGTTAAAACCTTTTTTTTGAAACTCTTTGACAGTGGCTGTCTTAAGTTAAGACTAACAACTCAGATTTAATTGTACTCAATCATATATTGCACTGGTTCTCAATTCTCTTACAAACCACATAATCATTAGGCTTTTAATAAGTAAATATTGTGTAAGATTAGTTGGTAATGATCTTATCTACAGATCGTCCTAACCAAATTAAACTTACAATTCAAATCCAATATATTTGGTGATCACATATTTAGATGCGGTACATATAGAGTAGAACTAGGGTGTTCCTAAGCTCACCAAGCCCTTCCGTGAGCTCGACTCTAAAACTTATCGAATTGACTTCAAACAACATTTCCAAACCGTTAGATGTTCAATCTATATTAAAATGTGCTTGGAGACCAAATTTTACATTTTTTGAATTTTTTTTATTATTTATTAAGATGATTTGAAAATCGCTGTTTTCCAATGGTGCATAATTTTAATAAAAACAGCGATTTTCAAACCATCTTAATAAATAGTAAAAAAATTCCAAAAAATATAAAATTTGGTCTCCAAGCACATTTTAATATAAATTGAACATTTAACGGTTTGAAAATATCGTTTGAAATCAATTCGATAGATTTTAGAGTCGAGCTCACGAAGGGCTAGGTGAGCTTAGGAACACCCAAGTTCTACTCGTACATATATATATATCTGAAGCGTGAATGACAAGATATGGAACCGCTCATGTACAGTTCATTGAAAATTTTGAAATTTCCCACTGCTATCTGAATTTTAACGAATTTTTTATGCATTTTCAGATAATGACAACATTAAAATTGGATAAATTTGGTCAAATAAGCCATCTTCATATCAAACTACAAGTCTCACTGCACATATCTTTCTCGAACTTCTTTGACCTTTCTTTAGAAATATATTGACAAGATCAAATATCTTTTTATGTCCAAATAAAAAAATACAAACAACTATGAGAAGTACCTGGGCTGCAAACCAGCAGGCAAACATACTAAAAATTTACAAAACTGAAAGGAATTGCTAAATTGGTCAAATATTTCTCCAGCCTCATTGCAGGAGTTTCTCGTACCTTGCATACATCCCTGATTCCTGAATATTTCCGGTAGAAGTGATGATCCAAAGCAGCAATCAAAGAAAGACTGGGACAAAGTATTGACTGTGAAAGCTGAATATCGCCACCATGGTCAACAGTTTATAAACGGTTAAAATAAGCAACGACACTTGCATGAATTTTTGGCATTGGCTTTGGTTTGGTAGCTTTAAAGAGGTTCATTTTCATCTCTGCAAGCATAGCTTGGATTATAGGAGGGTGGCCTGAGACGACTTGTGGGCTGCAAAATGGAGCGAACCGAAGATTGTGTGGAGGCCAAACCAAAGGTAAGCAGCCTCTTATTATCTGTTTTAAGTGAGGACCTAGTATAGTAAATAGTAATGGCATGGGTCTCATAATGAGAGCAGCTAACATCAAGTATGATAGTTGAGGCAGATTGAACCAAACAAAGGGTTTTGAAAAGAAAGGTAGCACCTAAGGTCGATAGTTAAGGGGCTATAATTTAGATTATAAATAAATATTTGAGGACCAATCAATACTGTCATTCGTTACAGTATTTTTGTGGAACTTCAAAAGCATAAGTTGACGACGAACAAGAAACACTGGAACTCACAAAATGTTCACACAAATTCTACTAATTGCCCAAAAAAAAAAAGAGATGCATGAAGATAATACAATGAACAGATATTAAAGAACTCTAGCCAAAGTAAACATGGATTATTTTATGCCGATATGAAATGAGAACAAAGCAAAAAGAAAAAAAAAAGTCACTGTTCCATTTTCAAAGAGGTAAAAGGAGAATTCAAGAAGTTTTAAACATTAGGTGGAGGCCATATCTTTCCGAAAAACTCTTCAAGACGCTGTGATTGGGTCGAATACCCCTCCAGCCCAGCTGCAAGTAGCTCCTCAGCAGCAGGCCCCATAGATGCAGCAAGACTCAGCTGGTCCCACTTCACCAGCTGCATCATAATTGGAAAGACATGCATTTATTTTTTATACTTTTATACTTGATGCATACTGAGAATATCTGAATTTGAATGACAAGCTTTTCATTTCATTTTTATTTTCTTTTTATTGGTATCATTATAAACGAGATACTTGACCTACATGGTTCTTAAACCGGTCAAATAAGGTCTAAATAGCCCACTTTTGATACTTGGTCTTACTGTATAAGTTCTGTGTAATAATTGTAAATCATATTTCATAACATACATGGGAGCAATGCTACACCACATTTTAAGAGAAGAAATTCAGAAATTGATTTTGACCGTATCATAAAAAATAATGGTGAGTAGGGAATATTTAATTTGCTTTTAAGAGTAGTTCCTACTTTTAGTAAGGAAATATTCACTATAAATGTGGATAATAAGAAAATTTTATATCCTTGTCGTTGGTTATAGGAAACATCAATAATATATCATAGTCATCCGATCAAATGAATATGAATCATCTAACAAAATTGTGTATTGGAGTATATACCTCTTCATCGGTCAACTGATACATCTTGGCTGAAGCAGGAGACAACTGACTGACAAAGGAATACTTCTCATCGGGAGAAGTCACTGATTCCTTCATAGTTTGGAGTACCTTTAGAGGAGCAATAATGTAATCAATCCTATTTGGAAAACAAAAGAGAGAGTAAATCAAATAAGTTCTTCACCCATCATTGTAAATAGACAAACATTTAAGTTTATTGTAATTGTACCCAAGAAGGCTAAACAAGTCCTGCTTGTTGCGAACAGCAGCAGCCATTACTTTGGTCTTTAGGTTGCATTTGTGAATATAGTTGTATGCTTTCTTAACCTGCAGACATATTTATATGGTTTAACAAGAACACAAGTATGATGCCTACGGGCAGCTGGAAAAAAAAATGAGATCAGATTCCCAAGAGGTACCTGTCTTGTCCTAACCAAAAATGAACCAATTTTTCTGTGAGGTCAAGAAACAAATTATGACCTGACCAAACGGATTAAAAGCTTTCGGTCCAAACCTGTTCCAACCCAAAATCAACAATTACTAACACCTAAACCTGTTAATCTAATTATATGCTCTGTCTAACCAGAAAAAGGCCAATGTGCAGTCCAAAACAATTTTGACTGAAAAAATCTAAAAACAACCATATCTTGCAACCGAACAAACCAAATCAGAGAGCCAATTGAAACCGAGATCCCAAAGAGCCCAATATTGGAACTGTTCCTTAAACTGAAGATTATCTGACCCGAAGAATCTCAGATGCAAAAGACCTGAACCCAAAAATGACTCTGAAGTTTGCCACATCTATATGTATCCTACCGCTATACCTCACAAAATAACAGAACATCATGTAAAACACACAAAAAAAGAAGGAAAATTAGCTATAATTTACTGTTCTAAATCATAACCCCATATCCCAAAGAAAAACGATTTAAAAGATACCACAACTAAGGTCCATAGTTGTTACTTTTATCTAGAATTGTTGGGAGAAAGGAAAGGAAATTTGAATTCCTTTTTAAAAAGAAAAACAGAAATGGGGGATGTATGTGATAATTTCCGATAATAGAGGGTATACATTTCATGTTACTTATTTGGTAAGGGTATATATCATATTCTGAGGTGTGTAGAGGCATGACCAGAATATGTCCTTAGAATGATGTTTATTTAAGAATGACAAGGATTAACATACCAGAGCTATTCCAGGATCCTCTCCTCTTTTGAGGGCAGCTTCTATCTCAGGATCACCAGAGTGGTTGCGTGCCCAATCCTGCATAGCAACTCAGTGTTACTATTATATTAATGGTATTTTCTTAAACAAAAGAATCTTTTCAAAATGCACAAACGGTTCACATTTGGAGAAACCAATTGATAGTTCTTGTGATTTCAAGGAAGAGACACACCCAATGTTTCTATGATTACTTACCTACTCATTGGATTACTTACTGTTAAAGTTGTGGAATCCACTGACAATGGATTAACAATTTTTTTTTAATAATTGTCAAAATAACTTGGAATTTTGGAACCTGACCGTTGCAATGAGATCTATACTACATTCATATCGTGTGAATGCAAAATAATGGAATTTGATGCAACTTTTATCGTTCATCAAATGACTTGAAATTTGCAACGGTCTACATTAGCCCTGTGATGATATATCAAATAACACTCAAAACTACATGAAATCTGATACACAACCAATCCATAAGGCCAACAACATGTCTATGATTCTTTTTTTTTTTTCCAGATATTCTTATAGACTGATTTGGATAGATATTGTCAAGATTGTCGAAATAACCATATCAGGAGATCCCAACCCTACCATTAAGATAATTTTACCATTATCCCTAGCAGGTCTCATTTTTTTCTCTGAAGCCCAAGTATAGCAAAATTTGACCGAACCCACAATAACCTAAATTCTGTTGGACCTGAATGAATAGATCCAACCTGAATTTTGCTAGGTTAATTTTAAGTTTGTTAAATAAAATTGCATGAAGTAATGAACCGTTAGGGAAATTTGAATAAAATCATCTAAATTCAAGGGCTGTATAGTTAGATTTTGCATAAATCAACTTTGCTTAAAATCCATTTTATGAAATTTGCAAATTACTCAAAAGATTGACTTCTGAGATTAATACTCTGTCTATTTTAACATAGTAAACTAAACTAAAAACGAAATTCCTCAAACTAAATGAACAGAATGGGGTTGAATGGGGGTAACCAAACTAAAAACAAAGTGTACCGAGCTAAATGAACAGAAGGGGAGTCAAATGAGCAGTTACCCTGATGCGGCCAACAAAAATCTGGATGACAGATGCACCCGCCTGAGCTGCTGCTGCTGCTTGTGCAAAGCTGTATTACAAATTTCACTCCCAACGTGTCACAAGATCAGAAAAGTTGGTAAGCACTAAAGATGGGAAGATAATTTAACGAGTAAGAGAACCTATAAACAAATGTGAGGTGTGTCTGGATGCCTTCAGACTCTAGCAGCCTAGAAGCCTCAATACCCTTCAATAATCAATAAAGGCATGGTTTAGCCCGATGACAATAATTATGTCACCAACAAGATGGTCACTACAACCCCCTTCTTTGAGGGGAGGGCTAAGAATTTAGCCTTTCGTTTTTTTGAGCTCATAGTTTAGGTTAAATGAACATCTAAAATCTAGAGGTGACTCTACATCATGAAATTATACCAACAGACCATACCGATTGACTTGGGATACGATTTCAGCTGCGTATCAGGGCATTTGTGATTAAGAGTTTAAGACTAAGGTCAGTTCCGGCAAAGAAAACAAAAGGACAAAAAAAAAAGGGATCCACCCACTAGTAGTGTAATGGTTCAATATTAGTATAATCAGGGTTCTACCAACACTAATCTGTTTAATCATTGAAAGTAACTTAATTCTACAAGAAGAAGCTTCTAATTGTCAAACATAAACCAGAAAAGGTCATACTTGCCAAGTAGAAGGGATTTTGAAGAGGAGGCGCTGTGTTGAGACATCGTGTTCATCATACAGCTTCAATAGTTCATGCACCTGTAATAACAATTAGACAATTTATGCTCAAGTAGTTTGTTTTGGTATATATGGTTTTTAGCCTTAGGTTCTTTGCTGGATTACCCTTCCGGTTGCATAATGTTCAGCACTCAAACAAGGCTAAAATGTTATGTATGATTAGTTATTTAGTTGCCAGGTATAAGTTCCCTAATACACAGAGGAGTCGCATCCATACCTTGTGAATAATTCCTCGGGTATCATAGGCCAAGCGAGCATCAATTTCAGTGGAGACACGTCCAGGAACCAACTTCGCCAAATCAGCACCAACATTCACCAAAGCCTGAAACCGCAGACTAATCAGTTTACATTATTTTTTTTAATTTTTCAACAGAAAATAGCAGAATATAAGGCAAGTAAACCTTGTTAGAGAAACAAGACAAGCGTTCCCTGGGCTTTTCTAGCTCAATGCATTCACCATCTGCCAATGCTGTCTCTATAGCACTCTATCAAAAAGAGCAATTTATGTTTATAATCAAACTTTGAACAAGTGAGCATTAATCTGAAGTCATAAAAAAGAAAGAAGATGAATTGTATTAATTGTAGGTAGAACTGTGAATTGGTACCTTGAACTTGGTGTCAGGAAGGCTACAAATGCCCAAAAGAAGGGAGGAGCTAACAGTGGCAGCTGTAGGGGGGAATCTAAAATCTCATAAAAATTAGTTGTGTCAAAAAGTGTCATGTCAGCTGTCAGCATTATCAAAAGAAAACTGTAAATAAGTATGAGAAGAGGTACCTATCAAAATCGTCGAAGATAACAGTATCTGGTACGATCTCACTGAAGCTAGACACTGCATCTAGCTCAGTCCTTGGTTCTACACAAAAAATAAAAATAAAAATAAAACAATAAACATATACAGCTGTAGAGCGGCACAGATATCTTAGACAATATCATGCATATCACATACCAGGATACACTTCAATTAAGGAATGAGATTTTGAATGACATACATCAGCATATCTTAATCAAATAACATCTCCTCCAAGCTACACAAACGCAACCTAATTCTCTCTCAACTCTCTCAACTGGATTAATTTGATACAATTGGGAAAGAAATAAATGAAAATTTACCAGTATCAACGGAAGAGGCATTGCCACCTGTCACGTAGCATATCGGAAAGCTCCGCTTGCAGCTGAAGTAGATAAATTGGGAAGATCCGAGCCGAGGGCTCGATCTATTTAGCTATTGATCAGTCATAAAAAAAAAATCAAGTAAATTAAGGTGATTTTACGAAAAGAAGTAATAAAAAGTTGCAGACTCAAGTTAGATGAATAGTGAAGTACCTTTGGAGAAGCGAAGAGAGAGGAGGAGGTTGGAGAGAGAGTCGGTGACATTTTTGCGATCATTCAAGAGAGCGAGAGAGAGACAGGGAGTGAGAGTAGAAAAGACGAGAGGGCGGAGAATACTATGTATTAGATATATTAATTATTTTTATTGGAAATGGATACATTTATTAATTGTTTAAGTACTACTGCACTAGTGTTAGTGTAGACATGATTATCTATGGAAGTTGTGTACGATAAGTGTGTGTCGCGAGTAATATTTTTCATAGAGGGAATTAGAGAATGACAAATTAACGGGGATACAACTGCTACATACTTTAAAGCAGGTAAGTGGCAACACAAATTCTAATTTCCAAAGGAAGATGTGGATAAGATGAGGTTTAATCATATAAGCTCTCCTTTTGTGTAAAACATGGAGGCCTCCATTCGAACAGGCGGAGTTTGACCGGACAGAAATTAAAGATTATCAAATCGGTATTAACAGCAAACATTTAAATTATTAATAGCTATGAATAAATTTTCGGTAGCATTGTAAAATGTGTAGGGTGAAAACGGTATGGATAATATCCGATTTGTATTCGATCCATATTTAAAAATTAAATGTGAATATCCGATATCTGAATATCCGTGTGGATATGGATATTGATATGATTTTATGTTTCAATTATTCTTATCCGAATAGTAGATATATATCATATTTTTTAATATATATATGTATATGAAAAAAATATTGTTATTCATCATTAAATTTAGATAAATTATGAACTTCAATATTTTTTAATATTATTTTAATAAATATCCGATCCGATCCGCATCCGTATCTAATTACACCTGATATCCAATCTGTATCCGTATCTGAAAAATAAAAAAAAGATATAGATATGATTTTACCACTATCCACTCTGTATTCGCTCCGTTTTCACCTCTAAAAACGTGGCATGAGCGCTGGCACAACGCCGGACTCAAAGATGCGACGTGCCAACTCCGTAAGCTTCTTTTTATATGTAAAATGATTATCAATCATAATTGTTTTATTTTATATAATATTTTATCAAAGTCATTAAATTTTGATTTTTTTAAATAGAATTAATTTTTGTGATTTTAACGAACAAATACAAAACAGTTAAATTTTACAAAAAAAAAAAAAAAAAAAACAGTTGTACCGAATACCGATCTCCTGGATCCTGGATCGGTGGGGAGAAAAAAAATTCCAACTACTTTGTGAATTCAATAAAACTGTTTTTTTAAAAAAAAAAATCCAACTGCACTATGCTTGTTTCGTTAAAATCACAAAAATTAGTTCTATTTAAAAGCTAAATCTTAAAATTTTACTCACAAACGTTTTGTACTTATTTTTATTATAAAAGGTACCAGTTACTAGTATTCAACAGTTTTTATATTGATATATAATTTTTGTACTGCTAATTTATTTTGGAATTAATGTAGATTATTATCTTGACCTTTGATTAGCACCACACAAAAAAAAAAATTCAGGAAAAATTCTATATATTTAACAAATTAGTCGATATCAAAACCATCTGAATGATTTGGTCCAAAATAAATAGAAAACAATGAAGTTAATTTCTCACAATTTTCAATTGATGCAAATGAAGCGAATTTTTAAAATTGATGCAAAAATAATGAGTTTTTTTGAAAGAAAAAAATATAACGACTTAGCTTAAATTCAATTGTTTTTAAGCTAAGGTCACCAAGTCCTTTTGCGAGTTTAAATTCAAATGCTATTGACTTAGCTTTAAATGACGAATTCAAACTGCTGAAACTAACCTACTTCATGAGTGATATATTTACATACTTAATTTATATTTTTTTCCGAATATAATTTAGTAAAGTGATAACAAATAATAAAATATTAATGCATTAAAATGAACTAATAAACTTCTTCTTTTTTACCGCAAGATTTTATACTAAACTAATTCAAAAATTTATAAATTTTGCATATAAACATATCACTCGTGAAAATAGATTGATTTCAATAATTTAAATTTGACATTTGAAGACCTTGTATTTGTTCACTCTTATAATTAACATCTCAACATGAGAAACAAAAAAAAAAATTCATTTACAACCCATTAGGAACGATTTAACTATCTATTATAGAAGACAATATAAAATAAAAAGATTTTTTTTGTTCTCTAGAAGTAATTTTTGCTAGCCTAATAAACTAATTTGAAAAAAAAATAATGAAAGAAAAATAAAATTGTCTACTATTTGAATGTCTATAAAATAAATAATTAAAAAAATATATATCAAATTTAAAACTATTGAATACTAGTAGTTGGGCCTTTATGTAATGATAATAAATGTAAGGCTCTGGAAAAATAAATTCTCAAGAATCTTGATGAAAACTTGTCAAAAAATAATATAATCATGAATGGTAGTATTTTTTATATATAAAAAAACTAGTATCATGTGAAAAAAAAAAATGCAAGGCAGTGCTAATTAGGGGTGAGTAAATTGCTCATAACTCATGACTCGCTCATAACTCGCTCGCTAAAAACTCATTAACAACTCGCTCATTAAAAACTTGTAGGACTGTGAGAAGGAGATAGTTGTGACAAATTTGTAGATATGTGACAAGAAGATAGCTGTGAGTGACATGTAGGACCATGAGAATCGACAATAAAAATAACTGCTTGATTTTGTTAAATTTACTCATGGACAATTTTTTGTTAAATTATATACTGTTTAATTAGGTTAAATTATTACAATTTGTTAAATTTTATAAATGAAAATTAGTTTTTGAACGATGTATTTTAAACAAAAAACTCAAAACAAAATTCAAATTGTATACTCCAACTCGCTCATACCACAACTCGCTCATTATCAACTCATTATTACTCGCTCATTAAACTAACGAGCCGAGCATGAGCATACTCCAACTTGCTCAAACTCGCTCATTACTCACACTAAAACCCGTACTACATTTGCAAATCTAGGGCCCCCTATGCTAAAGAATTGTTTTTTTAATCCTACAGCAAAGATTCCCTTCAGGCCGCTTTCGGTGGTTGCATTTCATGAAAAAAATGTTTTGAAGGTTAAAAAGGAAAGAATCTCAAAACTCACCTCATCCTAATCAATGAAACAACTATACTATCTCTTGAAAGGACCGAACAAACAAGCTTTGCATGATATACCTGAGTGCCTAAAGAAACACAAATAAAAAGTAAAAAGACAAGAAAACAACCATAATCAAGAGTCATAACTACAATTCCTGACAAAATAGTGCTCGGGTTTCAACAATCCAAAACATATTAAAACCCATAAAAAAAAGTCCGAAAATAAAAGGGGTGTAATTTCCGCAATCACAAAATAAGAAGAAGATGCTCCAAAAATCTCTGCACAACTAAAATACAGCTCCAACAAATAACTAGTTTTCAAAATAAGAACCCAACGGGTTAGAACTACGCTCCTGGTGAAGCAGTTAAGAATCCGTAAAAATTCAAACCCCAAAGTCAGCTTCTAACATTCTCTTTGATAAATTGCTCGACCTGAGAGACGTTACCAGTCAGACCAGATGACTCAGCCACAGTAACCTTGTTCTGGCACTGTGAAAATGAGAAGGGAGTGCCATGTGTGCCAAGCACAACCTCATCGGTGACATCAGCAGTTGATATAGCATTCCTGGATGCCCTCAGCTTATCGCTAAATTAACAATAAGATGAAACAAAAAAATTCATACTATTCTGTTATACTGGACAAATTACTAACAGTTATTACATGAACAACATGAGAAATGGCAGACTCCACCAGTAGGGTATATTACCTATCCTATCCACAACAAAAAACTATGATATTGCACCCTTGAACGAAATCACTCTGATGCAGCAGTTATTAAAGCTATGACTTTCATAACATGTGTGTAGTCTAAATAAAAGAAAAAGAAAAGGTTGAGTGAAATATTGAGCTAAAGTAGGAAAGGGAAGAGAAATATACATTTCCTTCTCAAGCTGCTTCTTAATGAACTCCTTAGAGTGTGCTGTCACTTTATCAGTCTTGTTGCATAGTATCAGCAGAGGTATCTTCTTTTTCACCACAATTGCCTTTGTCAATATATCATACAGGTACCTTCGAAAAATACAGAGAACAGGGACAAAAGGTAAGTTCTATAGTAAAACAAAAGAAACCTTGACTGCATTAAACCAGCTCTAGTACCTTACCTATATCAATTCAATACTTCTGGAACTTTAGGGGCCAACTTATGCTGCTTAACCAACGTCTAAACTTAATTGAAGTGAAAACCTTAAACCCTTCCTACCACCAAAGAAAGGACTAAAAAAGGTCCAGCAAAAGACACAGTTGATTATTTACTGTTTAGTTGATATTTTTGGCTAAGGCTTTTGGAGGAAACATGTAACATCAAAATCAACAGCAAGAACAACATAAAGAATCATGTAGTTTGATAAATAGATGTCCACGATACATACCTAAACCAATAGGCACAAGAATGGAATAAATTGTCCAGTAACCAACAAAAGGAACTACACATGGAGCAGGTAGATGTTGCAATGCACAGGCACAAGAACGGTACAATAATTTTTCCCACACTTGAATAAGGTGGGAACTTGGATAAAGAAAGATGGGGGAATTACTCTGCAGCAGCTTGGTAATTGTACAAGAAATCTTGCGCATCAACAGTGAAAACAAGGCCGGCAGCTTGCGGAAGGTACTCGTCAAGCTTCGGCTTCAGCCTTGGATGGCCTGGTACATCTATCAAGTGCACTGGTACCGCTTTTTTCTTTTGCTTTTCCTGTCTCACCAAGAAATACCAAAAGAAACAACCCGCAATATAAATCCTAGGCAATGCCTTTAGTGCAAACCTCGCAAAGGATCTCATAATTCTTTGTTTATGCTTGACATGTGTTTATTTGGGTACATTTTGATCCATTTAAGCTTTACGATACAGACACCCAAATAAAGCTCACAAGAAAGCATTTAGAAAAAAAAAATATCACAGAAAGAACTCTGGAAGTACTCAATATACACTACACTATTGGAGTGTACAGCATCAAGTACACTTAGCTAACTGCACCAACAAAAATGGACACTTGAGCTTCATATTGAATAGAAGATTACATTAGCGTTACCTCAGATAAGTCAGAATGCAACACAAAGGTATCATCATTTGGCTCCATAGAAGTTACTGTGCCTTGGTGTGGGGACCCATCACGAAGCTACAAAAATGAGAAAATAAATTTGACTCTTAGATAGTCTATGTGAATTCTATCCAAATTTAAGAAGAACAATGGCCATGCTTTATGTTAAAATTTACCTGGTAGAAAAGAACAGTTTTTCCACTGCCACTGAGGCCAGCAAGAAGTATAGTGTTCGATTTGGAAGTCCTTAAGAAAGACACTGCAATACGATCAGTGACAACGAATTAATACAAAAGAAATTATATCCAATATCTTCTTATGAAATTCCAAGACTAAGAATTAAATAAGTAAAATGACTGTGAGCGCTGTGATTACAATTTGGTCAAAATTAGCTTTTCTATCAAACTGGAAAAACATGTTAAGAACCTATAATAGTGGTGAAGATAACTCACAGATGAGGAAAAAGGCAAAAGTTACAAGAAGAACAGCTACAGCAGCGTATATCTGTTCAACCGGCTGTTCACTAATCCATTGTTTTGTTTGGTTTACTAACTGCTCCAATTCCATGCCTGAAATGTCATAACATTTACAAAATCATAAACCCTAGAATCAGGTTAGCTATTGTAATCAGTTACCAAGTCACAAACCCTAAAAACACCTTACTGTCCAAATTGGCCAATATAAAACCAAGCCTCCCAGAGAGTGGTATAATTCTAGCAGTGAGCTTGCATCCCTGAAAAACAATAGCAGGAAATAAATCTTTAATGACTAGCATCAAACTCAAATACTCAATCGATTCTGTTGAGCAACCTATCAAATTGATTCAATGACTTGCATCAAACTCAAATACTCAAATACTCAAATTGATACTAAAACAAATCACACAACGCTAAAGACCCTAAACTTCAAATTGATTTGTAAGTATGATGTGTGAAAAGGCGAAACGGTACCTGAAAATGTGAAAATTGCGCAGCGGCTAAGAGACGCAGCGGAGGTGGCGCGACGAAAGAGAGGTGGAGTCGGCAAGAGAGAGATCAGTTTGCCGGGAGACTGGCGGCGAAGGGGGAAAGAGAGAGAGAGGCGATATCGCAGTATCGCGAGTCGGTCTGCTGGCTGCTGCTAGAACCTTTTCAAAAACGGGCTGCTTAAAACATATTCAAACGGGCTTCTCAAACGGGCTGATGAATCAACATAACCGAACTTTGTTCATGTCCTGTTTGGTGACATAATTATTAGGAAAAATTAGTTATTTGTCACTCCAAAACTTTCTAATTATAAAAAGAAGAGGGTTCCAATGCCTCATCTCCTCATACCTCATCCATACCTCATGTTATATATCTCCATTTTCAAAGTCTAAACTATCGATCCGACCGTTCAACATGATATTCATACTAAAATATGATTGAGGATGAAATTTTATAATTTTTACAATTTTTTTACAATTTTTTAAGATAGGTACAAAATCACTGTTTTTTGAATGGTTCAGATACAATGATTTTGTACCTATCTTAAAAAATAGTAAAAAAATTATAAAATTTCATCCCCAAGCATATTTTAGTATGAATATCATGTTGAACGGTCGGATCGATAGTTTAGACTTTGAAAATGAAGATATATAACATGAGGTATGGATGAGGTATGAGGAGATGAGGCATTGGAACCCTACTCTTATAAAAATGCCATCTCGAAATTTGAAATTGTAAAAATGCCACTCTAAACTTCATTAATTTCTAATTTTGCTATTTATACTGTATTCTTATACTATTTTTATTAAAAATTAACTGAAAAATACTGTTCTGGTCATACCGCCCGTACCCCATGAATGACAAAAACATAAATACGTATACCAAAACAGTATTTTTCAGTTAATTTTTAATAAAAATAGTATAAGAATACCATATAAATGACAAAATTAGGAATTAATGAAGTTTAGATTGGCATTTTTACAATTTTAAATTCCGGGATGGCATTTTTACAATTAGAAGGTTTTGGAGTGGCAAATAAACAATTTTCCCTAATTATTATCATCGGGCTAAACCATGTTTTTGTTGATTATTGAAGGGTATTGAGGCTTCTAGGCATGCATCCAGACACACCTCACATTTGTTTATAGGTTCTCTTTACTCGTTACATTATCTTCCCATCTTTAGTGCCAACTTTTCTGATCTTGTGACACGTTGGGAGTGAAATTTGTAATACAGCTTTGCACAAGCAGCAGCAGCAGCTCAGGCGGCTGCATCTGCCATCCAGATTTTTAGTTGGCCGCATCATGGTAACTGCTCATTTGACTCCCCTTCTGTTCATTTAGCTCAGTACACTTTGTTTTTAGTTTGGTTACCCCCATTCAACCCTATTCTGTTCATTTAGGGTACGTTTGGATGTGAGCTAGAATAGTTAGAATAGCCAAATTTAAGAATAGTAAATGAGAATAGAGAAAACTAGTAATTTTTAAATTAGTGTGAAAATGATGCTATTCGGATTAGTAAAAATATTGTTTGGATTGTACATTTGGAATAGTGAATAGCTGTAACGATAAATAATAGTGCTAACAAAGTGCTAATTAGGAGAAAATATAGGCAAGTGAGATCTTAAACGAATTGTCACAACGTGGAGATAATATAAAGTTGTGTCAATTTTGTCATTTCGGGATTGTGTTGGTGAAAATCCGAGAAGGAAGCATTTTTTCATGTCTCTTCACACTTATGAATATTAGTTATTCTAACATTTACAAGGAATAGAGAATAACAGCTATTCTAGTTATTCATAATAATAAAAATATTATTTGGATGCACGTTGCTACTCCGAATAACCTCTATTCTTGAATAACTCCTATTCTTGACACATCCGAACATACCCTTAGTCTGAGGAACTTCGTTTTTAGTTTAGTTTATTATGTTAAAATAGACAGAGTATTAATCTCAGTTAGAAGTCAATCTTTTGAGTAATTTGCAAATTTCATAAAATGGATTTTAAGCAACTTTGATTTATGCAAAATCTGACTACACAGCCCTTGAATTTAGAGATTTTATTCAAATTTCCCTAACGGTTCATTACTTCATGCAATTTTATTTAACAAACTTAAAATTAACCTTGTAAAATTCAGGTTGGCAATCACACAGCACTACGCCAGGAAGAGCAAGATGCTTTGAAAATCAACACAACGACTTTGAAGAGCAAGATGCTTTGAAGAGCAAAAACATCAGCAACGCACACCAATATTTTTTTAGCACTATCCTGCTTAATTGCCAATGCTAAGGCTAATAAAATATTGATATTTCATTACAAAAACATCAACGACGCACTGATATTTGTTTAGCACTACCTTACTTAATTGCCAATACTAAGACTAATAAAACATCGATGTTTCATTACAAAAACATCGATGATACACCGATACATGCAACCGATGTAACACACACATCCAACTAAATGCAATTGTTTGATCTTAACCAAACCGAGTGTAAACTTCAATCCGAGTTTCCTACGAGTTTTTTTTCTAGCCAACTATGCTATGCCATCCTAGAAAAAGAAAAAGAAAAAGAAAATTGGGTTCCGGCCATTAAATAGCCGATACGGACATTTTTGTCAAAACCCAGTGGACCTGAGTATATTTATTAATTTATATTTAACTTTGGATATTAATAAAAATCTCGGCAAAGTCGGAGCTTCTCGCTTTAACATTTTATTTAAATTTCCATTTAAAACTTCCTCTCTTTGCATAGTCAGGATGAGATAAGGCCGGGGGGGGAGGGGGTGGCGGGTAATTTTGACATCTTCAGAATAAATTTGAGGTTGATTATTATAGAAGTTGCTATACAACCAAATTTGTAATTAATTTTACTCATGTTTAATTTCCTATTTTATTCAGTTTATTTCTGCACATATCTACTACAAAATGCATTTATAGTACATTACATGCATCTATTAGCATGTGTAATCAATTTTCCTATTCAAGTCAACAAACTAATCAAAATTCACAATTATTCTCCAATTGTTGTCAACCATATGCTAAAATAACCTGTTTGAGCTAATTTTGATAATTTTAAGTAATACATCAATTTTCTGTACATGTATATGACGGGAAAAAGCTAAAAAAACACATTTCGCATAAAGGCTTCCAGTGTTCTATGTTATCTATTTAGTAATACATCAATTTGCTACAGCGCGTTATTTTGAACATTAATTTATATCATATTACATGAGTTTACAATTATAAACTCATATAAATCACATGTATTTGATAGAAATACATTTACATCATGTTACACACGTTTATAATTATACCATTCTCATAAAAGTCTTATGAATTTGGATAAAAATGAATGTCAATTCCTTTTATTTAAATATGGATGTGTTAAAAAGTGTAAGTGCAACAAGAGTCCTTCCTCGTAAAAAGTATGTTGTATGATTATTATTTTCTTCTGCGAAAGGGGTCAATAGTGAATTCATACCCCCTAAAGTAACTCAAACGGTGAGTTTAGATCTGGAGTGTCCGGTCTGCTTTGACATGAATACCAAAGAGATCCCGTACATTCCACCTCGGATCAGATTGGTCCGGATTCTAATCACATAGGTCGTGTTCGGCAAAGTAGCTTAGAGCCCTACAACTTAAGAATTTAAGCTGTGCTAAGAAAGGATTGTTCGGCACTAAAAAAACGAAAATAGCTCTCTTTTGGGTACCAAGGAAGCGCTAAGAAACTGAATTTCTTAAGAAGAGTGGAAAACCAGCTTAATTTTTTGTTTTGAGGAGTCTAAAGCTGAAAGCCTTAAGTCCATCTAAACCTCACTTGTTCGGCTCGCTTAAGGCCTTAAGGAAAAGTAAGGAGTCTAAATCCAACCTGCCGAACACGTACATAGTTTTGATGCAAACTCAAAATTTGAGTTACTTCAGAGTATACGGAGCGGCCCAAACAGATTTTAGGAAGAAAGAAGCAAAATACCTTGTTTTACACGGTTCACCCCGATAGTCGTATTTAGCTTTAAAAAAAAAATAAACATAAGAAAAATACAAATAAGATAATTTTAATTGACATTTCCGTTTCATAACAGAGTTGTATATGTGTGCCACCATAGAAATGGTCTTTTTATGTCTATCGGTTCTCTTGAACAATGAATTAGTTTGTTTTCAACAAAATTCTAAAGATTACCCCCCCTCCCGGATTGTAAACACTAAAATATTGATTTATGAAGATGAAGCTCATTTTGGAGGCTCATCTTAGAATGTAAAATCATTTTTAACTATGTTTCGGGTGCCTTCATGCTACGGAAATCTTTCTTCAACTCTACGACTCTCTTCATACAACCAGCTTTTGACTTGCTTGGTACAGCCGCCGCTATTTTCTCCCAGCGCATGGGCACATCCTTTGGAAATGCTTTTAAAGCATTAAGTAGTGCCAGATCATCACCTGAACTCCAAACCTCCTTCAAATCAGCTTTTGACTCAATCACCTCACCTTAGGAAAACCAAAACAGGTATGTCAGTTATCAGTTTAATCCTATGCCAATCAAGAAGAATAACCATATACGATACCACTCCCATTACCAGGTTTTCTGTATGGGTCACATCCTGGAACACACACTAGCACGAAATCCATATCCTCTGAGGTAACAAAATATTTCTATTTAGATCCGGACCATCTGATCTGAATCCGGGCCAATCCGGCCTGAGTGGAATGCACGGGGTCCCTTTAATATTCGTGCGGATTCTGATTGGATGGCCCGGATCTAAACAGAAATATTCCATTACCTTAGGTCATATGAATCCACTAGCACAGGCCCATGATGGCCAGGCAGACTACAGTTTGGATCTCATTGTTCTTATGCAGCCAATCAAGACATTTAAAAAATTGGGACCAAAAGGCAAAAAAAGAAAGACTCCTACTGTTGATCCATAAGAGACTGGAAATTGATGGTAAGGTAAACTACGGGAATGCACTTATGTTCAACCAATGGTCATTTGTTCTAGAAGTAACTAGAGCTGAAAAATTCCAACCCTCAGGTTGACAGAACCTGGACCAACCTGAAGCAGTTTACAAAGACAAGTGCACATGATTCCGGATCTATGGCCAGGGTCCTGTACCATTAGAAGAGGTAGAATTGGGATTGCATTTATATGAGGTGCACCTGTCATGGATGCCTGTGTTTGCTTCTTTTTATCTTTACTATGCAGGTACACTAGCTTTTCGCCTCATCAGGGGCTAGAAAACAGGAATAGTGGGCATAATGTTGAATTTTGTAAATTAGAATGACGTAAGATGTTTTTGTCTTCATAATGAAAATTTAGGTGTCCACATTGGGTTATTATTTTTTTGCTTTTAAAAAAAATTAAGTGACAGAGACTAGTTAGAAGTCTAATTTGCATCGTATATACCACCCTGGATGGCTAATTGCAACTGGACCAACCTAAAGCAAAACTGACCTGAACCCATTTTGAGTAGTTTACTACTCAATCTGCCCATTTACTACCACTACAAATGACTAAAAGACTCGAATGCTAGAAGTCCAACACCCTGATCAGAAGGGATGCTTCCCAACTCAAAATGCGAAAAGGAATTTCCCTATTTGCCCTTGCTTGATCTTAAGAGGAACACGCAGGCGAATCAAACTCAATCAGTGGGATTTGCACGAGGAGAAAGTCAAACAAGAAGCTGCATGTAAAGAGAAGGCACTTGGCAAGAGTTCATTCTGCAAAGCAAAATTCATCTTTACCTAAATTTTCTGCCTTCGCCTAGTTGAGAGAGGTGACTCGGAGACTATTTATGGCTTAGGTTTAGGTTTCTGACAAGGTAACTACTTTCTTTCTCTTCTTTATTGCCATTCATCTCCTTTAATCAGTTCTGATATTTCAACTCTCGAAATCTCAATTTGGATCAAATTCAAACTAGGTTTTGAGTGGCAAAATTTATGAGGAATGTTCTTTGGACCTTCTCTAACTCCTTGCTAATAGTTCTCATCAGCAAGTGGTGTTTTCCCATCATGTGATTTCAATTCCAAACTCTACTTTTTTTCTATTGAAATGAAATAAACTCTCTTCAGAGTTAGTACCAATCAGAGTGTAATTTCCATTTTATATACCAAAACATCACCAGGCAAGGATACTTAATTCTATGTACCAGAATATGAAATAAAAACTCACTATTAGCTGCTTCTGCTCGAGGGTCCACAGGTTTCCTTTTCTTCAAAAACTGCTCAAACGGGTTCTCTCCTCTTGCCTTCATCTCCTGCACCAATTTAGCGGTACGGATCACGCTTTCCAGACCATGTCTCCCTTTAAATGAAGATGCAATCTTCTCCCATCGATTTGGATCTCCAGCCACAGGATATTTAGTCATCTGTTTTCTTAGCAGATCCAGATCCTCCTCTGTCCAATCCTTCTCTTCTTCTTTTTCCCTTTTCTCATCTTCTCCTCTTCTCTTTTCTTCTAGAGCTTTCTGTTCCGATCTTTTCTGGTCCAAGCTGATTTTCCATAATATAGCAATTTTATAGATATTCCATCAGAGAGAAAGCACAAATTGAATTTCATACATGTGAGAGGTTATCAGTATTATGTTAAAAGCTCCAGTTAGTACTATTCAAGAAAAGTGATTGTATTTACTGGCAAGTAAAACCATTACAATTGAGAATCACAAGGTCCTGTTCCTGTTTCTTCCTTCCCTTGGCTAATTGTTGGAAAATTGGTTAACAGCTAATTCAGTCAATTGAGTCAAAACTAGCAAGGTGGTATAATTTTGCTTTCAAGCTACACCGATCTGATCCAGCACCAGTGTCACTTGGTACTATACAAATCCATGTTCAACTCAGATTACTATCATATAACCATGGAACTGGAAGCATTAAAATATATTTTCATAACAAAATAATGAAATTTCAAGATACCTTTGATCATTAGAAGATCTGGTAATGGCAGTCTCAACTGAGGATCTATCAACCTGCTTCCGGGATCTGGACCGTCGGTTGCTGTTGTTAGATGAATCAGCGGGATCAGAGATGGGGATTGAGGGGACTGGTTCGGGTAAAGCAGGGCCACCGCCAACATAAACGAGTCCACCTGTGGCAGAGGAGGGGGCGAATGGAGCAAGAAGGAGAGAGATCGAGAACCAGAGAAGGAGAGAGAAAAGGATGTCGTAAGAGAGTTCGAAAGCGTAGAACGCACAGACAGAGAGGAGCAGGGAACCGAAGGAGCAGGCTGCGAGATGAGTCTTGGACACGGCGGAGGAGTCGGAGGAAGAATCCGAGCTGGAGGCACGACCACCGCCGCCGCGAAACTGGTAGCGCGGCCGCGCGTCATCGTATTCGTCGAGGTAATCCATGGCCGAAAAGGCCGAGTTCTCTCCTCTTTTAATTCGAGAAAATTAAGTTTCCTCGAAGGTTTCAAAAGATTAAAATTTCATTTCCACCGACTAAAAAGAAATTAGATTAGTGCTCTCATCAAATTGTTTGCTTACGTGAATTAATTAATTTGATATTTAGATTTTAATTTTCCATCTGAATTATAATCAAGTGCAAACATTTTTTTTTTATTTATCATGATTTTTTTTGTGTTAGAAGTTTATGGAGTTATATTTTATGATATATAAATAAGAGTGAGGCTATGGTGCTATGCATAGCACGGATGACTAGTGTACTACGGCTCAATATGGTACTTTTTAAAATCCTAACGGTCGATCCGACCGTTCAATGTGATAATTATATGAATATGTACTTGCAAACTAAATTTTACATTTTTTTGAATTTTTTTACTATTTTTTTAGATAGGTAGAATTTTGATGGTCCAGAATTTTCAAAAAACACTGATTTTTCTACCTATCTAAAATAGTAAAAAAATTCGAAAAAATGTAAAATTTAGTTTGCAAGTACATATTCATATGATTATCACATTGAACGGTCGGATCGACCGTTAGAATTTTAAAAAGTACCATATTGAACCGTAGTACACTAGTCATGTGTGCTATGCATAGCACCATAGCCTCACTCTATAAATAATTACAATGAGAGTTTTCATGACATTTTGTTATATGATGTGTTGCAGAGAAGAAAATTAGTCACGTCGCTACTAATTTTGGCACATCATGTCATGACACATCACGGCATGAGTTTATAAAAAACAAGTCGGATTCAAACTCAAATGGTGAAGTACCTCAGGTGATATTAATTCGGGTGTTGTTTCTGTTGGGAAGAATGCCATCAGAAACAAGTGACGTATGCGCCTCAATTTGTTGTTTGATTAACGAATTTTCATCGATCAAATCTGTTAATTTTTTTGTAACTTGCTAATGGGACGCTTTGTGGCCATTGGATTGGCACTTTACTTTTGGTATCTTTCCTGAATTGAGCCGTTGGATTTGGACAGGCTGCCCCGAACGAGTGCTGCCATTTGTCATTGCTACCTTTCAATCTCTTTTATGACGTTGCGGTATTAAATCGCTAATAGCATGCATACGTTGACTATAAAGTAGATTAGCTAAATTGCTACCTTTCAATCACTTTATATTACCTTTTGAACTAAAAGTGTATGTTCAAAGTTACTGATATGGACTTAAAGTGTATGTTAAAAAAATTAAAATACAAGCATAAAATGCGGAACCGAATCAAAATGCATACATATAATACTGTATCTGTCAGAGGTAAGAGGTGAGAGATTAAATTGACTGTAGGGCATCTGAATTCCTGAATCACATGGGTTGAGATTAAATTGAAAAAGAAATCACGTCCTTTGCAAGGTAAGAGGTAAATAAGTTTTTCCAAGGAAGAGAAGGGAAGCACAATGCTCATGCTCTGTCAGATGTTATCAAGTCAGCGTATTTTCATTACAATACCAAATGTGAAATGATGCCTTTATCTTTACATGCCATGGAAATCAACAAAGCAAGATAGTATATGTACAAACTGCCTCATAGAAATAAGAATGCAATGAATGTAACAGGGATAAAAAAAAATTCAGCGATATTTCATCGAGTATAGACAGAATTAACCTCATCACGAGCCTTCTGGTACAATTCAAGCCTCTTTGCCAATTCTTGTCGCCTCCCCATCAGCGATGGGTCTTCATCCAACATCTCACCAAGGTCATTTGTCTGTAAAAACAAAAGTTTAAAAGAATTGGTAAAACATAAGCTAGTAATCTTTTTGAGTGAGGCAGTTAGGATTTTAAAAAATTTAGTTTGCAAGTACATATTCATATGGTTATCACATTGAACGGTCGGATCGACCGTTAGGATTTTAAAAAGTACCATATTGAGCCGTAGTACACTAGCCATCCGTGCTATGCATAGCACCATAGCCTCACTCAATCTTTTTTCCATTTTATAGAAGAGAACCAGACTATTAATTACTGCATTGTCCAAATATAATTCTGAGAAAGAAACTAAACAGAAGTGTCAGGTAGATTGTACCGCTCTATTGGCGATTCGGTTGTAGAAATTAGTGAACAGGGATCGCTTGGCTTCTTTGACCTGACAGTGGACCACTGCCTTTGGTATCGTGTCTTTAAGCGTGTCAGACACCATGGCTATGTATGCTGCCACATTTGATGCAATTGTCCTGAAAAATGAAGGCCTGATGTTAATTTAAGGTTGTATAGAGTATAGATGTCTATTCGGACCAAACTGTGTTAGCTTAATTAGTACTGATAAGGTACGAGTAATATAAAGAGTATGGAAGTATTTTGAGCCATACCTGTAATGCCCTTCACCGTACCGGTCCACTTCTTGAGGCTCGGGGGGTGCATTGCCTCCTTTTTGGCCATTGCCGCTGGGTCTTATCTCACTGTCCTGAGGAAGCTTCCTGAAGAACTCCACTGTCAAATAAGCTGCTTCCATGTCAACCAGCCTTAGAGTTGTCTTCCTGCTATCCTCCTTAAACCTCTCCAGTGCCTCATAACACGCAGCTGCCAGCTCAGATTGTAATGTCGGGAACCTTTTAAGCTCCTATTGGAAAGAGTTAAAGTAGCTTGCTTAATATGTATTTATTATGCAACATTACAAAGCAAATTGAAAACCACGTTGACTACTTTTTTGAGTATCAGTTGGTTGCAAATCAATGTGCTTTTGGCCGTAAATCTGTAATTACATTAATCAAGCACCAGGCATGACACTGCTGCTTACATGACAACCTTGTATTGATTAGTATGATACCAGATACATGATTGTCATCCATGTTGGTATAACATAAAAAAATACAAGTTACACACTAGTTTTGCAAATCAAGGTAATTGATGAAATTCAATTTTATAGAAAGGTTACCTGACACTCTCCAATAGACATCCTCAACAGGTCCTTTAAGATGAAGTGAATCTGGAGGGTAAAAAACAATTAAGAATTTCATAAAGGAAATTTCTAATGGCCATACAAAAATAGATTGCAATCTAACCGACAATTCAACGAGCAAGTAAAAAATATTCGAATGATGCTTTCGTGATACTGTAAACATACAGTCAAAACTATTTATTATCAGTAATAATGCGCTGTATTGGAATACGTGAGATTACTTACAGTACCAAGTATTAGTGTATCACAAAAGAAAAAAACCAAAAAGAAAGTAATACTCTTAGCCATCATGTTTGGTGAAAGTAAAAGAAGATGCTTACAGCATCAACAGTTTTCTCAGCAGGACCACGGAAGTAAGCCAAAGCAGACTCTATAAGACGGCGGTAACCCTGCTCAGGTGCAATCAAGTGGGGCTGATAACCATCAGCCTGCGCTACCACTCTCTTCACATTTTGTATCGATAGATGCTTATCGAACGGTAATTTACGTAACGCAGCTGGGAAATTCTTGTCAAACACCCCATATATCCTATCACCACCAGGTCGCCTATCAGAGTATATAATTTTGATAAGCTTGTCGTGATTGAGAAGGATGCGGATACAAAATGCACTTCATAAGAAAAGAGAAAAAAAAAAATAATGCTGACCCTCCATCCAGATGCTCCTTGAAAATTCGATCAACCAAACGGCATAGTTCCAAGATGGTATATAGTTTCGCCTGAAAATTACCAACAAATTATATTGAAAATGAACCAGAGAAATTAATTAAGAAATATGAAAATAAAGGAGAAAGAATTATACCCCTGCATCGACAGCCACAGGTCTTCCCAGACTATCCAACTCCTTATCAAGCTCTTCAATACTTTTATTGATGGTAGACGTAATGCTAGGTATCTGTGCTTTAATAACTGACTCTAGATGCTGCAGCAGAAACAAAATATATTAGAATAATATACAAGGGCCTTTACTTATAAGAGAATTTACTTATCCAGAGTTAATTAGAATATAGTTAGATAGGAAGTCACATTGATAGTAAAATTCCCCCCCTTCTTACCCGAGAAAGTAATTTTGCAAGATATTCGGAACCCATCCGATTAGCAAGATGTGAGTAGTCAGGGCTATATTGAAAATATTCCCTTTCCTTCGTCCTCGCGAGAATCATATCGACATTTCTATTTATCTCTGCTTGTGACCGGTTAACAATTCCCACCCAAGGGTGTAGTAGCCGATATGCTCTTCCTTCAAGGACCTACTTACAAAATTTATCAGTCATCACACGTATTTCCACAATAGTTTCATTGTATAATGAATGAGAACATAAGATTTTTACATCAAGTGCATTTGTCCCCTGATCCATGAGGTCCAGCTTTGTCATTACACCAAATGTTCTTTCCCCTGTCAAAAGTAAATCAAAGGTGCAATAATAAAAATCATTATTAGAATGTATGAAGAACATAATCCATCCCTATTACAAAGATTAGAAATGGTGATAGATTTTTATTGGCATACCTGTGGGATCGACTTCCCTCGCAATCTTGATTGCATCTGAGGTAGCGATATCTTGATTGGCTGGTGATATTGCCAATATAATGCAATTTGGCTGTACCAAAATATTTTCCACCTTGTCATTTTCTCCAAAAAAAAAAAAAAGTACAGCTTTACTTATTTACGAATTTTCTTATATGACACATACCTTCTCGATATATGAGCGCACCATATCTTCAATATCTTCAACAATACTATCAGGCTGTCCCTCTGCAGTAGATTGAATTTAATACATTTCTAATACTAATATAAGAGTAATAACAAAAATAATAAATATAAAACCAAAAAAGAAGAGAAGATGCTTACCGACAGCAACCTTTGTCAACCCGGGTAGATCAATCAGAGTTAAATTCACAACTGTTAAGAAAAACAACTAAGCAGCTTAATATCAATGTTTAATTTAGTATTGCACTATTGCATTCATTGATTTACCTAATATATCCAGTCGGTACTTTTACCAAATTTTGGTTTACGATCAGTTAACTCTTACTGCTACAGAAATGCTTTTGGGGGCTTGTGGTTCAGGTTTTGAGCTTAAATTAGTCTCCGATGCCCAAACAGAGCCAAAAAAAGGGTCCAAGGAAAACAGAGAAAGAGATGAAACAACTTGGCCAGTACAATCTAGCTAGTACATACCATTCGGGGAATAAATGCTGAGTTGAATGGGAATTGGGGATATCTGCTTTGTCCTCCCAGTAATTCTATCGGTTTCATCTTGTATTTCCTTTCTAACAAGATCTGCAAAATATGACTAGATTAAATAATATCCTTGAAATGAATGGCATAACTATGAAATATCATAGGAAGGAAACGAAACTGACCAAAGTCTGTAAATTTTCGTTTTGGCAGATGAAGGAACTCGGCATAGTCTGCTTCGCCTTTTTGTGTCTGCTGCAACTGCAACACCAATGGCCTCCTCGTCACAATACCTATAGAATTAATACAAAATGAGGTTAAACAGACATATAATATATTGTCTCGAGCTCATTTGCCACTCAGAGCGGGTCACATAATCCCGTGTAGTCGTCCATAAGTGTGTGCTTTATAAAAAAAAAAAATTTATACACGATTCACACACAGATATTTATACATGATTTACACCTCATTTTGTGCTTGATAGAATAGGGTTTACAAGTAGCGTGACATTGTTGGTGGGTGAATCCATGGAAAAATTACTCTGGACGAGCTAGAACATTTCCCTTAAATAAAAATTGTGCAAGAAAGATATAACAGATTAAATTATAGAGGAAGATCAGACCTGAACCACGGGGGAGGAAATCTCTCCCAACAACACTTTCTAAAACTGACGACTTCCCCGAGCTCTGACATAAATTATTTCAAAAGACGAAGTAAGAGAGGTGAGATAAATGAAAATAATGCTTCTTAATCTTTCCTTTCCTGTTTTTTATAACTATTATAAAAAAGGAAGTCTGGTACTAGTTGAACAGGGGCATTATAGTCATTTAGAATTTGTAAACAATTCTTTGAAGTAGAGTTATGGGAGGAGTCCATCTTTTAAGTGTTTATCTTGCGTCCACCCTCTGACGTATCCAGTTTAAGTTTGATTTAATAGATATATTGTACCTGTAAACAATTATGTGGTTACCGGTAACACGCAGCTAGTTTCTTCTAACATATAATAATGAAAAATATGACCGTGTATTTTAAAATATATTGAACGAGTTACTTGTAGCAAAAATATTCTTATTGATTTTTTTTTTTAAAGGTTAATATTCTTATTGAATTAGTTCCTTCTACCATCATCTAATTCCTTTTGATATCAAGATACGTCGAATGATGATACAAAAGTCACATGAATGATCATCATTGAACTTCCATATCATCATCAGACATGCCTTAGAAATCATTAATATAGATAAACAAGAACAAAATAATGTTAATTAAAGTAGCTAATATTCTATAAGAACAATATATTTATTAGAAGTAACTAATTCAATATTGAAAACACATAGTCATCCGGTTATTTTTTTACAATTATATGTTTTAAGCAACTAACTTAATGTTAAAGATAACTAATTAAGTGTTTACATGTGAATTTATTAAAATAATTTAGGCATTGGATGTATCTAGAAATAGACACTAAGATGGACATTTAAAATAGACAACACATTTCTCTTTGAAGTAATCCTAATATTCCCAGGATCCTGTTGACCTGGTCTCTTCTGTTTCCTCACCAAACAAACAGGGGATGAGAATTAAAATCACCTCCTCTATCATGTGGTTCCTTTTGAATGTCCTTGCAAAAAAACCATCAAATTAATTCTAGTGACATGATTGGCCTTGACTACCATGCTTTTCTGTACCTCTCTGCTCCTTCCCCAAAGCAAAAAGCAGAGGATACGAATAAAAAAATTCAAGTAATTACATAAGGGGCTTTCATAATTAGTTGGCTTCTTAAAAGAACCCTTGTTTTCAAGCTTAACATCTCCACTAAGCACCTAATTCTGCGAGAATTTAAAAAAAAAAAAAAAGAGAAAGAAAATCAAAAGAGTACCTGGCCTCCAACAACAGCTATTGAAGGAAGCGATTCCCAAAGAGTCGGCAGATCACTGCTACCACCGCTGCCCCCACCGAAGTCGCCAAGAACAGTACATGCTCTCTGGATTCGGTTCATCAACCCTATCAAACTATCCATAGTCGCCATCTCTCTTTCCTAATTTCCTTTGCAAAAATAACAGTAACAAATTTTCTCCAGGAATTAAAATCAGCTAAGCAGAGGAGGTATGGAGGAGGAAATCACGAAGGAGAAGAACAAAAGGCGCGGTTACGTGGAAGTTCCCTCACTTGCTTGGTCATTGGTTCTCTTTAGTTCTAGAATTCCAAGTTTTAAGTTGAGACGGTTCATCATTTAATGCTTGCACTTAGAGGTATTGAACTATTGATACCGATCCTTGTCTTCTGTGTACTGCATAAATTATGCAGCGAGCTCACCTGGAATACTTTCTTGGTTTGCACTTATAGAATCGAAGTCTCTTATTTTGAACTTTTGACTTTTCAATATTTAATGCTATTATATTTGGATAGGCAGAATTATAATCAGTCTTCTAAATAGCGCATTATAGTGTTTTTGGACCCCAAACGCTACGCTATGACATCAAAATGCGCTATTTGCGCTACGGCCGCTATAGCGGTCCGCTATTTGCGCTATATAATATGGATTTTTTTTTTAAGCAATTTATATGGGTTTTAAATAAAGATAAAAAAAAATCTCAAACCGAAATTGAATTTGTTGCTACTTGCTACAGATAAATCAATTTGAAATTGGGAATAAAAATAGAAATTTGAATAGAAAAAAAGTCCAAACCGAAATTAAAATTTGAATAGAAAAAAAAATAGATTATGTCATGAATCATGATGCTTAATATATTTTTAATAGGAAAAATCGATATTTTATGATATTACTATGGATATTTTGAACCGCAATTTGGACTTTGTACGGGTTCAATATGAAAATTATAATTTCTTAATTACTTTGGTGTTATTTATTGTTCTATGAGACTTTAGATAATGTTTATATTTAGTACAAATATTGAATATATGAAATGTAAAAAAAAAAAAACGCTATTTGGAATAGCTTCCGCTATAGTGATGCTATTCACTATAGCTTTTTTTTTAGTCTTCCCGCTACGACGCTATAAACGCTATTTAGAACCTTGATTATAATGCTTTTGGTGTTGTTTGGTTGTGGACTAAAACTAAGGCGTTCTAGGTTGTTATTTTAATTTAAGTTGGTTTAAATTATTTATGTTTGGTTGTGTCTAAAGTTATGAGGAGAAAATAGTGAAATGGTTGAAGGTGAATGACAGTGGACCTCAGTGGTTTAAAATTGAAAAAAAAAAATTAAAGCACATCCTGAAGTAGTTTAATTTAGGTCTATTTCGGCTGGACTAAATTTAAAATTATTTTATGTTAGGCCAGTCAATTTAAATCGTGTTTGGTGGAATAACAATGGCCTAAAGCGTTTAATCCACCTTTAGTCCACAACCAAACATGATATTGTAGTTGGTGTTTTCCTGTGTTTCTTCGTTAAAGAAACATTTAATTTGATGAAAAAAACTTTCTTATCAACAAAACTACAAAAATATTTTTTGTAACTTTTTTCCCCCCCATTTTTCGTTAGTAGAGAGAAACTTGGGAACAAAACCAACTCCTCCATTTACCTTATAAATTAGTTAGTTAAAGACAGTGACTGCTAGCGACTGCTTGTTAATTTATTGTTCATTCAAAATATCTTAGAAGTATTTGTGCCTTGGTTGGTTTGGTCGCTTCTTCTGTCGGCTTTCAACGTAGTGTAACAACTGTTCTCCCCCGAAAGAAACAAATAAAACAATTGTTCTCCGATATTTTATAGGCCAGGCCTCAAATGATCCATAATTTTACGGGCTTTCCTAGGAGATATTGTTTATATATGTTTGTGCAGGCTTGGCCCATTAACATCTTGTCGAACCTCTGGGTCATGCTTCACTTTACGATGGGAACTAATTGTTAGAGCAGAAAAAATAGCAACCGGCTCTGATACGGAACGGCATAGAATGTCACGCAATGCGTTTCAGTTACATACCGTGATTTGTGTGTCTCGTGTCGTGACTATTTACATGCTGTGATTATTCGTGTGCTGTGATCATATTTAGAAAATTTGACACAGTACGGCACATGGTCACGCGAGTCACGTGTAATTAGTACCGTTAGATCTTGACCAAATGATGAATCTTGAATAAATTAATCTAAATTATGATCAAATAGTTACGCGAGTCACGGCACATTTAGGCACAGCGTGACTCATGTCTCACGTGCCGTGACTATTCGCGTGTCGTGACCACCCCTTGACATTTTGTTTTCGGTACAGCACGAACACATGAAAAATTAATTTGGTTACGACACAACACAGCAAGAGACCAAAATCACAGCGTGTTAGTCACATCACAACACGACAATTTTTTTCCACCCTACTAATTGCCATCATGGAAATAAATTTGTTGTTATTCCTTTGAGGTACAGGACCCTAGTATTCTTCATCCAGCCATTTTTTTTTTGAAAACTCTTGATAGGGGCCATTTAATTTTTTTTCATATGCGTATCTGAACAAAAATATTTTATCATACACAAATTTTAACGAACTTGAACAGCTGGATGAGGAATAACAGGGTCCTGTTATCTCAAAGGAATAACAATAGATTTATTTCCGTTATGGGTAGAGATGTAAAATAATTAGTTAATCGTGTTGTGTGACATGATTATTGTGGCACTGCAAGAGTCACAACACGCAAACTAGTACAATCACGTCACGACATAACACACGATCACACGAGTCATGCGTGATCAAGACCGTTAGATATTGATTGAATAGCGAATTTTGAAACTAACTTAAATTATGAAAAATATTAAATATAACCAAATATTATTTACATTTGGATACGACATGTGTAGTCACAATGTACCCTGGTCACTGCGTGACTAACATACTATGATCATTTACGTGTCATGACCGTTTCTTCGAATTTAGTTACATATAGTATAATATGGTACGTAATCCAAATCACGACTTAACCAAAATACGAATTTGCATCCTTAGTTATGGGTCCGGATTTTTTAAAGCAAAGGCTTGTCCGATTTGAAAGGTACAAGATGAATCTGATTGAAATTTATAATAGTTTTAATAAAAATGAACGATTTTAAAATTTGTGTTATTTATATAACAAAATTTTATATTTTATAATTAATTTACTATTTTTATTTTAGATATATAGCAAATTGCTAATTTCTGATGATCCAGAATTTTTAAATCAAGTGATTTTTATTTATTTATCTAAAAATAATTTAAAAGATTCTAAAAAATGTAAAAAATTTATTATCGAAGTACACTATTTATGCAGCAATTATATATTTATAAATATATAATTAACAATTTGGATAAACTGTTTGAACTTTAAAAATAAAGATATAGATTTATAATACAAATTAATATGTAATATGCATATTAGCATAGCCTCACTCTTAATCATCAATCAACATATGAGGATCATGTGGTATGCCCTTCCTTACCAAGTTTATAGCTTTAAAGTGAAAAAAAAAAAGAATTGCAATTCTTTGGATGTTATATACACAAGCATAACATGCAATAATTAACCTAAAGTTCACAATATATAACATGCAATAATTAACCTAAAGTTCACAATATATAACATGCAATAATTAACCTAAAGTTCACAATATATAACATGCAATAATTAACCTAAAGTTCACAATATATAACATGCAATAATTAACCTAAAGTTCACAATATATAACATACCAAACACTTCTATATAAAGGCACCATTACAATTACAAGCACAGATCTGCAGAAGGCCTCTGCATGCATGCTATTAGCATGATCAGTTTGTTCTAGAAACGAGACATGTTTGGAGCGGATGTTTCATTGTGACAGTAAGCCCCGGAAGCTCCGTCATGTCAATTTCCTCATTTTCTATTCTCTTCCAGTGAAACTTCCATACGAGATTCGCAATGAAGTACTCGAGCACCAACATGGCCACCCCTTCACCTGGACAAGCCCTCCGGCCGGCACCGAATGACATCATGTTCATCTTCTCTTTCTCGGTCATATTAATTCTTTCATTACCATCCAAGAATCTTTCTGGCATGAAACTTAGGGGCTCCTCCCAGACCGTCCCATCTCGCGCTATTTTTGCTACTGCGTAGTTAATAATTGCACCTCTCGGTATGATGTAGCCATCCAAATTGATGTCTTTGTCGACAGTGTGCGGCAATAGAAAATGCGCTGGTGGGTGTCGCCGGAGCCCTTCTAGAACTACTGCCTTCAAATATGGTATATGTTTTAGACTCTCCATCTCAACATGTTCATCACTCTTTTTGGTAAATTGTCTCATGCTGTCAAATAGCTTTTCTTGTATGGATTCATGCTTGACGAGGTTGGCCATGATCCACTCAAGAGCAGTTGATGTGGTCTCGGTGGCGGCATTTATGAACTCTGAACACAGGTTGACGATCTCTTCATCTGCCAATCTCCTACCGCTTTCTTTGATGCTAAGAGCAAGAAGGCTATCTAGATATGAATAAGGACGACTTGTGTAATTTTCTTTGTTGCGATATTGTCGACGCATCGTAATGATGGGAACAATTAGCTCTTCTTGCCTTTTGCGAAAACTCAATAGCTTCCACAACCTCGGCAAGAACACAAGCATCAGGACCTTAGATAAGAGATTGAAAACACCAAGCTTTACTGCTAAACCTAGCATGCCTAGTTGAACCGCTCTAAGATCTCTGAGCAGCTCTGTGTCCAGTATCTCACCAAAGCACAAATAAGTGAAAAATTGGAAGAGTGCAAATTGAATGTCTCCGGAAGGCACAACAATGCTTCCTTCACTTGCTGCCTGATGATTCAGTTGCTGAACGAGCATGTCAAGTGATTGACGAAGCGCAACAGAGGAGGAAAATGATGCGGTTGTCAGAAAGGAGGAAATGTTGTGGCGAAGGAGCTGCCATTGGGGGTTATAACTAGCCAAGTTTATGGTGTGGTGGTTGGCTGAGAGAGAACGAAATGTGCCAAGTGGAGGTGGCCGGAATGCAAAGGCTTGGCCCTTGCGAACTAAGGTCCGATAAGCCAGGTCACTGCTCGAGATAAAAATGGCAGGGGTAGAACCTACATGGAGGGTCAATATGGGCCCATATTTGTTGCGCAAGTGCCGAAGGGCTGGAGCAAGGGAAGAGAAAGAAGGAATGAACCAGAAGAGGTTACCTAAATGGGAGATTGAAGGAGGTCCCGGAGGCAATGCATGCTTAGACTTGTTTTGTGCGGTGAAGGGAAATAGGATATATAAACGAACAATAATTAAGAGGATTAGCAGGAGGAAGAGTATTGCCATGGTGACTGATTTCAAAAATATGTTAGTTCGTTTTTCATACTGCATGTGATATATATATAGGAGTAGAGCTAAGGTGCTCTTAAGCATAGTTCAAAAAATCGGAATCGGATTTTTGACCGCCGAATTAGAATCGGATGAATCGGCCGGAATCGGAAGAATCGGATCGGTAACTCGGGTATTTTTGACAGAAGTCTTGTTTTGTAGCCAAAAAATAGGAAAAAATTGATAAAAATAATTTGTAAAAAAACTATGTTAATTAAGACAATATTACACTCACATAATCCACTAATTATAAAGTCTATATATAGAGTCACATGCATTTGTTTTAATTGTTAGTAGTGGTAGTCTATAAAGTCTATATATAGTCACATACATTTTTTAGAGTCACATGCAAGAAAAAACAAAAGAAACAGCGCAGTAGCGCACTACTAATTGTCTGAGGACTTTTCACTAAAATTGGACTTATTTGTGATAAATTAATATATGTATGAGGGCCTTTCACTAAAAATAATAATATATATGTAAAGTTGGAAATAGTAAAAATAAGAAGGGCCGGATTGTTATTTTGCCACAAATCCAGACCCTTCTCCTTCCTGTGCGATTTCTTCTTTCTCCTCCACCTTTCACTCAAAGCACAGGCGCACAGCTTCTACCGTTCTACGCCTTTCTTCTCCTCCGAATGGCAATCCATTGGCACAGGCGCACAGCTAACAGCTTCTCCTCCGCCTTTCTCTTCTGCGATTGAGACTCCTCCGCCTTTCTTCTTCTGCGATTGACAGTCCAGGTTAGCGAGATTGAATTTTTTTGCTTTAAATCGGCTCAATTTGATTTAAATCGCCTTGAATCGGTATAACTCGGCCGAAAAATCGGAAAATCGGCCGATTCCGTCACTGTTCATCCGATTTTTTCTGATAAAATCGCATAGACCCGAGAATCGGATAAAAATCGGCCCGGTCCCGTCCGATTCCGAGTTGAATCGGCCGATTTGACTCGGAATCGGCCGATTTTTTGAACTATGCTCTTAAGCTCACCAAGCTTTCCGTGAGCTTAACTCAAAAACCTATCAATCCGACTTCAAACGACATTTTCAAACTGTTAGATGTTCAATCTATATTAAAATGTGCTTGGAGACCAAATTTTACATTTTTTGGAATTTTTTTACTATTTATTAAGCCGGTTTGAAAACCGCTGTTTTTATTAAAAATCTGCACCATTAGAAAACAGCGGTTTTCAAACCGGTTTAATAAATAGTAAAAAAATTCCAAAAAATGTAAAATTTGTTCTCCAAGCACATTTTAATATAGATTGAACATCTAATAGTTTGAAAATATCATTTGAAGTCGGATTGATAGGTTTTTGAGTTAAGCTCACGGAAAACTTGGTGAGCTTAAGAGCACCTTAGCTCTACTCATATATATAGTTCTTCTTACATAGTTTCTAGACCTTCTTTCTTCAAACCTCTATTTATATTTATTCACTTTGTGAGTTTCGAACTCATGACTTTTCACATGAGAATCATGTGCTTTTACCACTAGATCAAATACCGGTTCTCGTTCTTCTTATAAAGTTGTTGCTTGTATGGAGGCCATCACTGTTAGAATTTGAATAAAATATGTGGTTGTCAAAAGACCAACCTCATAGAGACATTTATTTAATTAAAAATAAAATATTAGTTTTTGTTGGAGAAAAAAATTTGAGTCGGATCGATTGGATTTAATGTTATAAAATTGTTACGTGTAAATATGGACATATTGTTTACATCATTAAAAAAAATTTGGTGCAAACTTTACACTATTTATTTGTAAAAATATAATTTAATATTGAGTGGTCGAGTAGAAAATTACTTGTACCGAATTTTTCTACTGTGCAAACAATATGCGTATATTTTTACACCGTAATAATTTTCCGATGTTATATTTTTTTTTGAAAACCTATCTTACTCATTTTTTTTCAGCACAAAATAATATATTATTTCTAAGTAAAAAAATAAACCGCCATATTGATATGCAGCTCGTGTAAGCAAGGGAAAAGGAAGAAAATAGAAGCAAACAAACAAACAAATTAAAACAGACATATATATTTGAATAAGCTATAAGTTGGTTCATGAGTAAATTATTTGGATAATATTCATGTTGAAGGCTAGCTGTTGTTTTATGCTTTCAAGAAATAATGAAATAGATATATATCATATATTTATTATTATTGAATATTGACTATTGACTAATAATTAATCCTCTGTTTTTTTTAGTAAAACTAGGAGGTAGTTAAGCTCATCAAGTTTCTTAAGGAGTTTAACTTCAAAACCTATCGAATTAACTTTAAATGATGAATTCAAAATTACTAAAACTGTTCTACTTCATGAGTGACGAATTGATCACATGCAAAATAAAAATAAAAATAAAATTATTTTAGTATAAAGTCAAACAGTTAAAAAAAATAATGAGAAATGAATGCAAAAATATTAAATTAATTCAAAGATTTATAAATTTACTAAAAGAAGTTAAGAATAGTCTAGTTCTACTCCACTAATTTGTGGGAAATTAATAATATATAAGGTTAAATTATATTTGTACTTTCTATAATTTCAAAAGTTCTAAATAAAAAATGACATATTGTAATTGAAGTGTTCATGATATATTTCAAATAAGTGAAGATTAGATAAAAAAAAATATTGGAGCTCAAGAGTATAAATACGGAACAAATTATTGGAGATTTACTGGTTGTGTATTTAATTATCGTTGGAAATATACAATACTTCAATTTTTTTTTATGCGTATAATATCAAGACTCATCTTCCTTATTGATTTTTGGATTTCGCTTCGAAAAAAGAACTATTTATTGAAGAAAACACTAATTTTTTTTTAAAAGATAACTTTATAGAAAATTATTATGCATTTATAAAAAATTAAAATATTTAAAATATACAATAATAAATAAATAAAAAGAAATAAGTATATATGACATAAGAGTCATGTTTATTTGAGAAGTAAAAGCTGAATCACATCACACGAATACAAAAATTAAAAATGTGACATTTTTTTTTTTTTTAAGGTTAGTGACTTTAAATGCAAACTAACAATTTTATTGATAGAAAACGAATAATAACGAGTCAAATGATACTCCTTCTAAATCTAAACTCATTTATTCTCATGAAATCACGTAAACTACTTAAATAAACTAATTTTACTTAACTATTCCTAAACACTATATTATTTCTTTCTCCATCTCTCCACGACCGAATTCGCTTTCGTCCGATTGCCGCCACGCTTCGACGACCGGATTTACTCACCGTTGTGCTCCGATCGAGATGGAAGTAAAAACTCTATGCTTCGAGCTTCGACGATACCACGTTCTCGGCTCCGGTCAGCTCCGCTCGGCTTGGCTCCCTCCCCTCTCTTATTCTCCTCTCCGCTAAAAAAATTAGAGACGAAAGAGAAGAGAATATCGCTATGTCGGAAATGAGGACTAGAAGAAATAAGAGGTGAAATGGGGAAGTGTGGAGGAGGAAGGAGAAAAGAAGCGGCCGCTAGGTTTAGGGTTTGGTTTTCCTTTTTTTTGCTCGGACAAAAAGAACAAAAAATGTGACATTACTATCATGATATGATCCATAATTGCAGCTAATCAGAGACTCTAAGAGCCTGTTCGGCCATTTACTGTGCGCGTGGGAAAAAAAAAATTCACTCAGAGTGAATTTTTTTTTTCCACGTAAACAGTAAAAATCAGTTCAAACTTTTTCAGTTTCTCTGCCCATGTGTCCACCGAACAGGCCCTAAAGAGAGAGAGTTGTGTCTAAACACGGAATAATTAGCACTACTTCTGAGTTATCGTTTTTCGATGTGTATTTAGTCTCTGAAATGTCTCCATCCCCACCACTCTTAACGGATGCAATTACGCCAGAAAGGCTATAACATAATAATTAGGGGGGGTATCTATTTGTTTGGCTGGCTACATTCTGCATTTCAATTTTCCTTCCCTTTGCTTTTTAATTCGGAAAGGAACTGATAATTAATTGCTTCCAATTTTTTTATTGTCACTCCTTGAATTATCAGAATTATGAATTTTTATTTATTAATTGTACTTGACTGCATTCTGAAGTCACAAGATTCGCGTATTATTCACCAATTATTCATGAATAATTTATTTTTTTAGTGATGTTGAACTGAACGGCGAATTTTTCGGTTAATCGAACTTTGACCGAATTATTCACAAACTGTTCTACTTCATGAGTGACGAGTTCATTACATGCAAAATTAAAAAAAATCAAATTATTTTTGTATAAAGTCAAACAGTTAAAAAAATAATGAGAAATAAATGCAAAAAATATTAAATTAATTAGAAGATTTATAAATTTACCAAAAGAAGTTAAGAATAGTCTAGTTCTACTCCACTAATTTGTGGGAAATTAATAATATATAAGGTTAAATTATATTTGTACTTTCTATAATTTCAAAAGTTCTAAATAAAAAATGACATATTGTAATTGAAGTGTTCATGATAAATTTCAAATAAGTGAAGATTAGATAAAAAAAATATTGGTGCTCAAGACTCAAGAGTATAAATACGGAACAAATTATTGGAGATTTAGTGGTTGTGTATTTAATTATCGTTGGAAATATACAATACTTCAATTTTTTTTTATGCGTATAATATCAAGACTCATCTTCCTTATTGATTTTTGGATTTCGCTTCGAAAAGAGAACTATTTATTGAAGAAAACACTAATTTTTTTTTAAAAGATAACTTTATAGAAAATTATTATGCATTTATAAAAAATTAAAATATTTAAAATATACAATAATAAATAAATAAAAAGAAATAAGTATATATGACATAAGAGTCATGTTTATTTGAGAAGTAAAAGCTGAATCACATCACACGAATATAAAAATTAAAAATGTGATATTTTTTTTTTTTTAAGGTTAGTGACTTTAAATGCAAACTAACGATTTTATTGATAGAAAACGAATTATAACGAGTCAAATGATACTTCTTCTAAATCTAAACTCATTTATTCTCATAAAATCACGTAAACTACTTAAATAAACTAATTTTACTTAACTATTCCTAAACACTATATTATTTCTTTCTCCATCTCTCCACGACCGAATTCGCTTTCGTCCGATTGCCGCCACGCTTCGACGACCGGATTTACTCACCGTTGTGCTCCGATCGAGATGGAAGTAAAAACTCTATGCTTCGAGCTTTGACGATACCACGTTCTCGGCTCCGGTCAGCTCCGCTCGGCTTGGCTCCCTCCCCTCTCTTATTCTCCTCTCCGCTAAAAAAAATAGAGACGAAAGAGAAGAGAATATCGCTATGTCGGAAATGAGGACTAGAAGAAATAAGAGGTGAAATGGGGAAGTGTGGAGGAGGAAGGAGAAAAGAAGCAGCCGCTAGGTTTAGGGTTTGGTTTTCCTTTTTTTTGCTCGGACAAAAAGAACAAAAAATGTGACATTACTATCATTATATGATCCATAATTGCAGCTAATTAGAGGCTCTAAGAGCCTGTTCGGCCATTTACTGTGCGCGTGGGAAAAAAAAATTCACTCAGAGTGAATTTTTTTTTTCCACGTAAACAGTAAAAATCAGTTCAAACTTTTTCAATTTCCCTGTCCATGTGTCCGCCGAACAGGCCCTAAAGAGAGAGAGTTGTGTCTAAACACGGAATAATTAGCACTACTTCTGAGTTATCGTTTTTCGATATGTATTTAGTCTCTGAAATGTCTCCATCCCCACCACTCTTAACGGATGCAATTACGCCAGAAAGGCTATAACATAATAATTAGGGGGGGGGGGGGGGGGGGGGGGGGGGTATCTATTTGTTTGGCTGGCTACATTCTGCATCTCAATTTTCATTCCCTTTGCCTTTTCATTTGGAAAGGAACTGATAATTAATTGCTTCCAATTTTTTTATTGTCACTCCTTGAATTATCAGAATTATGAATTTTTATTTATTAATTGTACTTGACTGCATTCTGAAGTCACAAGATTCGTGTATTATTCACCAATTATTCACGAATAATTCGTTTTTTTAGTGATGCCGAACCGAACGGCGCATTATTCGGTTGACGGAACTTTGACCGAATTATTCGCAAACTTTTTCCGAATTCTTTTTCATAACTTTTTTTTGTTTTTTTTTGCTCCCTTGTAGGACTGAGATCTCTGATCACAGGGGCGGAGGTAATT
The DNA here is from genome assembly GCA_025461125.1 of Carex kokanica. Taxonomy (NCBI): domain Eukaryota; kingdom Viridiplantae; phylum Streptophyta; class Magnoliopsida; order Poales; family Cyperaceae; genus Carex; species Carex kokanica. The sequence continues at coordinate 705,866 of JAJGRX010000604.1, read as the reverse complement.
AAGGAAACAACACATAATTTTGCAAATGGACATCTGATAATTTTGCAAATGAAACAACACATGATTAAATGTTATCTTAACTAATTAATTTAATATTTACATCAACCAATCAAGCTAGCTAGTTAGATAAATATCAATTTGTCAATTACAAATATTCTTTCATGAAATAAATAGTCCACATACGCTGTAATTCTTGATATTTAATTACAAGCGTAGAAGACAAAGAACACTACATCAAAATTAGATTTAACTACAAATGTACATACCTTGTTTGTTTATTTTTTTTACTTAGCCTTGTATATAAAAATGTGCTAGGGATAGGGGTGATTAATGGGTGAGTTCGAGCAAGTTGGATATGCTTGTGCTCGGATCATTAGCTTAATGAGTGAGTCGACTCGAGTTGAGAAGACAATATTGAGTTGACAGCTGTACCTGTGTTCGGTTCGTTAAATGCTCGAGTTGACTCGTGCTTATTAAGCGACTCATTAAGAAATTAAGCTTGTAGGCAATTTAAATTTTGTTTCGAGTTTTTTGTTTCAAATACATCATTTAAAAACTTATTAACATTGATAGAATTTAACAAATTATCATAATCTAACATGCTTAAATAGTACATAATTTAACAAAAAGTTGTCCATAAGCAAATTTAACAAAATCAAACAACTATCTTCTTGTCGATTCTCATCAAGCGACTCGTTGACTAGTGATGTACTGGTATTGGTGTTGGGTGGCTATGTCAGCAAATGTGGTGGCGACCCTGAAAAAATCCACTGGGCTAGGGACTTAGGGTTAACGAAAGTGAGTGAAGTTGGAACTGTGAGTCTGTGAGTATGAGAGAGTAATAGAATGTAGATGGAGAATGAACTTTGGATTCGTTGGATTAGGGTCGCTGGGTGCTTGGGTCTGAGTGTAACTAAATTGGATTTGGATTTGATCCGGTTGTGATTGAATGTGGCATGATTTCATATAACTCAGTTCTTAATGAGCGAGTTGGAGTATGCTCATGCTCGATTCATCAAATTAACGAGTGAGTTGATAATGAGCAAGTTGTTAGCGAGCTTTTAACGAACGAGTTACGAGCGAGTCACAAGTTATGAACAATTTACTCACTCCTAGCTAGAAAGTATCTGATGAGCCAACCCAAAAGCAAGATTCTTTGCTACAGCTCAGCATATCGGACAATCTTGTACTAGTAAATTAAAAGAAAAAAATGAAGCTTCTACAAAAAAATTTCAAATGTGATGCCAGAGTTGATATGAATTATATGCATGAGCTTTCGAAATTTGATGCTATGAGCTCATTCAAAGTTTTTTTTTTTTTAATTTTGAAATTAACTTTAGACAAAGTGAATTGTAGAACAAGTGTGCAGTTATGATCTGACTATTTTTCTTCTTTCCTCAACCACACATTTTATTCATGATCACAAAGTTTGACCTCAGTCGATACTTTTATCACAAATAGTTTGACTAGTTTGCCGAGCGAATTGCATGGCCATTTATATTATTTCAAAACTTTTAATTATACATTGAAATTTAGTTAAATTTTATAGTCTTCAAAAAAAAATATAGTTAATTTTCACTTATAAAATGTTAAATTTGTGCTTGTAGCTTCGTAATTAAAATTTCACTCTCTAATTATGGAGATCAGAATTCAAATTGTAGCTATCGTATTACACATTTTGGATAAAGATCTGAATTTCACTCTCTGATTATTCCGATCCCAGGCTCCCAACACAAATTTTTTCTTGAGATTCGCACATGAAAAAGTTTGAACAGTTGAGATAGAAATAATAGAGTCATGTGATCCCTTAAGAATAATAACAGATTCATATCCTCCAACTCCTATCTTGTTATTGATATTTCAATGAATGAGTTTTTGTGGATTGTGCTGATTGAATTGGGCCGACTTGTATTCTTTGGGCTCAAGTAAAAGCTATTGTTTCAGGCCGTATGGACCTAACTTGTGATAGAACTATGTGCCGAAGGTCCCATAAGCTCCCCACAAGTCAAGTATTGGACCTAGTGTCGGGAGCTTCTCGAGCCCATCTACACGATTGGGCTCGGGAAGAGCTCGCGATGGTCCAACAAAGCCTACTCTGTGAGCCTCCCTAGAGCAAGCCCTATACGAGCTCGAGATGGTCCTCACTTCTATGTGAATGTTTCTATCACAGTGTGGTGATATGCGACTAACTGTCAGGCCACGTAGTCGCCAGATGACCTATATAAGGCCCTAAATTCGACTGAATTAGGGACAAAACTTTTCCTAAGCGAGGTATCACCATAGGGAAGAGTCCGAATACCTCAATCCTCTTCCACTTTGGGAACCGATAGCCCAGATCTCTCACACACGACCTGGCTTCCCAATACAGGACATGTCGACAACCCAAATCTCACATACGGCCTAGTCTTTCCAAGATAGGACGTATCATCCACCGTGAGAAGAGTCCAAATACCTCAATCCTCACTCACTTCGGGAACCGATAACCTAGATCTCTCACACACGGCTTGGCTTCCCAAGACAGAACGTGTCGACAATCCAAATCTCACATACGACCTAATCTTTCCGAGATATGACGTATCAACGAGAAATACACAAAAATAGAAATATTTTTTTGGAGATTACTAAAAGAATGAGACCTCATTTTATAACTTTTTACATATTGAGTATATTCTTACAAAAAAATTATAGAAAAGTATAAAAATAAAAGCATATTTTTGAAATTTTGTAGAAGAGTAGAATTACCAAATTTTTAGTTGTTATATACTCAATTTCGCTTTACAATATGTGAGGTTAATGCATAACTTACACTTTATATGATTTTTATTTTCACTTGTGATAACAAGTTCCTTTATTATTTTTAACTTATTATGAACTAATTCTTAACAAAACAACTTAAGGGGTCATATTAGCACTCATTTTTTCTCCTCTCTATCCATTTTGCTTTCCAAATCTAAGGCAGGTGATGAGTTGCAAATAATGCTCAGCACCTTTTGGTGCATGTTAGGCGCATGATCACGTAAAAGCATGCATGTTAGCAAGATCCTCTCTTCGAATACACAATACTAAAATGCATATGTGAAAAGAAAAAAAATACAGTCACTAAAAATTAAACTCAAAACCTCACAAATATCAAGTAGAACTTTAACTACTACGCTACAAGTATAAATTTGTTATTTTATAAAAGAGACTAAACTATATAAAACTTTAACAAACAAAAATTAAATTAAATTTCAATATACATAATTAAAATTTTAAAATTATAAAGTTGACTTCGTCTCGGATCCGTCCTTATATTTTTATATGTTGCTCATGCATATCACGTAAAACTATGGATAAGTATATAAATTTTGGAAACAACGAGATAATAATAAAAAGATAACATAACTTGTCACTTTTACGAAACGACAAAAATTATTATCTTATCCATCTACTCTTTCGATATACCTAATGTGATGTACACAGTTAATTACTTTATCAAGTGATCATTTCTGAAAAAAATATAATATTTTTGTTAGATTCTAGTTAATATTTATTTATGGAGTGAGTCCGAAAAATAATCTTAGTGAATCTGAAATTTACTTTTTGTTTATATAAACTATGTTTGACAGTGGGATAAAATATGAATGTAAGAATGAGAAGATAACTCGTATCCAGTGTTGTAAAAAACGTCCGTTCAGGCCGATTAATCAGCCGATTAGTTGTTGGCGGTGACCAAACCGTTAAGGAATTTTCCGATTAATCGGCCGATTTTTTCCGATTATGGCCAATTATTCCCGTTTATTCCCGATTAATCACTTGGCGGTACCTTGTCCGTCCGACGAGCGCATACCGTTATTTACAACACTGCTCGTATCAGACTGATGGTACTATTTTGGATCATGATATGCATATTTGTATTTAAAAAATCAAAGGTTTAAATAGCGTTTATTGCACTATAAACGATTAAAAAAATGACATTATTGTCATATTGCACCGATATAGCGTGCTATAGCGTGTTATAACGCTAATTATAGCAAAGAACTAACAAAAGAGTGAGGCTACGGTACTATGCATAGCACGGATTGGTCCGTGCTACGGCTCAATATTTGAGTTTTCAAAATCCTAGCGGTCGATCCGAACCATTCAACATGATTATAAAATGAATATGTACTTGCAAACCAAATTTTATATTTTTTCGAACTTTTTTACTATTTTTTTAGATAGGTAGAAAATCACTGTTTTTGGATGGTCCAGAATTTTTAGATCAAGTGATTTTCTACCTATATATCTAAAAAAATAGTAAAAAAATTCGAAAAAATGTAAAATTTGGTTTGCAAATACATATTCATTTTATAATCATGTTGAACGGTTCGGATCGACCGTTAGAATTTTGAAAACTCAAATATTGAGCCATAGCACAGACCAATCCGTGCTATATGCATAGTACCGTAGCCTCACTCCTAACAAAATATCATGCCATTTATCAAATCATTGATAATACATGAGATGAACAAGAGTGCGTGAACTGAGCTGTCACATGAAGATTTAAAAACATCAATTGCATTGTTTAAAATTTTAATTTGTGAGAGTTTTTTTTTTTCTTCGAAAAAAATAAATATTTAAATGAGAGAACTCTTGGAAAGAAATGATATTGTATTCAACAAATTTTAAATAAAATAATGTCTTTTTCAAAACTGTAAAAACATATACAACTAAAAATTATATAGTAAATCGTGAGTGAGGCTATGGTAGTATGCATAGTTTGGATTGGTCTGTACTATAAATTAATATCTTCATTTTAAAAGTCCAAACAGTCAATCTGAACCGTTCAATATGATCTTCTCATGAAACAGATATCTGATATTCGAATATCCGTGCGGAAACGGATACAGATATGGTTTGTAATTTTAATTATCTGTATTCGAATAAGTAGATATATACCATATAATTTAATATATATTATGTAAATATTTATGTATATATCTACGAATATCTGATATCCGATCCGTATCGGTATCCGAAAGTTAAAAACAGATACATATATGATTTTACCACTATCCGATCCGTATACAATCCGTTTGCACCCCTATATGATTTTTTTGTATAATTTAGAGTGAAATAATGTCATGATATTGTATAATTGAATCATATTCTCTGTAGAAATTTTTTATATAATTGACTTTTATTATATATTTGATTTTTATAGTTCAAAAATCTGACTCTACTTCTATTTATGCCTTATTGTGATTAATTTTGACATCAGATGGAGCCACAAAAGCAAGCATAACTCCATGATGTATTTTCTATGTTACTAGAAGTGAGCCTCGCTTTGCTTCGGCGGCTATTATCGAGAGGAGTATAAAAAGATTGTATCAGGATATTACTGAAAAAAAAAGATAATTAACTATTAAGATAAACATCTAACTATATATAAAGTTATACCGGTTATAAACAAAATGCCATATTAATGAATTCAAAATCACAAAATCAAGTTGTTACTGTATAAAGTTATACGAGTAGAACTAGGGTGTGATGTGCTCACCAAACTCTTTGGTGAGCATAACTCTACACAATTTATCGGATTCACTTCAAACGAGATGAATCCAACCGTTGAAACCAATGTACTTTACGAGTGATGCGCGTACATGCAAAATTTTGAATTTTTTGAATTCATTTAGTCTCAAGTCAAGTGGTCAAAATTGAGAATTTTTTGAATGCATTAAAACAACTTCATTTTGGAGCATTCATTTTTCATCAATTTTGACCACTTGACTTGAGACTAAATAAATTCAAAAAATTCAAATTTTTACATGTACACGCATCACTCGTAAAGTACATCGGTTTCAACGGTTGGATTCATCTCGTTTGAAATAAATTCGATAGATTATGTAGAGTTGTGCTCACCAAAGAGTTTGGTGAGCACATCACACCCTAGTTCTATACAAGTTATACCGGTATACCATATTCATTAATTTGTGATTTCTAACTATATATAAAGTTATACCGGTTATATACCATATTAAAGTTTTTAAGGTTTTTACTGTAGATTATACTGTAGAATATATACCGGTTATAAACAAAATGCCATATTAATGAATTCAAAATCACAAAATCAAGTTGTTACTGTATAAAGTTATACCGGAATACCATATTCATTAATTTGTGATTTTCTAACTATATATAAAGTTATACCGGTTATATAACATATTAAAGTTTTTACTGTAGATTATACTGTAGTAATTACTATAGAATATACTGCAGTACTGTATATTATACTGTAGCAATTACTGTAGAATATAATGTAGCAGACCCTATGAGAATTATATATATATAATAGATGTGGTCAATCAATACTTACTCACTCCATAGATGTTGATCCACCACGGACTCGTATGATACAAACACAAATTTTAGACGCCTCAATCAAAAACTATAATCAAGTAGAATTCGGATCTGGTGAGATATTGTAGAGTGTAGAATGAAATTCGAATTATCTATTCTGAAATACAAAAAGAAAAAGAAAAATCAATCTATTTATACCAACAAAAATATTATTTTCTCTAAACATATATATGATTTTAAAACAAATGGATATTCAAAAAATAAAAAATATAAATATAGATAATTATTTGTATTCGTATCCGTACAAAAACAAACAATATCAAAATAAAGACCAAGAATGCGAAGTACTCTCAATAAATATAAACCTTTCATCTTATTCTTAAAATTTCTTATTTTTATAATAATTAATATTATTTGTCATCCTCATAAAATAAAATTACGTAATACTTATTTATTTTCCCTAAATCTCTTTTAAAAATGCTTGACATTGACCGTTAAGATTCATCTTCAAATCTCAATATTTTGGTTCACTCTGTACAAATGAATATTCATATTTTTTTAAATATGAATACAAATAATTGTCTGCATTTGTATCCATATTCACTTCTTAAACTAAAACCGTATCGACTACTGTTTCTATATTCGTATCCGAACTCACAAATCATCCGTATTCTAATATTCGAATATGTTCAAACGGATAATATCAAATCTGTTTGCATCTCCTAACTCGACTTAACTGGGGAAAGGAGAATTTTCAAAGTGAGGGATAAAATAAAGTAAGCAATATAAAATGAAGAGTGAGGCTACGGTAATATGCATAGCACGGTTTGGTCCGTGCTACGGTTCAATATTTGAGTTTTCAAAATTCTAACAGTCGATCCGAACCGTTCAACATGATTATAAAATGAATATGTACTTGCAAACCAAATTTTATATTTTTTCAAATTTTTTTACTATTTTTTTAGATAGATAGAAAATCACTTGATCTAAAAATTCTGAACCATCCAAAAACAGTGATTTTGTACCTATCTAAAAAATAGTAAAAAAAATCGAAAAAATATAAAATTTGTTTTGCAAATACATATTTATTTTATAATTATGTTGAACGGTTCGGACCAGCCGTTAGAGTTTTGAAAACTCAAATATTGAACCGTAGCACGGACCATGCATAGTACCGTAGCCTCACTCTAAAATGAATACCACAGCTCAATCATCGACTCGGATCTTTTATGCACTGCTATGTGTACTCTGGTTCATTTTTAATTATGCTGGCCCCCTTCAACGATCCACGCACGAACTAATGCACAATTTTTGCTACAGGAGATCAAGCAAGTCTAGAAAACTCGCGAGCACCTATCATTTTGGATCCAGCCAAACCGGATCAGAATCTGCTGCGATCCGTGACTGGTGAACAGTATCCTGCAATTCCTGCTTTTCCGAAATCAGCTGTTGAATTGTTTCGAGATGCGTGCACAGAAAAATCAACTGTTCCGAGATAAGTGCACAGAAAAAATTAACGGCTGGATTTGGAAAAGCAGGAATTTTAGAGTTACTGTTCATCAGTCACGGATCGCAGCAGATTTATTTCCAGCCAAACCACTTCATCTCCCTCTGGTGCACTGAAACTCCCATCCCCGATTCTTATCAATTATCCAACATTGATCACTTACTTGTTAAATTTGTTATAATTTTTTTTTTTTCCCGCAAGTTTTGCTTTGTTATTGTTAAAAGATCTTAAACAATACCCAATTGTATACCAATTTCCCTCCCACGAAGAATTCTTGGTATTGGTTCTCGAACCTATCTCATTCTGATAAATTCCGATCCTAATTGCTTCCGTTTCTCTGATTTCTGTTTGAATATCCATAAATCCTGTATTCGGCGTTTCAGTTCTTAATTTAAACAGCCATGGTTTGCCGAGTGCTATTTGATTTCTTGTTGAAGCTTCTCAATCTCGTGCTTGGGATACTTGGATTGGGCATGATTGGCTACGGAACTTATATACTAGTGAAATGGATAAAGCTTTCTTCTGATACTAATTCTGACTTAGTTTCTCATCCTTTACTGTTTTTTGTATCAAACGATATCCTCAAGGAGCTTGAGAAAGCTTGGTACGTGTGATATCTTATTTTTGATTGCTAGTTATGAATTCTTATTTGGGATGTTCGTATGATACAATTACCATGTCATTATATTTTTATTAGTTAACAATGTTTAGTGTGTTTTTCGATTCATGATTACCCATTAGGGCCTTTAGACCTGACTGATATGTAGAATCCTTTATTTATTAATTTTATTTTAGTATAATTTTCTTTTTTGAATTGACTGATTTATAAAATTCATCTCACCAAAAGAAAATAGTAATAAACAGTTTCAATAAGGTACAGCAGACCGGGCCTGGCTGGTAGAAGATCCAGTTTTAAGAATTTTTTGCTTATGTAAGATTCTTGTATTTTATTTGTTTATTTTCTGCAGGTTTATATATGCTTTTATAGGAATTGGACTTCTACTGTTAATTATGTCGTGCTTTGGGTGCCTTGGAGCAGTAACAAGGAATGGATGCTGCTTGTCTTTTGTATCCTTATTGTTACCCTCTATAAACACATCCTTTTCTTTATTTGTTGTATTTCTTTGATATTTAGACACAAGTGTCAGCCTATCCAGTACCAGTACCAGTATTGCTCTGGTTCAATCACAAAGTTTTCCATTTTTGTTTTCCCGTTTAGGTGTTTATTTAGGCTTTATGGTGTGATTAAGACTTATCATTGACTTGTGCTTAGCAAACATGAAGTATCCTATTGTTACTTTGTTAGCTATGCGACACCACCTCATTTACATCTCATGTGCGTGAAATACAAAAAGTTGTATCTACAACTTTTGAGATGTTAATTTTCTTTACTAGCATAATTTTCCTTAATATCAAATAAAAGTATTCCTTCTTGATTATAGTGTTGATAGTTGCTGAGCTCGCTGCAGTAGCATTTATCTTCTTGGACCACAACTGGAAAGATGTAAACATTTTTCAATTTTTTCTGGTTTAATAGATTTATTTCTAGTAACCCTGTTGGGAATTTAATTGTATCTTATGCACTTTATAGGTGATTCCTGCAGACAAAACAGGGAATTTTGAAATAATTTATAACTTTTTGAGGAAACACTGGAAAATTGCTAAGTGGGTTGCACTTGGCGCTGTTGTTTTGGAGGTACTATTTTTTAAAATTGAATTTTTTTTAAGAAGCAAGGTACATCCCACACACACACACACACACACACAGCACACAAAGATATGTGTGTGTGTGTGTGTGTGTGTACTGTACTGCCTTGTTTTTAAATTAAATATGTACTTCTATTATAAAATATTTGTAGGCAATAGCTTTCATGCTAGCTCTGGCAGTGCGATCATCGAATCAACCATTTGATGAGGATGAAGATGATGAAGAGTACATAATTGGGAGGCAAAGAGACGGGGCTCGACAGCCGTTGATTAGTAACAGACAGAATCCCCAGGCTTCATCTGGAGTACCCACTCTCGAGCCTCGACCAATCAGAAATGATGCCTGGAGCCAGAGGATGAGAGACAAGGTATTGAATTATATACAACAAATTTCTTTGAGAAATTCTCAAGTGGATCAGGTTTCATGGCAAAGAGGTTTGTTTTCAGTTATTGAGGAGTTTCATTGGCTTCCTATTTTTCGTCTCAGAATTTATTTATTACAAGGACAAATAGGTAACTTGCCATCTGTAGAATCTTCCAAAGTATTGAATGACTGATAAGGAGAATACTTATGTAAAGATTGATTGGGAACTACCGGTTACCACTAGTGGTCTTCAAAGATGAACAGTTTTGGGTTGTGTTTAGTGAAGCAACTGTAGGAATGTTGAGAGGAATTATATTGTTGTTTCTTTTACCCTGAGGAAATCTTTTTAGTTGTGACTCATTTTGTTTGTTTCTTTTGGCCAACTTTGCAGTATGGGATTGATGTACTGAACTTTTCATACAATCAATCAGAGAATGCTACGGAACAAAAGGGCAGATGCACTGTACTCTGAGAATTGAAGAAAAGCTGGGGAAAAAAAAGTTATTGTTTCTTTAGACCTTAATTACAGTTACAATGCAAAAGAATTCAAATGTTAATCAGACTGGGGATGTTCTACAATGTATGTAAACCTTTTCTTGCCCCCATGACGCACTCATGGAGCTCTTAAAGAGCCATGACTTGCTGATAGTAGTTTATTTTTCATTTTTCTTTTTACCATTGATGCACCCATGGAGCTCGTAAAGAGCCAAATTCAAGACGCCACACGTCAGAATATGCAGTAAAATAACATTAAAGAGAAAAATAATTTAACATGCAAACCAACTTCAAGTCGAGCTAGGTACCGTGATTAGTTTGCTCTTAATTTTCGTGCCAGACAATGAAAAGTCGGCTCACATGTGCTGGAATGCTTTTCCAAGTCATCTTCACTTGGCACCAATGCAATCACGGCTTGAATTTTATGTCCAGGAAGTCAGTGTAGAAGAAGCTGTATTTCAATACTGCAATCCCATTAATTGTGCAATGCACCAGGAGATAGCATGTAAAAAAAAAAAGAAAATAAAAGAAAAGAAAAGAAAGATAAATTAATGTTGGTGTTAGGCCTCCATGACTTCAAAGAAAAAGGCCCAACTCGCTAGCGCTCCCAAAATGAGTCCAATGGATAATAAGGTACATCTCTTTAGAATATTTTATTAAGCTTAATTTGGCAGCTATGCTTTGATAAATAATAACGCGAGGCGTGAAACTCATTTACTGAGAGAAAACAAGGATGCGTGCAATTATGAGGCCCCTTTAGATATGTCCATTATCAGACTCGGCATGAATTATTATTCCGTCCTTCACCAGATTTTATCCCATCCCAACTACCATTCAGACCTTCCTCAGATTGGATTAGGAAGTACCTATAATTAGCAGCTAGGGAATTTTACATTGGAAGCGATCAAACTTTTTTATTTATTTATACACAACCTTATGCTTTGTTCACTCCTTTGCTTCTGTTTCGCACAAAAAAAAAAAAAAAAAAGTTTGAGGGATTGGACTTAGGTCTTAATTTACCACTTGCGTGTACATTTTTTGCAAATTAAATTTGATGTACTATTCATTATCTTTCTAAGAATTTTGATGGAAGTTTTTTAAGCCTTGTCCTTTTTCACCACCAACACAGCCGTTATGTTGCCATCTGGACAACAGACATTGCCACCAGAAAGAGAAAACATTGAAGGAAAACAAAACACATGACAGTTTCTTACTGCTTTTTACCAGAACTGGTAACTTTGTCCAGTGTGCTTTCAATGATGAGTGCTAATCTTGTGAGAATGGCAGTCTAGCAAATATTTTTCTTTTGTCGCATGTGTTAAATGCTAAATATTAAGGCATATCCAACATTACCAAATACCTCATAATCATATATATTTAGACGAACTCTATTAACATTTCTTGTGATAATCCCCTATGATCGATCTAACTACTGCCACAATAGGAGCATAAAATTCTTTCTTCATTGTTGTCTGCTCCTCGCCTCATTCTCTGTTCGAAAGAGCGACTGAATAGGTACCTCTTAAGTTATTATTTCTTTTACAAGATGTATAGAATTACGATAGCAAAACCAGTGCTATCGCATGATGCTGCCTGTCGAAGTTTCACATATGAAAGTTAATTTTAGATTGCCTGATTAGTTTTGACCTATGATCAACAACATTAAAGGGACGTAAATGTTGCTCTGAATATATCTTCACTTAAATTTTACTTCAAAAAAGAAGAGGGATTTTGTTTAATTTAGTTTTACAGCTGACAATGTAATTAAAGGATTAATTAAATCAAAATATTTTTTCGAGTACGGGTTTTTTTTTTTTTTTTTTGGGGGGGGGGGGGGGAGGGGTTTGTAAACTCCAAGTAACCGAGTTCCATATTTGAGGGGATTTTGATGGGGTTGATAAATCTATGTGATTCTGATATGTAATTACATAAAATTTATCCATATTAAGAGTACTAGACATTAATTTTTTAGGACATGAAAACCTTACGTCTATCTTGTATTTTTTTTAATCCAAATGTGGCCTTTATACTCCAGCACCGTATTTACGGCACAAAATTAAGGTTTATTTTCCTATCGAGACTCTTAAAATTTTAGTTGAACCACCAAATAGGATTTTTGGAGATGATTCAAAAGTACAGGATCATCAAAATATTGGCTTGTCAAGCCAGAAAGATATCGAAGAAGGATGAAACAGTATCTGCCAAAGTACTGTGAAGTCAAGCAATACAGGGCTATTAGCTAGAGTCATAACTAACATTCAATCCTAACAGCCCTTTTGCTATTAACTCCCTTTTTCTCTGAATAATATCTCTTGTTTTTTCCTCTTTATATCACCTTACCTCCATGTTTCTACCTTCTCACTTTCTTTTTCTAATCTAATATTTAATGTACATCAATCATCCTTTATGATACAGTTCTCTCATTTAGGCATGGATGCCAATGATCCGCAAACCAAGGACTTCTTTGCATCCCCGGCTCTCTCTCTTTCTCTTGTAAGTTGAATATCATTTTTTAATTATGAAAATATAAATTAAACATATTTTAGATGATAAAAAAGTTGTAATATTGTGCATGTGGATACTGTAAAGTATTTAGTATATGTACATGACAGCTTATTTTCATTGCAAAAGTTGGCTGGGCTAATTTCAACGTAAATTTATTGTTGCTTCTTTCATTTGTTAGTCTTGTAACTTCTCGTATTTTCTTAATGATTTGGTGCCTTGAAATAAAATTTCAATCTTATAAGTTATTACGTCAAGTGCCTGATATGAGAAAATGGACTATAGGTGCAGATATGAAGTTTTCCTATATATAATTGGCATTCTAACGACATTATCAGAAAATGGACTATAGGTGCAGATATGAAGTTTTCATATTTATTAAGCCACTTTGAAAATTGCTGATATGGGTGAACAGTAAAAACAGTGCAACCAAATTCTGGACCATGTGATCAGCAATTTTCAAAGTGACTTAATAAATAGTAAAAAATTTCAAAAAATATAAAATTTGGTCTCCAAGCAGATTTTAATATAGAGATCACATCTAACGGTTTAGATTGACCGTTTGGACTTTGAAAATCCGAAAATGACTTGGTTGCACGAGGGCCTTGGTGCAAACGTTTTGATATTAGCCTCTCTCTCTCTCTCTCTCTCTCTCTATATATATATATATATATATATATATGCTGGTCTACTTTTCTGATAATGTCGTTAGAATGCCAATTATATATAGGAAAACTTCATATCTGCACCTATATATATATAGTAAGAACAAAAATTACCACTCTGGTTTCATTTAATAAAAATCTAGAAATAAAGGGATGGCATTATCTAATGTAACAATAAGTCTTTGCATACAATGACTAGTAGTTAGATTCGTATGGTTTCCAAGCTATTAACTCTTTTACAAATCAAAAGGCGGGTGTGTTCCGGAATGCACCAAAGCCAAGAGAGGAGCTGGAAGCAGGGGATGAGGGGACAGGAGGTGGTGGATATGAAGGGGAGCCGGCGGAGATAAGCAGTGAGAACACCGGGCCCAGATATCAGTCTGATGAAGCTGAGGTGGCAAATGGATCCGGTGACGAGGATGTAACTGATGGTGGTAACAAAAAGAAAAGGAAAAAGAACTACCATAGACACACCGCCGAGCAGATAAGGGTCATGGAAGCGTAAGTGTGGTATTTGCATTTCGTTTTTGAGCATGTGACTTTTGCAAAGCTAAAATAGGGTTGGAGAGCCTATTGACCACTGAATACACAGCATTATACAAACCAGCTCAAATTACTATAAATTCGATGAAAAGACAAAAAATCATATAATTTCCTGTGGTTTTAGCCTGAATTTTAATTTAATGCGAGTATATTATAGTTCCTTGATGGTGCCTTGCATGATTTTGATGGTAATTACATCTTTTTAGGATGCTTATATTTTTTTACTTGTGTTCATGAATTTTTCAATATTTGTATGTTAAAATTTAACATTTGATTATCCTTGTTATTGTCAGTATAATATCGGTCTGCTTGCTTTTTTCTTTTCTACACTGCTTATGATTGTCATTACAAGATAGTTAAATAGTAAATACGTTGTCTTATTCTTTAAATCCTGCATGAATAGATTGTTCAAAGAATCACCACACCCTGATGAGAAGCAGAGACAGCAACTGAGCAGGCAGTTGGGCCTTTCTGCCCGCCAAGTCAAGTTCTGGTTTCAAAACCGACGTACACAGATCAAGGTATGATATCATCTTTTCCTCAAATAAACAAAAAGGTAAAATATATAGTTGTTTTCCATGTTTTGTTCAAATGACATAATCCTCTAATTAAAACTGATGACTGATTATATCATTAGGCAATTCAAGAGAGGCATGAAAACTCACTACTCAAATCTGAGCTGGAGAAGCTGCGGGAGGAGAACCGAGCCATGAGGGAGGCAATCAATAAGGCCTGTTGCCCCAGTTGTGGTCTTGCAACTACAAGCAAGGATGGTGCGGTTACCACAGAGGAGCAGCAGCTGCGGATTGAGAACGTCAGCCTAAGAGCTGAGGTTTGCACAATAAATGACATTATCTTATCTTTAGATATCTAATATTCCATTTCATACCTCAGAAGAATGTAACAGTCAGTGCTATCTTGCGATCTTCCTGAGATCGACTTTTACTGTTACTTTGGTTTTATCAACTAGAATGCAGCAGTATAGTTGGTAAATTAGTTCAAATATTGAACAAACATATTATATGAATCAAATCCAAACTATTCTGTGTCCAAATTTGCAGATAGAGAAGTTGAGAGGAACTCAGGGAAAAACAGCCGAAGGAACTGCCTCCCCGAGTTCCTCATGCTCTATGGTATCAAACAACAAGACTAGTGGGGCCCCAGAGAATTATAAGGGACTCTTTAGTCTTGATAAGTCTAGAATCTTAGAGATTGCTGAAACAGCAATGGATGAGCTCATTAAAATGGCTTCCTCTGGAGAACCACTCTGGGTTCGAAGCATCGAAACAGGGAGGGACATACTAAATTATGATGAATATCTGCGCGAATTCGCCAGAGGCACTCGCAAAGATTGCTTGCTCTGGAAAGCTGTTGAGGCATCAAGGGAGAGTGGAGTAGTGTTTCTTGAAATGAATCACCTTGTGCAAGCTTTCTTGGATGTGGTACTATTATGATTGGGTTTAATTTCATATGGTCCTCGATATTTGTTTGTTTGAATTTTCTAATAGTTAAATTATGTTTTTCCATAATTGATATGTCAGTAAAGTGCCTAACATAGTCCTTATACCGGTGCAGAAACAATGGAAGTCACTACTCCCAAGTATGGTTGCCAAGGCAATCACTCTGGATGTTATCCATGCTGGTGACTCTGAAACCAAAGATGGAATCGTTCAATTGGTACTTTTATTTGATCCAAAACATCAGAAAATACATTCTATAATTCACAATAAATTGTAACTTACTGATACTGATTGTGGATATGGTATAACTTAGATGTTTGCTGAGCTACAAATGCTAACACCACTAGTACCAACAAGGGAGTTGTACTTCATTAGGTACAGCAAGAAGCTAAGCGCAGAGAAGTGGGCCATCTTAGATGTGTCTGTCGATAAAATCGAACAAAGCATTGATACTTCACTTGTCAAGTGCAGGAAGAATCCCTCTGGCTGCATTATAGAGGACCAGGCTAATGGCCACTGCAAGGTAAGTCGAAATAAGGGTGGGGGGTAGGTCAGGGAGGGACTGATTAAACGTTTAATTGTATATGAATGTGAACTTCAATTACAACTACATTTTGTGACATTATAGGTTACATGGGTAGAGCATACAGAATGGCAGAAGAGCACAATTCCAGCCATGTACCGGTCGGTTGTTCTCGGTGGCCAAGCATTTGGTGCCAGGCATTGGATGGCTACTCTTCAACAACAATGCGAGCGTATTGTCTTTTGCATGGCCACCAATGTTCCAACCAAGGACTCTAACGGTGATAATTCTCCTCCATTTAATACAATATTTACAAAAGAAAGGTTTTTTGTTTGGACATCATTTGAAGAATTAATGGAGGCCAATAGATGGTTTCTTGCTCTCTCAGGCTATGTACAGGGAATATATGATAGTTTGAAGTCTAGATGGGCAGACATGATGCCTTGAGGTCTTGCTACAAAATACGATTTGCTTATTAGAAAATTTAAAGCTTGATTGCTTCTGATTGTTCTCATTTACTTGTTCATCCATTTGATAGGGATATCTACACTAGCAGGAAGAAAGAGCATGTTGAAGCTAGCAGACAGGCTGACTACAGGTTTCTTTAGTTGTGTTTCTAGTTACCACCACCGCTCGTGGCAGAAGTTGTTGAAGGGAACTGAGGAGATTCGATTCATGTCTCGTAAAAACATAAATGAACTAGGAGAGCCTCAAGGGTTGATTGCCTGCGCTGTTTTGTCGACTGCTTTGCCCATCTCTCCACTCACTTTATTTGAATTTCTGAGAGACGAATCAAGAAGATGTCACGTATGTTTTTTCACACAAATATCGAGTAACTTTAAAGAAAAACATAAGATAACTTTGCATTGCTGATGATTTGTATCCTTTTTGTAATACAAATTTCAGTGGGATATCATGCTCTCAGGAGGGCCTACACAAACAATTGTGAGCTTAGCCAAGGGTCAGGATCGTGGTAATTGCACAACAGTCCATGTAAGTTTTTTATTTTATTTTTATTTTTAAGGTTTCCCTAAAATAAGGTTCAATGACAGTATATACAAGCAGTACAGCTTAGTTTGTATCTGTTGTAGCTGATACTCAAGTCATCAAGTGTTGTTCTTAACCAATAATAAGTTATGTGATCTCTTGGCCTGAGTTGCAGGCCCCGAAATCCCAGGATAAATCCAACAAACTCATCTTACAAGATAGCAGTACAAATTCATACGAGTCGGCGATAGCTTTTGCCCAAGTGGAAGCTGACAGCCTGCAATCTGTAATGACCGGATGCGATTCAAGCAGTGTGCCAGTTCTAGCCTCTGGTTTTGCAATTCTACCAGATGGTCTCAAATCGAAACCTATAGTGATTACGACTAGGAACAAGGATGAGAAAGGAGGCATGGAAGGTGGGTCACTACTCACCATTGGATTCCAAATTCTGGCAAACCCTTCACCTACAGAAAACTTATCAGCAGAGACGATCGAGGCAGTGACGAGTCTCGTCTCGTGCACGTTGCATAATATAAAGAAAGTCATGCAATGTGAGGATTGATGAGTGAATGTTTCTAATTCTAAACCAGTATCCGACTTTTGTCTGTTAACATCATTATCAAATTCAATTGTGCAAATCATATGGTACTGCATTGCTGTGCAGCTGACCTTGCTTAAATTTATCTAAGCATAGCTCCAACTTAATATATCATGAAAAATTATGTCTCACACTGAAAAGCCAGAAGTCGCGTTGTGTTGTGGTGATAGGTTTATTGTGCTGTCATTAGTTCTATATCCATTGGATTCTTTGAGTATGCATGATGTGTCTTGCTTCGATTGTACCAATAGATGAATAGTTCTAGTCTCGCCACCAACATTGACTAATGAAGAAGAAAAATAAAGAACATATCATGTGTTACCATCTTACCAGATAATGCATATTTCTAAAGAAACTCAAGCATACATATCTGACTCCAGCAACAACAACAGTACAAGTTGAAAACACCACTCAGAGACCACAACTATCTCACAGTGAGCAAGTTTCCAAAATTTTATTTCAAAAAACCCTTGAAAGTTTGGTAAATATGGGCCATCATGCACCTCCATTTAGTACGAGGTGCTTAAACTTCTCATTAGCTGCCACTAGCTCAGCACTTGTGCCAACTTCATTGGCTGAGTGGCCCGCATCTTGGATTATCTGTACTCCATTAAAAATATATTAAATAGCAATAATAATGAGGCTTAGTCATGTACCAGTTAAGAAAATTTAGCAAACCCGAAAGAGAATCTAATTCAACCAGAAGACTTAGACCAAAAACAAAACAGAAAAAAAAAAATATATATATATATGATGAAACATACCTTGAGTTCGGCCTCAGGCCAAGCTTTATGAAGATCCCAAGCGGACATCATTGGGCAACATACATCATATCTCCCCTGCCAAAGTCGCCTAGATTTAGATTATATTTAAGAGAAAATAAATCTAACTAATTGTTATTTTCTTCAACAAGTGCCATATGTTGATATAGAAATTATTGAGAACCTGTACAATAACTGCTTTAATATGACGGATCTTATCCACATTTTCCAAGAGGTAAGAATCAGTAGGTAGAAAACCCTTGTTAAAAAAATAATGGTTTTCTATTCTTGCAAATGCCTGAAACCAAAAAAAAAAAAATTATTAATACGGTATTGTTAGTCTCAATTAAGACATCACAGAACTGATAAGCCCCAAATAAACAGAGAATTACAATGATATGCTTACGAGAGAAAATTTGTCATCTTCTCCTCTCAAGATGTTGTCTTTATTTTGTACTAGTTGTGCTGTCATCATCTCCCATTTTGTCCATATTTTAGCTGCTGCTACCTACATGAGTTGTACCTAGAAATTAATAAAGCAAAATTGACAAGTAACAATGTAAATCAACATATCAATGTGAAGAGTCAATTGTATAGTGTACCTGGACACTTATGTCAGGAGATGTTAGCCTCTTGTGATAGGCAACAATGAAATCATCCCTTTCGTCCTCTGGAATGAAATCTCTAAACATCTCCCATGCTGAATTTCATAATTTTTACATAAAAGAATAAATTCCAACAGTCTATAGTTCATTCAGAAGAAAGCATTTAAGTAAAGTAAAAGGACAGTTACCATCAGGATAGATAGCAGAAGCACCACCCTGATAGAACCAGTCAAGCTCCTTCTTTCTGAGCATGAAAATGCCTCTAAGAATGAGACCGGTGACCTAATACATAGCATAACAAAATTAACTCCATGAAAACAGCATATTCCTATCAACAAAAATGTTCAATTAAAGTGCAATTAAATATCACAGTAACCTTGTCAGGATGAGACTGACTATAGGCAAGGGCTAAGGTGCTTCCCCATGAGCCGCCAAACACCTATATATTCATATTATATTCCTCAGAAAATGTCATTGTGTATTAAAAATTATGAAATAGATACCAAAAAGGAATGGAGAAAATGTGACACCTGCCACTCTGGGATCTCGAGATGCTTCCTAAGCTTCTCTATATCCTCCACCAAGTCCCATGTTGTATTTTGCTCTAAGCATGCATGAGGTGTGCTTTTACCTGCTCCTCTCTGAGGTATTTTTGTGTGCGCAGCAAATATTAAAAACTATTTAAGGGTTTGTGAAACGTAAAAGCTAAAGATATAATAGTCAAGGCTTATTTAGGCTTTAATCATTGATATAACAAAATAAGCATATAGAAACTATCAAATATGTACCATCTAGCATCACAACTATCAGGATTAGAAATATACTACTCCTGGTCTCTGTGTATCTCACGTGAATTGAAGAATTAAGTATAATAGAGGAATACAAGTAATAAATGAGGGAGCACACCTGATCGAACAAAATGATACGGTAGAAGGTGGGATCAAAGAATTTTCTGTTACCGGGTGATGTACCAGCTCCTGGACCACCATGCAAAAACACCACCGGCTGCCAACAAACATCACTTCTAAATTATAGTTGGAAAGGGTAAAAAAAGCTTCATATCACAAAAATTAAAGAAAACAAACCCTAATCTGGTTCTATTTGATTTTTGCATGATGTTTATGTAAATAAATGCACAATGATAGCTAACTGACTTGGTACCAAAACAGTAAAATGCTGAACTCTGATCCATAACTGAAATTTCAAGCTAACACCAACAGAATATTAAATCTAGTACCTAGAAAGCCATAAATACTGGAATTAGAGAATATCAATGTGTCTAGTAGAATCTAGTAAACAAAAATGGCAAAAAAAAATGAAGCATACTAACATGGCCATCTGGCTTCCCAGACTGCTCCCAGTATATTGTATGGATATCTGACACCTTTAAGAAGCCTGAACTGTATGGTTCTATTTGTGGATACAGGTTTCTGTTGAGTTCCATTACTGCTTTGATTGGTTGAGCTGAAGTTGAACGAAGACCCTTAGACTGACCAAATAACTTGTATTTTTCTACAAAACCAAGGAAACAAGCCAATATTGAAAATTTGCAAATTGCGAAATCATCTGTAATCGTCTAGCGATTGAATTTACATTCCTCCTATTTTCATTGTCTAATTTAGTAAAATAATTTCCTCTTTCCGCCTTTCATTCCACCCCTTTCCCCCTAATCCCAAATTCTGACAAGTAAATGAGAGAGAACTACTAAACAATAAATGTGAAAAGGGAGGAAAGATAGAAAGAGAACCTGATAAAGGTTTGAGGCTTAGAGAGGAGGGAGAGAGTATCGGGCCAGAGAGAGAGAAGAAACGGGTCGACACAAACGACGCAATTGAATTCATCGGCCTTACTGCTAGCCAAAAAACTGTAAGCTGGATTCCAGTTCTGGTCGACTTTATCAATTTCGGATTTCATGCATCGAGCTCTAAACGAGTCAAAAATTTAGTGGGTCATTTTAAAGTTATTTTTAACCCGCTACACATACAAGAAGAAAGTCACTAGAGCTTTACAGTTTTTTTTTTTTTTTTGGACGAAGGCCCGTAGGCAAGCAATTTATGGGAGTCAATATCTGACGTGGTGTTCAAATTTAATTATTTATATTTGAGCTTAAGATAATTTATAACAAATTAACTTGACGATTTCGTCAATGGAATCAGAGTAGGTCCGATGCTCATCGGACCTACCTTGGTTGGATGGGTGTGATGACCATTCGATCTGCATCAAGATTCGTGTGTTCTGTATCAAAATCCGTACAAGTCTGTATCAATTTCGGTGCGCATAGATCTTGATGCTAATCGTACGGTCCTAGAGCTAATTAAACCTAAATGTAGGTCCGATGGGCATCGGACCTACTCCTATCTCTTCGTCAATAACAGTAAAAAATTGATCTATATTTATAATTTTATAATTCGAGTGTTAACAATTGATTTGTATTTAATGCATAACATGCTTGTAAAATTTAAGTAATTTGATTTAAATTTGATCAAATAATTTGAAATTTTGCATGACTTTTGATTAAAATATAAAATAAGATAAAATTACATGAAATTTGACATAAAACTCATTTATAGCACTGATTACATGTCCACAATTTTTTATGTTTTTAATTTAATTTGAGAAATGTCGTCAGGATTGCCAAAAATAATATGTTCAACATTTTCTGTAACTTATAACAATTATATGTTAACTTGTAAATGTTCGCACAAGTTATAATGATTATGGTGCCCTGGGAAGAATTTTTTTTATAAACCATAATTAAAAAAAATATTTTTACGAAATCAACATGATTACTTTTTTTTTTTTTACAAAAACCATAAGAACCGAAATGTCATTTCGGTCCGGTTCCCTTTTTGAATTTTCTGCGGCGGCTCATATGAAAACTTGTGAAATCAGTACCACAGAAAATCCGAAAAGGGAACCGGACCGAAATACCATTTCGGTCCAGAATAAAAAAAAAATTTCGGACCGAAATGGCATTTCGGTTCTTATGGTTTTTGTAAAAAAAATAATAATCATATTGATTTCGTAAAAAACAAAATTTTAATTATGGTTTATAAAAAAAATTCCCCTAGGAATAACAATAACAGATCAATTTGTAGTCAATGAAACCAAAACTAGTCATTAGATTTTGAAATTTAATTAATTATTCGTTATACAAACACTACACCATTATCACGGTTAAATAACTGTTACCTATAAAAATAAGATGTTAAAATGCTAGATACACAATGTGTGCTAGAATTCACAAGGAGTGCAACAATTTTTAATTGTTATAACGGTTGATAATCGTTACACCTTCATTTATCTACTGAAATCCAGAGTGAAGGCAAACCATTACATAGTCATTTTCTTAAAATTAATATCGGTCACTAATCACTATAAGCTAGTGACTGTTACCAAATACAAAATGCAATTATTTTAACTACAATTGTTTGAAAGCTAGATAAACAATGTTATTAAGACATTGGTATGACTGTTATGACGGCTGATAATCATTACAACCGGCATTAAACAATGAGCATGATTAAGAGTGATTAAGAGGTGGAGTAAACCTTTTACTTCACACTTAAGTAGTCAAACAAAAGTAAAATAGGAGGAACATGGAGTAAGAAGGGAGTTAATCCGGAGTAACTTACTCTACCTCTCTAGGTGGATTAACTCCACTTATATGGCTTATTATCATAAACAAAGACACATTTTCAACTATTCAACTACCAAACAAGATGTAAAATATGAAGAGTAACATAGAGTAAGCAATTTAATCCTCATTAATTTTACTCCATAACCAACATAACCTATAAGCTAGTAACTGTTACCAGGAAGAAAATGCATATTTTACAATGCCCCATTATAAACTAATGAAGGATGTATTTTACAATCCGGACATAAACAAAAAAGTAAGAAATATCGATGATTTAATAGGATTGTACTAAATATGAGTTCGGTTTGCCACATAGTCAGTCTAGGGTAATCGCTAAAATTTAAAAAAAAATTGGGAATATTAATGTCGTAACGGGTCGGATGATGTGCTAACCTCTTCCGCTCCATAATAGACAATCAAAGCTGTCGCAAATGTTTCCTTTTAGCACTATGGGCTCGTTCGACAAACCATTGGAATAAAGGAAAGTGAGAAAACCTGGAATTTAGAATAGACTTTCAATTCCTCACTATTCCGGTATTGTTCGGTTGATGTTAGAAGAGTGGAATAGTGGAAGAGTATATGTAAATGAACCAAATTCATTTATTGAAAAATGCTAATTTCTCTATTCCACCTTTCCTATGGAATAAGGAATTGCTCATGAAGGAATAGAGGAGGGACCCAAATGTAAAATATAGGAGTTTGACTGCAAAAGTTCAAACTCAATTCCACTATTCTCAATTCTCCAATTCTACTCACTTCTTCTCTTGTTCAGCAGGAATAGAACATATTTTCCACTCTATTTCTTTATTCCACTCTTACCGGCAGGTCCTATGAGTCTATAATACTTATTATGAATCAGTTATGATACTTCATAACTATGAGTTTTAGAAATTTTAAGATATATCCAATCATCAAGTATTTTCTTTAAGAAATTTATGGATAGCGCAAAAGATTTTTTTTTTTTTACCCATACAACATTATGTTTTCTAATAGTGGTTGTCAAATGTAACCTTATGACTGAAAAATATTTTATATGTTATTAATAAATGTTAATCAATATTTGAAATATATCTAATTCAATATACGAATTAATTATGTAATCATTTATTAAATGTATTTGTCTTAATTTAAGATTTTAATTAATTTTTTCTTCAGTACATTTTTTAATTTCGGAACGAAGTAAAAAAAATTAGGTAATAGTATATAATATAATTTATAACCCTTGGCAAAAAATCGTCCTATTATACAAGAATCCATTTCACATTTCACATTCTTATAAATTGATTTAATTTCAAGGGGAGAATCCTGCGCTTGTGAAATTCAAAACTCTTTCAAGTTTCCTCTGATCAAGCACCTCCACCTCAACTGAAAAAAGAGCACTAACGGGTCTATGATCTGAGAGCTTCAAATCAGAGCTCCAATAAGAAAGCAGCCTAATTCCCTTCCCTAACCAAAGTATCCTGTCACACCTGAATTAATTCAACATAATGACTAAATATTAGCTCCCAAAAATGAAAAGGATAACAAATAGATACAGTGATGAAAAACTTGAGAAGTATGAAAACCAGCACAGATAGCAATACTAGTGTGGTATTATATTGGTATCATACAATGCAAAGCGGTACATTTTTTTTAAAAGCAGAGAAACAGAGTGTACCATGCAGGGGTCCTCCTTTTTTCGCCTTCCCTGGGCACTTCGCCGACATAGGTATCGGAGTTGGGTTCGAACTTGTATGTAGGTGGGAAATCAATTTTCCCTTCCTTCCATCCATCAAATGTGTTTCCGCTCGTCAGTTCTTTCCTTAGCTTTCATCAGTAGTATTTAACAAATCATTCTTAATTGACATATTCACAAATAATTAGAAGTGATCAGATGGATTCATAGTATGGAATTACCTGATCAAATTCCAAGAGCTGATCCCACTTTCTCGTTGAAATATGATCTCTAACTAGAGAATCTGGCATCTCTAACCGATAATTCAAATCTCCAAACCAAAAAATACGACTGTTCAAAGTGAACCACAGATATTACATTTAACACCCAAAGTTGCATGGTAATATATTTTGAATAATTATTATTAATATTGTGTCATTGATATAATGAATAAAGCATTTATTTTCTGCATTGACATATAATGAATAGAGATGACTTACTCATGGGAAGGGATCAATTGAGGTTCCTCTAGATCTAGTAAAGAAGAGAAATGGGTACGTTGTAAAATCCCGTACACATCAGAGTTTCTTCTTTGCTGGGACCCATCCTTATGGCCTGAAGTGAGGTGAGAGCAAACAAAACATAATCGGGTCTGGAACAAAGACATGCTGATGGATACTGAGCCCTGCTCCAGGTATAAGGTTGAATGAAATCAATATGATACTCTTAATGAACATTTTGTACTGGTCATGAAGTAAGAAATGGGGAATTCCTGTCATGGAATTGTAAACTATATATACATGATAGTTCTAGTCTTCCAATGCAGAGCAACAAAGGGATGTATTAATTATTGGCATATCTTGAACAAAATAGGAAACAACCTTTTGCAGGGATGATTTTTCTTGCTTAATGATGCCGCAACTGGTACATGACCAACAATTTATGGGGGAATATTGACAGAATTTCATTTTTAAGGGGCACAAATTAAGGATATTTGGGAAAATAATATGTTACCTTGTTGCCCATATATCCCATAAGTCCAACTCCGACCGGCACCACCTCCAGATTATTCACATGCCGCCTCAGCCTTCGACAAACCCAAACCGAAATATATATCCCCACCATCTGCTTACTGACAATCCTCACAAATTTGCTACACGATTTTTTCATCTCTCTTTCGATGCCTCCTTTTTCACTTTTTTCCACCGCATTCACCCCCTCATCTGACACCTTGTCAGAAAGATCATCAATAGAATTAAGCATGTCTATTTTTTCCTCTTGCTCAGACCATAACATGCCGAGGTTTCCCGAGCTATGGTACACCCTTTTCAGTCCACCCTTTAGTGATAAATTAACACTTGTTGAGACTCGTCTCAGTTTGGTACCAGTCACCTTGGGTTGTACTGGTTTTTCAAGTGAGTACTCAGGCCAGTCTAACAAGTCATTTAAGTGCCATTTGTGCTCACTTTTTGTACTTGTTTCTATGTTGTTAGAGGGTGAAGGGGAAAGAGGCGGGGAAGGAGGGGCGCTATAACTCTTGTAAATCGATCTTAGTTGGTGAGATTTGTTGAGTGTTGAACGAATAAGAGATTCCCATTTGAGAATTGGCCTTCTATCCTCTGCCCCTAGCACATTTGAGGCGTTTAAAGGGACAACTTCTTGGAACCTGCATGCAGTTACAATATTTTTAATAATTGGGGCAGACTAGATAAGTAAATATAAGTACCTTAGAAAGCACTAAATGCGCTAATCCGGAGATATATAATTACAAGCAAGAGTAACAAAATATCAATAGAAGTCTGTGCCTATATACACCTGTAACCAACAAAGTAAGGTGACACCTAGGTTATGTACCAGTTCCAGTAGGTTTTGTTCCTGTTTCTTTTGTCATTTGAAGTTGATGTTTAAGGTCAATTATGCCTTGTTTTCTTTGATCAAAGGTTAATTGATTACACAATTAGTGACATAGGAGAGGCAAAGGATTTTTCTTTGTTTTTTTTTTTTCCTTTTGTCAAGAGCAAAGCATTTACTCACCCCAGAATGTACATGTCTGCTGGTTCTTCTGTGCAAAGCCATTCACTAAGGTCAATTTCGCTTAATGGGCTTTTACCCGCAACGTTATATGTTCCAATCATCAACCTAATTAAAGAAAGATAGAATTACAAAATTCATTATTGCAAATATGTAATGCAGAATAGTCTATAGCCTACTCTGCAAACTTATTATACATTTTTCCCTTTCTCTTTATGTAGTGGCCAAGTCTTACCGGTAATTTGACCATGAAACCATAAAAAATACTAAAGAAGGAATTCCAAAAATGGAAATTTTATAGCATACCAAAAATTTAGGTACTGTGCCGGAACAAACTCGAAGAAGCCAGACAGCAGTCAAAAGAGTCTTATTTTTTTAAATACTAATAAAATTCATTAAAGATCTTTTTAAGGAGACAAACCTGACATCCTTTTTAGTTATATAACTAACTCGCAAAGTTTCTGATTTTCTTCTCCGGAGCCTTGCTGAAGAAGGTTTTGGTTCAATACCTAAGAGAATTTTTACATTGAATAAAGACAAGGAATATATGAATTGAGATTGGTCAATTAAATCCTAGAAAAATAAAGTTTTAACTGCATTGTATTCAACTCAAAACACATATAAACTCCCAAAATTAAAACAAAGTACAAAGAGTTGATCAAATAAAAAGAAAAAGAAGATGAAAGAAATACCACTTCTCTGGACTAAATCAAAGAAGGGATGCTCTGTCCTATCACTTGCATCTTATAGAGAAAAAAAAAATGAAAACGATGTAAATTTCTAGTTAGAATACATATTGAAAACATAAGAAATAAAGAACTTGAATGATTTTGGCAATACCATCATCACTATCAGTCTCGGTTTCAATCTCATCTTCACTGAAATCATGCAACTTTGGTCTGATGTTCAACCATTTCTTCATAACAATGGATGGCCAAAAGGGCTTCTTAGTTCAAAAAGAATAGAAAGAACAGAAAATATATAAGTAATGAACAAGCCATCATCCATGTCAACATACATATAATTAATAGGAACTATGTAAACTAATTGACTCTTTATTTATAAAAAAGAAAAGAGAAAAGATATTGGTTCTGGACCTACCTCAGAGAGCTTTGCTTTATGTTGTTTCATGGGCTAAGCTAAGTAATTAACTGATCACTGCTGCTTTGCTTAGAACAGTTATGGCTGAAGGAAAGTACTTCTATTAAATGGGCTAGTCGAATCTTATAGCTAGAAAGGGAGAAAGAAAAACCTGTGGTTTTGAGGAAAGAATGGTACCTTCCCAAAAGGAAAAAAAGACACACAAGTTGATGAAATGAAGGTTCCCTATGAATAGACTTTATCCAACTTAAAGAAATAAATATTCCTAGGCTATGAATAGACATTCTAAAAAATTAATTATGTCCACATTCCACATTATAATGCAATATCATAATACCATACCGGTCAGGTCTCAATCCAGCATCTACTTGTGCACTACCCTAACCTCTACCAATTATAAACAGGTAAATCTTATCTTATACACCTTTTAACTTTTTGATAGTTTTGATGTTATAAGTTGATCAATTAATTTGATCTGGTACCGGTATGATAAATTCTTGATAGGAAAGTTGATCAATCAAATCAGAAACTTGTGTAGTCCTTTCTTTGTCAAAACAAGGAACTTCCTTTTCTTGTGAAATACATGTGTCAGAACCCGATTGGGTAAGTAGACAA
Organism: Carex kokanica; assembly: GCA_025461125.1. NCBI lineage: Eukaryota > Viridiplantae > Streptophyta > Magnoliopsida > Poales > Cyperaceae > Carex > Carex kokanica. The sequence continues at coordinate 677,787 of JAJGRX010000604.1, read as the reverse complement.
ACAGTGCCTATCAAAAGAAATCAAGTTAATAAATATGACTAACTAACAACATAACAACTCCAAGATAAGATATATCATCCCCTTATCCACCACCGACGTCATACCTACACAAAAATGCACCTATATTTGCTTTTTAATTAGATGCACATAATTTTGAAAGCAGAAGTTAGTATTTGTAAATACAAATAGCGGCTGGGAGCCAATGCTGGTAAGTATAGCTGAGTCAAAGGTTCACCATCACAGAACAGTTACTGGTCGAGAAAGAGAATTTCTTTACCAAGAAAAAACAAAGATAGTTTATTATTTATCATTTTAAAATGTTTTTACAATTATAATATATGTGATTTGGGTGGTCCAGGCACCAAATAACCGAAAAAGTACTAACAGAGGACAATTATAAAAGACCAAATTGCAATGGTCCTGTCTTGGTGGGTCCCAAATTACACTAACAAAAAGTAAGGAAGACTAATTTACAAGGTCAAATAAGAAAAAAGTGCTTTGAGAAAGGATTGAAGATCTAGCCTGTGCCCTGTGGTACCGAGATGCAAAATCCAGTTTGGCACAGTATATATACAGTGGTAAGTTAGCAACTGGCCTCAACCTCTTTTTTCCATCTCATGTTTTGATTTGGTACCTTTTTGAGGGGAGCCATGATATCTAGATCCTTCGCTAGCCCCACTCTATTAAGACTTCAAGAGAGAAATTAAAAGAGGGATAAAGGAATCGAAGTTTTGATGGGGAATATGTGGTTTTGTTTTAAACGTATAGAAGGTCACTCCAAGTAGAATCAAATCTAATTAATATATATGAAGTAAACTATAAATTTTGTGAAATGTAATGATACGAGCTAGCTAGTAGCTACAGTGCCAGGCTGAGCGTCACTTTTCAAAGTTTATATCTGAGCGGAATCAAAAAATTGAGATTGAGAATTGGGAACCAACTCCGCTGTTCTCCAAATGACTCTGTTATTCCGATCTGAACCGTTCAAAGTTTTTCATACCCGAATCTCGATAAAGGTGAATGGCTGGGATCGGAATAACAGGGTCATGTTCTCCCTTTGGAGAATAGCGGAGTCGGATCCTGAGAATTGGATGAATAAATATTATCTAATTTTAAGAATTAATATTTAATCTAGGAGCAAAAGATAACGAGAAAGGCGTAGGTTTGATGGACTTTGGATTTATTTTTTAGGTTCGATGGACACCAGAGCCGTTCGAAGCACATTAAATTTATGTAATTTTAAGAATCAATATTTAATCTAGGAGCAAAAGATAACGAGAAAAGTGTAGGTGTGATGGATTTTGGATCTATTCTGGGTTCGATGGACACCGGAGCCGTCCGATGAGCTTTATTTAAATCAAATCGGATGGCTCCGGTGCCCATCGTACTCAAAAGTTGGTTCAAAGTCCATCATACCTACTTTGCGCTTAAAGTAACACCCTTCCGTGTGAGAGGTTAGAAATTAAAATTCTGATGTAATCTTTTATATATAACATTAAATAAAATGGTAGATTAGACCTTCATCTTAGTTATTAAAAAAATATATCATGTAATTTTATTTTATGAGGAGACTACTAGTTATAATTTTTTTAAAATTGAAAATTTAAATGATACAAAATACAAAATTATTATTGAAAATGCTTAGCACCTTTTTCTGTATGCTTTCTTCCTTGTCTGTATCCGCTTAATGTTTTTAGTGAGTCATATGGACTGATCGACTCTTAATTAAGCGTTCAAGCATATTGTGTTTATCTTTGAACGTATTTAATTCGAAGTTTTTGGTTATTAGTTTTACAAAATTAATTGTTTTAACATATAATACTAAAAATATGACCATTTGATTGTGTATTTGTTTTTTTGTTTTTTTTTTAACTTAGGTAGTTTTCTTTTAATACATGTAGTTAGAATTCTCAAAATACGTACGGTGAGGTTACGGAAGTCACGTAGATGGTCATCATTGCATCTCATACTATCGTCTGACACATCCTGAGAATTGCAAATATAAAAGCGTTGAACGGAATGAAGAAATGTTAAAAGAAAGTTGGTAAGTATTTAAAAGTACAATATTTGTTTAAAAATAACTATTTAATATAAAAACAATGAGTAATTAAATGTTTACGTGTAATGTATATATAGAGATGGCTAACTTGCTTTGAGAATTAAAAAGGGCGTTTTACTTCTCGCTCATATTTTTATTTTCAAAGTTCAAATAGTCGATTTGAACCTTTTAACATGTTATTCATATTAAAATGTGCTTGGAGATCAAATTTTATATTTTTTGGAAGTTTTTACTATTTTTTCAGAATTTTTGAAAATCGCAACTTTTCATTAAATACAAAAATAATAAAAAATTCAGCAAAGCAATAATACAAAAATATTTGGACTTTGAAATCACAAACTCGTTATAACTTAGTCTGAAATTATAACATTATGACATTAGCCGGAATATATATATAGAGAGAGAGTGTCTGCCTAATGTCATAACGTTATAATTTCAAACTAAGTTATAATGAGTCAATTTTTGTGATTTCAATGTTCAAACAGTCGATCCAAACCGCTCAACATGATCTCCATATTAAAATGGGCTTGTGGACCAAATTTTATATTTTTTTGGAATTTTTTTCAATTTTTTAGATAGGTACAAAATCATTGTTTTTTATGGTCTAGAATTATCTGAAAATAACAGTGTTCTAAATAGCGCGCTATAGCGTTTTTGGACCCCAAACGCTACGCTATGACATCAAAATGCGCTATTTGCGCTACGGCCGCTATAGCGGTCCGCTATTTGCGCTATTTGCGCTATACAATATGGGTTTTTTTTTTAAGCAATTTATATGGGTTTTAAATAAAGATAAAAAAAATCTCAAACCGAAATTGAATTTGTTGCTACTTGCTACAGATAAATCAATTTGAAATTGGGAATAAAAATTAAAATTTGAATAGAAAAAAAGTCCAAACCGAAATTAAAATTTGAATAGAAAAAAAAATAGATTATGTCATGAATCATGATGCTTAAGATATTTTTAATAGGAAAAATCGATAGTTTATGATATTACTATGGATATTTTGAACCGCAATTTAGACTTTGTACGGGTTCAATATGAATATTATAATTTCTTAATTACTTTGGTGTTATTTATTATTTTATGAGACTTTAGATAATGTTGATATTTAGTACAAATATTGAATATACGAAATGTAAAAAAAAAACGCTATTTGGAATAGCTTCCGCTATAGCGACGCTATTCGCTATAGCTTTTTTTTTAGCCTTCCCGCTACGATGCTATAAACGCTATTTAGAACCTTGGAAAATAATGATTTTGTACCTATCTAATAAAATAGCAAAAAAAAAATCCAAAACAATATAAAATTTGGTCTCCAAGCCCATTTTAATATGGAGATCATGTTGAGCGGTTCAGTCGACTGTTTGGACTTTAAAATCACAAAAATGACTTGTTATAAATTATACTGACATTATAACATTATGACATTAGCCATACTCATATATATATATGAGGGATGCTTCGGTGGACATAAGGACCTATTTGTAAAATGAGTATTATTTTCATTTTCAAAGTTCAAACCGTCGATCCGACCGTTCAACATTATCTCCATATTAAAATGTACTTGGAGGTCAAATTTTACATTTTTTTGAATTTTTTTACTATTTATTAAGTATTTTACAAATTCAATGGTCTAAATTTGACTAGTTTTTGTAAAATACTTAATAAATAGTAAAAAAATTTAAAAAAATGTAAAATTTGACCTCCAAGTACATTTTAATATGGAGATAATGTTGAACGGTCGGATCGACTGTTTGAACTTTGAAAATGAAAATATGACTCATTTTACAAATAGGTCCTTATGTCCACCGAAGCAAATGCCTATATATATAGAGAGAGAGAGAGAGAGAGAGAGAGAGAGGGAGGGAGAGGGAGGGAGATGAGCTATCATACTTTGGAAAGTAAAGAGGGTATTTTACTTCCCGCTCATATCTTCATTTTCATAGTTTAAACTGTCAATTCGGACTTCTTGACATGATCTTCATATTGATACGTACTTGGAGACCAAAATTTACATTTTTTTTTGCAATTTTTTTTACTATTTTTTTAGAATTTTTTATAATCATGGCTCTTCATTAAATAATAAAATAATAAAAAATTTAGAAAACAATGATTTTCAAAAATTCTAAAGAAAAGTAAAAAAATTCTAAAAAATGTAAAATTTGTCTCCAAGAACATATCAATATGAAGTTCATGCTGAGAAGTTCGAATCGACTATTTGAACTTTGAAATTGGAGATACGAGTGGAAAGTAAAACACTTAATTTACTTCTCAAAGCATAATAGCCTATCTATCTATCTATCAAAGCACGATGTTTTGAGGAGTAAAGATTGTGTTACTTCCCGCTCATATCTCTATTTTCAAAGTTCAAATAGTTGATCCGAACTTCTCAACATGATAATGATTTTCAAAAATTCAAAAAAAATAGTAAGCAAAGTCTAAAAATTGTAAAATTTTGTTTCCAAGTACATTATAATACGAAGATCATGATGGAAGATTTAAATAAACTATTTAAATTTTGAAAATGAAGTTATAAGTGAAAAATAAAACATCATATTTACTTTCCAAAGTAAAATAGTCCATTTGTCTCTCTCTTTCTCTCTCTATATATTAAAAAATGATATTAAACGTGCGCAGAGATGAACTCTGAGGTGACACTGAAGGTAAATTAAATGTAAAAAAAAAATTTCTCACTAATGAAAAGAACATTGAAATGACAGTGTGTGGATTAATGAACAGTGTTTAATTTGTCTGAGGTGGGACAACTCAAGTCCAAGTACTTTTAAAGATGACATTTTGGCCACAAATCATTCCTCGACAAGATATGATGAAATCTTTGATAATTGAACTGAGTGATTACAAAGAGAGATGAAGGGACAATTAGTACTACTAAGACCGAATAAATCAACCCTGAATATACACGCAAGTTTTACGTAAACGTGATATAACGCGTTGTTAGTAGGGCCGCAAACGAACCGAACCGAATTGAACTTATCTTCAGTTTGAGTTTGGTTTGAATTAATTTCGAACTAAGTTTGGTTTGAATTAATTTCGAACGAACTCAATTTCGAACGAACTTAATATCGAATCGAATTTTTTACGAACTCAATTTCAAACTTTTACGAACTTTGTTACGACTTACGAGTTATGACTTATGGCTGAACCATAGTTCGAAATTACAACACTTCAATAAAAACTCAGGCATTCTGAATTCTAATTACACAGTACACCAAAGTTTATATCAAAGTTCATTACAAATACCAAAATTTATATCAAACACCAAAGTTTAGTACAATCAATCAAAGTTCAGTACAATCACAGTATCCAAAGTTTTCCAAATAGTCAACAGGAGCAACATCACCAAAGTTTTCAAATATCCAAAGTATTCAAAGTACAATTTAAGTTAGAAGAGCAATTATGAACTGGGCAGCCTTATATTTTAATCAGCGAACATAAGTTATCAGCGGAAATCAACGGTTCACGTTTGAGTTAATTTCGAACTAAATTTGGTTTGCGAACCTATTTCAAACGAACTAGGTCCAGTTTGAGTTTGGTTTGAATTAATTTCGAACTAAGTTTGGTTTGAATTAATTTCGAACGAACTCAATTTCGAATCGAACTTTTTACGAACTTTTTCGAATCAAACTCGAATCGAATTACGAACTACGAATTTTTTGTGCAGCCCTAGTTGTTAGAATATAATTTATGTGTTCCAAATAATATGTAATATAACGCGCTGAATTTTTTATTAATAAAAAAAATTAAATTAATATTTAAATTTTTTTTAATTATAAGCAAAACGTCATGAACTATGACGTCCGTCTGCTCACACGTAAAGAAGAAATAATTTCTGGACGCCACCGCCCAAACGGCCAAACACCATAAACTCCAACGCTCTCCTTGCCAAGATGTTCAACCTATCTAGAAGCTTTGAAAATGTATTTTCTCAGTAATCTGCGGCAAAGTTTACACCAGTATTAATTAGCTCATGTTTTCTAGGATAAAATCTCATTAAAACTATAGTTTGACCAGAACCCAAATATCAAATATGTTATTAGGACTGTACAAAAAGCTCGCGACTCGTGAGCCGCTCGAACTCGCTAATAACTCGATCATTTAAAATTCGAGTTAGTCTGACTCGAGTTGAGTTCGAGTTGGGCTCAACTCGCTTGTTACAACTCGTGTACTCGTTTCGCTTGTTAAATCGTTGTGGATTGTTTGCTAATTCAATATTTACTTCTCATATTATTACATAACAACAGTCATCAATTCCAGTGTTCAATATTTCAACACCTTAAACGAGTTGACTCACGAGTCATGAGCCAACTCGAGTTACTCACAAGTTGAGTTCGAGTCAGCGAGCCAGCTCGGCTCAGTATTCTCAACTCGAGTCAACTCGACTAACTATCTTTTGAGTTGAATTTGAGTTATCCATAACTCTAGCTAACTCAGCTCATTAGCAGCCCTATCAGAGACGGACCCATTTTATGTTAGGAGTGAGGAACTGCTATATTCTAAATTTTAAAAAATAGTTTTCAGGATATTGTATTTCGGTAGCACTTCGGCCGAAATATCATAAATATTTCATATTCGGAAAACTCTATAAATTAGTTATATATTGAATTTGATGAATATTAATTTTAATATTTTTGAAATTTTCTTACTCCTTTTTATGATATTTGAAAGACTGCCATAAAAGGCCTAAAAATGAAAGAAATTTCTAGAGGTTGATTATTTTTTTACCTTTTATAATATATATATTAAGTTCTAGTTTAACTTTTTTTGTCGTTTCAATTAAAAGTTTAATTTTTCTTTACATTCATTTAATTAAAGAAATTTCTATTTCACTAATTTCTAAACAAATATTCTACAAAAAGTTAGTGTTTTACATAATTATTTAATGTTATTCAACAAATTAATTTTGTTAAAAAAACCTCCTGGTCTAATTCAGCTGATTTTCACTGATTTATCTGATTTCGATTCATTGATCAACTTGTTAATTCCGCTTATGATTATGATTTTTGAAATCATGGTTGAGAACCTATAATTTTCAGCAGCCCACGTCTAAATTTTTTTTTTTTAATGTTGAGCAAGTCTTGTGCGCAGCCTATAGCGCTCGCATGGATTTTAAAAAATATTCGCTGAGTTCACTACTTTGCTCCGCCTCCGCTCAATATTTTTCTGAAAAAAAATCTTATTGTTGTGTTTGTTATTGATCTGACAACGCAAAAAAAAAAAAGCGAAAGAATATTGAGCGGTTGCTGAATTCGTATCCTCTGCGTTAACTCAAAAGAGAATCTTTTGAGTTAATGAATATAGATCGTCCGATCTGTTTTAAAATTCGTGCATACTAGATCTGCACTAATTTTAAAGGACTCCCATGTTATAGGTACGAGCTGAATTGACTCCGTTTCAAATCAAACGGTTGAAATTCATTAACTCAAAAGATTCCCTTTTGAGTTAATGCAGAGGATACGGATCCGCGGTTGCTTCTCCGCTTCTAGGAGAAAATAAAAGAAAAGCAGTGGGTACCTCCTTAGATCGTCTCCTCCACTGAATTTTGAACCTAATTAGTTTTTTGAACCTGATTAGCTAATGAGTTTGAACATGTTTTTTTATCCTATCATGATAAAAATTCTGAATCCATTCCTAACTATAGTTTCCAGACTCCTAATTTTATGACGTTTTGTCTAAAAAAAATATATTCAATTAATGATCTGATTTTCTAAAAAAAAATATTATTTCCTATTAATAAAAAATTCGAAGGAATGACACACCAAAATATGCAATTGAAACCTCAGATTAGTATTAAGCCCCAGATTTGTTCGAATAAAAGTGATGCTTCAATAACATAAAAAATTGTGGAACGGTTCATATTAATTTAATCAGATTGTCGTGATTTAATAATGACAGGTGCCTCCTAAATAGATTTCTTAATTTCCACATTAGTGAACTCAACACATGCACCAATGCACCTTTATTAATTAGCACCAAAAAAGCACACAAAATAAAGTATGTACGTATGGGACAAGATTCATTAATTATGTCAATATACAAATCAGTACTAGGGAATCAGAGTAGGTCCGATGCCCATCGGATCTACTTTGGTTCGATGGGTGTAATGACCTTTCGATCTGCATCAAGATTCTTGTGCTCTGTATCAAAATCCGTGCAAGTCTGTATCAATTTCCGTGCACATAATCTTGATGCTAATCGTACGGTTCTAGAGCTAATTGAACCTAAATGTAGGTCCGATGCCCATCGGACCTACTCCTATCTCCAGTACTAGATCCTTATTTTTCTTCAAAGCAGATTCATTAATAATGACGGAAAGAGACATATTTGGAACTGTGATGATTAATAAAATGGTTACTAATTAAAAAAATGTTTTTTTTTTAATTATAGATGGGTGTAATTTGGAAGTTATTTGTTCATCAATTAAGTATTTGTGATTAATTATAGATGGGTCTAAAACTGTAAAAAAAAATTGTGATTAATTTTTTTTATTTTGACAAGTATTAAGATTCATTTTTATGGTTTCAAACAAATTTTTTTTATATAAACTATTTTTACAAAAAAAAATTAACAATCTTGACAATATTTTTCAAAGTCAATATTCTTGAAATGTTTGAAAACGAAAAGCAATGTTACGTGTTGTTAAAGGCTATTAGTTTAACATTCCTTATATCCTTAATTTCTAAATCAAGCATTAAATTTTTTAAATTTGATGATTTCAATCAAGTATTTTGTATTTGATTCAAGCCTGCTACTAATTGATAGTGCAACAAGAGTGCATTGAAATATTGGGATTGTTTAGAAAATAGCTAGTACAATTAATATTCAAAATCTATCGTTATATTTTAGGTTTTATTACCTATCTATCATGTAAACTTTGTGTCAAATGAAGATTTTCAAATTTAATCTTCCATTATAATAATACCAATAAAAGAGCAAAGTTAGGGTGTGATGTGCTTACCAAGAGGAGTTGGTGGACACACTTTCAAAAATCTATCGGATTGTTTTTAAACGACGAATCCAAACTGTTGAAATTCATCTACTTCATGGGTGATGCATGTACATGAAAATTTTTGGAAATTTTGAATTCATTTAGTTCAAAGTCAAGCGATAAAAAAAATGAACATTTTATAAGTTGTTTTATATATTCATTTTTCGTCATTTTTTGACCGATCGATCTTATACTAAATGAATTCGAAAATTCCAAAAATTTCATGTTCATACATCACTCACGAAGTAGATGAATTTCAACAGCTTGAATTCGTCATTTAAAGATAATCCAATATATTTTTGAAATTATACTCAACAACTTTTGGTGAGCAGATCACATTTTAGCTTTGCTCGCAGTAAAAACAAGGTCGGCACTGAAAAAGAAAGGGTTATTTGAAAAATAAACATTTCATGGCCGGTCCAGTCCTGTCAAGCTTTCATAATGATGCCAAAACAAATGAGAAAAAAAAAAAACAACTATCTTCACTGTCCTTTCAATAAGCATATTCTTGTTTAAGTCCCTGAAAGCGAAACAAAAGAAACGAATAGAGAACTCGATGTGTCAAATTCAAGAAAATCAATCATAGGGATGGCATGTGATTTTATCTAATTCAGTTCTACTTTTCATTTGGAGCTTAGTAATTTACCTTTTTTTTTTCATGCTCTAAAGTCTCAACACATGCATGCATTAGTTAGATTCATGTTCTCTTGATATTGATCAAATATCTTTTGAAATGATCTAAATACCTCATCACATTTTTTTGAGAAAAAATAAGACTCATGTCCTTATTTAATTATGATATTTGTGATGTTACATTGGGTTTGTAACTAAAATTGAAATAAAGAAAAGAAAATTGCTCAAAACAGTTGAGCATGAAAAATTTAATTAAAAAAAGGTAAAAAATAAATAAGATAAGTCTAACATATTGAACAAGACCCTCATTGATCAGAGTCAAAATGATGATGAATTACGTAGGATTTTGACTTAGATTTTGCATATTATCTCACACTTATGTTTATTTAATTAGAGAAAAATGTTACTGTCACCCTTCTTTATGTTTTATTGCAGAAAACAGGTTTTTGGACTATTTCACATCAAATGGAGCAAGAATCAAATCAATCAGACAAGCGACGCTCATCGACTAAGGTCCTGTTACGGTCCGTACCAGTTGATACGGACCTAGCCGGATACGGACCAAGAGATGGTGTGATACGCATTAAAACCCTCAGCGACAAGGTGTGAATACGGACCGTATCACCTGATACGGTCCGTAACCAATGTGCTCTTTGGGGAATAACTGCCACAAGCGTGTCCAGATCGTGTTTCTTGGCCTCCACTCATCTCCAGACGTTCCCTCACTCCTATATAAGGCCCCTGGACAAAAGAGAAAATTATTTTTGTAATTTTGGTAGTTAGGGTTAGATTTGATTGAAGTGAGAAGAGAGGAGTGTTGTAATGATGCCGTTCCGCGGCTAAGTTATTTTCTTAGGGGCTAAGTAGTAAATCTTGTTACTCATGATGCTTTGATATATATATTTTTTGTTGATTATGATTTCTTGTTGTTGATTGAAATGCTTTTGCAATTTATTCTCCCTTCACCTGATTTCGATGATCTAATCTAATTCTCGGATAGTGACAGTACTTTATCGGTAGAAAGACTATGATGGACGAGTTAGCCTCGTTGGGAGCCATTAGATTTATGTGAATAAAATCTTCGCGGGGAAACCATAAATCAGAACCACAAAACGCAAACCAAGTTCTGTCATTTGCGTAAGATAAATCGCAGTGTCATATGTAGTAACTTGTGTATTTAAGGGATATGCCATTTGCGTAAGATAAATCGCAGTGTCCTATGAAGTATCCTGGTGGAAGTCCCGTCATTTGCGTAAGTGACTCGCAGTGTCCTATGTAGTGTCTTCCATTAACAACAATAGGTAATCAGACCCGACAGAAGTATGATATCAAAGTGGATTGAGTAGCAATAGTGTGCCGAAACCCTAGAAATTATCATCTCTATCTTTATTTTAATTATTTTTAATTGTTGCCAAATTTACATTGATCACAATTCCAAATTCTCAATTTTCAGATTTTACTAGCCTTTTGAAAGATTGTGATTTGATCGCTCAAGACTGTAGACTAATATTTCCTGTGGATCGACCTCGATTATACTACTCGATAAGGATTGTGCGCTTGCGATCCGAACCGATAACATTTTCGAGTTTATAAATTTTAAAAGAAACATCGCTCTCTTTTGAGTGATCACTCATCACATTACCTCTGCATTTTATTTTCCAACAATGTTAATCTTTTGCATATCCGGGTTAGACAAATAAAGGAATCAAGTATTAATAGGAGTTTATAAAAAAAATTAAACAAATTGAGACCAAAGTTTTGATAAAAGCTCTCTAGAAGCCGAAATTTTTATTTATACCATATTCAAAAAAATAAATAAACCAAAACAATCCAAATTCTGGGGATTGCCAAAACACCCAGGCCGCATAATGGTTTGGCGGCCCCATTCTTGGGGGGGCGCAAATTGGTTTGGAGGCCCCTCAAAAACTTAAATATATTTAATAGCACAGTGCATTTTTGAATTTTTGGGACCTCCAAATCAATCTGCGCCCCCCAATAATGGAGCCGCCAAACAATTCTCCACGAATCATGGTTTTTTTTTTTTGAATATGGTATAAATAAAAATTTCAGCTCTAGAAGACTGGTAATCAGATGCAAACTTTAGATGAGCGATATGTTTTGGAGGGCTTTTGTATAATTGTCTTTTCTCTAATACACTATATAAGCGTTAGAAACACAGAAATGACACATTTATTCTCTAAAATTGTCCAATTAGAAGACAAATATTTTTCTAAAACATACTACATATTTTTCATTTTATTTAAAAAGATAAAATGGATACTTTATAAATTCAAAATAAGATTTAATAGAAAAGACATTTAAATGAGTAAATTTGTAAGTTTTTGAATTTTAAAGAGTAAAATGATATTATGAATTTTAGAGGAAAAATTACGTAATTTTAAAGTTTTTAAGGGTTATACGTGAAACTCCCCCTAGATTATATTATTTACTTTTCCGCTTAAAATTAGATGTCGGCCATAAATCCAACTCTAATTTTCCAACACAAGTCATATCAAAGGAAAGTTCGTACAAAAGGAAAGTTCGTACAAAGGGAAAGAGGTTAAAAGGATCTTTCCATAAATAAGAAGCCAATCATGAGACGGAATTCCAAATCGGATAGTAAATATATGGACTTCATTAAACGCACAAATAATAAAATTAAAATAAAATTACATATAACTCTGTCTGCTATTTAAAATCAAGGGGGAATTTCACGTATACCCCTTAAAAACTTCAAAATTACATATGTTTCCCTCTAAACTTTGAAATTACATATTCCCCCCTCTAAACTTCAAAAACTCACAAATTTATTCATTTTATTATTTTTTTATATTAAAACTCATTCTAAATTTATAAAATACTCATTTTACCAAGATCTATGCGTGTAGCTTCAATATATGTGCGTGTTGGCTTTATTTTCGTGATGATCTAGCGTGCACATATATTAAGGATATTTCGATCCGCACGTATCGCATTAAGATCTGTGCACGTCGCTTCAATATCCGTGTGTGTCTGCTTCAAGATTCGTGCCGATCTAGCATGCACATATCTTAAAGTAGTTCGGACAGTAGAATAACCCTTCAGATTCAAATTTGAGTATGATGGACGTTTTATGTTTTTAATAAAGAGCAAAATGGGTACTTTATAATTTAAGAATGAGTTTTAATATAAAAGACAATAAAATTGGTAAATTTGTTAGTTTTTGAAATTTAGAGGGGGAAATACGTAATTTCAAACTTTGGAGGGAGAAATACATAATTTTGAAGTTTTTTAGGGGTATATGTGAAATTCCCCCTAAAATCAAAACCACACCGTTCATATCTCTATTCTTATATTCAAATCTAGAAAGAAGAAATGACCAGAGCAAACAAACTACAAGATATATAATCAGTAACGAAACCACATTGAATTTTAGAATTTTAAAAACCGAGTATATATCAATGTATAATGGGATTGTTATCCACCTTTGAAGAAAAATATGCTTAATCCTAAATAATCCACTGACCGAATTAATTAATTTACAGCAGTCCGTAACTCCCAAGTATTTTTTGGAAATCTTTGCAGAGTCTACAAAGTAGCGAGTGTGGCTCAAACTCTTGACATTTGGATAGCCACAGTCTTAGAACTTTTTTTTTCCTAACCAACCGTGCTACTGCCCCATCTATAACCCTCTAATCATATCAGTAATTTTTTTCCTCATTCCTGATAAAAATCCTGACTACGTATGCCTTACATGTAACGAAGTAATTAGCAGCTTTGACAATGGATGTCAATCACTAACTTGATCTGATCAGATTTAATAGTATGTTTGATTGGGTTGAGAATAGGTTATTATTTAGGTTAGACTATTCGGTAGCCTATTCCGTATTTGGTTGAATTTGAATAGTTAGAATTGGAAATCCAACTTGTTTGTCTTATTAAACTAGCTTATTTTTTCAAAAAATTAAATTAAATTATTTTAATAAGACAAACGGTAAAAAAAAAAAATTTCTAACCACCAGTGTTTTGCAACCAAACATACGGGTCGGATACTTGGATCCTATATTCTAAAGTTCGATACAAGAAGGCCTGATTCGGTCTTGACTTGTTTAATCCGATCCAACTAATTTTAAAGTTCAATTTTTTTAATATTAAATTAATGTTTTTTTACCACTTGATTAGAGATATTTATTTATTGGATTAATGATAGTAAGGTTACACAGGTTACAGGTATAGTCGGTTTGACCCGTGACAAGCGAGTCAGATGATGATTGGATCATCTCACCTAAAATCAATCATGTTAAGTTTGACCCGTTTCAAAAAATAATAATAAATAACGATATTTATTATTATTTTTTCAAACCATCTTTACATTGATCTTCTATTTTGTATGCTTTTAACAAAATTAAAATATCGTTATTTTACATTAGGGAGGGCCTAACCTTCCCCCGCCATCCATCCTCCATTTTTCTCCCAACTGAAAATAAGTAGGGGACCACAGTAAACTGTTAATAACCGTTGAAATAAGTAGGGGACCACAGTAAACCGTTAATTATTGGGAAATAGAAGGGGATCAAAAATGCCTCCACAGCATTACAGGCGCAGAAGTATTCACCCTTGTAAACTCAAGTATTCATCCATGTAAAGAAAAATACTCATCTTTGAGAAATAACTATATAAGGAAACATTACCACCCATCTTTGACACGTTTTTAGAGGTAGTTTTTTTTTTTTTTTTACGTTCACTCTAACTAATTTTTCCGACGATCTGTGAGGAATTTTTCAAATCTAAAACCACGAAAGTCTTATATACAATTTTCTCTTTCAAATAAGATCCATGATGACATACTTTCGAGTTGTCTGTTACGCAAGTATTCACACCTCGTACGCAAGTATTCATCTCTCATTGAACAAGTATTCATTCTCGTCGTGTAAGTGTAAAGAGTACATGAAGGTATGGTGGGACCGCAGTAATATGCGGAGATAAGTAGTGGAATTAGTAGGGGACGATTTGCGAAAAAGTATTGACACTTAACACGAGTTGTATTCATCCATATAAATAAAAGTACTCATCTTTGAGAAAGAATTATATATGGAAATATTACGACATTAAGAACATTAATTACGCGGAGATAGTAGGGTACCACAACTGCCGTCCGCTAAAAACAAAAGAAAACGCGTAATTAAGTGGGGGGCCGCACAACCGCCATCATTAACTACCGTGGGGACCGCATAACCGTCACCGCAAGTGGAAACAACATCAAGTATTCATCCTGATATATCAAGTATTTTTAAAAAAAACTGGACATATCACACCCATATTTTACACGTTTTTAGAGGTGGTTTTTTTTTTCTCCGTTCAATCTAACTAATATTTCTAACGATCTGTGAGAAATTTTGCAAATCTAAAACCACGAACATCTTCTACATAATTTTCTCTTTAAAATGAGATCCATGATGACATGCTTTCGAGTTATTCGTTGCACAAGTATTCACCCTCGTCATGCAAGTATTCATCTATCATTGAACAAGTATTCACATGTAATACATCAAGTATTCACCCTAATATATCAAGTATTTTTAAAAAAAACTGGACATATCACACCCATCTTTTACACGTTTTTAGAGGTGATTTTTTTTTTCTCCGTTCAATCTAACTAATATTTCTAACGACCTGTGAGGAATTTTGCAAATCTAAAACCACGAACGTCTTCTACATAATTTTCTCTTTAAAATGAGATCCATGATGACATACTTTCGAGTTATTTGTTGCACAAGTATTCACCCTCGTCATGCAAGTATTTATCTATCATTGAACAAGTATTCACATGTAATACATCAAGTATTCACATGTAATACATCAAGTATTCACCCTGATATATCAAGTATTTTTAAAAAAAACTGGACATATCACACCCATCTTTTACACGTTTTTAGAGGTGGTTTTTTTTCTCCGTTCAATCTAACTAATATTTCTAACGATCTGTGAGGAATTTTGCAAATCTAAAACCACGAACGTCTTCTACATAATTTTCTCTTTAAAATGAGATCCATGATGACATACTTTCGAGTTATTCGTTGCACAAGTATTCACTCTCGTCATGTAAGTATTCATCTATCATTGAACAAGTATTCATCCTAGTTGTGTGAGGCGGAGGCGGAGGCAGAGGCGGAGAAGGAGAGGCGGAGGCGGAGAGGGAGAGGCGAAGGTGGGAGAGGCGGGCGGAGGCAGAGGTGGAAGAGGGAGGTGGAGGTGGAAGAGAGAGAGGGAGGGAGAGAGGAAAGAAATAGAAGGAGAAAATCTACTAATTAATTTGTAGGGACCACTAGTTAGTTAAAATTGATTATTATAGTTAGAAAATGAAGTTAGTTAGTTGGAGGAAAAATGGGGGAAGGAATCAAGGGGTAACATATAATTACCCTTTACATTATTACACCCATGTAAAAAAAATGACCTGAATTACCTCACAGCTATATTTTGCTAAGTAATTTTATATATATCTTTTTTATCATTGGAGCCTCTTTTATCATTGGATATTTAAAATTCTAGATATATAAGATATAAAAAAAAGGTAATGATCAGAGGTAAAGTCATGTAAAAAAAATTAAATATTTACATGAGATATCATGCAGATTTCGAACCTACGACTTTTCACATAAAAGATATTGGTTTTTACTACTAAATACTGATTTTCTATGAGCTATGAGATATAAATAATTGAGACATTGAAAATATTTTCAAACTAAAATGCTAATATAGAGCAAAAATTGTGCTGGGACTCACTGAAATGTTTGACATTATCATGGAGAAAATGTTTCCATGTACCCTCCTCTCCTTATTTTTACTCGGTAAACACTTTAATTTTTAATTTTTAAATTACACCGTTATTATTGCAATATATGGTACTCAGAAAAGCATGACCCCTGTTAGAAGGAGTGATTAGCCCCGGGTCTAATAAATGACAATGGCCCCGCTTATAAATGAATCCAATACCAACTTTGGCACATTAAGACGCTAGTCATTTTCTTGGGGTACTTCACTGTAAGTAACACCAAGCTATCCATTAGTCTGTCTAAATCAGCCCAAGGGTCACTGCTCCAACTGGACCCCACTTGACAGATGTTGGACATATATTTGACAAGAAACGATGTACTCGACGGGCATTGTTCAGATTGTCAAAGAATTCAGTCTCAGTCTCTTTGTTCTACACAAGTTAAAAGTTCGGATCTCATAAAACAGTTTCCAGGGTGCCAGAAAAGCCCATTAATGGCCCATGGACCTTACTACGATGATATATGGGACATATACTGATGAGCCCATTTTCTGTTTTCCCTGCGTGCGATCTTCCAAGTTCAATCTCAAATCGGGACTAATTTTCGGACGAATACTCTTCTTCTCTCTCTAAACCCCCCATTCCCGTTTGAATCTCGAATTCTCGATCAGTAAAGCAAAGAGGTGGTAGATGGCGTCGGAAGGAGACGAAGTGGTGGTGACCGTCCGATTCGTCGGTCCCTACCGCCCCGCCTCTCTTCCCCTTCCTCCTGTCATGAAGGTCTCTCTCTCTAACTCGATCAGTATTTGTCTTGCACACTTTTTTGATAAAATATACCTGAATTTAAGAAAGATTCCATAGCGATCTGTTGAATTGGGTAACAATGTCTGGGCCTATGGAGCATTTGAGGTGAATTTACTTATAGTCTTGCCAGAAGGCCTAGTTAAAGCATTTAGAGAACTGAATGTGTGGTTCAGGTTGGGTTTCACTGCTGAGTGACTAGTTGTTCAGTCAGAATGGAGACACAGATTAGTTAAAACCCACTGGAAATTAACAATATTCCTAACATTGTGTTGATTTGGAGTAAATAATTTTATCTATATAATGGCAACAGAGTTATAATATTGTATAATATAATAAGTGAGAGATGATTCAACCAGATACAAAAGGTCTCAGATTGTCAGATAAGAATGGGCACTCTTAATTATCTGTCGTATGACACAGGTGGGAGAATTGAGGAGAAGGATAGCATTATCAAGAGATTTACCATCTGATCGGTTAAAGCTGGTTCTTCGTGGAAAGACTCTGCATGATAAACAGAGTGCTGATAGCGTTGAAGATGCCACTGTTAGGCTCTCCCATGGTGGTATGGAAAACTAGCTTTTCTTTTACTGTTGTCGATACATAACAATGCATAAGATTGACTAACTTATTCGAGGTTGTTGTGTAATAAAGGCTTGCTATGAATGATTCGGCTATATGTACCCCAGTGATTAAAATAAAAAAATCTTATTAGCTTTTAGCCAAGTACATCTCCTTTTTCCTTTTTCTGGTTTGTTAAACTATTTATTTACACTTATTCTTTATTGATTTATCTTTTCTTCTTTGGAGTTAAGACTGTTTGATGGTAGCTGTCATGCCCACTCGACCTGCTAAGCATCTACACGATGACCTTTCTGATGATGAAGATGAAGATGAAGATGAAGAATTGGTGGGTAAATTTTCAATTTGGTCCATGTGTTTCGACCTAATATTCAAATTCATCCCTGATTTTTTAAGTTTGCATCCTACTCTTTGAATGCTATTTATCAATAGATGCTCTTCTGGAAAGGAAAAGTTCAGGATTTTTTAAGCTAGATATATCCACGAGGTTTTGCAAAAAATAAAAAAACATAGAATTATACAATCATTAAACTTTGAGGGATGAATTTGAATATTAGACATTCTATAATGGCTGGCTTTGTAGTTTGCCTTTCTTATTTCAGTCAGTAAGATGAACATTTAAACTTTGTTAAATTTTATAGAAATTTGTAGTTCCTCAAACAGCAGGTCCGTGGAAAAGGAAAGTTTTCACATTTCTCAGCCACAAATTGAGAATTCCAGGTACGTCACACTAACATGTTAATATGTATTACTCGTTCTAAGGAAACAAAAAAAAGCATATGATTGGAAATTAGTTGTATTTGCGTAATTTTGTGCTTAATTTTTATATGAATAGATATAGTGCTGATGGTAATGTTCTCTATGGGCCTGAAGGCATGGGCACTCATCATTCTTTGGTTTTTATTAGCGCCTATTGCTCAGAAATTGGATCTTGGGCCTATATATGTAAGTGACTTCCATCATTTACCAATTTTCTATTTTAATTGGTGTATGAATGTACGTGCCATACATTCTGTTGATGTGCTAATAGTCATCTTTTTGTAATGAGTTCATAGAATAAAATTAACTCAAAATTAACTTGACTAAATACTAGTTCAATGATAAAATTGGCCCTTATATATTAAATGCAGATAATAGGTACTGGCTTTCTTCTCATACTTTTGAATCTTGGGAGGAGACAGAGGGGTGAGCTTAGGTATGTGCTCCATTTCGTACGTTCTTATATACTTTTTATCTACACCTGCATGTGCAACACAAGTTCATATAAGTTCTGGGTATTTCTTTTGTAAGAGTATATTGCCTCTGTTGCCCTGCCTCTGTCAACTCTGCATGAGATGCACTCATGCACCTCTCTCCTTGTTACTAGTGCATTTGTTTTGTACCAGCATAGTTGCCTGTTAAGAGCCCTATACAAAATGCTGGAAGAAAACAGAAGCTTGAAATAAAATTGTTTGTCTGGTATCCCAGTTTGCACTTAAAAGCAGATTATTAATCATAGTGCTACTTTAATAGTTTGATTTGGTGTTATTTTTTCAGCGCATATTCAATATTTAATGAAGATTTTAGAGAGCTTCCTGGCACACTGAATGCAGAACGTTTGGATAGAGATATTCGTGCAGGCCAATTGTAATCCCCCACCCCCAACCAAAAAAAAAACAGAGAAATAAATTAAAATATGTATATAAAAAAACAATTTTGTGTAGAGTGCTGTGGATATGTACTTTAGAAGTTTAAAAGAAAAAATTGGTTTCTTGTGAAGCAATAATTAACTAAAATGCACCAGATTACTAAAATAGTGAGAGAAGCTTTGCTGGCTATAGGTAGCCAGTACAAACAATAGAAGCATTACATGTTAGGCTAAAGTTCGGTAAAAGGTATAGTCGCGAATTTTTTTTAAAAGCCATCACAGTCAAAAATTCCTAAACCAACATGATTACAAATTCTTTTACAAAAACTAGGAGATGATTTTCGGTATGAAATTTGAAAACCGAACATTATCTTCGGTATTGAATACTATACAATGTTCACACAGTTACAAACCCGTTCCAATTTAAAAGCATACCGAAAACCATCTTCAGTTTTCTTATTTGTCAAATCGAAGACTATCTTCGGTTTTTTTGGGTTGCTTTTGTCATACTGAATACCATCTTCGGTTTGTTTATTTTTTTTAGCTTTCTGCCATACCGAATACAATCTTCGGTTTTGTTTATTTATGTTTTACTTTTTGCCATACCGAGACTATGTATGCATTATAATGTATCATTGGCATCCAGAAGTCAATGTAACAAACAGTAATTTAAGCAAATTATGTGCTGATACTACATACAAATACAAAATTTAGCTAAAAAGGATAAAGAAGTCCCTCACAGCTGCAAAAAAAAAAAAAAAAAAAAAATATTTAAAATAAGAAACAATATCAAGCAAAAGGAAAGGGATTCAACAAAACCAAGAAGCATATCCACAAACCGAATTCGGTTTTTTTTTTTATTTTTTTATTTAATATCCAATCCAATTAATATTAATTAACAAGGAAGGAGTTTGATCTCAAACGGAGTTTGGTGGCCGGTTTTGAATTATCCGAACTGAGTTTGATGTCCGGTTGCATTCTCTTAGATTTTATGTGACATCATAACAAAATGGGTTCAAATTCAATACCGAGAATCATCTTCGGTGGTAATGGTTTTTGTAAAAAAAAATTCTACTCAAGTTGATTTCGAGTGTGGAATCAGACGGATTGACTTTATTGAATGCTCAGCAAATTATATTTCCTTAAATAATAAAGCTCAGTCTGCCACAAAAAATTCAAAGGTATGTTTGGATGTGTTAAGAAATGGAGTTATTTTAGAATAAAGACCATTCGGAATAATAATGTGCATCCAAATAATATTTTTGCTATTCGGAATAAGTTAGAATAGTTGTTATTCTTTATTCTTATAAATGTTGGAATAGCTACTATTTGAAAGTGTGAAGAGAGAGAAAAATGATTTCTTCTCGAATTTCTGCCAACACAGTTCCGAAATGACAATATTGACACCACTTATGTTATCTCTACGTTGTGACAATTCGTTTGAGACCCCACTTGCTTATCTTTCTTCTTAATTAGCACCTTATTAACACTATTTTTATCGATTATAGCTATTCACTATTCCAAATGTACAATCCAAACAATATTTTACTAATCTGAATAGCACCATTTTTCCACTAATTTGAAAATCACTATTTTTTCTCTATTCTCATTTACTATTCTCAATTTCGCTATTCTAGTTATTTTAGCTCCCATCCAAACGTACCCAAAATGAGTTGCAAAAGAAGAGCAGAGACTACGATCTATTCAGTGATAATTTTTCTCTCATTCAAAAACGTGTATGGTTGAATAGAGTTCACAAATCTATATTTGGTTTTGTACGGTACATATTGTACGCATGGACGGATCCAGGATTTCTGTCAAGGTAGGGCACTAATTGGATTCAAATAGCTAATCGGGTACACAATTACAACTCAATCCCTATAACTATATTTATTATAAAATATATTATAATCATAAAATCGATTGACACAGCATTAAAATATTTTTAGTAAGCTAATTAAAAATTCATTTAGCACAATTCAAAGTGGGACTGTTCTTAGCCAATTAGCAAATTGAAGTTAAAGTTTAGATACAAATTTAACCAAAATATGGGTGTTGAATAATAAAAAGCACAAAAAGTTCGGCCAACTCATTTTTTAGAATTATAATAATAGGTCCCACCGTCAAATATTTCTTGTTCTCTTATTATCTTTCATTCTATTTACGAAATAGAGTATCGCATATCCGAAAAAAACAAAATACACATAATTGACCAAAACTCGGAAGAAATCAGTTCAAAAATCAGACTAACTTGAACCAGGGTAGGCACTACATCGAACCAGAAATAGACACATTGAACAATTAGTACTGGATCGAAATAAAAAAATTCAAATCTAGAAGTACACAAGTGCGTACCCAATTTGTACATGAATCCGCCGATGACTGTACGTATCACAGTCCTTAGTTTCTGGGGTTTGCCTCATCCAGTTATGTGCCATTTTTACCGCACGCAATAAAAAATCTAGATTTATTTTTCTTAATTTTCTTGTACCTGGTATATATCTGTAGCTTCTTCTTTTTTCCAAGTTAATTTAGCACTAAATTATCCGTCGGTGCTGGTGCTGGTGCTGCTGCATCTAAATGCTTTACAATCTCTGGGTTATTTATCTATTGCATAGCTCAGATTAGAGCTATAATTTTTTTAATGAATGCTTTAATCACTCTACAACACAGTGCAGTACTGCATATGAGATATGACCAGTGTGTTGTGCACTGCAGCCCCAGGCAATGTATGATCCACTGTACATTACATCTAAGATAAAGCGTCGTAGAAAATACAAGTTACTGATCACAATGGGGGGAGATGGAGATGGGGGATGCATATCATTATCACGATTCTATAATTGAAGATCTAAAAGCAGTGCTTGGCGATATGTGAGAGCGTGATAGGAGCCGCGAAAGATTAACGTGTGGTCGTAATTTTAGATCCCAGACTCAGTGAAAACTGGACCCCGCCGGAATATTCCTCTTGTGGATGCGGTGCATGCAAAGCTCACACTCTTCTGCAATCCTCTCAATATACAATTTCCAAATGAGGAGGGATCCGATTACACCACTTTTGAGTTTCCACAAAGTTATCCTCCTCATTTTTTACATTTGCAAATTTCAAATCATCGATCCAAACCGTTCAACATGATTATCTAAATAAAATGTGCTTGCAGATCAAATTTTACATTTTTTTAAATTTTTTTACTATTTATTAAGATGGGTACAAAATTCAATGGTCTGAATTTGACTAGTTTTTGTAAAATACTTAATAAATAGTAAAAAAATTCAAAAAAAATGTAAAATTTGATCTGCAAGCAAATTTTATTTAGATAATCATGTTGAACAGTTTGGATCGACGATTATTTTTTTGTGAGGAAAAATAAGGGTCACGCCCATATTTAATTGTTGGATCGACGATTTGGACTTTGAAAATGTAAAAAATGAGGAGGGTAACTTTGTGGTAACTCAAAAGTGGTGTAATTGGATCCCTCCTCTTTCCAAATTTTGATCACACATCTTATCTGCAAATTATGACACACTTATGTCATCATTTCTAACGTAGTGGATGTGGAGTTATTAGGATACAATTATTGCTCTAAATGGTTGAAATACCAATCTGTAAATAGAACGATAAAGCTAAAAGAAAATGTGTGAATATATTTGTTTACCAATATAGAAATATAGCATACTGATATAATATGCATTGGTTAGTGCATTAAAAATTAATTATAAATTGATTAAACGAAAAAGCACCTGAAATTCTAGAGCATACAGTAACATAGTTTTCTATAAATGTTTAGAATCAAATCAAACAAAGAACAGATTTGAAGTTTTACTCGGTAAAAATTGTGCAAACCAAGTGTGAATGCATATAATCTTGTATAAAAAAATAACAGAGAATTTAAATTCCAGAGGATTCTAGAGACTTCGACCAATTAGATGGACCGTTTAAAAATCCGGGGAAAAATGCCTCTCGCCTTCGTACAAAATCGTGGTCCCTTTAACCAACTTTGCTGCTCCTAATTTTTTTTTGCCCTTTCTTTGTTTTGTCTTCCTGCTGAGGGGCTACCGAAAGATGAAAATGGAGTTTTTTTTTTTCTCATTTTTTATTTTTCTTTCGTCTCTTTTCTCTAGACACCTTTTTTGTCTTAAAAAATGAAATTCATTTTTTGATTAAGCACATTTACACTGGACGGTCATAAAATATATCAGACTGCCACATTTACACTGGACCGCATCCTAATCAACAACAAGAACAACGAAAAAGGGAACCAAGGTGAGAAATTTTGGATTCTCTGTGTCATCTGGATCTCACCAAATGTGTTGCATGTTAGATACACCTAAAACCATAGTGACAACTGAATTATTCGGATTCGGTTTAGCGAGGTCAAAAATTCGTAATTCGAGAATAATTCGGATATAATTCGGAAATGATTTGAAATTATCTGGATTAGATATCTCAGTCCTATAAGGAAGAAAAAAAAACAAAAAAAAAAATATTATGGGAATAATTTGCAAAAAAAATCGTAAAATTCGAGAAAAGTAAATTCCCGAATAATTCATAAATAATTCGGTCAAGTTCGGTCAACCGAATAATTCGGCGTTCGGTTCGTCATCACAAAAAAAAGAATTATTCGCGAATCTTGTGACTATGCCTAAAACTTGCTAACATATATCTTTAGTAGAAATTGTGGATTAAAATTGTGAGTGGTTGCATGTTACCACATGATTCTCTTAATAGATGTTGTGTTTATTGTCGGCAACCATGTGAGGCTTAATTTTTAAGTTGCACTAATCCGTGACTGTTTGACAATAAAGTTGAAAAATAACTTTTTTAAGAAATGCTTAAACTTGCCAAAATGCTCAAGCCATGTGAAATTATGGCTTAAAAACTTGGGCAAGCTTAAGCAAGATGGGGAAAATGAGCATTAAGGAGGTGAGATTAAGCTGCACTAAGGAGCACTCGTTCGGTAAGCTTAAAGCTCCTTAGAGCACTAAGGAGCTCTAAGGAAGCCTAAGTTGAGCTTGCCGAACACCACCTTGACACTGATAATTCTATCAAACGATAAGAATATGGTACACGATGCATGTCATAATTACATTGGTTCTTCTAACTTTGAATATTCAAACGTAGTTGTAAGATTCATTATTAACATATTTAAACTTGTAAGTTTGATTTAAACTTAATCTAAATTTATATTTTAAAGCATCTTCATCCTTGTAATTATAAAATGTTATATTATTATTTTTTCAAATTATCAACATTGTTAAATAAAAAATTACTTCATATTGCTCCAATTATAATTGTAATCGTCACATCAACATTTTTTTTTAAAGTAAAAATGGAGATAGTCCTATGTGATATGATTGAATTATGTTGTTCTTGCTTTGTCTAACAGAAAACCTTTCTTTGACGGATTTTAATTTCTTATGAACTGTTTTGATGTGCCACACCATTATGAGCATCAGTACCCGCCGCAACTAATCTGGATTCGTGTTGAGGATGAGTTTTACTGTGGATCAAGTGGGGTCACCCAAGGATTATGTGGGGCCACAGAATGGAATTGGCAAGAAAGATATTTAAACCGTTCAAGCCGAATTAGTTTTGAACCAATTGTTTTCTCATTATCCATGGAGATCTGCATCTCTTTCGTTGAAAACGAACCCACATTGATCCTTTTCTGTTAAAAATAATGAAGTAGTTTAGGATCGATCTCAGTCATTCATCATTGATCGAGTGGCTTAGATCAAGCATAGTATAAGCTCTTTTGTTTATTTAGAAAAAGACAATAATAGACATAGAATAGGAATAAGTACCCAACGGTACACTGTAGAAATACCAACGGTACAATAATTTTACTGTTAGACAACTTTGTATAAATAGAGTAAGAATCTTGTAATAGCATAATCTTTTTCAAAATAATAATTTTTTCTTCCAATGAACATAATCTTCTTCCGATAAAATTCAACATTTTCATTTTCTTGAAGCTCGTTGTAGTAATAATTTCATATCAATAAATTTGTATTGCAAAGTCAACTAGTCAATGGACTCAGGTAATCATTATTTTTTTTGTTTAGATCAAACCAAAGGATGCCTAAATTTTGAGTACAAATAGCACCAATTGTACATAAAAAGGCTATCGCAACAAATAGCACCAATTTTCCGAGGCAAGTGCAAATAGAAGAATGAACTGGTGCAAGAGATTTGTAACCAGTGGTGCTTATCCAATGGCAAAAGAAGGCTATCGCAACATGACTGAACAAGACTGAGTTTTTCTTTTTTCTTTTTTTTTTTGTTTCAACTTTTATTTTTGTTTTCAATTTTCACTTTTGTTTTTGGTTTTTATTTTTCTTCTACTTTGTTTTTTATTTTAAATACATAGAAGGGTTACCACTCAAAACCCTTCAAAATCATGTAACCAATTGCAGTTAATAAAATAGAAGCTTGACTCCTGTTTCTTTAAAAAAAAAAAAATGACCTAATTGGAGGTCTTTTCAGATGCTTGGAAAGTAACAAGAAAGTCTCTATCAGAAGTTATTTAGTCTATCATGGATATCTTGTACTGAGTGGTCACGGATAATATTGCCTTTTTTCAAACTAATTTAATTTAATTTAATTGATCGGATAATTATGGTAAGTTATTCAAAAGCTACGTTTAAGGACACCTATAATTAAACTAATTTAATTTAATTTAATTTAATTGATCGGATAATTACGGTAAGTTATTCAAAAGCTACGTTTAAGGACACCTATAATTAGAGAATGATAAGTTAATTGTTAGGGATGTCAACCATTTTATCTGCTTATTGACTTTTTGTATTCATAATTTTTGTCATGCCGCCAAAATGTCAAGAAATATTTAAGTTCAACAAAATGAGATCTCAAATAAGATGAGTACAACTAGGGTGTTATTAAGTTCACCAATTTCTTTGTGAACTCAACTCTAATTAAAACCTATCGGATTGATTTTAAACGATGAATTTGAATTATTGAAACTCATCTACTTTACGAGTACTGGTTCGAAAATTTTAAATTTTAGAATTAATTTTGCATTGAGTTAAGTAGTAAAAAAACGTTGAAAAAATGAATGCATTAAAATTAATTTATAAACCTTCTAATTTTGACCGTTTGAGTTTATACAAATTAATTTGAAAGTTCAAAATTTTTGCATGTAGACGCATCACTCGTAAGATATATGAGTTTCAACAGTTCGGATTCATCATTTGAAACTAATCCGATAAGTTTTAGAATTGAGTTTACAAAGGAGTTTGAAGAACTTCCTACTTCTACTCCATATAAGATATATCAATCACAAAAGATAATGCTAATCACTTGGTAAGATTTATATTTTGCACAAGAAATCACACAATTGATGACAGACTTTGATGAAAAGTTGTAGGGAGAGATACTACATGACAAAATTAATTTAATTTTCTTATTTAATTGATCAAAATTCCGTATTCATTTTATTTTTAAATATGACTTAATTGTGTTGTTCCTTTACGACGTCAAATGACCTTTCAACTGTTAACAATGAAAAATGAACTTTCAACGGTTACAATTTATTTTATAATCATTATATTGGACCATTCAAATATCTAATAGTGTAAATATAAATTCATTATATTGGACTATTTATTACGAGGAGATCTCATGTTTTTCATATCTCATCATACTTTATATTTTATATTTCCGTTTTCAAAGTCCAAACTGTTGATTCGAACTGCTCAACATGATATCCATACTAAAACATGCTTGTGGATGAAATTTTATAATTTTTGAATTTTTTTACTATTTTCTAAGATAGGTACAAAATCACTGTTTTTAAACGGTTTCAAAAACAGTGATTTCATACCTATCTTAAATGATAGTAAAAAAATCCAAAAATTATAAAATTTCATCCCAAACATACCTTTAGTATGGATATCATGTTAAGCAGTTCGCAACGACAATTTAGACTTTAAAAACAAAAATATAAAATATGAGGTATGATGAGATATGAAAGGTACGAGATATTGAAACCCTCCTCATTTATTATTATTATTAGCAAAATATTATTCTTTTTGTAAAAAAATAATATAATTGGTACTCTTCTTTAGTATTTGCCAATTGCCATACTTTTGTACTCTTCTCTTGGTGCTAGATTAATATTATTTTTTCTACTTTTTTGTAAATAATAAAAAGTACGGATTGGCCAATTTAAGCTCAAATTAATTATTCAGACACTAGTCGGCCAATAAAAAAAAAGCAATTTAAAATTTATGGGGCTATGGAATAAGGTTTGCACACATAATTGTCATTTTTGTACTCATGCATGAGTTTGACATCCCCATATGGTCCAATTTTGGGCACAAACTCAGATTCTTGTTATTTGTTGAGAGGCTGGTGTTAAAAAAAAAAACACTCTGGACATGGAATAAGTTTGTACTTTATATTATTCAATCATCCTAATTATTATGAAAATAATAATAATTTATTTTAAACTTTGAAATAATTTTTTCCAGAAACCCAACCTTCTTAATAATATACTCAAACCAGTACAATCCAGTTTGTATAAATGTAGATACAAAATGTACTACAAAAAAATTTGCGAAAGTTTTGAGGTGAAATGATATTTTCTTTGAGATGAAATTGAAGTCAAGTCTAAGAATTTATTTATTTTTTTCAAATTTAAATGTGAAGAAAATGACTAAATTACTGACATGGCAAATATATTCAATTTTTGCAACTGTAAGATTATGAGTTAGCACGTTTGTACATATATGAAACAGTAGAGAAGAAAAGAATCATGAAGATTTCACCGTGCAAATAAGGAAGCTGATGATCTCATCAAATAAAGAAGTAAGAATGGGATAAAAGATGTTGGTGAAGTGAAAGATATGGCAATTGATTTGGAGAAAGTAAGGACATGATAAAAGAGGTTGGTAAAGTGAATAGTAGTTGATTTAGCTAGAGAAAATTTTGAAAACACATGCATCCTCTTTATATAAGATCTTTGATTGAGATTAAATAACATGAGTTTCTTTTACTTATTATACTTGAGAAATGAGTAAGGCTAAAATCTAATATTGATTTTTTGCTTCAATTATACTCCATGTTCTTATCTTCGTTTTCAAAGTTCGAATAGTCGATCCGAACCGCTCAACATGATATTCATATTAAAATATAGTTGGACACCAAATTTTATATATTTTTTTAACCTTTTTTTTAGATAGGTATAAAATCACTGTTTTAGATGGTCCAAAATCATCTAAAAACAGTGATTTTATACCTATTTAAGAAAACTGTAAAAAATTCAGAAAATTAGAAAATTTGGTATCTAAGTATATTTTAATATGGAGATCATGTCGAGCAATTCGTATCGATTATCCGGAGTTTGAAAACAGAAATAATAATATTGAGCATAATTGAAATCGTCTATCTTGAGAAATTGTCTCTTTCTTCTATGTATCATCTTCATCTTCAAGGACAGTTTCTCCAAGTACCTTTATTCTAGCAAATATCATTTTCGGCCTTTTTCTTTTTCTTTTTTTGAAAGAATTCTGAAACCACAACTTGTGTTTTACTCACTTATTGCGATATTTTCATATATTCATAATTAATGTTCATGTGATAAAATTATTATATGAATTTATTTATAAAGATGTTCATATATTTGTACAATTATACAAACATCTAATATGCACCTGATGGGTGTAATCGTGATCAGGCTAATAAAATTTATAACCCGGTTTGCTATCGAGTCAGATTACAAGTGTCGATCTGCAGGGAATAAGATTTAATGTCTTGAGCGATAAAATCACAATCTTGAGCGATTAAAATTCTCGTATACAGACGCATCACTCATAAGGTATATTGGTTTCAACAGTTCAGAGTAGTCGTTTGAAGGTAATTTAATAAATTTTAGAGTTGAATTTACCAAAAAAATTAGTGAACTTAAGAACAACCAAATTCTACTCAAAATCCAAATATAGATAAAAACCCAAATCAGAATAAATCAAATCCAATTCCGAGCATAACCGTATGTTTGGCACAGGACACAGGAGCAAGAAAACAAAAGAACTGACAGTAGCTGAGGTAAGAGAAATGCAAGTGAGGAATCGAGGACGATGCTCCTGTGCGTGGGCCCCACCATGACGTCAATTCATTACCTTGTACGACGAAGCTCATTTTAGACCAGTCGTTTTTGTACACGTGGCTGCACCAGAACCTATAATTCCCACTTGGGCTTTAGGACGCCGGCCGCTCACGTGCATCAATATTTTCTCTTCAGATAAGGCTCGGTAAAATTATTGTAGAGCAGGCGAACAGCATCAATATATATATATACAGATAGAGTAGAACTGGGGTGTTCCTGAGCTCACGAAGTACATTTGGAAAATGTAAAATTCCAAAAAATGTAAAAGATTTTAAAAAATATAAAATTTGGTCTCCAAACACATTTTAATATAAATTGAACATCTAACGGTTTGAAAATGTCATTTAAAGTCAATTCGATAGGTTTTAGAGTCTTCACGGAAGAGCTTGGTGAGCTTAGGAACACCCTAGTTCTACTATATATATATATATATATATAATCGTTGTTCTTGGGATAAAATTGTTGTTTCTTGGTGAAATTTAATTTAAGTCAATTTTTTAAAGTTGATTAAAATTAGTAATTTTAAAACTGACTTAATAAATAGTAAAAAAATTCTAAAAAATGTAAAATTTAGTCTCCATGTACATTTCAATATAGAGATCAAATTGGTTAAGTTCACGGTGGCATGACCAAGATTTTGATACTATCAGTTTGATTTTGAGATTTCAAAGTTCAAATAGTCGATATGAAGTGCTTAACATATTCTCCATATTAAAATGTGCTTGAGGTCCAAAGCTTATATTTTTTTGGAATCCTTTTTACTATTTTTTAAAGACTTTTGAAAATCACTGTTTTCATAATAAAAAAAAAAAATTCTAGAAAATAGTGATGGGTTCCCAAAAATGCAAATAATATTTGCTTATTACTTATTAGATATATTAATTGACTTTTGGAAAATTCAATTAAAAATTATCTGATGTCACGATACAAATTATATATTACTTTTCGTATGATAAATCTCTGATGGATAATTGTGCAGAGTTTTCCCAACGCTTTCTTCATATGGCCTATAGGTACAATCTTGATGATGAAAGGGATTGTTGATTTTACCAATTCTTATTTAAATAAATGGGATTTAAACAAACTAATTTGAGATTTTTGACAATATTTTTCAAGTAAAGTCCAAAAAAAAATTAAACACAATAAATTATAGATATATTGTTAGAATTAGATATTAGTTTTATATTAATTTCATTAAAAAAAATTATATTCCACCAAAAACCACTTAATATATATCGCTATTAATTTTAAGTCATTGATAAATGATATTATCATTTTTAATACTTATGACATGCATAAAATATACACATATTTCAGTTGTTGGATTTCAAAATCACAACTTAATTATTTTTTATTGTTGTCGAAATTATCAAGTTAATCCTGATCAATGAATACCGGCACTATTTAAAATACATGGAAAATACACATAATTACTATGTTTTTAATATGTATTTCCTTCATATAGTAGGAGCTGAGCAATGTAATTCTGAAATAAAAACAAACGAATAAATGGCCTTTGTTTTTATTTGGTAATTAGTAACTTTCTAATAAAGCAAAACTCTATCCAAAATGCTCTTGCTGAGTAAAGAAATAAATACTTGCTATTTCTATATATACACAAAGCAAAGCTGAGGCTGAGAGCTCAACCTATTCCTTTCTCTCCTTTCTTTCAAGTCAAAGACAAGGAGAAGAAAAGGGAAAACAACTGAAAGGGAGGAAAGAAAGAAAGGAAAAGGAAAAGCAAAGAGGTTCAGAGAATTAGATGAACAAATCTGATTCTAAATGAGCTCATATGTTGGATTTATCAGTGCTTTTTAGCACTTAATCTTGCCAGCATAGTATGTGAAAAGGTGATTACACTATACCCTCTTTGTTGGATCTATCAAGTCTGGATTTAAATTCTTGATGATACTTTTGCTTCTTATGAAAAAGGAAGATGAAAATGCTGCTTGGGTAATCAGTTTTTAAGTGTCAGTATGTTTTTTAGCATGAAAGTATCAGTATATTATTTTCCCCTTCTTGTCCTTTGTTTTATTTTATTACTTTTCTCCCTTTATTTTCTTATGCATAGTTGTATGAACAATTGGCAGATCCTGGTTCCAATTTAGCTTGAGCTAATTATCAAAAAAATTTAAGAGCTGAAGTGAAAATCAGATTAAAAGGCAATGCCAGTTCCATTGGCCCCATATCCTGCTCCAGTTCCTCTTACCCCACCAGCAAATGGTATATTCTTTCTCTTTCTATAAATTCCTCAATTTTCCTTGTATATGTTTTGGATAAGACTTTAGTTTTTTTTTTTCCATAAATAATTGTCCTCTTGTTACTTGATTAGCCTGATTTCTGCAGATAAATTTCTCAAACCAACACAGAATATATAGTATGTTTGAATATATCCTGTAATGTTTCTAGAGTTCTTAAGTTTTTGCAATGAAGCAATGATTTTAAGTAAAGTTACTTTTCTACATTTAGGAGCACAAAGCCAACTAGTTTGTTCGGGTTGCCGAAACCTACTTCTATATCCAATTGGTGCAGCCTCTGTTTGTTGTGCTGTGTGTAGTGCCGTCACGTCAGTCCCGCCGCCAGGTAAACATTTCTCAAGATGAGTCAGCTTAAGTGGTTTCACAGTTTACAGTTTAAATTATGAAAATTAATGGATTATAGCCAGACCATTTTGAAGAAAAGAAAATTAGAGCATTTGTTGAGCTGCGCTACCAATTATAATACTCCTTACAAATTTGAATCAACAAAAAATGCCATATAACTTGGGATTCTGTAAATTAAGAGGAAAAATAATTAATGAAATGCATTTTGTGAATAAATTAATTTAAATTTTCTTTATGATTGAAGAACACAAAAAACTTACTTAGGTTTCATGTAGGAAAAGGAAAAGATATGACGGAGCTAAATACCGAAAGCAAAGGAAACAATAAAAGCACCATATATGTGCATCAAACAGAACCTAAACCATAACATACTTAAAATTGCGTGTTCACAAGAAAAAAATTATCCAGAGACACATTTTCTCAAAGAAACCGACAAAACTAAAGAGCTAATGGGGATTCCTTCTCCAAAGAACAACATACCTTGGATTCATATTTTCTCAGAAAGATTATGACACATTATACATTCTGCCAATTCTATGTTTTTTTGAGAGCAGGAACAGAGATGGCACAGTTGGTATGTGGAGGCTGCCACACTCTCCTAATGTATATACGCGGAGCAACAAGTGTGCAGTGTTCATGCTGTCATACTGTTAACCTTGCCCTTGAAGGTACATCCCATTAATTCATATCTTCACAACTAATTATGTTTGATCTGAAATAATTAAACTCTCTCGTGTTATTCTGCTGGTGAATATTCAGCAAATCAGGTAGCACATGTGAACTGTGGTAATTGCCATATGCTGCTCATGTACCAGTATGGAGCCCGATCTGTCAAGTGCGCTGTTTGCAACTTTGTTACTTCTATTGGGGTTGGTCTACATTTTGCACATTTCACATTTAAATTTTCAAATTTTACTGGATATAATATCAAATATATGAGAACCTTGATTCCTTTTAAGTACAAAATTATCCATCAAAGAAGGTTAGAACTAGAACTGGTTTGTATTGTGCTGGTCTAACCAAGTGTGCCTGTACTTGCTGCATGCTGATGTGTACCAGTACAACATAAGATGATGATCATTATACCAAAAAACTGAACATTCAAATTTTCCAGTAGATAACCAAGCAAGGGGTATTGCATTCTTGCAGAATATGTAATCCTCACACTAATTTTTGTTGAAGTTATCTCAGAATTTGTACCACAACTAATTGATTTAATGACGATCCTACAGGCATCACCAAGCTCAGAACAGAAGACTAGCAGTTAAATTTCCACTGGAAATTTTGCTAAATTCTTTTTGTATCAGAGGAGACTACGCATACCTACAGAGAATTTGTATAGAGACTTTTCCTCTGGGAGAGATCAATTTCTCTTCAACTTGCCGAATAAACCAGCTTCTTTCTGTAATTTTTCTTCTTCTTTTTGTTTTTTTTTTTGTTTTTTGTTAATTCAGACTGCTGAGGTGTGTTTGCTGTTTGCCTATAGAATGTAGAGTTGCTTTCTTTTTGCAGTCTTATCAAGTAATTCTCAATATATAATGTATGGAATAAATTAACACTGCCTGGCTGTATCCCTTGTATGTATCCTGTAATGAAGGTTCTCATTCCAGTTATCTAATTTTGGGTTTTAAAAGCAAGTTAATGTTTTCCTTAGATTTTATACTATTCTTTGGTAACTATTTTTCTTCTGGTTTTCCTTACATTTTACATTGGTAAAGTCCAATTAGCTGTGGACCCCTCAATCCAGCACCTAACCTGATGGAGGAATGCAGGTGATAAAGAGTTCTGATCAGCCTCCACTAGAATGGAATTAAAATTGAGTTACCAATATACCAGATTAGGCTTGGCATTAACCAAGCCAAACAGACACCCACCCACACACACACACACTAAATATTAATGCATAAGGACAACGCGGTTCTCTATCTAGATAAATGCATGGAGACTTCAAACAAAACGACAGCATCAATCAACTTTAAGATCAACCGTATTGACATAATTACCCACTAAAAAAAAACATGCCTACTGTGTTAGAGACCATTACATTTTGATAATCTTGGTAAGCATGAAAGAAGATATTCGTCAAAATAAGTTAGAGAAGAGGAGGATTACAGTACCACTATCTTATAGATTTCATATGTTATCATCACCTTAACATTTTCAAGAGTTTTGCTAAATACTAACATTAGCATTAACAATCCAAATCATACCTTTTCATTTCAGAATGGATGATTTCAGTTGTTCAATGTGATCTAAATATCAAAATCTTATACGATACCAAGTTTCACTATTTTAAAAAATTTATATACTACTTTTTTCAGAATTTTGAAAAATGGCCCTATTTTATATACAAACATATGCCGACATTTTTATTAATATCCAAAGTTAATTACAAATTAATAAATATATCCACATTAGCTGGGTTTTTTTAAATGCCCAAACCAGCCATTAAATGGCCGGTCCCCTTTTTTTCTCCACCGGTCATTAAATGGCCGATTCTCAATTATTATTTTGTTGTTGTTTCAAACCCTATAAATACTCATCTTTCTCTCTCCTCCCTCTCACAACTCACTCAACTCACAAAAAAGAAAGAGAGGAAGAGAGAAAAAGAGAAGGCGATTTCTGAAAATCCGATCCAGTTTCGTCGTCTAATGGTACTGGTCTCGGGTGAGGTGATGGTGGCGGTAATGGTAAAGGAGCCACATGCATGGGTCTAGATGGGGATCTTGTATGGGGTCGTGGTTAGGGTGATGGTGGTGTGAAGTGACTGTATGTTTCTGGGTTAGGTACGAATAAAGAAACCATGGGAGTGTATGGTTCTGGTTGTGTTGTATAATTTAGCGCAACTGAATTTTGGCAAGAACTTCCAACCCCTGACTTTATCGAAACTCTCTTGATGTATATTTCTATGATAAAATTTCCAGTGGCCTTTAATCGCCCAAACATGCCTCTCCATGGAGCATCACTTAGTACTTCCACTATGGAGTATTCCATCGTTCACTCGGGTTGCCAATTCTAAGTTTCACATTTCTAGATTATAACCGGTGCATTCGTAAATCATGGTTTTCAAGTCCTAAAACGAGATATTATCGGGAACCATGAATGAATTAATTGGCTCTTTGGAGTAATAAACTCCAAATGTATTAGTAAGAAAATTTCCCACCGCAATGTAATGAAATCATGGCCATGGCTAACAAACTACATTTTGGTAAATAATAAACAATTGTCAGGTTACTAATTTAAATGTATAGGTTACTGAAAATAATTAAAATAAAATAAAAAATTTATAAAAAATAAATTAATTTAAATTAAATAAAAAAATTACTTGAAAATCACCTCAAATCGTCTTCTCTTTCTCTCTTTCTCTTGTGTGAGTTGAGTGAGTTGTGAGAGGGAGGAGAGAGAAAGATGGGTATTTATAGGGTCTGAAACAACAATAAAAAATAAAATTGAAAACCGGCTATTTAATGGCTGGTGGAGAGAAAAAGGGGACCAATCATTTAATGGCCGGTTTGGACATTTTTAAAAAAACTCAGCTAACGTGGATATATTTATTAATTTGTAATTAACTTTGAATATAATAAAAATGTCGGAAATATATGTATCACTACAATTTTAGTGACTTCTTTCTAAAATCCAAAAATAGTAAAAAATAAATAAAAAAATTAATCAAATTTGATGTTTTACAAGATTTTGATATGTAGATCTCGTTCATCAGCTTAGATAGACCTTTCAAATAGGAAAATACATATTTTGTACTGTTTAGCATTATGGATGAAATGCTATATTTAGTACATTAACCTGACTCAAAGTTTTAAAATTCAAATTCATGACTTATTCGAAATGCTTGTGTCATTTTTTTAACAATTCATGGATTCACATAAAAAATTTTGAATTTTAGTTCATTAACTTTTTTTCCCCTTTTCTTTTCTTTTTGTGATCCAGGGTTTTGTGATCCAGTGCTATTTCTACTGAAACTGAAATGGCAAGGGCGCAATCTCCTCCCACCCCACAGGCAAGGCAAGCACAAATTTCGACTGACGAGATCAGCTACTCGTGTTTTTCTGATGGATCATGGCTCTCGCATTGGTCAGGTGGTATTGGGTATGTACTGTTGCACCAACAGCAACTGGTACTGTACCGGTCAGCACATGCCACAGTTTCCTCACCTATGCAGGCTGAAGCAAAAGCTCTCCTAGAAGCCACTCACCGAGTTCTAGAAAGGGGAATCTCCACCTGTGTGTTCTACACTGACAATCAGCAGCTGGCGAATGCAATTTCCCTGTTCAAACCACCTCTGGATGTTGATTGGACAGCTTTCTCTGAAATCTATGACATTTGGGAAATTCATAAAAAGCATCCTGGATTCACTTGTTCTTTTGTCAATAGGTGCCAAAACGATTTGGCAGATGGTTTGGCAAAAGCGGGTAGGTTGCAGGGATGGGATATTACAGGTTTTACTTATCCAATTCTTCACAATAGTTTTGGTGTAGGGTAGCCTAGAGTAACTGTAATGAGATCAAAGTTTTTCTGATTTTCTAATCAATCTGTAAGAGGATCGTTTTGTTGGTAATGGAAGCCTACGGGCATTTTTAACCGCAAAAAAGATTAAGGGTTGGTAGCTAGGCTGCTATTGCTTGCAATTGCATGAGATTAAGTTTTACTGTTTTAGACAGCTGTGGTGGACCCATACCTATTTTCAGGTGGGAAAACACGTAACTAGCATTTTTACCAGATAATTAAAAGTTGTTAGCTAAAGTGGTTCATGTTTGGTCAAACCGTCAAAGAGAGATAAGTCACTATTCTTAGGTCCCACATTATTTTTGTGTTCATTGTTATATTTCAATGATGTATGATAACATTGATAATGATAAGGTTCAACCGTTCAACTGTCCTTACTTTTGTATTTTTTTTTTTTTTTGCTATCAGTTGCTCATTTCACTATTCCAGTAAATTTTCACTTAATTAGAAGCAATAATAGTTTGAAAAGGGCTTTCTATCATTTTCCCACATCAAGTGAAAGTTTATAACGTTGAAATTGTTCAAAATTTTACGTATATAATGGTATGAATGATGAAATATGAATCAAAAATTTTATTAATTCCTTTAAATTGTTCATCAAGTTTACTTTTCTCAACTCAGATAAGTATATTTAGTTATAAAAATGTTTTTAAAATCATAAAGTGCTTAACAATCAGGGCCTGGATTCCTACTTAGATCTGTCATGGTGAAGCCCAATTAAAACTAGCCTTTTAGGTTATTAGACCATATCACCAAACAGGCCCAATTTTTCTTTTGTGGCATTTTAAAGCCCTTTTTTGTTAGTTGTTCTATACATACTTGTGTTTCCTGCTTTTCAGGCCTTCTAGCAACTTCCAAAGAAAATTTCAAGGGTATCACATTAAGCAACCAAGATGCGGTCAAGAAGTTGGTCTAGTCATGGTAATTCAAACCGACTTCTGAGAAAATTCATCATAATTTGGTAGTCAAAATCTATGTTGATCACTACGACAGCGATGTCATGAAAGGCTATTGTGGCTAGAGGATTTGGTATGTAAAGCATATCTGTAGATAGAATTACTTCTTTTAAATAAATGAGGTTTGCTCAAGGTATATGGTCAAGGATCCAAAAAGGGAAAAGGTTGAGATTTGAACATTTGACATTTTGCTCTATAGAACTACTCTAGGTGTAGTGAGAAGTTGAGTGTTCTCTGTTGTTAGAATAAACTTAAGTTAATATTTTGTTAAATATCTAAGTTCTAGGATGTTATAGGAAAATTTCTCGACACCATCAATGAAGCGGGTGGGCGTGTGCCGAGACCAATCAATCCTTTTGGATTTCTGAAGGAGGATAGAAGTTAAGATAATAAGCTAATTATCTGTAATTTACAGTTTCATGCTAATTAAATGGGCATTTCATGCCTTAATTATTCAGAAGAAAAAAAAAGATGAGGTTTTCTCAATGTCTTCTTAATTGTAGCTAAATTTCCAACAGAAGAATCAAAAAAAAAAAAAAACACACACACAACTTTCAAAATATCAATAACTTTCACATTAGGATGGTGATCAACCTGATCAGGATTCAAACTGTGCAATCCTTTTCTACTGGAATGTAGTTAATCCCCTCTTCTTTAATTAAGTGTGATTTTTCTTGCTAATTAACTAATTAAACAGCTACACATGCAATTTGGCAGAGGCCGCTCAAGTTTGATTTTTTACTTTGTATCTTTTACTGGCGGTGGATTGCTGTAGGTTATATGAAGAAATGTAAACTAGCTGGAATCATCTTCAATGGGTTCATTTCTTCATCATCCCTTAACTATAAAACATTTTATCTGATTAGCTTAATTAATGGAAATAAATAAGGTAAAACTAGAGGAAAAGATTCAAAGCAAAGTGTATATATAAAGTGAGAAAGTATATTATGGTTATACATCTCTTTAGAAAATATTAAGTTATCGAAAATGTAGACTCCAGAAAATGCATGATAGTAAGATGAACAAGATGAATAATGAGGATCTCAAAATCTTAACAATTGACAAACTTGGATTAGAAAGGATGATATTATCCAAGCAGGTTTAATTAGATTGTGAAAATGAGATTTGAAACAATAATCAATATTCTTTTAATTGAAGCATTTCTTCTGGCAAAGTTTGTGAAAGATTAAAAAACTTTTTGTGATCTCCAATGCTGATATGGAAAGAAACTCCACTGGTCTTAAACTCTTAATTAATCAAATGATGCATTTACAATTCTATTGAATTCTTGTAAAGCTTCAGAGAAAATTAAAGCTTGTAGTCCCTCGTATATGTAGGTTAGTAGCATTTCCATACACTGTTCGTTGTTCAAAAAACTTAATCAGATTCATATTTTTCTACATCCGTTTTAAAATGAATGACAACAGAATGATCGGCATTTGAGTTGCGCTCTATATATGCTCAATTATTGCTGCATGCAATGCTTTTGGAAAATTGACCAGAAAGGACTGAAACAGCAATTAAAGTTGCAATGATTTTCTTTAGTGAAGAGATCATTGATTAATTATACATGAACACCTTAGCTTTCCATCCAGCGTCAAATTTTAATCCATACCTATACCCATTTTTTTATTTGTTCTAGAGTTTTTTTTTGTTTTGGACTTTGGAGAAATGAATATGCTCATGCATGCTGTGATTTTTTGTGGGATCAACTTAAGACCAATTTTTTCTTAATTGAATGAAACCATGCATTTGTGTGTCTAATAATTAAGATGAAATAGCAAAAGAGTATTAGAAATTTGGATAATGATCTAACATTTGATGGTGTACCAACAAATGAGTTTCAACAACGCACCGGTGCCAATCCAAAATGCATGCATTTCTTTTCTTGGGTTTTACATTAGGAAAAATTGATTATTTGTCACTCCAAAATCTTCTAATTGTAAAAATGCCATCCCGAAACTTGAAATTGTAAAAAAATGCCACTCTAAACTTCATTAATTCCTAATTTTGCCATTTATATTGTATTCTTATGCTATTTTTATTAAAAATTAACTGAAAAATACTGTTTTGGTATACGTATTTCTATTTTTGCCATTCATGGGGTACGGGCGGTATGACCAAAACAGTATTTTTCAGTTAATTTTTAATAAAAATAGTATAAGAATACAGTATAAATGGCAAAATTAGAAATTAATGAAGTTTAGAGTGGCATTTTTACAATTTCAAATTTCGGGATGGCATTTTTATAATTAGAAGGTTTTGGAGCGGCAAATAACCAATTTTCCCTTTACATTATATATTCTAGGTTATGCTAGAATGAAAAATTTGGAACCAAATTTTCCCCATGAAATAGGTATTTATGTAAAATTTCAGAAAATTATCCATTATGATAACTTTCTAATTTATTTGATTAATTATATACAAATAAATTAAGAGAAACTTGTCACTGGACAAACACATTAAATACATAATTCCTTGCATGAGTTTTTATATATTATAATTTTTTTAGCCATGTTGTGGAAAACGAAACAATAAAAAAAGTAAGATAGGAAATTATCCAAGAAAAACTTTTTGGCTAGAATATAACTTAATTATAAGAGAAACCGAAAATAACTTGACAAAAAAAAAATTTGGTAATTGAAAAATGTTTTGGATTCAGTTTCCACTGTCATGAACAAAACAATATTAATATTGAAGATTTGTTCAGCTGCTTAATTTTCTAATAGTTTCTTAGCATGAATCAAGTACATGTTGCAATATAGAATAAATTATAAATATCCTCTTTTACTGGTATTGATAAAAATAAAATGTATATATATTGACATCCAAATTATTTTTTTATATACACCTATTAATTAATGCATCTCTAAGAGGTTATGCAAGGATCACATCAATCAAATTAAGATATATTGAACTAGCATTAATATACTATAATTGGCAAAAAAAAAAAAAAAAATTTGCTTTTGGAGTGTAAAAAAATATATCAGAAACTACCTAGTGTATGCCGTAATTAATTGATTAAAATTTGAATAACTATCTACAAAATAGTGCAATAATATTTATACACAACATAGTAGAGAGAGGAAGGAAGATCATGGGAACAAGGAAATAGAAATATGTAGTCAAATCAAGGAGACAATGCCATGAAAACAAGTGCAAGCTAGTGAACAGTGAAAGTGAATATTGGCATATGGCCCGGGACACATGCTATAATAAGTATAGTAATACAAAGATGTTGCTGATCATTTCCATTTATCATAGAAATCGAAGCAAAGCTCACTAAAGCAAACAAAAGGAAATGGATCAAATTCAATTTTAAATAGTGAAAAGAGATTTTAAATATGCAGCCATGCATCAAAATGACAAAATTGGAATTTATAGTATCAGATAGAATCTTGAAAATATATTTAATTATTTGTAGATAAAAACAAAATATCCAAGGCAAATAATATTTTCTTACAAGCATATATCCATTTTTGTGTTCGAGTATTAATTATATATGGACTCCAGCAC
Source organism: Carex kokanica (assembly GCA_025461125.1). Taxonomy (NCBI): domain Eukaryota; kingdom Viridiplantae; phylum Streptophyta; class Magnoliopsida; order Poales; family Cyperaceae; genus Carex; species Carex kokanica. The sequence goes on along the minus strand of JAJGRX010000604.1, from coordinate 636,601 downwards.
ACAATTATAATAGAAGATCACTCTAAATATATGTGTTTCCTTTTTTCATACTAGAAGTAAATCATTCTATAGTTCACTCTGTAACTAGTCTTAATTAATCCCCATTTTGAATTTTGACAAATAGATCATCCTTAAGTGTTATCTATGAATTGGAAATATAACAGTACCCATCATTAATTCCAAATTGGTCCTCTCAATTTATCTTGTTCAATTTTTAACATGTTGTTCACCAAATACAAATATATAATCAGCCTAACATATAAGCTAATAAGCGACAAAAAATTAATAGCTTGTGCAAATAATTCTTTCACAAGTGAACTAGAACTGCCAATAAAAAAAGAGAGAGAGAGAAAAAAGTAAAACCTAATAAGAAAAGAAAAGAGCATATAACAGTGCATTCTTGACTGAACAATTAAAAAATAAGGAGAAAAAAATAAAAGAACAACTGAAGAACCATAAGATTAGACATTTAGTGTTAAATTAATAAAGGGGCACAAAGGTTATAATTCCCAAACCCACTAGTAACAGTACTGTCACCAACATAAAATAATACAAACACTAAAATAAGAACTTGAACTCACCAAATGATAGTTTATCTTACTAATTAAACCAAAAGAAATCCCAGCAGTGCACAATTCACATCCACGGATCAAAAACAAAACGAGAGAAAAAGAGAAGACATGAATCGAGAGAAAACAAGAGAGAGACACTAATTAACGACTTGTACAAGAACCACTTCGATCAAATGATAAAAATCCCTAACCTCTCTAGTTAAGCCTCATGAATAGTTGGATTGGATACAATAGATCTCTCCATCGATATATCCATGCATGCGCAAACTAGAAGGGCCTACCCGGTGGCCATGCAGAGCCTCCATGACCGTCCGACTGCATCTGCGGCATCATCCCTAATGGCATGTTGAAGAAAGGCAAGCTCCCAGTCTGATCAAACGGCACATTGCTATTGCCATTTCCATTGTTTTCGTTGTCATTTTCTACGGGAATATTCCGACCCATGCCAGGTGGAGGTTGCACCTCCTCCTCTCCCTCCTCAAGTGGCAGTCTCTCGTAGGCCACGTTAGTGAACGAGGCTGCAACTATGACTACTGGGCCGACTGCAATCAAAGGTCCTGCTATGGCCCCACCAACCACTTGACCCTGTCCTCCTGCTAGGAAGGCTGCCAGGCTAGTCGCACCCGGTGGGGCCGGTGGAGGCAGGAAAGATCCTGAGAGAGACAGGATCTCAAACCTACCCTGTAACGCTGCCACCGGAGCAGGCGAGGCAGCAGATGTCGGCTGCCTAATTGTGACATCAGTCACCGATCCAGCAGCTGATAAGACGCATACGCCTCGTTGGCGCCGTCTGGCGTATGCCGAAAGGGCTGAAAACACATCGCACCCTGCAGCTACCTCAAGGATGTGGGCCCTGAGAGCGTTGGCACTCTCGCGTGTGATGATGACAGGCGGTTTTGGTTTGTTCTTAGATCCGGGAGGCCTGCCACGGGGCCGACGCACGATGAGTTCATTTCCGGGGCCTCCGCCAGAAGAGGGGTCGGCGTCGCCGGAGGAAGTGGGGTGATTGTTGGCATCTTGAGAGAGTTGGTGGTGGAAGAAGTGAGAGGAGGGGCCAAGATCTAAGCCAGCCATTTTTCTATAGGGGAGAAAAAATTAATATTGAACAAGAAGTAGTGGTGGTAATAAATTAAGGAAAATAATAATGATTAGCAAACAGTAAATGGAGGAAATAAAACTATAATTAAAAGATGAGGATTGAATTGGTGGCTTTTTTTTCTTTTCTGTTATTTTAATTTTTTTTGTTATTATTTTTTTGGGATTGAATAAAGAAAGGATAGGAAGGTGGGAGCTTGTGTTTGGGAAAGGAAAAGGAAAAATAAAGAAAAAGGGTTGGTTATATTAAAAGAATTTGTGGAGGAATAAATAAGGAGATGAGAGGGGAAGCAGGAAAGAGCACAAGGGAAGCGGATGTAGGGAGAAGGAAAGAAAGGATGGGATTGTAGAGGAAAGGGAGAGTTTGAGAGCTTGCTTCTTCACAGCTAGAGAGAGAAAGAGTTTTAGAGAGAGAGTGCTGGTGATACCTTGAAGTTGATAGAATACATAAAATATTAGTGAAGAATAGGCGAATAGTTTGAGAGATAAGGACAATTAGACATTAGGGTTCACCTTTGACCCCGTATCCGAATGAAATGACCCGGATCCGATAAAAGTTAGTGGTTTATGCTTCCTAGAAGTCTACGAGTGAACTAACCGGTAAATATGGTATCTTTTTTACCTTGGTACTGTCCATCTTTTGTTTGTTCTTGATCATAGACCAAACACTAACAAACAAATTAAACAAAAAAGGAAAAAAACTTGTGCATTAATTTATCGGGTCCAGTACTGAGGTAATCAGATCCGAATCCGACCAACAGCAATAAGACCTAGTAGCAGGCGCTGCAAAGTGCAAACCCTACATCTTAAGGCTCACATGCAGCCCACTTAATACCCTTAACCCTTGTCTTAACCCTTAACCCAACCCTTAACCCTGGTTCAAGATATATAATTAATTAATTAATTAATAGCCAGTTGTTAGTTAGTTGCATTTTTATAATGGGCTGATAAGTGGCGCAAACAATCCTTCATCAAACTATAGCTAGATATATACATACAAGCCGGAATGCGTACTATAATTAATAGATATATATAATTTCATGTGCACATAACTTCTTTATTGCACAGAGTCATCTAAACTACAAAACAGTTGTACATGTATAAACGGTACGTATACTTAATACATGGCAACAGATATTAAATGAAGATACATAATTTACATATGGTGTCAATTATTTGGGGGATAATAACGTAAAATAGATGAGACAATGACATATACCGAGAGATATGATCAAATAGTATATGTTATATATAACTTATAGAAGTAAAGAATACGTACATTTCGTAAAGATATATAAAAATACTATATCATATGGTTCATTATATAAATATTATTATACGAAATAAATATAATTAGATAAATGTGAAATGTACAAGAATATGTTTTATCCTTGCTGGTACATACAAGATACAAGTGCTTATAAAAAGTGTCGGTATTCTCGCGAATACTCGTGTCGGTAATAGTGATACACTCAGAAATAGCAATTATGAATGTTTATCCTCAATATTAGTTAACTTTGTGAATAATACAAATTCTTGTAGTTAATGTTAAATCTATAGTGAAACATATAGAGATTGAACATAAAGTTATAATTCGGTCATATGTGAAAAATAATTCTATAGTATATATATAGCTACTCTTAATTATTAACTTTTCTCATTTCTCATCACTAATGGATGGCAAGCTCATCTCACATCCAAATTAGTATGTTTTATATGGATGCCTCTGGGTGTTGTAAAATAGCTCCTTTTGTGGAGCAAATACAAGAAGCATATAAAAAGGGTTATAAATCTACTGTTATTCCAAAGGGATGACTCCGTTATTCTTATCACAACCGTTCAAAGTTTTTTATGCACGAATCTCAAGAACAAAAAATTGTGCCTGAATCTCAACAGAGATCAATGGCTGAGATCGGAATAACAGAGTTATGTGATCTCTCAGGAATAACAGCAGATTTATTTCCTACAAAAGGGCCAGTTTGATAGCAGTTGCAAATTGACAATTAGTTGGTCCTATCATATGATATCTATATATAGACATCTTGTTTAGTGCCATTAATTAGTCCAAAACATTGACCACAAGTGTAAAACTAAATTGCGTCTGTATAGACAAATAAAAGCTCACTTTTTGTGGTGCACAAGGGGGTATCCATTTGCAAATACAAAGTAGGGAATGCGACATTTTTTGGTCAATGCTCCCAAGAGGGCAAACTTTGATATTGTATGCACGTAACTTAATTAGCAAAGTCGTTCATCTAAGAAAATCTGCGCCAACAAGAACATAAAAATATCATTTATCAAATATATGTAACATCATCTCCATTTTAGTCAAGAATGGAATGTGTTCTTAAACTAGTCATAGAATTAATTAATTCGGATTCATGATTTAATAAATTGTTTATTCAATTCATTTGATTTTATGTATTATAATATTTGGAGTATGCAATTTAGTCCGTTTATTATTTCATATTGATATTATATATAAATATAGTAATATACACATACATATATATGTGCTAGAAAAAGTCATTCAACATGTTGTGTATAATTATTAATCTTATGTTTCACTAGATTAATTAATGTAATCCGAAATCATTCATTTGCATCAAAGAAGAAAATGACCTAAATAGGCATTTGCATCAAATATGATCCACAAATAATAAACATGTTTTGTGTGTGTGTGTGTGTGTGTGTGTGTATCAAGACGATATATGTGTCACATATAACTGCTATTACAGCTTAATTTGTTGTACAAGTGTACGTGATTATTAAATCTCTTCTCTTTCTTTGTATATGCTATATGATAAGAAGTCATGCATGTACAGCTCCATTATATTTCCTCCTTGTTTAGTGAAATGATGAATCAGCTAGTACACACCAAAAGTAATACAAAATACCATAAATTAATGATTGAGTTCTATATCAAAAATACATTTCTCTTACCGTACGAAAAGCGTGGATTCCGTGACATAATTAAATAGCTACATATTTAAAGAACGAATCAATTCTTTGTTTGAGTTGTTTATCTTTCTTTTTTTATAATTTGCAGCTAGCGCCCTGTCTAAGACAGGAACAAGAAGTGGGAAAAGAAACAGAATGCCACAGTGGACAGAATATATAACAAAAAAAATCTATTTTGTAATTACTTGAGAAATATAAGTCTAATATATAATTGAACTCTCGTTTTCAAATAATTAATTTAGGGGCCACAGATGATCTTATATTCTAAATAAATATGTGAATAATTAAATTCAAGAGTGATATATAAATAAAATTACCTCTTGTGTGAGATTCTTTGCAAGGTTAACATGACAAGAAAATGTCAAGTTTACTTTTATCTCCAGCTGTAACAAGTGCTTTGAGGTTACAGGTTCGAAATCTGAATGAGAATTTCTTGTGAATATTAAATAGTTAGATGAAAATAACTGTTATATAGTAATTTTTATCAGTGCTTCCCATGAAAATTTTCAAACATAATCATATATAGCGCATATATATCCAATATATGAATGTATATGTGGTAAGATATATTGGATAGTGTATAAAATGTGTATTTTGGAAAGAAGTATCAATACTAAATATAATTCTTTCAAGAAAATTAGTCAACAAAAGTAAGAAAAAATAATTAGATACCAAAAGAGATTGAAAACTATAAATAATATGATATTGAAACTTTGAACGGTTTTTTTTACACCGGTTAGTGTATATCCTCTGGGTAAATTAGTATAATGTAATAGAATGTAAATCAGCCGAAATTTTTAAAAATACCCTCAATCAAAATATACTAAACCAAAAGACCACAGATCTGGGAGAATTTCAGATTTATCCGGGCTGCAACGACAAATGATGGACCCATTCTTTGGGGGCCGCCATTTGTTGTTGCGGCCCCGCAAAAACCAAAAAAATCAATCACTACAGTTAATTTTTATTGATTTGTTTAATATTTTTCAAAAATAGAAAGAATAACTAATAATTTGAATATGTTAGAAAGAACATAAAAAATAGATAAAATATCTTATAATTTAGATGTACTAAATGGACTCCGAAACTTTTTTCAAGCAGAATTTTTTTCGGCTGTAAAAAATTAAATTATTTCTTAGTGTGTTACTGGAAAAAAAATCCATTGGATCTGAATAATTGATCCCAGTACAAAAGTCAATTCTAGTAAATAAAGAATTATCGTGGTTCTTCTAATATATTCAAATTCTAAGATACTCCATCTATTTTGAAAAAAAATAATTTACCATCATTACGAAATGTCAAATCAATTTTTTTTCAAAAATAGATGGAGTATCTTACAATTTGAATATACTAGAGGATAACGATAATTTTTTTATTTACCTAGAAGTGACTTTTAAAACATAATTAATAATTCAGATCCAAAGCATTTTTATTTTTTTTAGTAACACACCAAGAAATAGTTTAATTTTTTACAGCCGGAAAAAATCATGCCTGAAAAATATTTCGGAGTTCTTATAGTACATCTAAATTATAAGATATTTTATTTTATGTTTTGATATTTTTTCTAACATATTTAAATTATTAATTATTTTTTCTATTTTTAAAAATTATTGAAAAATTATATTAAAATTAATCGTAACAAACTAAAAATTTTGGTTTTTGCGGAGCCGCAATGACAAATGGCGGCTCCAGTTTTGGGGCCGCCATTTTATGTTGCGGCCCGGGTAAATCTGGAATTCTCACAAATATGTGATCTTTCGGTCTATTAGTTATTGATTGAGAGTATTTTTAAAAATTCAGGTTAATCATATCATAATAGAGGACTTCAGAAACTAAACCAAATTAAATATACCTCATTAATTAATTGGTCAGAAGTACAAAATCAGAATTTAGGGAGTAGGTCATAAGTTTTTCCATTGTATCTCACCTCTACTATATAGTTAATTACAGGGGTGGACGCATGATTTTTATCAGGGAGGGACAGGAATCGGGTTTAAATAACTTATTGGGTTCAAACCCATTAACTAATCGGGTACTAGATAAAAACACAATCAACATAATAAGAAACAATAAAAATAGTAGTCTTACATAATAAACAATAATAAAATAATATCATTTTACATATTTAAAAACAACAAAGTTGGTCCGGATCCATAAATTTCTATAAAATTTCTATAAAAACAACAAAGTTTCTCATTAACAGTGCTTTTGGACTGGTCTGGCGGACTTTCTAGTTTCAGAGATGGGCAAAACAATTTTCAGAAAGGGACAAAGTGGTACCGAACTCGTATTTTTTCACTGAATTTCAAAATTCAGAGGGGGTAGCTGCCCCCCTCTGGCTGTGTGTGGGTCCACCCCTGGTTAATTAAACTTGCACTTGATACTTTCTATTATTATTTATTTCATGAGATGATTTTATTTGACCCAAAACAATTTCGGTGTGGACTTGTGGGTTTAGCTTACTAACTTTAATGGGACAAATTTAAACTTTGTATAATAATGAATTAACCATATACAAGTTTTAAAAAAATTAATACAAATTTGATACTTGAAAAAAAAAAATAGAAAGGCGTGACAAGTTGAAATTGCTCCAAATAACATTTCATTTATCTTTATTTTAGTGTAAACCTTCAGATGGGAAGTTGTTTTAGTAAAAACAGTCGTCCACTAATTTATTTAACAAGAACACATTGTTTGAATAACTAGGTAACATTCGTTGAAAACTATCTACATTATTTATTAAATATTCCCAAATGCGAAGAGCATGTCAAGTGTTGATAATTTAAATGTAAGTGACGTACATCAAGTATGACAAATTGCAATTGCAAATTTGCAAATGGTGAAATGTAATATAATTGTTATGAAATTCTACGGGAAGGATTTTAGAGAAGGCGGAGCAGCTTCTAACGGACCCGCAGTGGTAGGAGCCGGCAATGACATGGAACATCGAGCCGCTCCAGCCGGGAGAACCGCCCGGCATTTCAGAATGTACAAATCCTCTCCATTTTAACTAATTAGGAGAGGGTACTTGATTTTTTTCCTTGTAGAAGCAGCTCTGAATCGTTATAGAGAACGGACGAGATGGTGCGCATTTAATATGGTTTTCTCTCCAGTTTATTTTAAACGAAGAGGTTGTTAGAATTCCACGTGCGGCATGGGAGTCAAAATGCCAGGGCACAGTGGGCAATGTCGGCCATGAGATGGAGTCGTGGAGATTGAGATCATCTACTATAATGCGTCTAGAAAAAATGTAAAGCGAGTCAAATATATAATTTTATATTAACCCGCTACAGTATGAAAACATGATGAAGGTAACACAAGAGTTCTCCAAATGAATACAAAGGTATTGTGTCCATCGGAAATTGTGTCTGGACTAAAGAGTGCTCCCGCAAAACCCGGGCACCCCATGCTTTGAGATTCGTGCTCATCAGTTGCAAATAGCACCGGCCACAGAATTTGGTCACCACTAACGGACTCACCCAATCATCTCCCGAATTTTTGCCCCCTCAGAGGCCTATTTGTTTTCGCTGTTACCATTTGTCGCAGATTAGGCCCTTACCGACATTTTTATTAATATCCAAAGTTAATTAGAGATTAATAAATATGCCCCATACTGAATTGGTTTTATTAAAAATGTCCATACCGACTATAAAATGACCGGATTTCGATTTAAATAAAAATATAACACTAAAAAATCAAAAAAGATTTAAAATATTTGTTATATTACTTTTTTGATATATAATTAGCATATTTATACTAAAATACGCTAAATTACTTGAAATTATATTAATTTATGTTGAATTACACTAAATTACGCTAAATTACAATAATTATGTAAAATTATGCTAAAATACGGTAAATTACGCTAAATTACGTATGAATAGGAATGATATCTTCACTGATAAAGCGAAAAAACGACGACGAAACTTCAAACGGTCATAAAACAGCGCTCGAGTGTCCAATTTCAACAAATGACCACTTTCCGGAAAGCTTGTGAAAATCCGCATGCATCGGTGATAGCTTTGTTATTTTTTTCAATTTCAGAATTGCCAAAAAACAAAGGAAAGAGCCTCAAAACTTTAGTTGAAGTTTCCGATTAAGATTTTCATTTCTATTGTTCAATCCACGTAGCTCAGTAAATTAGTTATGTAATGAACTTGTGGAATACTGTTTTTATTATTTTTCGAATTTTTTACTATTTTTTATGATTTATGAAAGATGGCACAAAATCGGCCCTATTCATATGTAATTTAGTATAATTACCGTATTTTAGCATAATTTTACATAATTATTGTAATTTAGCGTAATTTAGTGTAATTCTGCATAAATTAACATAATTTCAAGTAATTTAGCATCTTTTAGTATAAATATGCTAATTATATATCAAAAAAGTAATCTAACAAATATTTTAAAAAATTTTGATTTTTTAGTGTTATATTTCAGCATTTTAGCTATTTGTCTCTTAAAAAAAAAAAAGGAAGGTACTGGCCATTTTCTAGCCGATACCCTATTTAAATCGAAAACTGGCCATTTTTTGGCCGGTATGGACATTTTTAATAAAACCATTTCATTCTGAGCATATTTATTAATCTCTAATTAACTTTGGATATTAATAAAAATGTCGGCAAGATTTAATACCACCAAAGAAATTATTTAAATTATTGTTATGAAGTAGATAATATATACTTGAGTATCTTACGCTCATTAAGTTATTTTTGTGAGTTTAGTTTTAAAATTTATCGAATTCTTCAAATGACAAATTCAAATTGTTAAAATTGATCTATTTTATGAGTTATGTGTTTACATGTAAAAATTATAAATTTTAAAATTAATTTAGTATATATATAGTCAAACGATAAAAAATAATAAAAAATGATTACATTAAATTAACTTAAAAACCTCTTTTTTACCGTTTGATATTATACTTAATTAATTCGAAAATTATAAATTGTGTATATCAACACATTATTCATGAAATATATTGGTTTCAACAATTTAAGTTTGTCGTTTGAAACCAAATTGATATGTTTTAAAATTAAACTCACCACTAAGCTCTTGGTGAGTTTTTTTAAATACATATATACCATGCTTCTACTCATAATGTTTAATGTTTAGTGTTTTTATAAGTACATGATGTGTCGTGACGTAACTTTACAAATATGTTACGATTTATGCACATGACGTGACATGGATATTATTTTTATGTGATATGATAAAAATAATTCTTCCATGTAATACACGTCGATAATGATGGAAAAAACAAGTCATGCTCAGCTTAATCATACTGTGAAATGTATAGTGACGCGTTGGTATGTAAAGTGAGCGTAAATAATAAAAAATTAGAATAAATTTGAAAAAAAATCAAATTCTTCAAATGACAAATTCAAATTGCTTAATTTAAAATTTATTCATTAAAAATAGAAAAATTGTCAAAAATTATGGAAAACTGTAAAAAAATTGTTGGAAGATTTTTTATGTTGAAAAAATAATTTAATTTTTCGTTTGAATTTTAAATTTTTTATTGAAAATTAAAAAAAATTGGTAAAATTGTAATGTATCAGAAACGTACCGTGATATTACAGCCAGAGTCGAAACACAGTAGTGAGCAAAGGGGGCTAAGCCCCCTTATAAATTGAAATTTTATGCTTTAGTCCATTAAATTTTGTTATTCTCATATGTATTAATACCTTTTAGTCCTCCTTGTTCAGTCCCTAATCTTTATTTCCTAGTTCTGCCCTAGTTACAGCTTGTCTATACATCACTAAATCAAATAGAATCCCGGCAGTTCCTTTACTAAATCAAATAAAAGCTCATCATTATTTGTTTTTTAGCATGAAAGCGCCTCATCAGTTGAACTGCTCCTCAGACGATTAGAACGTCATTTTGGTATTTTGCTCTGTTAAATACACCGACTCCTGGCAAAAGGGCCATTAATATTTCTGAAATTACACAATTTATGATTTTAGTCGTTTGCAGGGTCTAATTGTAAGAGTAACTCAAGCTAAGCTGTCAATTCAGGACCCGACCATTCGCAACTCTCCCGCTTTCCAAAATCAGATCCGTCCTTTGACCAGGTTGCCACTAGGAAATTGCCACGTGGTACTCCGGCTCCACCATCAGTCCCTTCAAAACGCCGCTTCAACAGTTGAAACACAAACGCCACCAATTTCATTTCAGTTCCTTGTGGTTAATCTATGTAATCTTATATGTAGCGAGTTACTTTACAAGTCTCTAATGATTTGAACCGTCGTTCACTACACGGAGAGTAATCTGCCTCGAGAAAAACGGTATGAAAAGTAAATGGGCCTGGTCATCAAGGTCAAGGGACTTGATTGAGGTTTATTTGGGCCTGGATAGTATTAATATAATTTCTTCTTTTGGTCTATCACTGGGTTGAGGGGTTTCTTTGAGGATATGTATTAGGCCGGAGTTAGGTTGACAAATTAGGAACGATATCATATCAGTCGCTGTTGCTGCCATCCAACAGAATCCGCATCCCATCCGGTTAAACAATTATAAAATTTACACTATTCTTTTATCTCTTACACAAATTTTAAAACGGACTCTAAAACGGACTCTCTTCTCTATGTTTATAATAGATACCGAATTCTTTTGACATGGCTCATTGACTCTACAATAGAATAAATAGTGCAGACGAGACACCTATCTCTGGAGGGATCCGCATATGTTACTTTTTTTTTATTTATTTTTTATAGAAAAGCAGCCTCCTCTGTTCCTTTTCTCTATATTTTTTTTTTAAAGAAGATGAGAAATAGAGAAAATAGCAGGAAAGAGTAGAAATTTGAAGAACACCGAATTCCATTCATCTTTGTAATATAAAGGATAATTGAAAATTTTTACTTATAGAAATTATTATTAAATAATATGTGAAAAAGAAAGATTGTCTTATAATTAGATGTCATAGATGGATCTAAAATAAATTCGGAACCAAACTTTGGAAATAAAAAAACAAATTAAGATCCAAAGTGTTTATTTTTTTCTTAGAGAGCGTGGTTAAGTTTTTTAGACAAAAAGAGAGTTTTTTTTTTCTGAAACAATAGCTGAGATTATTTTTAAAAGAAAGAGAGTAGTTGTAAATTCTTCTAAGATAGAAAAGTATTGGAATTTTTTCTGAAACATAATAAAATACCTTGGATCTGAAAAAGAAACTGATTCCAATGTTTGAACCCTAAAAATTTCGGATCTATCTATAATATCTAAAATCTCATATGCTCTTTTTTTCCCTTTATTATTTAATAATAATTAATTAAATAAAAGTTTCCCTGACAAGCTTTTTCATGTGCTGCGCTCTCTCTCTCTCTCTCTCTCTCTCTATATATATATATAGAGTAGAACTAGAGTATTCCTAAGCTCACCAAGCCCTTCATGAGTTCGACTCTAAAACCTATCGAATTGACTTCAAACGGCATTTTCAAACCGTTAGATGTTCAATCTATATTAAAATGTGCTTGGAGACCAAATTTTACATTTTTTTGGAACTTTTTTACTATTTATTAAGATGGTTTGAAAATCGCTGTTTTTATTAAAATTCTGCACATTTGGAAAACAGCGATGTTCAAACCATCTTAATAAATAGTAAAAAAATTTCAAAAAATATAAAATTTGGTCTCCAAGCACATTTTAATATAGATTGAACATCTAACGGTTTGAAAATATCGTTTGAAGTCAATCCGATAGGTTTTAGAGTCGAGCTCACAGAAGGGCTTGGTGAGCTTAGGAACACCCTAGTTCTACTATATGAGTTGGCTACGATGCTACGCGTATCAAAAATTACTATTTTTTAGATAGGTAGAAAATTACTTAATCTGAATGGTAAAAAAAATAGTAAAAAAATTCTAAAAAAATGTAAAATTTGGTTTGCAAGTACATATTCATATGAAAATCATGTTAAATGATTCAGATCGACTGTTAGGATTTTAAAAACTTAAATATTAAACCGTAGCACGGAGGCCTTCTATGCTACGCGTAGCATATTAGCATTTTCATATACGTGTGTGTATATATATATATATTAGGAAAGTGCGCTTCTCTCTATTACATGAATATTGTAATGTACTGACTTGATGATATGCCCACGAGCACTTCGCCAAAAATATATATATATATATATATATAGTGCTGGGCTTAGCTAAGCCATGGTGTAAAACGACTTGGTGCTCCATGCCTCATTATTTTCATTTTGAAAATCCAAACGACCGATCCGAACCGCTCAAGTTGTTCTCCATATTGATATGTGCTTGGAGACCAAATTTTACATTTTTTGGAATTTTTTTACTATTTATTAAGCCACTTTGAAAATCACTGATCCGGCGGTCCAGAAATTTTTACTGTTTTTTACTGTTCATAAGGATTTTCAGATTTTCAAAGTGGCTTAATAAATAGTAAAAAAATTCCAAAAAATGTAAAATTTGGTCTCCAAGCACATTTCAATATGGAGAACATGTTGGAAGGTTCGAATCGACTATTTGAACTTTGAAAATGAAGATATGGCGTGGAGTACCAAGTCGTTTTACACCATGGCTTAGCCTAGTCCATCTCATATATATATATATATATATATATAGAGTCCGACTAGGCTACTCCATGGAGTAAAACGACTTGGTACTCCACGACATATCTTCATTTTCAAAGTTCAAATAGTCGATTCGAACCTTCCAACATGTTCTCCATATTGAAATGTGCTTGGAGACCAAATTTTACATTTTTTGGAATTTTTTTACTATTTATTAAGCCACTTTGAAAATCTGAAAATCCTTATGAACAGTAAAAAACAGTAAAAATTTCTGGACCGCCGGATCAGTGATTTTCAAAGTGGCTTAATAAATAGTAAAAAAATTCCAAAAAATGTAAAATTTGGTCTCCAAGCACATATCAATATGGAGAACAACTTGAGCGGTTCGGATCGGTCGTTTGGATTTTCAAAATGAAAATAATGAGGCGTGGAGCACCAAGTCGTTTTACTCCATGGAGTAGCTAAGCCCAGCACTATATATATATAGAGCTGGGCTATGGTGAGTTGCGAAGTAAGATGTCATTTTTACTTCACGCTCATATTTTTATTTTGAAAATCTAAACGACCGATCCGAACCGCTCAACATGTTCTCCATATTGAAATGTGCTTGGAGACCAAATTTTATAATTTTTGAAATTTTTTTACTATTTATTAAGCCACTTTGAAAATCGCTGATCGAATAGTCCAGAATTTTTTACTGTTTTTTACTGTTCACCCGGATCTGCGATTTTCAAAGTGGCTTAATAAATAGTAAAAAAATTCCAAAAAATATAAAATTTGGTCTCCAAGCACATTTCAATATGGAGAACATGTTGAGCGGTTCAGATCGGTTGTTTAGATTTTCAAAAGAGAGTATGAGCGTGAAGTAAAACGACGTTTTACTTCACAACTCACTATAGTCGATCTATATATATATATATATTGTAACCGCTAGGGAATCCGGCGTGTCTAATATAACATCAGACCAAGTTATTTGATTTAAATCAAGATTCATGCAGAAAACAATAAGATGGTGAGGATCAATTGTGCACGAATCTAATAACATTGACGGGACACTATTAAATGTAAGGAACACTCCTAATTCTCAATTACAGACATCTGGAATTTTGTAATGCAGGAGCACTATTAAATGTAAAGTTAATATAATATTTTTTTTCTGTTTATTCTACCCGTATACAAGTATAGATAAAAAAATCATTACTTTATGAGGTAAGGATATGTGGAATAAAAAAATGTAGTTAACTTATGGAGTTAGGATATAGTTAAGACTTTTCTCATATATCTTACCTTATAGAATGATTGATAAATACAAATTATATAAATTAACTTTTATTTATTTATTTAATTATATAAAATATTATTATAAAAACAAGATTCATTTATATATTTTATTTAATAGTAATTTATAGATACTCATTATAATTTGTATATTTTATGATACTTTATGCACAATGTGCTTAAAGTAATATTATTATTTGTTATACGTTTTTAGTTAAATTATAAGCTATTAATTTATTCGGTAATTAATAATTATTCATCATTCGTCCGTTCTCCATCAAATTTAACGGATGTACAAGTACGACTATTATTTTAAGAATATGAATAAAACTACTATGAATTATGTAGAGTTAAACAATAAGCTTAATTGTAACTATTTAATATATACAACTAATTTTACACCCTTTCAACAAGGGGTGGTGGCGCAGTTGGCTAGCGCGTAGGTCTCATAGCTACTGAGTAATCCTGAGGTCGAGAGTTCGAGCCTCTCTCACCCCATATTTTTATTCTTCCATTTTCTTTGCAGCTTTTCGACCATTTTTTTTGTTTCAACGCCTTCTAAATTGGGCCCGTTTTGTTTCAATCCCAAATGAACGTAAGAGTTCGCACCCTCAGCAACATTTCCATTTTCTTCACTTTGGAATTTATATAACAAGAGAATTTTTTTTGTCGAATCTTTGTGTAAGAGTTCAGTCAATTAAGTTTATCAATCAAATTTTAACATCGGGTTGTACAGTAGCAACACTTTCCAAACCATATATTTATAACTAAATTTAAAATTTTTATGGTCTCTCAAGTTGAATTTAAAATTCTCACAACAGTTTGGCATCTTAGTTTTATATTTGCATTTTGCATAATGTTACATATAGATTATAATTTACTTGTTGAATTTAAAGAAATTTTTTTTTTTTATGATTATGAAACTAATTTGTTCTTGCATTCTCACACAGTTCATATTCAGTCACTACGTACATCTCATGAATCTGTTAAAACATCACCTCCGCTATCATTTGAGTCTTAAAAATTCAATGAGCATCGATGATTGATTAGAGTTGCTTATTTAATTAGAGTTGCTTTTAAAGCAAACTTGTTAATTTAAAAATTGTAGTACATCTCAGCAATTATATTAGCAATTAACACACCAGATTAACAATTTAAAAGAAATCACCATTGTAGATGCTCTTAGAAAATAAAAAATGACGTCTACAAAATCTGATAGATCAACTTACAATCATCTTAAATTAAGACTTCATCCAATTCTTCTTTAAAGTATATCTCTAAAAAAAAATTAAAAATAATAATTCAAAATCTCGATTGATTGATCTAAATATTTAAATTCATTCAACATTTTTTTTACATAAGCTCGTAGGCCAACAGACATACACATCTCACTCACATACTTTCTTAAATTAAATTGTATCTCCCAAACTTTATGTACAAATAATTCCGATTTAAAACAATATGAATCCAAAACAGTTTAAATTCCAGTCAACCTAAATATGAAATATCGGCCAAATACAAATGATTCAAGATTTAGATAACGCTTATCTAAAGCTATAATGAACTTAGAATTGATTATAGCGAGAGCTATCAATGAATTGAATTCGAATCGAATTTAGCATAATTATTTCAGAATTCAAATTCGGATCCATATATATTGCTGTAGTGATTCCAATCATATTAAATATTTTGGTTATAATATCTAAAATAGTAAAATACATGCATAACACGATTAAATATAACTATTTTATATATTGTACATAATAATAATAATATTTTAATTAAATTAATTATAATATATTTTGTGTAACTGTACGAATAATATTTAAATAACTCAAATCATATTTAGTATATTAAATAACATTCCTTACTGAATTCTTAACAAATTTCAGATTAACATGTACGAGATTCAATTGTGAATCTAATAAGCATGATGAATCGTTTCTTAAGAATTAATACATATATCATATTTAATAAATTCCCAAATATATCTTTGAAATGCATGTGGATCTATTCATATAAATTTGATTCAAATTATCATCATATTATATCCATTAACATCCCATATTCTACTCGAGTTATCTTTTTAATTTAGGGAAAATTGGTTATTTGCCACTCCAAAACCTTCTAATTCTAAAAATGTCATCCCAAAATTTGAAATTGTAAAAATGCCACTCTAAACTTCATTAATTCCTAATTTTGCCATTTATATTGTATTCTTATGCTTTTTTTTATTAAAAATTAACTGAAAAATACTGTTTTGGCAAATAACCTTGAAATTGTATGAAGGGTATAATCGGAAATACAGAAATACGTATACCAAAACAGTATTTTTTAGTTAATTTTTAATAAAAATAGCATAAGAATACAGTATAAATGGCAAAATTAGGAATTAATGAAGTTTAGAGTGGCATTTTTACAATTTTAAATTTTGAAATGGCATTTTTAGAATTAAAAAGTTTTGGAGCGGCAAATAACCAATTTCCCCTTTAATTTAATATCTAAATCTTAGGTATTTTCAGTAGTACTCTATCACTATACGCAATCTCAACAGTGCGTTTATTTTTCAGATCAATTATAGATAGACGGTCTCTTTAAAATTTGTGCAAGTATCTTTAAGATTTGTGTAAGTTAAAACGGACGGTGCAGATTCTTCACTCTACACGGACTGTAACACGATAGGGTACTCTACTGGATCTGAATTCTATTCTACATTTCTACCCAACCTAAACCCGATCCATCAGATTTCGCCCTCAAACGTGATAAATTGTCAATCAAGTGAAGTCACATTGAGCGCCCAAGTTAACGGGTTTATCTCGATCAAAATTTCTCTCCCGTGCGCTCTTTCTTTCTTTTCTTTTTTCTTTGTCTATTTTAGTTTTTTTTTTTTTTTTCTGCCCTTTCCAACAAGCTCCCTTTCTTCTCTTCCTCAAATCTCTTTTGTTTCGCCGCCTATTCCATCACGGCCCAGGTACACACGCCAAAACCCCCTTATCCCCCATGCTCCGATTTCCATCTCTCTTTTGAAATCCATGCCTTTATAGCTGAAGGAAACCCTAGCAAACGGATTTACTTCCGATCCAATTTAAGACCCGATAGCACCCATATTCTGTTACTGCAGCTGAAGTTCCTCATTCATTCATTATCTTACTCTCTAAAAATCTTGTTGCCAAGCAAAGTCAATTTATTGAATCACTTCTCTGTCTCTCAGCATGGACTATAGCAGCAGTGCAATAACAATAGTCCCTGATGCGGGTCCGATGTGGGCCACAGAGGACGACTACCGCTCATGGTCCGGCGACACAAACCCTAACCCTAGCCAGTCCCGAGGAAGCAGCGAGCAACCCCCGAACAAAAAATCCCGATCCGACACAAACAATTCCAATGCCAACACCAATCCAGTCCCCAGCTCCACTTCCAAGTCCCGCGCCATTGGGAAAATGTTCTTCAAAACCAAGCTCTGCTGTAAATTCCGCGCTGGCACCTGCCCGTACATCACTAATTGCAATTTCGCACATGGAATGGAGGAATTGCGGAAGCCGCCGCCGAATTGGCAAGAAATCCTAGCTGCGGCACAATTGGAGCAAAATCAGAGGCAGGATGAGGGTTCCTTTGAAGCACCCAGAGAAGAGCACAGTATTCCTATTTTAACCTCGTCCAATGCAGGAGGTGAAGGTCAGAGGAATTACAAAGGGAGGCATTGTAAGAAATTTTACACTGAGGAGGGGTGCCCTTATGGAGATTCTTGCACCTTCCTGCATGATGAACAGTCGAAGGCGAGAGAAAGTGTAGCAATCAGCTTATCGCCGAGTGTGGGTGGAGGAGCTGCTGCTGGGTTTGCAGCGGGTCAGAGTCCTACCGGAGCGGGTCAGAAACCGTCCAATTGGAAGACCAGGATCTGCAACAAGTGGGAGATGACGGGGTATTGCCCTTTTGGGAGTAAGTGTCATTTTGCGCATGGAAGTGCAGGTGAGGGGGTAGCTTATGGTGTAGGTTTGATTACTGTTTGTTTGTGACAAACCAATGTTTAGCTAAAAGAGATCAATTCGCGGCTGCTTCTCTGAAAAAGATAGTAGCTGCTTCTTCTGTGACCATATAGTACCAACAAGGCTCCCAATTTCCATTACAGGAAAAAGGAACTAGACTAAGAACTACCACTGATCAGTTTCCATAAGAAGTTTTATTTACTACATGAGAGAAAAAAATGCAATCCAAGTATTTTTACTAGTATGTAAGGGGTGGTGTTCATTCCAAGGGAAAATTACTCTGGGGATTTTTACTGGTAATTAATTCTTGCAAGCATGAGGTTCATTATTTGTTGTTTAGTAGTAGACCTGCAGTCAGCAATCGGCTCACAGATCAGGAGATTTTAATTGGGTATCATAATGAAGAGAAATAAATTCATTCTAAGTTGGAACAATTATCTAGCAATTGGTAAATTTCTATCATGAACACTAATCATTTTGACTAAAGTAGCTTGTTCAGTGACAGTTCATGTTTCAATTAAGGGGATAGTACTCTTTTGATCATGAATTAGAAATGCTACTATTAAACAAGGTACGAAATTGATTATAAATGGCCTATTTCCTTTATTTACTGTAAGAAGTTTTTAGTCGAGTTCAGTTCACCTTATTGATTAAGATGCTCTCTCTCTCTCTCTCTGTGTCTGCCAGTTTCTTTCTTTCTCTTATTTTTTTGAAAGAATGTCTCTCTCTCTCTCCCACACACACATATACAGAGCATGCGCGCTCTCAGGCACAAGCACATATTTATTTATTGCATGGACTTTTTTGTTCTTGAGCAAGGAAAACAAGACATCAAACATTTAATTGGAAGAATTATTTGCTTAGTATGTGGGTGTTAGGATGTGGATTAAGTATGACATTTGATTTTGATTTTATTTTTTGTTCTAATGTTAGGCAAGGAAAAATTTATGTACCATTGTAAAGTACCGGCTGGTACTCTGGCCATGATATATGCCAGGTGCATGATGTAACCAGACAGTACAGGACCCCAAGTGTTACGTTTAGTTAGAGGCCATAAGAGGACAGCCATGATATTTAATGGAAATCTATGATCTTTTGTGACATTTCAGAATGTCACAAAGGCCTATTGAATACACTTTTTGATAATCTTGGGGAAACAATTTGTTAGACAAATTTTCCAATAACAGAAGTTTTATATGATAAATGCAGAATTACACAAATATGGAGGTGGCTTGGTGGATATAGATTGCAAGGAGGCTACCACGCCAGACTCTAAGCAGGCCGGGGTTGTTTCTGCAAAGTCGCTGAATGAAACCCCAGTGGCATCTTCCACCTCAGCACAACATGTTGATGTTTATCATGTCGGGGTCCCTTCTCAGAGGCTCCAGCCTATTGTCAGCCAGAGGCCAATGGCCCAGGCACAGAGACCCATTCAGAAATGGCGGGGCCCCGATAAGATTAGTCGTATCTATGGTGACTGGATAGATGAGAGTGACTGAAATGATGGTTTTTATTTTATTTAAATTCTGGAATTTTAAGTTCCTATTGTAGCGGTTTATTTATGATAGACCATAGAATGGGTTGCCAGATGGGGCAAATTATAGTTTTGTATTTGTGCGCAGTTTGTAGCATGCTAGTAGCTATGTCTAGTAAGTTATGTGCAGTACCTGTGCTAACTATGTTATGCGCAGGGGCCTTGTAATCTTAGGTGAGCTGCCTTTATTTTTACCTTCGGTGTTATTTTAATTTAGTGATTTTGGTTTGTTCTCAAGGCTGCTCTTGTAATGCGGAGGTTTAGTGGTACTGGTGGTTTTGAAATTGTTGGAAAAGAGAATAGAGGTTTTGCTGTGCAATCTGCTTTCACGAGCATCACTTGGTTTTTCTGTCCTATCCTCCTTGGCAAGGTTTTATGAAGATCTGCAACTAAAAAAATAAATTAAGGTACTGATGTAGTGAGGTACGATTTGAATTTTTTTTTTCCCCTTTAATTTTGGGGGCATATATGAGGTGAAATTATTCACTAGCATGTTGTTGGAAGTGAAAAATGATAGCGGCGTGAATTGGTTCTGCCAAGCTTGACATTTCAAAACATTGTAAAAAAATTCTTTCCTATTATATAAATTTTATACAATGAGGTATACAAGTGTATCAAAACATCGGACCTAGTTATTTTAATTAAGTAATTTCAGATTGGTCTTTTGGGGTTTCTTTACTAGAATTGCGTTTGCGTATCCCCCACTCAAACCTCCCTCACCTACCATTAGTTATACGCTATGTTTGGATGACACAAGAATAGTAAGAATAGAGGTTATTTTATAATAGAAGCTATTCGGAATAACAATATGCATCTAAACAATATTTTTGTTATTTAGAATAGCTAGAATAGCTGCTATTCTCTATTTCTTGAAAATGTTGGAATAGCTACTATTCAGAAATGTGAAATCAGAGGAAAAAATGTTTCCTTTTTGAATTTCCGCCAACACAATCTCGAAATGACAAATTTGATACCACTTTCCGCTATCTCCACGTCGTGACAATTCATTTGAGATCCCACTTGCCTATCTTTCTTCTTAATTAGCACATTGTTAACACTATTCTTTATTGGTTACAACTATTCACTATTTCACAAATACAATCCAAACAACATTTTTACTAATCCGAATAGTACTATTTTCACACTAATCTGAAAATCATTATTTTTTCTTTATTCTTATTTACTATTCTAAAATTTCGCTATTATAGCTATTCTAACTCTCATCCAAACGTACCCGTGCTTTCAACTGTCATACCTTTTTTACGTACTAATACATATACAATAGATGCTTATACATGTTATGTTATCCAAACACTTTACCATTTAAATTAAATATTAACACTTGATCAGTAAGATGTTCATATCTAAACTTTCTAATGTATAATCTTGTAGAGACAATTGCTTATAATTAAATTGTCTGGCATTTAAATTTGAATTGTCTGATGTTAAAACTTGCATTGTGCAGTGTTTGTATGAATTGTCTAATGTTTAAACTTCAGCTATCTGATGTTTAAAGTTGCCTAGTCTTGTGTTTATATTTGACAATTGCACTGTTTGATGTTTATCAAATTAGCACTATGCATACTCTTGCAAAGGTGTTTATAGATAGTGTTGTTATGTTTATAATTATTCATTAACTACCTTTGTGTTAAACATATAATGATTACAATTTTAAACATCAGTTAATAAGAAGCGGGGCGTTCCCATGCCCATCGGACCAAGTTTGATTTGTTTTAGTCCGCCAATCAATTGACGGAAAGGGTAAAATCCGATTTTTTTTTTTTTTTTTTTTAAATAGAGTTATGTGGTTTGTTTTATTTTTTGGAGATGGTAAAAATTAATTTCAGGTGCAATTTGTGTTATTTTGTTCCCATTTATCTTTATTTTTCTGGACGGAATTGGCGGACCAGCTCAATTTGGTCCGCCAATCAATTATCGGACGGAATCAGAGTAGGTCCGATGCCCATCGGACCTACCTTGGTTCAATGGGTGTGATGACCATTCGATCTGCATCAAGATTCGTGTGCTATGTATCAAAATCCGTGCAAATTTGTATCAATTTTCGTGCACATATCTTGATGCTAATCGTACGGTCCTAGAGTTAATTGAATCTAAATGTAGGTCCGATGCCCATCGGACCTACTCCTATCTCTTAGCGGACAAGTAAAATTCAATTTTTTTTTAAATAGAGTTATTTAGTTTATTTTTATTTTTGAGACAGTAAAGTTCGGGTGCAATTGGGCTATTTTGTCCCGATATATCGTTATTTTTCTGGGCAGACAAGCCCGTTGTCATGATATATATCTTTATTTGGGCCTAAAATACTGTAAATATCATCGACTTAAATTGTTTTCTTCTCAGATGCGCCGGGCTGTCCTCCTCCCTCCAGTCCGCAACCGCCATCTTTCTCCTTTCTCTAGGGTTTCTTCCCCCTCTTTCCCGAAATTTCCAAATTATAGCTTCCACATTATCTCCACCTGAGATTCGAGCCCGAGTTAGGGTCTCCGAACTCTGATATCCATCTTCGCTTTTGCATATACTCTCGGCCATGGCGACGGAGGATGGTAGAGATCGATCCAGACGCGACCGAGAGAAAGATAGAGACAGAGAAAGAGAAAGAGATAAAGAATACCGTGAGAAGGAGAAGAAGGAGAAAGAGAGACATAGATCGGATAAGGATCGCCACAAGGAGAAATCAAAAGATAAGGATCGAGAGAGAGACAGAGATAAGGCGAAGGGACGAGAAAAAGAAAGAGTTAGAGACGATTATGTCAAAGATAGGGATAGGGATCGGAGAGAGAGAGAAAGAGATGAGTCCGATAAAGAGGAGAGGAAGGCTGGAGACAGGGTGGAGAGAGAAAGGGACGATTACGATAAAGAGAAGGAGAGGAAGACTAGACATAAGGAAGAGAGAGATAGGGACAACTACGATAAAGAGAAGGATAGAAAGGGTCGAGATCGGGAAGAGAGAGATAAGGATGATTATGATAGAGAGAAGGAGAGGAAGGCCAGAGAACGGGATGACTATGATTTGAAGGAGAGAAAGGCTAGAGACAGGGAAGAGAGAGAAAGGGATGACTATGATAAAGAGGAGAGAAAAGCTGGGGACAGGGAAGAGAAAGAAAGTGAAAGTGAAAGAGAAGAGTATGAGAAGGAGAAGGATAAAGAGAAGGAGAAGGGTCGACTGAAGGAAAAGGGAAAGAGGGTAAGAGAGAAAGAAGAGAGAGATGAATATTATGAAAGGGAGAGCGAGAGGTATGGGGAGAAAGAAAAGGAAAGAAAGCACCGGGAGAGGGAGGATAGGGAGAGGGAGAAGGAGAAGGAGTGGGCCCGGAGGAAAGAAGACAAAGAGAGACAAAGAGATGATAGAGAAAGAGAGAAGAGGAGGCGGGAGGCCGACCGGGATGAAGAAAGGAGGCGAAGGGATGCTGACAGAGGTCAAGATAGAGAAGCAGAACGTGAACATAAACGCCGAAAAAAGGACTCTGAGGAGGGCTCAAGCAAATCAACTTCCCGCGAAGATGAGTTGCAGGAAGAACAGAAGAAGCTAGAGGATGAAATGGAGAAGAGGCGAAAGCGTGTGCAGGAGTGGCAAGAGCTTAGGCGAATAGAGAAGCAAGAGAGAGATGGGTCGAGTAATAAAGAGGAGCCGGCAGTTGTCGGTAAAAAATGGACCTTAGAAGGCGAATCTGATGAAGAG
The DNA here is from genome assembly GCA_025461125.1 of Carex kokanica. Lineage (NCBI taxonomy): Eukaryota > Viridiplantae > Streptophyta > Magnoliopsida > Poales > Cyperaceae > Carex > Carex kokanica. The sequence continues at coordinate 612,942 of JAJGRX010000604.1, read as the reverse complement.
GAGGATAGAGAGAAAACTGAAATGGAGATCGATACAGTAAATGGAGAGAATGTTCCAAATGGAGAATCGGAGAGCAAGAAAGAAGAAGAAGAAGAAGAGATTGACCCGCTAGATGCGTTCATGACCTCAATGGTTTTACCGGAAGTAGAGAAGTTGCAAAAGGAACCTCCAGAAGAGACAAAAAGGGATGGATCTGGGTCTGCAACTGCGTCTGCAGCTGCATCTGGGTCTTGGTCTGGGTCTGGGTCTGGGTCTGAACCAAATAAAAAGGGCACCTTAAAGGGTGTTAATCTGGCTAATGGAATCAGTAAGAAAGGTAAAAATATGGGTAGGATCATACCAGGCGAGGAATCTGACACGGACTTTGAGGTGGAAGATGATGAAGCTGGTTTAGAGGATGAAGATGATGACGAGTTCATGAAACGGGTCAAGAAAACAAAAGTTGATAAATTGGCACTTGTGGACCATTCAAAAATTAACTACCCACCATTTCGCAAGTTATTCTACAAAGAGGTAAAGGAAATTACAAAAATGACCCCAGATGAGGTCACAGCCTACAGAAAGGAGCTCGAGCTCAAAGTGCATGGTAAGGATGTGCCAAAACCCATTAAAACTTGGGTCCAGTCAGGTCTAACCAGTAAGATTTTAGACACAATTAAGAAACTAAATTATGAGAAACCAATGCCAATACAAACACAAGCTCTTCCTGTAATAATGAGTGGCCGAGATTGTATTGGGGTTGCAAAGACTGGGTCAGGCAAAACTATTGCCTTTGTTTTGCCGATGCTTCGGCACATAAAAGACCAACCACCTGTCATGCCAGGAGAAGGGCCTATTGCACTTGTGATGGCCCCCACTAGAGAACTGGTACAACAAATACACAGCGACATTAAGAAATTCTCAAAGGCTATAGGTGTCAATTGTGTAGCGGTTTATGGCGGATCTGGTGTAGCTCAACAGATCAGTGACCTGAAACGTGGGACTGAGATTGTTGTTTGCACGCCAGGTCGCATGATTGACATTTTGTGCACAAGTTCGGGTAAGATTACTAATTTGAGAAGAGTTACTTATTTGGTTATGGATGAAGCTGATAGGATGTTTGATATGGGTTTCGAACCCCAAATCAGCAGGATAGTGCAAAACACCCAACCCGAAAGGCAAACAGTCTTGTTCTCGGCCACTTTCCCCCGGCAAGTAGAGATACTCGCTAGACGGGTTCTGACAAAACCTGTTGAGATACAGGTTGGTGGTAGGAGTGTGGTTAACAAGGACATTACTCAGCTAGTAGAGGTTAGGCCTGAATCTGACCGGTTTTGGCGGCTCTTGGAGCTGCTTGGAGAGTGGTATGAGAAGGGTAAAATGCTCGTTTTTGTTCACTCGCAGGATAAATGTGATTCTTTATTCAGAGATTTATTGAAGCACGGTTATCCATGCCTTTCTCTACACGGGGCAAAAGATCAAACAGATCGTGAATCAACCATCTCTGACTTTAAAAGTAATGTGTGCAACCTTTTGATAGCCACTAGTGTGGCCGCAAGAGGATTGGATGTGAAGGAGCTGGAACTTGTGGTTAATTTTGATGTACCTAATCACTATGAGGATTACGTGCACCGAGTGGGCCGTACTGGCCGGGCTGGACGCAAGGGTCTTGCAGTGACATTCATATCTGAAGAAGAGGAGCGGTATGCACCAGATTTGGTTAAGGCTCTGGATCTGTCTGAGCAAGCGGTACCGGCTGATTTGAAAATGTTGGCTGACAAATTCATGGCGAAGGTGAAACAAGGTACTGAGACAGTGCATGGAACCGGGTATGGTGGAAGTGGGTTCAAGTTCAATGAAGAAGAGGATGATGCTCGAAAAGCAGTCAAAAAGGCCCAATTGAAAGAATACGGGTATGAAGAGGACAAATCGGATTCGGATTCTGAAGACGAAGCAGTTAGAAAAACAGGTGGGGTTGCAACTTTACCTGCACCAGCTCAACCAGCTACTCAGCCCAGTTCTTCTACACCTGTTACCCTACCTGGCATGTCTGTACCACTTACCTTGCCAGGTGGTGTTTCTCTGCCCCTTACTCTAACGGGTGCAGGTGGCGTTCCCCTTCCAGTTACCTTACCAGGTGGTGTTTCTCTACCCCCTACATTCCCTGCTGCTGTTGCTGGATCTCCTGCTGCAAGTGAGGCGGCTGCCCGAGCTGTAGCTCTTGCTGCAGCAATCAATTTGCAGCATAATTTGGCCAAAATTCAAGCAGATGCATTGCCAGAGCACTATGAAGCAGAATTAGAAATAAATGATTTCCCGCAAAATGCAAGGTGGAGAATTACCCACAAGGATACCTTGGGTCCCATATCAGACTGGACGGGTGCTGCTATTACTACTCGGGGGCAGTACTATCCACCTGGTAAGATAGTGGGTCCTGGTGAGAGGAAGCTGTATTTGTTTATTGAGGGGCCCACCGAGTCCTCAGTGAAGAAGGCAAAGGCAGAGTTGAAAAAGGTGTTGGAGGATTGTACCAGTATGGCCTTGAACTTGCCCGGTTCAGCACAAGTGGGAAAGTATTCTGTTGTTTAAAAGCCTCTTAGTAATAGATATTATGTAGAGAAAGGACGAGGATTTGTCTTGAAATTTTTTTATTCGGGCACTTGGATTGACAAAAAGAGTTTGTATAAAAACCCTCCTTTAAGTTTTATTTCTTTTTTTTCGTTTTTAAATTTTAACTAATCGGATACAGTTTTTTATCATGTACTGATTACACTTGATGTGGCACTTTATTTAGTTACATTTTTAAGCCTATTTTCATTTGCTTTGTCAGATCCTAGACATTCTAATGTTTTATGAATAAGGTCATTCCAGCTATTCGAAATTTCAGCATTGATGGGGCTTAATTTTGGTTTGGACTTTTCAGTGCTGGAGTTACATAATTTAGCACAAGGAACTAAAGCTGAAGTTTAGGGTTTAGGGTTTAGCGTTATTTTTTTTCGTAATCCTGTTGCATGTACTGAACAATCTTTAATACATTATCAAGTACACGACGTGTAGTTTGCTAAGCACCGCCCATAACAAGCCCAACAGATCGCATGTCACCTAACCTGTAAATGGCTAGTATTCTTTCTAATAGAATTGGGAAAAAAAAAAAAGCAGTCATGGGTTATACCCACCACCACTGCCGTCGCCACTTCCACCGTTGCTGCCACTAAAACTCCCATAACCCCTCCAAGCCCCATAACCACCATCATAATTCCCACTTTCGCTACTGCCACTTCCACCATGCCAGCGACCCCATCAAGTCCCTGTTGGGGGGCTACCATTGTTGCTACCAGCACTGCTCTCAAATGTGCAACTGGAATGCCCCCTCCACACCATAGGCAGCACTAGAACCACCATTGTGACCTTCCGTGCCATAGTGGCCAACACTGCCGGTACTACTAGCTCTAGGAGGTCCAGAAGTAGTGGCACCAAGGACAGCAGTGATGCCCAATCCATGCGCAACTACCCAGTTGCTGCCGGTAGCTCCGTGGCAGACAGCCATAATAAAGAACAAGATAAATGCTAATTTTATGTAATATGTCATTGTTGAAAGGCTAGAAGAGGTATTGGATGGTGAAAATGTTAAGGGATGCGACCGAGTTTATATTGATGGATATCTTAATGCTAAGAGTCTATATAGATGGATTTTTAGTGCTAAGGACACGCTCGGTTAGTATAGTAGCAAAGTGGTCTGGCACGGCCAGCAGGTTACATGGACTTGTATAATGGCTCCAACACTTGTGGTCGGACACCTATCTGATTGTGCGATGGGTAAACAAATTACTTTTTGCTCCAATAACAGAACAGAACCAACCACTTTGCTCTGCTTGGCAGACAATAGATAAATTTCTTTCAAAAATAGCACATATATCAGTTCTTTAAATCCAAAATGAAAATGTAGTATTCATCAATATAACAACCTTCAATCCACTGGATTCAGTTTGTAACAGTCAAATGAGAGCAATGTCTATAAAAATGATCAACCAAATTATCAGATCCTTAATTACCGGATCGATGAAAAGTAAGAACCTAAAAGCTCAAAATGAGTTTAAATTATGGTGATGCACCTGTGCAACAGTTCACTGTCCACCCCTGCCACTGGACAATACACAGAGTATACCATACAGTCATCTCAAGTTCTCAACAGTATGTAAAGTTAATTTTTTTCCACCATTTCAACCCACCCACCAATCTCTAAATAAGTAACATCTTTACATCTACACACAAAATTTAGGAAAGCAATATACTCCTCTTTTCGTCAAAGGTAAAACACAAAGCACATTAAACAGGGAAAACACACTAAACCAACAACATTATACAAAACAAATCACACTGTCAATTGTCAAAACTTCAAGAATTATTTATCATTACCCTTGCTTAATTAACTAGTATCAGACTACCTAATGTTTGTGCATTCTCTCATGGTACCAACATAGATTTCCAGTGCCAAGTGACCTGCATAAACTCACTTCCCATTGACTCTCGCTTCTTTCTGACCTGGAATATGCAAGAGCCAGAAACAAGTAGAAGAAAAATAAGTGTGATTGTTGCAGTAGTTTTGTTACCTAACATGTCAAAGTATTCAGAAAATTGAACCCAGAATAAATTTGTTCATATTGGGATGAATTGCTCCAGTATTATACAGGAATGGAACATTACATATTTTATGCCTTAACCCTTGGGCTATAATTGTCCCATGACAAAGCAAAGTAAAAACTACATAGTCACCATGTTATTAAGAATTTCAACATGGGGGATTGGAGGGGTGGAAACCTGACAAAAATGAGCTCAAAAAGGATCTCTCAAGATATCTCTTCATCTGGTTTCCGTATGTTGCCCACTGAATCACCACTTTGTACAGGTAGCACAGATATATCAGAGAGATCAAATTGGTCGGTTGCACCAAAGAATGTGGCTAATCTCCTTATAGCAGAATGACAGATTTGGGCTCCTGGGTTAATGGATTCGGGCAAAGATGGAATGCATGTGGGGCTGAAGTCATCATTTTGGCTATTTGGTTTAAACAGTGCGAGGACTGCTCTGCAAAATATGAATCTGCACAAAAATAATATAGTAAGAATGCCGGTGTGAATGGAATTTTACAAAAAAGCACCAGTTGCAATTTGCATGCGATTTATAGACAATCATTTTAAGATAAGTAACGGTATTGTATTACCTAAGGAGAAACCGCCTGAGAAAAGGATCACCCAAAGCTTCAACCCAAACTGCATGAAGTCCAGCTGATGTAATTACAGTTGCTTCCAACTCACTCAAAGAGAGAGAAAGTAGCTTCTCAGCCTCCATATACTTGTCCTGTCAATTAAATTCACTAAGTTTACAACCGTTTCAAACCACGTAATTACGCATTAAATGTGCATAGCTTGGACACTAGATGATTACCGTATCAATATCATAGCTAGCTTTTCCAATCAAAAAGCAAAAGGCCTGAAGAGGTGCGGTAAGAAACATGGTAAATTGATTGCCATTATTCTGCTGACGTGTGCGTTCCACACCACCACCTGTTGTAGGTGTAACTGGAGATCGTAAGGTTGGTGAGAGCAGCATTGCCGCCGTTTCCCCTTTCTCTTCGCCATTTATTGACTGCAAACATACGTTACTTGGTCATCATGTTGTCAAATTAGTGCAGAGAGTGTGGTAAGAGCAATAATTCAATGGAGTAGGCATGGCCATCACAGCCTTCACATCTAACTATTCACAATAACATATTCTCCGTGGGTCAGCCATTTAATTACAACTGCAAACTGATTTATGCTACAACCTCATAAACACTACTTATGACTCATGACATGATCCAGTTTATGCACACAGTTCACATTTCTTACCTAATAATTGTTGCATAGGTTTTAGTTACATGTACCACACAGAAAGAGATGAATGACATCTGAACCTTTGAGAGGGTTATTCCACATAGACAGGCCTAAATTATTGAAACATACCTAATATACAATTCATAATACTGAGAATCACATATTTCATATTAACCACTATTCAATTTCAAAACCAGTAACAAATTTTGATTTAACTCATATTATTTTCAGAACCAACAATGTGTCAGAAAGTCAATGCGCACTATTCATCTGCATGTACATTTTCTCCCTTCTTGAAATTCGATTACATCAGCAGAATATAATAATAAAGTAGGGTTCAGATGCCTCATGTTTTTCATGACTCAATCGTGCCTCACGTCCTCATCTCCGTTTTCAAAGTCCAGACAGGGATCCAAACTGCTCAACATGATCTCCATATTAAAATGTGCTTGGAGACCAAATTTTATATTTTGGAAAAAATTTACTATTTTGTAGATACGTACAAAATCACTGTTTTTCAAAAGATTCTAGACCATCCAAAAATAGTGATTTTGTACCTATTTAAAAAAATAGTTAAATATTTTTTTTTGAAAATATAAAATTTGGTCTTCAGGCACATTTCATTTCAATATGGAGATCATGTTAAGTGGTTCGGATCGATTGTTTGGACTTTGAAAATGGAGATAAGGATGTGAGGCATGAAAGACATGATTCATTTGAACCCTGCTCATGGTAATATATTGTAGGTTGGAAAGAAATTATCGACCAACTAATTATCCTTTATAAACTTATGGACAAAGTAAAATAATATATGATGCAACAATAGTGGGCCATAATATTATTGCTATATACTGGTGAAACCAATATTTCCAAAGAACTTCCTCCTTTTCTTTGCAGTTGCACAACAGTAAACACAGTAGTGTCAAGATTTCATCAATAAAAAAGAGCTATCAAACCTGCCTTGAAAGCATGAGCATCGCAACTATCAATGATCAGGAAAAGAGGTCTTCTTGTAAATGGAATCAAATCGCTGGGGTAAACATAGCTTGAACCTGAAATACTTAAATGTACAGCAATAAATGGTTTTAATTTCAGTAACCATTCTACCAGATGAGAAAGGAAAATAAAGGAAACCTGTAGGAACAGAAAGCAGAAATACAGAACCATGATCGGTGTCCCTTGTATTTATACACTACACATATGGTAACAAAGCAGTGTACCTTCATTTGCACGGTAACCTAGCCACAGTCGAGGCTCTTTCTTACTGCGAGATTCATCTGAAGATGAGCTAATGTCCAAGTTTCTAAAACTACCAGCTATCTTTTCATAATTCTCAGATGTGCCTCCAGCATCCCCTATAATATAATACTTTTGTCTGTGAGAATTACACTTTTAATTAAAAAAAAACAGAGAGAGTTACGCCAGCAGTTCACTAAACCTTTAAAAAAATGGGTCAAGATTTGCTTAACCTGCAGCTGATAAATATATCAAGAGGATCCCATCTGCAGGAAGCTCTTCACATTTTGTAGCAAGGACCTGGAAAGAAGCATTACACAATTTGCATGCGCTTTCTGTCAGAAAATTTGAATATTGGCTCAGGTTGTTTCTAAAATTTATATTTACTATACTAGCTATGCTAGGGTAAACAAGTACCAGTACAAACTAAGTAAAGAGAGGTGAAAGTACAAAAAGAGGTGTTGAAGAATTATCTTACAGTGAGAAAATGAGCAGCAGAGGGGCGATACAGTATTGTCTTATGAGGGTTAGGTGGTAACGAGGGGTCCTTGAGATCTTGTAAAAGATTTGTTTTGTGAGACCCGGTGTCAGCCTGATTAGAGTGAGAACCAATCTGTTGTGCAAAGGAGCCGCACGGGTCCCACTCCAAACACTGAAGCATTCTAAAAGTATCTAGTGTGAGCTCCGTGAACTTGATCTGCTCATAACATTTATATAATTCAAATGACAATTATGCATATTTTATTGTCAAAACCATGAAAACAAGAAAATATCAGTTGACACTACATAACAAGCACCATAACCCTTTATCATCGAACTATCCTTGTTGCTTACTCTCATTCTCCTGAAATGCATGAGGCATTTCAAAAATCTTGGGGAAATAAATGCTTCAAGAAACATTTTAATACAGATTGTCACACTGCAACAAATTAAGGAATTATTTGACATTTTTCAGGGATACAAAAACACCATCACAACCCTCCCTCAGAAAAGTAATAATATATAAAGTAAGATGAGGATGAAAACCTCATGAAGGTAATGGCTAGTTAAGAGGGCATCACGAAGGAGGCGGTTTCTCTTAGTGACCGTAGTGGCAGCAGGCTGCACAGGCGGGAGGGAATCAGGGGGAATATCAAATGCAAAGTTATACCTCAAGGGCCTTTTGTTCATGAAAGGAGTATCCGCCTTGAGAAATTTGGTGATCTCTTGCATTCCATGTTTCCACTCCTTGTACTCTGCTTCCTGCATCGAATAAGACCTTGAGTCAATTAATTAACAACAGAAGGCATAAATTTTTAGTTAAAGTAATGATGAAAGGAACAGACCTGGAAGGTCTTGCGGCAGTCATCAAGGAGGGTTTTGAGCTGGGAGGTAAGACGTGTGACCATCTCTCTGCGGCCAATAACAAGACATACAGTCAGGAAACGTGCTAGAAACCTCAACTGCTTATTTGCCAGCACCATGTCTTGCCCTCCTCCACCTAGAGTAGCACAGCATGGTGTCACGTATGAATTATTTCATTTCATTGCCTTTTTAATGGTACACTAAATTAAATAAGCAATCACCTATGTTACATCAATTTTTGATGTAGACGTAGATGTTATTTGATTTGTTAGATACTCTCTTCTTTGTTGTATTCCAAATCAGTACTAAATGAGACAATGCTTAAATTACAATAAAATTTGGATGGAATTGATGTCTCCATTCTGACCTGACAAAGGGACCTAACTGTACCTAGGACACAACCCAATAATACCCAAAGAACTCCCATTCAGGTCAGGTCAGATTGGGACAAAACCGGACCCAATTCATTGATCACTATCGTAGCTGCCATTGTTTTACATTTTTTTAAGGTAAACCACAGATGGAAATCTTACTGCTATTAGAGGAGGTCTCACGGAAGTAGTCACGGTCAAGAATAGCCTCATAGAAAACATAAGCCTCCGCAAGACAAGCACTATCCGAAGTGCGCTGATATTGGCCATAGTAAAGCTGCGCAATTCTCGAGGCAATCTCACCGACTTCCCACCTCCGCATCCCAGCCTCAACCAGCCTTTGCCGGTTCTCCTGCTGCATCTTCCATAGCTGTGTATATATCTTGAATGCCTTGTGGAACTCCAGATCATTCCTGTTTACATAAAAGTATGAAAGAAATTACCAAAAAAAAGGTTGAGAAACAGTGTAAAATTTTTGGTTGATACATCCAGGATTCCAGGCTCATTTAATGATTGTCAATCTTAAAATCATCATTTGAAAAACGCAATTTTTTCAGTAGCCAGGTAAACCCGTTATTTCAATTTTTTGGAATCAGGCAGCATTTTCCAAGGAGCTGCTGGAACAGATAATTAATCAGTGGCCACATCTGTTGCATTATTAAAATTCCAATTTCCCCTAGATGTACAGCTGATTACACCTCCACATTAGTGAGGAAGAACAGACAAAGCAGTAATTTTAAGTATCAATTATTATCACTATTTAGACAGAAGTACTTCAAAATTTGGAGATTTCTGGTGCAGATAGAAATCCAACAGGGAACCTATGCACAAAAGAAATGAAAAATATTTTGATAATTTTGAGGAAAAAATATTCCAAAACATTAAATGTACAGAACCTGTGGCGACCAAAAATGGGGAGATCGCGGACAAGAGAGAAGCGGCGATCGGCCTTGTCTACCAGCAACCAGAACTGCTCCGTCACAGGTACCATCGTCGCGCTGCTGTTGCTCTGCGCCATTACGACTCCATGCGGAGAGAGAGAGGAAATTTGTCGAGGTTTTGTTTTCGTGCGATTCAGAGACTCTATACTTTCGTGTTGAATTTACTTTACGGCCACCGGTCCGCTGAACATGTCCGGTCCGGTTCAATGATAGTTCAGACCGGACCGGGATCGCTACAAAACGAGCAGGACGAGCTGGACCCAGGTTAAATTACGTATATTTTCATACATGAGGAGGGATCCAATTACACCTTTTTTGGTGACACATCGTGACACCGTTTTTTATATAGGTTAATTTTGCGATTTCAAAATCCAAACAGTCGATCCGAATCGTTCAACATGATCACCATATTAAAATGTACTTGGAGATCAAATTTTACATTTTTTTGAATTTTTACTATTTATTAAGATGGTTACAAAATCGCTGTTTTTCAATGGAATGAAAACAACGATTTTTGTAACCATCTTAATAAATAGCAAAAAAATTCAAAAAAATGTAAAATTTGATCTCCAAGCACATTTTAATATATCCATCATGTTGAACGGTTTGAATCGACTATTTGGACTTTGAAAATGGTAGGTGTCAAAGTGTGTCACCAAAAAAGGTGTAATCGGATCCCTCCTCTTCATATATAATATTTTATGCATTTAATAAATTATTAAATTTAATAATATATTATTACACACTAGTATTGTGCCCATCCATTGCAATGAAATATATTATAAGAGAGAAAAAAATCTCATACAAAATGATATATTTTCATAAAAAAAAGTTAGACAAAATGACAAATAATATTTATAAATGACATATTAATTAACATGTACACGAAAATAATATTACATACATATTTTTTTATCTTTTTGACATATTCTCATACAAAATGATATATTAAATGACAAATAATATTCCTTAAAAGAGCTTGTATAACTAACTTATTTTCAAAAGCTCGTAAAATGTATTAATGTGGATAATTTTGAAATGTTCATTTTCAACTAATGATTCACATAAAAACAAAATTAAAATGTAATAATTTTTTATGAGCACGTAGTGAAAATCATATAGATTACATCTATCTGATGGTTTTATTTTGACGTTTATATTTTAAATTTTGAGTTATTGACGTTTTAAAAATAGAAGCATGATGGAGGTAAAAAAAATGAAGGCATTTAAACCCTCCTTTTGATACTGATCGATTAGTCCTAAATAATTAGCTCTTAATAAATTTTAATATCATTAATAGAACATACAGTTTTTGTTTGTCGTAATTAGCTCCCGATTCAATTCGTATTAATAGCAAGAAAAAATAATATTTGTGCACGTAACTTATTTGCCGTAACTTATAAACTACAAACAGAAAAAATATATGTTTGTAACTATTTGCTATTTGATTACACCAAAATAAAAATATATGTTTGTAACAGAAAATTTATCCTTCTTTTTTCAAGGTGTATATTACCAGGTAGGGGTGGCAAAAAAGCTCGTAGCTCGTGGCTTGATTGTGACTCGCACCTGACTCACTCGCTAACAGCTCGGTCGTTACTGGACCGAGCTGTTAATGAGCTAGCTCGTCACTAGCTCGGTCCAGAATTAACGAGTTCAAGTTGGGGCCTAGCTTGCTCGCCAGCTCGCGAGCTAGCTTGGCTAGGCATCAATTTGTGAATTTGTATGAATTTGTGTGCATTTTATACTGTCTAGCTCGGTCCAACTCGGTTCAGCTTGATCCAAAAAGTTTGTAGAATTTATTTTCTTCTTAAAACAAGATCTAGCGAGCTAGCTCGGGCTAACTTGTCACGATTTCAAGTTGAGGTTTTAGCTCAGATGCCCTAGGTCCAGCTCGCTTGGCTGTAGCTTGATCCATAATTAACAAGCTAAGGTAGGGCCTAACTCAGACCGAGCCAGCTTGTTGCCACCCCTAATTACCACTTACATGTGATATTATAAATTTTTAATCACCTTCTAGATCTGTATATCAGAACATATACAACAATTAAAAAATGTTATTCATCCCATCTCATACAGATTAGATATAACCTGATATAAAATTATCATTGAAGTATATTTATAACTAGTTGTGTATTAATGTTTTTTTTTAATCGGTTCAAGCAATTGCATGCACAGATAACTTCTTCGAATTTAAAAAAACGGATAAGGGTTTCCATATATTTGCACTAGAATATAATATAATTCCTACATGCATGTTAAACCAAACAAATATTCTTTTGCATTTTTTTTAAATTTAAATAGTTGCAAAAAACTCCTTTCATTAAACATTCTTATTATAAAATTTGAAAAAAAAATTCAAATGTACCTCCTTTTTTCTATTAACATTCAAACATAACATCTCAAGTAGTCCTCGCTATTAATTAGTATTTCGATATTTAACTAGTATAAATCAATACTAATAAGCTCTTACATTGAGAATAAAACTATATATCATTGTATTGCAACTTGCTGCACTAAATCAGACTTATATATGGTTATTATATTGTAATATGAGGAGGGTTCAAATGTCTCTATTTTTTGTGCCTCCACCATGTCTTTATTTCAATAAATCAAAATTTAAAACTTAAAAGTCAAAATAAAACAGTTAGATATGATCTACATCATTTTATCTATGCACGTGTAAAAAATTATGGCATTTCAATTTTGTTTTGGTTGTCATCAAGAGCTTGTAAAAAACGTACTAATTTGGATAATTTATAGACGTTGATTTTTCAACTTATTGATTCACATAAAAACAAAATCGAAATGTGATAATTTTTTATGAGCACATAGAGAAAATAGCATAGATCATATCTAACGGTTTTATTTTGACTTTTTAAGTTTTAAAATTTTATTTATTAAAGTTTTTAAAATGGAGTCATGGTGGAGGCACAAAAAATGGAGACATTTGAACTCTCCTCTTGTAATATTATTACTGCTAAATCATTTAATTTTGCACGAGCTTTATTTATTTATTTTCTTCTCAAAAATAGGATCTCCACATGAAGAATTGTACGAATTGAAGAGTGTCATTTTTATATGTTCATAACCAATTTGTGGCAGTGTTGTAAAAAACGGTCTTAACGGCCGATTAATCGGCCGTTTAATCGTTAACGGCGGCCAAACCGTTACGAATACACTTAACGAATGCATGTT